>CM075821.1:0-709748 GCA_037975025.1 Excoecaria agallocha
AAAACACAAAAGGGTACCCTTATGCATTTTGACTCAGTTTTTCACAAAAAACTCGAAGGAATATCCCTTTGCTTTTTTACCCAGATTGTTACAAAAAACTCAAAAGGGTGCCCCTATGTATTTTGACTCCGTTTTTCACAAAAAAACACAAAGCTGTACCCTTTTGCATTTTTGCCCAGCTTTCTACCAAAAACTCTAAAGGGTAGCCCTATTTTAACTCAGTTTTTCTGCTGAAAACTCAAAGGGGTACCCATTTGCATTTTTGCTCAAATTTTCATTAAAAACTTGAAGGGGTACCCCTATGCATTTTGACTCAGTTTTTCAGTTGAAAAATCTCAAAGGGGTACCCTTTTGCATTTTTGCCCAGTTTTTAACCAAAAACTCAAAGGGGTACCTCTATGCATTTTGCCTCAGTTTTTCATAAAAAACTCGAAGGGGTACCCCATTGCATTTTTGCCCAGCTTTTCACCAAAAACTAAAAGAGGTACCCCAATGCATTTTGACTCAATTTTGCTGCTGAAAACTCAAAGGGGCACCCTTTTGAATTTTTGCTCAAATTTTCACCGAAAACTCGAAGGGGTACCCCTTTGCATTTTTTCCCAGTTTTTCACCAAACACTCAAAGGGGTACCCCTATGCATTTTGACTCAGTTTTTCACGAAAAAATCAAAGGGGTACCCCCATGCATTTTGACTCAGTTTTTCTGCTGAAAACTCAAAAGGGTAACCCTTTGCATTTTTCCTCAAATTTTCACCAAAAACTCGTAGGGGTACACCTTTGCATTTTTTCTCAGTTTTTCACCAAAAACTCAAAGCGGTACCCCTATGTAATTTGGCTAAGTTTTTCAGTTGAAAACTCAAAGTGGTACACCTTTGCATTTTTGCTCAAATTTTCACCAAAAACTCGAAGGGGTACCCCTTTGCATTTTTACCAAATCTTTCACCAAAAACTCAAAGGGGTACCCCTATGCATTTTGACTCAGTTTTTCACCAAAAACTCAAAGGGGTACCCCTGTGCATTTTGACTCAGTTTTTCTGCTGAAAACTCAAAGGGGTACCCCTTTGCATTTTTGCTCAAATTTTCACCAAAAACTCGAAGGGGTACCCCTTTGCATTTCTTCCCAGTTTTTCACCAAAAACTCAAAGGGGAACCCCTATGCAATTTGACTCAGTTTTTCACCAAAAACACAAAGGGGTACCCTTATGCACTTTGACTCAGTTTTTTAGCAAAAAATTCAAAGGGGTACCCCTTTGCATTTTTTTCCAGTTTTTCACAAAAAAATTCTAAGGACAACCCTATGAATTTTAACTCAGTTTTGCACAAAAATCTAGAAGGGGTATCCCGTTGCATTTTTTCCCAGTTTTTCACAAAAAAACTCAAAGGGGTACCCCTATTCATTTTGACTCAGTTTTTCACTAAAAACTCAAAGGGGTACCCCTATGCATATTGAGTCAGTTTTTTAGCAAAAAACTCAAAGGGGTACCCCTTTGCATTTTTGCCTAATTTTTCACAAAAAATTCAAAGGGGCACCCAATGCATTTTGACTCAGTTTTTTCGCTGAAAACTCAAAGGAGTATTCCTATGCATGTTGACTCAGTTTGTCAGCAAAAAACTCAAAGGGGTACCCCTTCGTATTTTTGCCTAGTTTTTCACCAAAAATTCGAAGGGTTACCCCTATGCATTTTGACTCAGTTTTTCACCAAAAACTCAAAGGGGTACCCCTATGCATTTTTGCGCAGCTTTTCACCAAAAACTCAACGGGGTACCCTTATGCATTTTGACTTAGTTTTTCAGTTGAAAACTCAAAGGGGAACCCCTTTGCATTTTTGCTCAAATTTTCACCAAAAACTCGAAGGGGTACCCCTTTGCATTTTTACCAAATCTTTCACCAAAAACTCAAAGGGGTACCCCTATGCATTTTGACTCAGTTTTTCACCAAAAACTCAAAGGGGCACCCCTGTGTATTTTGACTCAGTTTTTCTGCTGAAAACTCAAAGGGGCACCCCATTGCATTTTTGCTCAAATTTTCACCAAAAACTCGAAGGGTACCCCTTTGCATTTTTTCCCAGTTTTCACCAAAAACTCAAAGGGGTACCCCTATGCATTTTGACTCATTTTTTCAGCAAAAAACTCAAAGGGGATACCCCTTTGCATTTTTGCCCAGTTTTTCACCAAAAACTCAACGGGGTACTCTTATGCATTTTGACTTAGTTTTTCAGCTGAAAACTCAATGGGGTATCCCTTTACATTTTTGTTAAATTTTCACCAAAATCTCGATGGGTACCCCTTTGCATTTTTGCCCAGTTTTTCACCAAAAACTCAAAGTGGTACCCTTATGCATTTTGACTCAGTTTTTCACAAAAAACTCGAAGGGATACCCCTTTGCATTTCTACCCAGATTGTTACAAAAAACTCAAAAGGGTTCCCCTATTTATTTTGACTCAGTTTTTCACAAAAAAACACGAAGGTGTACCCTTTTGCATTTTTGCCCAGCTTTCCACCAAAAACTCTATGGGGTAGCCCTATTTTAACTCAGTTTTTCTGCTGAAAACTCAAAGGGGTACCCATTTGCATTTTTGCTCAAATTTTCATTAAAAACTTGAAGGGGTACCCCTATGCATTTTGACTCAGTTTTTCTGTTGAAAAATCTCAAAGGGGTACCCTTTTGTATTTTTGCCCAGTTTTTAACCAAAAACTCAAAGGGGTACCCCTATGCATTTTTTCTCAGTTTTTCATAAAAAAACTCGAAGGGGTACCCCATTGCACTTTTGCCCAGCTTTTCACCAAACACTCAAAGGGATACCCCAATGCATTTTGACTCAGTTTTGCTGCTGAAAACTCAAAGGGGCACCCTTTTGCATTTTTGCTCAAATTCTCACCGAAAACTCGAAGGGGTACCCCTTTGCCTTTTTTCCCAGTTTTTCACCAAACACTCAAAGGGGTACCCCTATGCATTTTGACTCAGTTTTTCACCAAAAAAACAAAGGGGTACCCCCGTGCATTTTCACTCAGTTTTTCTACTGAAAACTCAAAGGCGTACCCCTTTGCATTTTTGCTCAAATTTTCACCAAAAACTCGTAAGGGTACACCTTTGCATTTTTTTCCAGTTTTTCACCAAATACTCAAAGCAGTACCCCTATGTAATTTGACTAAGTTTTTCAGTTGAAAACTCAACGGGGTACACCTTTGCATTTTTGCTCAAATTTTCACCAAAAACTCGAAGGGATATCCCTTTGCATTTTTACCAAATCTTTCACCAAAAACTCAAAGGGGTACCCCTATGCATTTTGATTTAGTTTTTCACCAAAAACTCAACGGGGTACCCTTATGCATTTTGACTTAGTTTTTCAGCTGAAAACTCAAAGGGGTACCCCTTTGCATTCTTGCTCAAATTTTCACCAAAAACTCGAAAGGGTACCCCTTTGCATTTTTACCAAATCTTTCACCAAAAACTCAAAGGGGTACCCCTATGCATTTTGATTTAGTTTTTCACCAAAAACTCAAAGGGGTACCCCTGTGCATTTTGACTCAGTTTTTCTGCTGAAAACTCAAAGGGGTACCCCTTTGCATTTTTGCTCAAATTTTCACCAAAAACTCGAAGGGGTACCCCTTTGCATTTCTTCCCAGTTTTTCACCAAAAACTCAAAGGGGTACCCCTATGCATTTTGACTCAGTTTTTCACCAAAAACACAAAGGGGTACCCTTATGCACTTTGACTCAGCTTTTTAGCAAAAAACTCAAAGGGGTACCCCTTTGCATTTTTGCCCAGTTTTTCACAAAAAAACTCTAAGGGTAACCCTATGAATTTTAACTCAGTTTTGCACAAAAATCTAGAAGGGGTACCTATTTGTATTTTTGCCCATTTTTTCACCAAAAACTCTATTAATTTTTCAGAAAAAAAAAATCAAAGGGATACCCCTTTGCATTTTTACTGAGTTTTTCAACCATAGCTCAAAAGGGGTAACCTTTGGCATTTATCCTCAATTTTTAATTAAAAACTCAAAGCGGTATCCATTTGTATTTTTCCTTAGTTTTCAACAAAAATCCAGAAGGGTACCTATTTGTATTTTTACTCAATTTTTCAACCAAAACTCAAAGGGCGCACCCTTTGGCATTTTGCCTCCGTTTTTCAGCCAAAACCATAAGGGGTACCCCTTTGCCTTTTTACTCAATTTTTCAATAAAAACTAAAATGGGGTACCCTTTTGCCTTAAGTTTTTTTTGCCAAAACACGAAGGGGTACCCCCTTGCATTTTTACTCAATTATTATCCAAAACTCAAAGGGGTACGGTTTGGCATTTTGCATTATTTTTTTGGCCGAAAATCAAAGGGTACCCCTTTGTATTTTTACTCAGTTTTTAAACCAAAACTCAAAGGGGGTATAGTTTGGCATTTTGCCTCAGTTTTTTAGCCAAAACCCAAAGTGGTACCCCTTTGTATTTATACTCTGTTTTTTGACCAAAAGCCTAATGGGGTAACGTTTGGCATTTTGTCTCAGTTTTTCAACCAAAACCGAAAGGGGTACTGCTTTGCATTTTTACTCAGTTTTTCAACAAAAACTCAAATGGGGTAGCTTTTGGCATTTTGCCTCAGTTTTTCACCCATAACTCAAAGGTGTACTCCCTTGCATTATTACTCAATTTTTCAATAAAAAAGCAAAGGGGTACCCCATTGCATTTCTACTAAATTTTTTAACAAACTTTTACTTAGTTTTTCAACCAAAACTCAAAGGGCATATGATTTGGCATTTTTCCTTAGTTTTTCAGCCAAAAACCAAAGGGATACCCCTTTGCATTTTTACTCAGTTTTTCAACCAAAACTTAAAAGGGGTAACCTTCGGCATTTATCCTCAGTTTTTAATCAAAAATTCAAAACGGTACCCCTTTATACTTTTCCTCAGTTTTCAACAAAAACCCAAAAGGGTACCTATTTACATTTTTACTCAATTTTTCAACCAAAACTCCAAGGGAGTACCCTTTGGCATTTTACCTTCGTTTTCAGCCAAAACCAAAAGGGTTACCCATTTACCTTTTTACTCAGTTTTTCAACAAAAACTCAAAGGGTGTCCCCTTTGGCATTTTGCTTGAGTTTTTCACCCAAAACTTAAAAGGGTTCCCCTTTGCATTTTTACACAGTTTTTGAACAAAAATCCAAAGGGGTATCCCATTGCTTTTTTGCTTAATTTTTTACCCGAAACTCAAATGGGGTATAGTTTCGCATTTTGCCTTAATTTTTTAACCAAAATCCAAAAGGGTACCCCTTTACATTTTTACTCAGTTTTTCAACAAAAATTCAAAGGGAGAACTCTATGGCATTTTTACTCAGTTTTTCATCCAAAACCCAAAGGGGTACCCCTTTCAATTTTTCAACAAATACCCAAAGGAGGATCCCTTTGAGTTTTGGTTTAAAAACTGAATAAAAATACAAAGGAGCATTTTAATTTGATAAAAGTAATTATTATTAAAAAAATCATTTAATTTTATTTTTTATATAATCAAAAATTTTGATCAAAATAATTAAGAGTAATAAATCATCAAATTTATTTAATTTATATAATTGTAAAAAAGAAATATAATTTGCTGAGAGTTTGAGAAGTGGCACTCTAAATGAAAAGAATGCCACATAAGGGATTGTATTCCACTTTATATATATATATATATTAAGTTTAACAGTAGCCAAAATATTATTTATATTGAGTTAGGGGGCAAGAAGACCCAGCAACTTGGGCCCAGACCTTGGAAACAGTTGGAGAACAACAGGAGACATATCTGATAATTGGGATAGGTTTGTAATTTGTAATTTTTGGTTTCTCACATGATGATTGTATCTTATCAGTTTGGTGTAACTATAAAATCCTAATACTACTTAATGTTAAATTTGGAGCAGTATGATATCTGGGGCGGATGAAAATGATAAACGGGCATCATATGCTGGACCTGGAGGTTGGAATGGTATGATTTTATTTTTCTACTGCATTACATTTATACATCAGTTTGTTAGCAACTAGTTAATTACTGGACCCTTAAGTGCAACAGATCCCGATATGCTTGAAGTTGGAAATGGAGGCATGACTATAGAGGAGTATCGCTCACATTTCAGCATATGGGCATTAGCCAAGGTATTAGTTTTATCTGGGATTCATTGACAAAAAAAAAAAATTAATAAAAACCAAGTTATAACAGAATGATGCATGGTTATTGATATAGGCTCCACTCCTTATTGGATGTGATATTCGATCCATGAGCAATGAAACATTTGAAATACTGAGCAACACTGAAGTGATTGCAGTTAATCAAGGTACGATAGGTTAGCTTTCCTCTTTCAGATATATATGCTTGTTCAAAGTAATTATGACACCTTAATTTGAATAGATAAACTTGGAGTTCAAGGGAAGAAGGTTAAGAAAGATGGAGATGCAGAGGTCTTTTTGGCAATAATCTTTCGTAATTAATTATATATATATCTGATCAAAATTAATTAACGCATGGGTTTATATGACAAATATAGGTATGGGCCGGTCCTTTGAGCAATAGCAAAGTAGCAGTAGTGCTGTGGAACCGAGGCTCATCAAGAGCTACAGTTGCTGCGTATTGGTCTGACATTGCTCTGAATTTAACTACTACCGTCCACATTCGAGATTTATGGGCGGTGAGACATTTTATAATTGAAATCTACTTATAGTTTATCATTGATTTGATAATAGTGTAGATTATCATTTAGTTACAATTAACTGATAGTGATGATTATAATCAAAAATAAAAAATTGCAGCATTCAAATGAGGGATCAGCTAAAGGCCAAGTATCAGCAGAGTTGGAAGCACATGCTTGTAAAATGTTGGTCTTAACCCCCGCGTAAGCCAGTTTTGATTGTTCAGCAGGAAGGACTTTGTCTCCTCGATCAACTGGATAAACTAACCACTACATCAATTACACTGATAATATTTAGTGCTTTTCTTTTACTCCGTAGCACAAAGAGTTTTTTAATTTCAATAATTTTCATGGAAGAGACAAGTGCAAGTTGATGGTTGTAACGAAAAATGCAAAATAGTGAGTCATTATTATTGATGTTGAAGAGACCATTATACGTATGGAATCAGATGATCCGCAACTCAACAAACTCAGGCTCTTTCTCTCAAACTCTCACCCTCTACTATTCCATGCTACACAGCGGTGTTCGTGGCAACGAATTCACATATCCTTTGGTTCTCAAAGCCTGCTGTAATCTCAATTCCATACTCTGTGGCACCAAAATTCATTCCCATGTACTCCGTCTCGGATTCCACCATGTGTTTGTCTACACATCTCTCATCGATATGTACTCCAAATGCTTCGACTTCTCTTCTTCAAGAAAAGTGTTCGATGAAATGCCTCTTAGAACTACGGTTTCTTGGAACGCCATCATCTCTGCTTATTGTCGCTGTTTTCTGATTGATGAAGCTATGTCGATTTTACAAGATATGCGTTTGCTTGGTTTCAAGCCTAGCTCTACTACTTTTCTTAGTTTTCTATCTTCCTGCCTTCTTCCACAAGGCTTATCAATCCAATGCTGCGTACTTAAACTGGGATTTTTAAGTACCCATGAACTTCCTTTATGTAATTCTGTCATGCACATGCATGTTAAGTATGGGCAGGTTCATGAAGCTCGCAAAATTTTTGATCTGATGCTTGAAAGGTCCATAATTTCTTGGACAACCCTTATCAGTGGTTATGTGAATATTGGGGAACTCTCTGAAGCTCTCTCTTTGTTTAACCAAATGAGAAAAAGCGTCAAACCGGACTTCATAGTCTTCATAAGCCTCGTGTCTGGTTGTGCGAAAGTGGGGAATTCGCTGTTAGCTTCATCTGTCCATTCTCTCCTTATTAAAAGCGGATGTGATAGTGAAGACCCCATTGACAACTTGCTTGTAAGCATGTACGCCAACTGTGGAGATATCGTCTCAGCTCGTCTAATATTTGACATGGCACGTGAAAGAAGTGCCTTCTTGTGGACGTCTATGATTGCTGGCTATACTCACTTGGGTTATCCTATTGAAGCCTTTGAACTTTTCAAGACATTATTGGGGGCATCCGTTAAACCAGATGAAGGAACACTAGCCATTATCCTTTCAGCTTGTGCTGATTTGGGGTCACTCCGTATGGGCACAGAAATTGAAGAGTACATCTTTGCTAATGGGTTACAATCAAATCTACAAGTCCAGACCTCTTTGATTCACATGTTCTGCAAATGTGGGAGTATAGAGAAAGCAAAGGCAGTATTCGAGAGAGTATCAACAAAAGATCTAGCTGCTTGGGGTGCCATGATAAATGGTTATGCCATCCATGGCATGGGAGAAGAGGCTATCAATTTCTTTCGCAAGATGCAAAAACTGGAAGGGATAAAACCGGATGCAGGTATTTATACGAGTATATTAGTGGCCTGCAGCCATTCAGGACTGGTTGAGGATGGGCTGAAATTTTTTCAAAACGTGCAGGAGGATTTTGGTATAAAACCGAGTATAGAACACTATACATGCTTGATAGATCTACTTGGTCGGGCTGGTCAACTTGAATTGGCTTTGAAAACCATCAAAGAATTCCCTGTCGAAGTACATTCTCAGGCATGGGCTGCATTTCTGAGTGCATGTGGGAAACATCGCAAGCTTGAGCTCGGGGAGTTCGCTGCTAGAAATCTGTTTGATTTGAATGCCAGAACCATTGGAAGTTATGTACTAATGTCTAATTTATATAGAGGTGCAGGAAAGTGGAAAGAGGCTGCTGTGACGAGGAGATTTATAGATGAAAGAGGATTGGTGAAAGAACCAGGTTGGAGCTACATAGAGATCAATGGTTCTTTTCATGTTTTCCTTGCTGGAGATCGGACACACTATCTGTCAGATTATATCTATAAAAAGTTAGAGGAACTAAATGTAAAACTTTTAGAAGCAGGCTATGTTCCAGAAACAGACAGTGTCATTCATGACTTGGAAGAAGAGGAGAAAAAGGACTTGCTGAAGGTTCATAGTGAGCGATTGGCTATTGCATATGGTCTCATCGTTACGGAGGAAGGTTCAACTCTGAGGATCATCAAAAACCTACGAACCTGTGATGATTGCCATTCTGCTTTGAAATTCATATCGAAAATTACGGAAAGGCATCTTATTCTGAGAGATGGTAACCGCTTCCACCATTTCAAGAGTGGTTCCTGTTCATGCAAAGATTTCTGGTGATGCTCCCTTTTACTGCCATCATTTGGGCAATTAGAAGTGAATTTTACGTGCCAAACGTGTTAAACAAGGAGGTTAAAGAAAAAATTGAATAAGCTCTCTGTTTAGTATATAATAATCAGCCAGTTATTCCACATGAAAAATAATGATCCTATGCTTACAACCTATGCTTTGAGACATACATTTGAAATTCGGGGTTGTAGTATATTACTATTTCAATTCACAAGTAGACCAAACAATACAAGCTGAAACCCCTGTATACTTATTTCTGCTCAAGACCTATAACCACGCGAGAATGTGACAGAATTCCGTATCAAATGGCATATAAGACCCCTTAAAAAGATATTGTAAAAATCATCAATGCAACTTGAAGAAGCCTCCACTTCTTTAACTGCTTCGGCTTTGGTGAACGCTCCCAATAATGCCCAGGCATCCCCCGTCTTGTTTTCAACAGTTTCATGGTCCTCGCATCTTCTCAACAATGTTCCTGCCCTTTTCTTCAATGTGACGTCTCTTCTCTTCAAGTTTCTCTCCCATCTTCTTTCCCAAATCAAGCATCCTCGCTCTTCTTCCTGTTCTCTTTGGTCTTGAATCGTCTTCTTCAACAATATTACACTGTTTGTCCATATGTATCATAGACCTAGAAGGCGACTGACCTTCTGAAATGCAGCCTCTGCTTTGCTGGAAAGTTTCTTCTGGTTCATAGCTGGCCAACAGAGGACTCGTTAGTTCTTGCAAAGATTTTCTACCTTCTATTGATGGCTTGGTGGAGCTCAATGAACTCTCTAAGGCAACAGAAGAACCAGGAACAGACTGTTGAGAGCTTTCAGTATTCTTTATTTTTGAATGCTTGCTTTCTGGATCCTTACTGGATACCCTGGGGAGAACCTCCTGCTTGGCTTTTTCTTCATTAGTTTGGGAGGAAAGAGTTTCACATGCTGTAGCATTTTCACTAGTGGCTTCTCGGTTAAGCCATATAAAAGGAGCAACAGTCCGAGGTACCCAATCATCTTTCTCTGCCAACATCCAGGGAATGGATAAGCTTTCACAGTTTGGAAGCACCATTGTTTCCTTAATGCCAGTCTGTACAAGTGATTGCAGTAGGTCAAATCACGCGCACCAAAATTATCGAGTAGGAATTCACACAAGTGCTGGTTCTCCCGTAAAGGTGATTTTACCATAGAACTAAGCATGATAGCCTACCCTCTTTTCAAAAATGCTGACAAATTCAAATAATTGAAAAGATCAAATTAAAATCCAGATCTACACTCAGGTGGATTATCTGAGTTATTTGTTACATAAGTTACTCGTCCAGACCCCAGGCGAGAATGTCTCTTTTACTCATAAAACTCAACAAAGAAGAGACAAGAGGTGAAAGCAGCTAGAGTAATGTAAGTAGAAATGGTTCCCAAGTCACTTAAAGTTCATATTAAGGCAATGGTTCCATTAGCACAGAGGACGCAGACAGGGGAGAGTTCAATGGTTAAGTTGGGATATTCTTCATTACACATCTATAGGACGGGAGGGAGGTGATATAATAGATACAATCCTCTTCTGATAGTTTTATTCAAGTACTGTAAGGAAAACTAAACCCCCCCCCCCCCCCCCCCCAAAAAAAAAAAAAAAAAAAAAAAAAAAAAAAAAAAAAGAGAGAGAAGAAACATACAAATTCTATACGAAATAGAAATTCCATACCTTAAACCGGCTGATCAAGAACAAAGCAATATGTGTACTGCTAATCTTGTGATCCCCAAAAGACGAATCTAAGTCAAACTCTATATCAGGCATAGATGTGAAACCATACCATAACTGATCTGAAGGAGGCGGCTTTATATGCAACCTCAATGTTCCCCGAAGCGATGTAATCCTTATTGACAAAGATAATGGCACCTTCACGGAAATTTCACAAGTTAATAAAAGGAAAAAGAAAAATGGAACTTTTTCATTTATGCGGACTCTATTCAACGTAATGGGAAAAAAGATAATAAAATCTGATCAAATAGCTACCATTCAATCTTTAGCCAATTTTCGCAATGGTGTTAAGGTATCATCCTACATAACAATTTCAAATTTTCCCAATATTGCTTCCTTTTCTATATCATCAAACTTACTTGAATTCATTCAAATGATAATCAATTTTAAGTACTCATCTCCCTAAATTGCATGTTAAAAGAATCCATGAAGAAATAACCATAAGAAATGAACTTCTAGAAACAGAACCAGGATAGATAAGGGAAGAATAAATATGACATGCCAGTGAGAAGGTAATGGTTCATATGAAGCTGCAATGCAAGGAATATAAGCAAGAAGGATTTCAGCTAGCAGTAAAGCCCACTGACAACTGTAGCCAGTACCCATAGGAGACTGGTCGCTCTACCCCTATCTTAAGATGAAACTCCTCTTGTTTCTAGGCTACACTCAAGACTCACCTTACTCAGATGCACACCATTTT
This sequence comes from Excoecaria agallocha, assembly GCA_037975025.1. Taxonomy (NCBI): domain Eukaryota; kingdom Viridiplantae; phylum Streptophyta; class Magnoliopsida; order Malpighiales; family Euphorbiaceae; genus Excoecaria; species Excoecaria agallocha. Next base: position 11,654 of record CM075821.1, read on the forward strand.
ATATTGCGCATCTTAAACAAAATAAGTCATAAGAATTGATCCATTAAACCAGGAACCGTGATGAGTTTTCTTTATTTTTCCTTTTTAAAAAGGAAAATCACTGTCACTGATTCCTAAAAAACTAAGTTACAAACATTAAGATAAATGAAACAAAAAATAATAATTAAAAAAAAAAAAGGATTATTGTAGCAATTTTTACATGTGAGGAAACCATCTAAAGAAGGAAATTCTCATCAGGCTGAATCACATCTACAAATAGTAACCATATATAGCATAGTACATGCTCTTGGTAATGGCAGTCATATGTGAATAATTGCAAGCATAAAACACCCCATATATGACTCATACAAACCTGTGCGACTTGTTTTGTAATGGAATTAAGAATAGACTTCCACCTAGACACATTAGTTGATGTTGGCAAATAACCTGCAGCGTTTTTCAACCCATCTGCAACGAAAAAAATCAACAGCAATTGATATCAATCCTCATCAATTAACCAGCAAGAAAACATTTGGTTATTTGCATCACTTTGTCAATTATCCCACAAGAAATACAAGAAACAAGCACCTTGCAGAAGAAATTAATTGTATCCTTGCTATTCTATTGATCCACTTTTAGACAAATGCTTGTTGATGCTGCAGCTACTATGTTGACTCAAATTGAGGATTAAATTACACCTGGACTTAAATAATTGGGTAATCATGCAAGTCATATACCTAGAGTTTCTAAGAATATTTTTTTTTTTTTTTTAAAAGGTGATGATCTGATCTTCAAAAGTACAGATTTTTTATGTAATGCTACTCTCAGATGATCAAGTTTGTTCAGTCATAACAACATAACAATTCGTTGCAGTACTAAGCAATTGGAAGGAGCAAAGACTTTGAGAAGCTTTTGAATCATTTGTGTTTATATAACGCGCACACATAATTATTCTAACTTGCAGAAAAAATTATCATTTGGCCCTTGAGCTTTTTCAATATCTTTTGATGAGATCTCATATTTCAGTTGTGTTTTATCAAGTAGGGATGCACATAGATCAACTGAGGCATTTTTACTTAACAAGTCTGCAGAGATTGGTTTCCAGAATTCTAACCATAAAGTAACAATTAAAATTAGTTAACAATCCCATCATATACGGTTTTTATGATTGTGTTAACCATTTTATTTGATTTTTAAACACTTCAACAAAATGATGGCTAAAATACAACCTACTAAAGCAATTCCCAATACTCTAAATAATTTCATTTTCCACAAAGAGATAGACACACACTCTGAACAGATATAGGAATACATGTGTGTGTATATATGAATACATATATAACAATAAACCAAAAATGCAAAAATACATAATCTAGACAAACATTATAGTTTGATCAACCTATCCTTTTGGTTAGATTTCAAATTGATTTTTCATTTTCTTTTTGCTTGCCCCTGTTATTAAGTCCTCAAAGTTTTATTTTATTTTATTATAACAGATAAACACGATAAATATGTATCGTTAAACTGAAACATGAATGTGTTGGAGCTGCCCACCTACAAAGAAGAGAAAAAATTTATGTAACCCCTAAACCTTTTGTATTTGTTGTATTGAGCCAACTATTTCAATTATAACTTATTAATTAAGCATGAATTTGTTGGAGCTATCCACCTGAACAGAAAAAAGTTTCTGTAACCTGAAACTTTTTGTATTTGTTGTATTTTGCCTAAATATTTCAATTATAATTTATTAAGTCCTAAAGTTATCTTTGTCTAATAGAAATGAAGAACTTAATCAACAACTTATTATATATAACAAACTTTAAAAACTCTACAAGGGAAAAATAATGCAATTTACTTTCCTCTCCAAAATCAGCAATTTTTTTTTTTAACAAAAGCAAATTCACTTCTTTCTGACTTTATTTTCTTAGATTTGCTGTTCCATTAGTTATTTTGTTTCAATTCTATGCAATTTAAGGAAAACAATGTTCAACACACAGTTTTACAAAATTTTACTAATATTTTTCATATCATGAGTTATACTTTCATTGTTTACTTTATCTGTCAAATAACTCTTTAAAATTGATAGCAACAATAATATGAGAATTTGTAAAATGCAATTCAAAAATGCATATTTGACAGAATAATACTGGAAGTTTATGAAAGTTTTATTAATATTTGTGAAACTGTCAGAACTGTTGTTAATATTACTACTTTCACCAAAAAGGCTTTACAATTAAAGTTTAAGGGCTTAATAGAAAGCAATTGAAATATGGTCATTCAACAGAAGAACTAAAAAGTTTGCGGCTAAATGATGTGTTCTGCCAAAAAACTTAAAGCAAAACTTCTGCACTATGCAACAATAATGGTTTCGAGCAAAATTAAACAGTATTTTATTGGATGCTTATTTCACAATCTGCATGTCATTAGAAACTTCACATGCTAAGTCACCTATCATAATAAGGATGGATTATAACATTATCCAGAATGCATTCTATGCCTTGTAATAATTTGGAAAGAGTAAACAACACATGCACATAAAAGCCAAATCAGTATACATTTATACATACCAAGTTTAGTATTTCCTTCATTCCTCTGCTCTTGCAAGTCAACAGCGCCTTCAGCATTTAGTTGCTTTCCTAAATTTTCAAAACCTTCTAGAAGATCAGTAGAGACATCTCCAACAGAGCTCAACCCTGAATTTGTGTCCACCATATCTTTTTGAAGATTTTGAACTTCCAATCTTGTTTCAATATCGAGTACCAAGCCACCACAATATTCAACATCAACTTCCCATGCCCATACCTCATTCATGTCTGTAGGAAGAACTCTAATACCATGGATATAAGGTGGTAGACTCCCAAGGCCTAGGTCAGTACATATGACTTCACCAATGTAATTAGGTGTCCTCATATTTGACAATGTCCTCTGCCATGCCCAATTGGGGAAGGAAAGGAAAAAGAAAAAACATCTCTTAGTATCTTGTACTTCTTTTTTGCATATGATGATGCAATATTTGTTTCAAATTACCAGCATATTTTTCCATAATTTGTGGAATTCCTTTTGATTTCTCACAAAGTTCTAAAGAGCATGAGTTCAACAAACAAATAGTTTAAAAGCTACTGGCAGCTATGTAAAATTCTACGGGCAGCATACAAATCCCTCAAAATCATCAACAGTAGAGAATAGACATATATTCCAATCAATGTTCATTTGCAAAATAGAAAAACAATCCAAAAAATCTCCATTTGCCATAGAACTAACTGGCATACCATCTTACAAATAAGTACCTGAATCCTTGCTTGCACTGAATTTTTTATACTGCTATTGCTTTTTGCATCAAAAAACATCCGAGTAATAAGCAAGTTCCAGCAGAGTGTTCCTTCATCTATATTCAACTTGTCATCTGAGTCCAAATCAGAAACAGGACCTTGGCTTGCCGAATGAGAAGAGTTTGATGATGAAAGTACCGCCATATTTTCCTCTTCAGAACTCAGAGGTGCCTTCACTGTTGGAGCAGTTTTTACTGAGCTACTGGCCAAATCTTGGAATGGACGATTTTTTTCATTAATCTTCCTTTCTTCACGGGCTAAAGAGAAAGTTCCCCTATTCTCTACACTGGACTTTGAAGGCTTCCTTGCAAACTTCTTCAAAAACAGGCGAACCTTTGATGCAGAACCATCAAGCTTAGTAACCTTATCTATTGCCTCAGAATTGAAGCCTACAGAGGGTTTCATAAAGGAAGGGTATCCTGTATTTAAGGATGTCAAGTAACAGTGAAACTCTTCATTCGACTTTGTAAACCAGTTAAGTCTTTCTTTATCGTGACAAGAAGCAAGACGGAGGGCTTTACACCATGATTCCTTCTCCCAAGATGTCTCAAGATAAATGTAAACTGTTCTACTTGCATTACATATAACTGAAGACTTGCTTTCAACCTTTATGGGAAACCTTTTGGCCCTGTAATGTCACAAAAATTGCACAACAATACAAATAAGTAATGCGCAGATCTCAATCCCTACATATTGAATTAAAAAAAAAAAATTGCAGTATCCGCTGGCAGTATTACCAATGAAATTCATTAGGGGGCTTGCTAATAGATTTTTTATTTTCTGCCTGTGAAAGGAAAAAAAATAAAAGAGGAAATTCAGCGCCTTCCACAAAGAAGGGGAAGAAAAGGATATTTTACAGTGAGCAGCCAAATATCAGTGGAATAGATGATCTGTTGAGAAGCATCAGTCTCAGAAGAATCAATTGAAGGCGAGTTCTTTCAAAGAATAGCAGAAGCAGAAAGCTTGAACTAATTTTCTAGCATCAAATGAAAAATGCAATTCAAAGATACAGAGGAGGATCCATTGAGCCTTCTCCAAAAGGAAGCATAATCAAGAGACAACTCAGAAAAGTTTAAATCACATAACGCAAATAGCATAGAACAAATAGAATCTGGCAAAGGCCATAATGCATTACCATTTTCGAGAGGAAAGCTCTGAAGCAGAAACAGCTTCTATTTTGCAAACCCTTAATGGAATAGCCACATGGGAACCATCAGTATCAGTCAAAATAAGCAATCGATCCTTGATGTTTGCATATTTCCGAACAGGATTAACCTCAAAGACTTCTTTTTTCTTCTTTTGATCTTTGGAGACTTTTTCCACAGACCAATTTTTGGGAATTTTTTCTGATTCTAAAACCCAGACAAACCCCTGAGAGCCACAAAAGAGAACCAGCCAACGTTAAGAAGAAGACGAATTACTGAAAATATTGACACAATAGTTCAAATGCCCATAGATGCAAAGCATAAATAAAAAAACCCGCCCTGGCTAATAGCCTGATATGATAAAAGGTAAACTCTTTACTGAAAGCAAATTGGTGAAGCAGCACAATGAGAGATACTGACCTTCTTATTATAGGCGAATTCCAAGGATTGTTGAGTGTCGAGATGTATCTGATCAGAAGCAGATGATAATTTGCCCTCCTCTTGTCGAATTTTAGAATTCAATCTTCGAATGAAGAAAAGGATACCTAAAACTCCAAAGGCAACGACGGAGAGTGCTCCAACAAAAAGTCCGCCAAGAAAGACAAGAAACCATGACATTGCTATTCAGTGGATTAAGAACTTCTCTTGTGAAGAGATCAAATTTAGGTTCGAACACAGAGTGAAATGATAATGGAAGAATAGGAATCAAATCCCGTTTGCATATTCGTAGCACAAAAGCATACATTAGTCATATAGTCCTATTCGCAGCTTGCTTGCTGTAGAAGAGGGCAATCCTCCTCCTCCATTAGGAATCTGCATAATCAACTTCTCAGTCTATTTCTAAACCAATGATAATAATAAACTGTAAACGCGTGTACGGTTTCTCTATTTTCTTGGGAGATGGGGATAAATGAGGAACCGACTCCGACACTAACTGTACTCTATCTACCAAGCTACCAAACTGCCACCTGGCGGTGGTCTACCGTCCATTATACACTCTTACTTACTAGCGGCTATTTACTTTTTTTTTCTTTTTAATGTGTTTTAAAAATTTAATATAATTAAAAATTATATCTCTTTTTATAACTAAAAAAATATTTTATTTTTAAAAAAATAGAAAAAATTATATGTATACTATGCAGAATGCTAGGCAGCCTGTAGTCCATGACAGAAGAATAAGTTGTGAAAATAGTGCGGATGCCACCATGACAGAGAGAATATCTATCCTAATCTTTAATTATATTGGGTTATTTGGGTCCTCGTCCTTTTTCTACACGGGTATATATGCTAATTTTGTAAAACCTTATAAAGTTTTCAATTTTGTGCAACTTATAATATTCAAATTTAAAATAAATAAACAACAAATCACGAATGATTTAAGCATGCCAGCGGGGCTTGCCAGTGCCACTTAAGGGTCGCATAAGCAAATTTTGGCCTCAACAAATCATAACTTCAGTTGTTGAGTTTGAGGAGTTTATTCTAAAAGTAGTTATACCTATTAATACGGGTAAACTAAGGCTTACGTTGTCTCACTTTTTTTTTTCTTTCAAAAACTGCTGTGTAAATTATATGGTTGTGTGGTATAACTACTTAAGAGCAATTGGTGTAAATAGGTATAACTACTTTTAGAAATAAACTAGCGACGAAACAAGTTAAGAGCAAACACCAATTTACATGGTTGTGTGGTAAGTGAAAAAGTTAAAATCATGATGGTAGACGTCCAATTGCTTCAACCAAGAAGCCACAACACTCTAAAGACAATATTCTTTCACGGTCAGATTTATCATGGTTTAGCCATGCATCCCCTTGCATCTTGTACGTAAGAAGCCATCGCAAAGGGAGAAAGGCAAATTCCACCTCCCGTTATTTGAGAGACAAACCAAGAACAATAGAGAATCTAAGCACTACGATATCAGGAATAACAAACTATTTGAGATAACTATATGACACTCACTGTCATCTATATCTCCTTAAGTTAGCGACAGACAATGCATCTACCCCCACCATGTTCATTGAATAGAAAACCCTGTAAGTATCATAGGCAACAACAGAAGAGCATGAGGCAGTCATGCAAAACACATTGCCTTGAAAAAGAGCCCGTATTCATTGTATATTGTTTACACATATTTGATTTTAGTAAGAAGCATCAAGTATAATAACGTGCCTAATTCTGAGTTCTACTGGTTGTAACAGGTTTACCTATGTCAAACAATAAGTATTCTATACATTATTATTTGATCTGTCAAACAACTAATAAAGAAATAAGTAAGAATCACAAAACTATATGAAGAGTAAAAGAATGCAGGATACCTTGGAAAGGCGATGATAGTGTTATGATAAGTGAGGAAGCATGTTGACAAGCCCTTCTCATATCTTTAAGAAGGAATATGATATATAGGGTACCTGATAAACAGTGAAAGACCTGCTAGTAGTTCTTCCTGGTAGCAACAAAAAATATCAGCCCCAAATTTCACATAGTTATGTAAATAAAAATTGAGAGGGATGAAATAGAACAAAAAAGTCAACCAACCATTGACCAGCAGAAATAAAAGTTATTTGACCCGAGTTGCAAGTGCACCTTGATGCAGTAGTTGGCATCTACTATATCTAGACAAATTTCAATTAAGACCATAGTGAAATTCTTTCTCGAAAAGTTATAACAAAGAAAATCAAGAACAAAGTTATACTAAAATTCTTACTTCTAGCCACTTGGCATAACTAGGAAGAAGCTTTTATTGGGACAGCATACTTCGTGCTCAGTTGTGTTGCAAACCCAGATACATACTGGAACAAGGATACCCACTTTATTTTGTCTTTTACAAAGAGACCTATCTTAAAACTATCGTGACCTCCTCAGCATAAAGGTATTCCATTTTTTAAATGCTTAATATATAAATTGCCTCATTCACACATTTACCATCCCGCCTCCAAACTTACGAATTTATCAATTTAACACTTATAACTATTAATAATAAAATAATTATTTTTTGTTTACTGGATATCTCACGTGGCATAAAGAGTGTTAATGTAGCATTTGTGGGTGTATTGGGTGCGTTGTAGGATCGTAAGACCCAATTTTTCACAGTTTCACAACAGTAAAATCCCTAACCAATTTAAAACTTCATTTTTTATATTCTCTCCTTATCTTCTTCTCTCCATTCTCATCTATTTTCTTTCTTCTTTCCGTCCTCAATAATTTTCTTTCTCATCATAAATCTCAATTTTTATGAAAAATATATCAAAATTCTAATGTGATTAACTGACTGAATTGCGCGCATGATGCACGGCGTTGAATCTAGAAAGGAGGAAATGTTTGATTGTAAACATTATGGGGTTCTCGTCTATTTTGGCTGTTTTCATTCTGGCTGGATATCGGCTGTACATATAGTAGTAAGATTCATGCTATAATCATCAATTAAATCTTGGAGGTTTCTTCTCCAAAAATACTTTGCTTTCTCTCTCTAAGAGTTTTTATTTCATTCAATATGGTTCAAATTAACTATAGATTGATTTTGCACAATTTAATTGATATTAAAATTTGAATAAGTCCATTATAAGACTAATTAGTAATTAAGCGCTCATGTTGGGTGGTTGTGTTTTTTTTTTTTTCAAAACAAAAAAAATCTTTGGGAAAATATATTTGATTTTTATTTTGATCAAATTCATGAATCTATAGCAACGGTAGAGATTGCAAAAGTTGCTTACGCCAATCACATGATATTTGATTTTTTGTCGTGATGACTTATGGTCATCTTATTTGGTTGGTCATTCTAATTCATTCAGTATTATTAAAATCGGATTGAACCGGACAATTGGACCGGTTTAATTATGAACTGTCAACTTATTTGGTTGATTCAATATATCAAATTCGGACTGGCTAACAATCGTAGGGAACCGATATGAACCGTCCAAAAACCGGATAAATAGTGAAAACCGACCTAAAACCAGATAAAACAGGATAAAATCAGAAAAAATCAATTTGAATAAGAAAAAACCATTTGTTCAAAATATCTTTATAATATTGTTTTTTGGTGAAAAAAATAAAATATAAATATAAATACAAAATAATTGAAATTTAAGCAATTTTAATGAATTTTTTATAAATAAAATAAAAATTATAATTTATAATTGATGAATATTTTTGAATATTTGTAATTTTTTACTATATTTATCTTAAATATTTGTTATAAATATTGAATAACTTGAAAATATTGCTTTATGATTAATGTTTGACGATAAATGTATTTTTAAAGTATTTTTTATTTTTTTATATAATTTTATTCTCATAATATTTATAGAAAATTTTAAAAATAATATTATTTTAAAAAAGTCAAAATTTTGATTGAACTTATCGAACTGGTCGAACCAAAAATCATGTGCCTTTTCGGTTCTTTATCCGATCTGATTTTAATAACATTTTTTTAGTATATATAGAAATGACTTACTGTAGCAGAAATACGTTCCATGTAATTACTGATTTTAATAACATTGAATTCATTTACTAACTGCAACTCATTCACTTAAATAGTCACCAAAACTATTAAATCAGTATCTCTATTTGTCACAAACCATTGCGGAGGAGCAGATCCAAACCTCCATCGACATCGCATTAGTTGTGAGTCAAAAATGGGTTAAATTAATTATTTTTTAGAAAAATGAAAGACTAGTAAAATACATGAATTGATAAAAAGAGAGCTTAGATTGAACCTTTAAGGAGACAAGTGACATGGACAATTATAAATTTATATTTGTGAAATAAAAATAACAAGCTGGAAATAATATTGTATTTTATAAAATAGAAAGTAACGAAAATATATATCAAAAATCCAAATTTTAGCGGCTTGGATGGGCAATGAACCATGACAACATATATATATATATATATATATATATATATATATATATATATATATATATATATATATATATATATATATATATATAGTCTGAAACAGGTAATTGAAGCTTGATTCCAAGCATTGGGGAGGGGGGCATGACAAGCCATCCCTCCTTCAAACTACCAGCATTAAAAGAAAAGCTGTTATTATTATTAGATGCATTCCCTAATGCTCGAGCAGAACTAGAGTGCTAGCCGAATTGTTATAATTTTCCACGACTAAGTAGCATGATGGTCAAGATTCAGCAGCTTAGCTAAATAGTTTGAATTAAAAATATATAATTTAGTGTACACAAATCATGTCAAAGTCAAACAGATAGTTGCTAAAGCGTTGGTGTCAAGAACTAAATGGAGCCGCTAGTTTAATGAGGGCGGGTGTCGTAATAAATGCCTCTACCAACATCCACCGGCACCCATTTAATGGGTTAATGGGAAAGTTGTAATTTTAAGTTCCCTTATGCTTTCTTGAGCCTAAATCTTATTAATCAATAAGAAGAAGAAGAAGAAGAAGAAGAAGAAAATCGTGTTGCTTGTCGGTTTGCCTTGCCGACCCAAGTTGTGTTGAGGCTGTTTCTGCATGGATTTCACATTCACTTAACCTAATCTTCGCTCAGTCAAACTTCAAAAACTCATTCATTATCCATTTCTCAATTGTCCAATATTCTCACATCTTTCTCGCCTTCTCGGTTATCATATATATCTTCTCATCCTATACTTTCTGTTTTCATGGTTTGTTATACATATATATAGAGTAAAAAAAAAAAACCAAAAAGAATAGTTGAAGAAGAGGAACTCAGCAGTGAAACACGCAATGATGGAGATAGAGGCAAGCAAACCAGCAGGAAATGCGATGGTTGTTGCTGGATTGAGTCCTCTAAGCGAGACGCTTTGGAGAGAAAAGACCAACACAGAATTTGTTGGAGATGTTTCTGCTAGGCTTACATGGAAGGATCTGACCGTGATGGTCACTCTTAGCAATGGAGAGACCCAAAAGGTTTTGGAGGGTCTCACTGGCTATGCTGAACCAGGAACCCTCACTGCTCTCATGGGTCCTTCTGGCTCTGGTAAATCTACTCTTCTTGATGCTCTCTCCAGTCGCCTCGCTGCAAATGCTTTCCTTTCTGGCACCATTCTTCTTAATGGTCATAAAACCAAGCTCTCTTTCGGAACTGCGGTGAGTGCTGCTTTCCTGCTTATATATTTTACCTGTTATCAGCTTCTCTGCTTTTGCTTGATGATATCTGTATAATCTTAATTAGGCCTACGTGACCCAAGACGACAACTTGATTGGCACTTTAACGGTGAGGGAAACAATTTCATACTCAGCACGACTACGTCTCCCTGATAAGATGCCTTGGTCGGAGAAGAGGGCATTGGTTGAGAGCACCATCATAGAGATGGGTCTGCAAGATTGTGCAGACACAGTTATTGGAAATTGGCATTTGCGGGGGATCAGCGGAGGCGAGAAAAGGAGGGTCAGTATCGCTCTAGAAATCCTTATGAGGCCTAGATTGCTCTTTCTTGATGAACCAACCAGCGGACTCGACAGGTTTATCTATTTTTCTTAATTAATTCGCAACCTATGTGTAAATAAAGATTCAACTTTTCTGACATTCGCCTTCATATGGTGTGGCAGTGCTTCAGCTTTCTTTGTTACTCAGACTTTACGTGGTCTATCTAGAGATGGAAGGACAGTCATAGCTTCTATTCATCAACCTAGTAGTGAAGTCTTTGAGCTTTTTGATAGATTATACTTGCTTTCAGGAGGCAAAACTGTTTATTTTGGTCAGGCTTCAGAGGCATACGAGGCAAGAATCTTAACTCTTATCATTTGATTCATCACATCACAAAAATGAAACTTCTAATTGTACAAGCTGGCAGTTCTTCGCACAAGCTGGCTTTCCCTGCCCTGCTTTGAGGAACCCCTCCGATCATTTTCTGAGATGCATCAATTCTGACTTCGACAAAGTGAAGGCGACCTTGAAAGGGTCCATGAAACTGCGGGTATGTTACAATTCCACTAATTTCATCTATTATTACGCAAAGATGGCTGCGTATTTGAAATTGTTATTTGTTTGTTTGTTTGTTTGTTTATTTACTGGAATCTGAGGCTTATATCTTCAGCGCTACGTTTATTTGGAAAATGTATTGGTAGCAAACTTGGCGAAAATTTGTTAAAAATCTTCAACTGAGAGTTAAATATTCAGGGTGCTGTACATATTTGAAATTAACCATTGCTTATAAGTACTTCAAAGAGTTTAAGAGGATTTCTTGAACGACTATTTAGTTATGGTTTAAACTTGTATTGCTATTCAGTTTGAGTCAAGTGATGATCCCTTGGATAAGATAACAACAGCTGCAGCCATAAGAACGCTAGTGGACTACTACCGTAGCTCTCAGTACAATTATGCTGCTAGAGAAAAGGTTGAGGAGATATCCAAAGTTGTAAGTACTTGTGAATGGTGTGCCTTGCTTGTTCTTATTCCTTTATCTCTGTTATTGGCCAATGCAAATTTATGGATTTCAAAGTGCCAAGTTGAAGCTAACAAAATTTCATGTCTTACAGAAAGGAACGGTGCTAGATTCAGGAGGAAGTCAAGCTAGTTTCTTGATGCAGGCTTTTACTTTAACCAAGCGTTCATTCATCAATATGTCAAGGGACTTTGGATATTACTGGCTTAGGCTTTTGATTTACATTCTTGTCACCATCTGCATTGGAACTATCTACTTAAATGTGGGCACAGGATACAATTCAATCCTGGTACTGTTTCTTTCCTCAAGCACTCGAAAGTTACAGCTCATTGGTTAAGAAAAGCCATGCAGTAACCAGAATACTAACATTGGGTTCTTTTTCCTGGAACAGGCGAGAGGTTCATGTGCCTCCTTTGTGTTTGGTTTTGTTACTTTCATGTCTATTGGTGGATTTCCTTCTTTTGTAGAAGATATGAAGGTGAATGAATAATTGTCTCTTTTTTTCAGTACTTACCTAGACAGGTCTATGAATATATCTATCTAATTGCCGTTTCTTTCCAGGTTTTCCAAAGAGAAAGGCTGAATGGGCACTACGGTGTAACTGCTTTTGTAATTAGCAACACAGTCTCAGCAACGCCATTCTTGATAATCATCACTTTTATCTCCGGAACTATATGTTACTTCATGGTCCGACTTCATCCAGGTTTCGAACATTACTTATTCTTCGTATTGTGCCTTTATGCAAGTGTCACCGTGGTTGAGAGCTTGATGATGGCAATAGCTAGTATTGTCCCCAACTTCCTTATGGGTATAATCATCGGAGCTGGAATTCAGGTTTTTAACATTTATCGAACTTTCATTCTTTCTATTTCAGATGCTGACTAATTAGATGCAGTATCATATACTAACCAATTGAAATTATCTCAGGGAATTTTCATGCTGGTGTCAGGGTACTTCAGGCTTCCAAATGACATACCAAAGCCTGTTTGGCGGTATCCAATGTCATACATTAGTTTCCACTTCTGGGCTTTACAGGTATTTGATTATTTTTGAAGTCCCACTAAATACAGCCTGACTGGTGCTTTCTTTCATCAAATTCTGAAACATTTTTTTTTTGTAGGGTCAATACCAAAATGATCTGAGAGGGTTGTTGTTCGACAATAATAGCCCTGATGGTCTTCCCAAAATTCCTGGTGAGTACATACTGGAAAACATATTCCAGATTGACGTGTACCGTTCAAAATGGGTGGATCTCAGTGTCATCTTCAGCATGATTATTATCTACCGCCTAATCTTTTTTATCATGATCAAGATAAGTGAGGATGTCACCCCTTGGATTAGAGGTTATTTAGCAAGGAGAAGAATGCAGCAGAAGAATGGAACTCAAAATACAGTTACTGTAGCTCCTCATGCTCTCACCCAGTCCCCTTCATTGAGGGCATACGTCGCATCTGCCAAAAGGTAGATCACAAGGGATATGGATGCTCTGTTACTCTTGCAAATCCAACCAGGCAACAGCCTTGAAAGAGGCTCTTATATATAGATTAACCTTTGATCTATACTTGTTCATGTTATGAGATGACATCCCTTTTTTTTTGTCTGTTTCGAGTAAATGCCACTCACATAACAGATATGGTTGTAGTCTCTTACTTTGATGTGCATTCGTAATTGTTTACATTGGAACAAAAGGATTGCAATTTCTAAAGTAGGCAAATTACCCACCATCTTTTGAATTAACAACAGATTTCACAAATATATATATTTATACACACACATACATACTGATGAAGCATTGATCCACCCTCACAAAAACAAAAGAAAACGTTAATGCCACAATCTAAGGTGTTTCTCGACTATGCCATGGTGGGGCTAAAATGGAACTTAAATAGGCCAAATATAGGCCACAAGACTTCTGATTCTACAAGCAACATAGGAAGTTACGCCCAACGCATTGGTGCTCCTCTATATATGAATCTAAAGTTTAGACCATTAAGCCTGCATCAAGTTTTCCTCGGTCTGTAAAATCCTGCAACTTTTAAATTTTTTGAGACGAAACAAATCTTGAGACGCAACAAATCTTTGAGCTATTTGTCTATTAATTTTTACCAAAAGGTTGGGCAAAGCTTTCTATTGTAATTTATATCGTTTCATTGCACTTGCCAGCGGAAAATTGATGCTTCGGTTTCAAGAAATTCACTGCTACAATCCTTGGCTTCGTTAATATTATCATACAACTGCTACAATCATGTGCTTCAATAACACTATAATGGTCCGAAGTTCCAGTTCTCGTCTTAGAATTTGTGGGCTATGAAATGGAGTTGATTTTTCATTTGTTTTCATGTACATATATATGTATTATAACTTATCCATTTATACAAATACATTCTTCATTAATTAGCTATGTTAACACATTTTTTATTATTATCTCAGATTATTTAATAAAGTCCTTGGTATATCAGTGATGAGATCTCTTTATAACAGTTGAGCAAGTACCTTTTAACTTGAAATTGCCAAAGTTATATTAAGTATTTGATATTATACTTTGACATCATTGCTTATGCTCCTTCATGGAGAATTGTCAAGTTAGTGATTGGGTGTAACATTATATACTTTAAGGGTGTGTTTGTTAAAATTGTAGATTTTTTGTTTTTTAAAATTCAAAAACTATTTTCAATATGTATTATTTATTTTTTAAAAAATTATTTTATATTTTTAAAAAATGTATCATATTTTTCTAATTATTTACATATATTTTTTAATTATTCATATATATTTTGATAATGATTTCGGTGGTGGAGGCAACGAAAGCAGTACAAGCAAAAGTGGCGGTGTGGTGGTGGTAGTGGTGGTGGTGGTGGTAGCGGCAGTAGAGGTAATGGCAATGATAGTAGTGGCAGTGTGTTGGTGGTAGTGGCAGTGGTGTGGTGGTGGTATGGAGGAGGTGTGGTGTGGTGTGGTGGTGGCGGCGGCAATAGTCTGGTGGTGACGACGAATGTAATGGTGATGACAACGGTAGTGGCAGTGGAGGTAGGGATGGTGATAGTGATGGTGGCGCTGGCGGTGACGGCAATGGCAGTCTGGTGGTGGTAGCAGCAGTGGTGACGATGTGGTAGTGGTGGCAGCAGCGGCGTGATGGTGGTGGCGGTAGCAAAGGTGATGACGGCGGCGAAAGTGGCGGTGGTGTAGTGGTGGCAGTGGCGGTGGTGGTGGACAAAGTGGTGCCAGTAGCGATACGGTGGTGACGGCAGCGGTAGCAATGGTGGTAGTGGTGACAGCAGTGATGGTGTTAGTAGTGGCAGTGATAGCAGCGATGTGGTGATGGTGGTAGTGATAGTGTTGGTGGCAGTAGTCTGGTGGCAGCGGTGTGGTAGTGTTGTAGTGGTGGTGATTATAGCAATAGTTTGGTGGCGGCGGCAATGGCGGCGGTGTGATGGTGGTGGTGGTGGTGTTGTTGGTGGCTAGTAGAGGTTTGGCAGCAATGGTGGTGTATATGGTGGTGGCGATGGTGATAATAAGGTAAAGTAATTAAATTATCGATAAAGATAAAATTGTAAAAATTACATTTTGAATATTTTTAATTTCTATTTTAGATGTAAAAATTATTTTTTAAAACTTTTATAAAAACTAAAATGAAAATAAATATGCCGAATATGTTTTGATTTTATTATCAAGAAAAAAAATCAAAAATAGAAAATAAAATTATCCCCAAACGCACCTAAAATAGTTGAGTGATCAATATAAGGTTTACTGCCTCACAAATTTTTCATGCGAAATCAGTGGTGGCACTATAGCAACAACTTTGTGAGGCATTGTATATTGTGAGGGACTATCCCTTGCTAAATCAATGCAATTTGTGAGAGATTTGTCCCTTGCTAAATTTTTTTGCATTTTTCGGGGGCTTACACATATTTGGCTAAGGAATAGTAGGGCAATCCCTTGCAAAATGCAATGATTGGCAGGGGATTTAATTTGCTAGTGAGTAGCTAGGCACACATATTTGGCGAAGAAATAGTAAGGCAATCTCTTGCAAAATGCAGTCATTTGCAGGGAATTTAATTTGCTAGTAACTAGCTAGGCACCCATATTTGGCTAAGGAATAGTAGGGGACTTCTTTTGCTGATTTGCTAATAAATAATAAGGGATAGATATTTTGCAAGGGACGTACCTCGCAAAAACTCTCCCTAATACTGCATGTGATTTTCCTTACTCATTTTATAAATTAAAATTATTTTACTTAAATATTTTTCTAGAGATGGTCTGATACTGATTTGAGAACAACTTACACCAGTCCAACTTGGTTTAGGTTTGAATAAGGGAAAAAAATTTAAAGTCCGGCTCCTATAACCAAGTATGGTGTAAATTAAATATATACATGCATTATTATAGATGAAGCCTTTAGTTGAATGGGTTAAATGTTTTTTTGAAGTTAAACGTGCTCGAGTAATAAAAGTTCTAAGATGGGTGACTTTTTATCTTTACCACTAAACCAAATGCGTTTTTTGAAATTTTAATAAGAAAAAAGTGTATAAATCTGATTCCACAGCAGACTGCTGCAGAATTAGATACGTCAAATGTGATGTCCCACATCAATATTCTGCATGCTGTTCTTTTGTGCCATTTCAGACAGATCTTTTGTGCCATTTGAGACAGACCCACCAATCAAATTTCGCAATTTGTTGCATAATCTAAATAAACCCCCTTTTTTCAATTTACCTTCAAAACACCCCATTTTTCCAAATAAAATCTCAAAACACACCACTCATAAAAAAAATCCCTCAATTAACGTCACAAATCTATTATTTCCCGCATCATAATTTTATTAGAATTCCATTAATTATAACACAGCATTATTTTTCTTATTTGCATTACTAAACAAAATTTCCAGTTCAATTACTTTCGCAAATGCTTAATTTCATGCCCAATGTTTTTGGATTTTGTGAAGAAGACTGACTGCATTTCATTTATTTGCGATATTTCTTGTATTCCTATACTTCTTAAATTTTGCCTCACGCCTGTTATATTTAGTTCTTTTATGATCCTAGCAAAGAGTGATTAAGTAGGAACCCAAGAAATTTAACTACGAGGAAGAGAATCTCTCTTCCTCTGCCAAACTGAAAAGGCAAATTGATTATGACTGGATTTCAAGGGCAAAAATAAAAATAAAAATCAAAATCAAATAATTACATCATCTGGATCCGGGTTTGGTATCTACCTCAAGATATAGAAGACGAGCATTTAATAATTCAAACCATTACCAACGAAATCATCTTCCTCGCTGCTGCTGTAAGATTCAACCACCTGACTGTCATCATCCTCTTCATCGCCCTCGGTCACAATCTCAAGTATTCCACCTCCTCCATCAAAGTCTACATCATCCACAATAAAGTCCCCATCATCCTCTTCGTCGTCAAGCTCACTCCCAGTATCATCATCATCATCATTGCTCATATCATCAGCTTCGCTCTCACAGTCCCCATCCAGGTCTGGACCCAGCAGTGGGTCCACATCACCATCATCATCATCATCATCATCATCATCATCCTCTTCCTCACTTTCAGCATCATCAGGATCAGAATCATCTTCTGTTGGCCTTCGTCGACCAATTTCATAAATCCTAGCAGATGAAAACATTTCCTCTTGGTCATCCATTGTAATCAACCCAACAAAAGAATCAGTGGTCTCCGTGGCAAAATCAAGGACACAGCGGTGGTCTACAGGTATGGTGGTGATTTCTGAGTAATTAATGGCATCTACAGTGCGGAAAGCAGCAAACAGTGGGTGCTTTGCGCGACGAGTGTGAACTGCTGACATTACATCATCAAGATTTCTTCTCAGGATTGCATAAATGATGTCACCACGTGCATTAAATGTTATTGCTGTCTGGTCCAATGAAGGTACACTTCGAAGGAGCCTAAATCTTCGGAGATCCCAGACCTCAGAGTTTATAATCACCTGTTCAGTATAAAATAACAAAAGATGACAACGAAGAGCTTAGGAAAGAAATTACAAGCTCTTCAATACTTAGAAGAGCAACCTGAATGTAAGACAGGCTCAGTGTCCTACCATTATTATTTCAGAACATAAAAACCATGCAAATGCATCAAAGAAAGATTCAAGACATAAGCCACAACTTGAAGACCACTAACTGTTCAATGGCACTTAAGCTCATCATGATTTTGCTCTTCACAAAAGGAATTCAATCAGTGTAAGAGACCACCTTTTCTTTTTCTATCATCATAATTTTGCTTTTCACATAAGCAATAGAAAGCCCTCGCTTGTTTTAAACATGAGTTTGATTTTAACTTCCAGACTAAACAAGTCTTACCAATTTCTCCAATAAATTTCAAATCATGAACAAAAGAAATACAAGAGTATAGAGTAACCGACTTTGCATACCTCATTCCCAGCAGGATGAAAGCCCCCACCCCCATAATCTGTGAACTGGTCAAAACGATGGACAGGACCGGATTGTCGCCTGTCCCACAAAACTCCATTCCAAAGCAACATTGTATCTGAAGGACTAAAGTGAATGAGGGAATACACGTGACCTCGACCTGTAGAACCTGAAACAGTATCTGATAAGGTTGATTCCACATTACATGTCTGGACATCATAAAGAAGAATTTCTCGTCGAGCTGGTTCACTTGTTAAGGTGGCAAATATATTCCCAAAATTGCTAAACCTTGCAGCTTTGCACCCTTCAAGTGAATGTATAGGTCCTCCTGAGATTGAAGACGCATCCCACAAACGCACATCCTGGGAACTTGAAGAGAGCAGAAGTTGTCTTTCTCCAGAAAGATATGATTGGACCAATGTCAATGGAGACTGGTGGCTTGTGCAGCTCTCCAGCACACTGTTGCTGTTGGAGTCAAAAATTTTCAGCTCTCCCGCATGACTGCCAACAGCAATATGACAGGAATCCCCAAGGAAACTCAAGCATGTTAAAAGGGCATCAGTATCATCCCTGCAAGTTCTCAACAACCTGAATCTACTGTATACAAATTGGCGATCACGGCGATTTCCATGAACCCCACCATAAATACTTCTGAACTCACATGTACCCAACCTGGCTGTTACATTTGATGGGGCATCAAGGCTCCTTTTCGGTTCAGGACAAACATGTGGGTGTAACAGAGAAAGTGGTGGTAAAGTGGTTATAGGAGCAGGGCATTGACGATGCTGGTGTTTCAAATATTGAACTACAAGAGAGTCAAGAGTTAATCGCTCAGAGTTGCTGGGTTGGTGATCATTTAGCAGCCCAGCTTGGGCAGAGTTACAATATTGGTTGTCATCTGCCATACTACTTGGTGTTGATCGACCATGCAAATCCCTTGTATTAGAGCTAGGAGTAGACAATCCAACGGCATCACAGACAAAACTATTCTTACGCACAGCACTGGGAGTAGAACACACTGGAGACCGAAGTCCATTGTCACCAATGTTGACACGCTTCCCAGATGATGCCAATCCAGTATCTTTCAGATCTGATAGTTTACGTTTCATTGGTAGCACAATTGGAGATTTACATGAAGATTCCACATCATGATTAATTTTTGGCAATGCATCCAATAAATTTCCGGGACTAGCAAATTGTTTTGGAACACTTGATGCCTTCTTGAAAGAAGATTGATTGGAATCATGAGACTGTGCCTGATGTCTAGACTGCAAACCAAAGGTTGGTGAGAAAACAAGTGGTTTCCTCTTTGAAGAGAAAAAGCTGAAATCTTCATCACGTGCACTTGGTTTTGATTTGTTACACAGAAATCCAGAAGGGGTTCGACCCGAGGGCCACTGTATCTGGACTGAAGGAGTTTCTTGCGTGGAGGCTTGGTGCATGAGGGAAGATGCAGCTGCCAACGACGGTAATGGTGTCAGCTGAGCCTCTTTCAGCAGTGTACCAGCAGTTGCAGCCAAACCAGAAGCCTGCAGATGTTCGTGTATGAGGAGCAAAAGCTCCCTGAGGTTTTCCCATGCATACAAATAAAATAATTAATAAAAAATGATGAAGGGTACAATAGTATATGCAGAATAACTGATTTACCAAGTACCTAGAGTGATAAGTAATAGGTGTTGCAGCAGCAATGGCAGCTCTTTCTATGCGTCTCAAGGTAGGGGTAGCAGCATCAGTAGCAGCCAAGGTACTTGCACGCCCTGAATTGGTTACAATCTGTGACATGGTTGAACATAAATTTACCAACTACTACAGATCTCGAACTAGGGGAACAAAAAAAAAAGGGACCACAGATCACTCAAGTAACAAATCCTTCCACCAGATGACAAGATCAAACCAGCATTGATTTGGATTAGCAAGTCTCAAGTTTTCCAAGCAATAAAAAGAACACAGATAAGTGATTCAGTTAGCAGCAGTCAATTGTTCCCAGGCTGGGGACCACCCACCCCATAACAAGGGGCATGCACAGGGGATCTAATCCGAATCCCCAGCTTGCCTCCAAAGTTGGTTGCGTTTTAATTCAAATTTCTTTTGGCCCAAACTGATAAACTAAATGTATTTCTAGTCTTATTATTATTATTATATATATATATATATATATATATATATATATATATATATATATATATATATATATATATATATATCTTTACTTTAGCAAAAAAACAAAAAAAAAACATTAGGGAGAGATATTGGGGGCTAAGGGGCAAGAACAGGTACATGCAGTAGGCACAGTTTTTCTCAGAGAAGTCATCACAGGGCTCCATTCAGAATAACATTTATTGATTCTCTTCATAGACTAAATGCTTATAAAAGAACTGGTGAGGCATGTACCACTTCGTGCATTGATAAAAGCTCTATTACTGCAATTTGCAGCTCCTTAAGCATTATGTTCCATGAGCTACATCAACTAACCCATGAAACTGATGGAACATCAATTTTCTAACTCATCAAAGTTTCCATGTACCAATACGTCTTTAGGGTATGGAGACTAGTGGTTACGTAAAAAGAATTGCAGATGCTCAAGTGATATAGAACAACTGCTACAGAAGAGGCAATACAGATCTTCTAGTCTAAGAAAGACACTAGGACATAAAGATATTTACCGCAATTAGTTCGATTGCCAACTGGGCAAGTTCAGCTTGCCACCTGCCTTGATCAGTTCCAGATATCTGACTACCTGAATCTCGAATCAGCTCTGATAACTTTTTCCCTACCTAAAACACCAACTGAACTCAGTACCACATCAATAAATTGTTTCAGACATCCTACTTGTCTAAACAAAGGCATGAACTTTTTACAAGCAAAATTACAAGAACAAAAACTGTTTCCACAAATTGAAGATAACAACACAATGATATAAAAGAACAATTCCCCCTATATTCAACAAATAATATTAAAAATATAAATTCACCTAGGACTAGAGTTTCTCAAGTAATTTAAACTAGGAACATATAAAAAATTTCAACAAGAAACATCCACCAATTCAATTCATGATAAATTGAACTAAATATTTAACAATATGCATGACGCAATTCCTGTGCTAGTGCTCAATCTTGATGGTTGTCATTATGGATCACATGACTACCATACACATTGACAGAAGAAAAAGTCTACTGGTTTGAATAACTGATCTTTATTTTGACCTTATTTATAAAAAAGAATAATAATAATAATAACCCTTTTTTTTCTGTCACATTAGGGGAAAAAAATTACTTTTAACAGGAGTTTATAGGCTTCCAATAGGAGAATTATTAAAATGAACTGAATTCCTGTAAATCATCTCACTCGTGACACACTTTAGTTTCTTTCAAAATTTCTTAATTTTAAATTGAATTCTAATTGCTAAAAATTTCCAAACAGGGGATTTGGCAAAATAGAACTCAGTTGCAACGGATTCTTCCATTTTTTGACTTTCAAGTCCAACTTTCCTAAAAATATGCAGATTTTGCTTAAACTTGCAATGGAATGTTCACCTGAAGTTTGGTCAATATGTGAGCAATTGTATCATCTCTGGCTAGACCAAGTAGTACACGGCATGCAAGAGCACGGATGCAATCCAGAGCAGCAGGTGGGGAATATATGCGTTGCTGTAGAAGATGGAGAAGAACCTTTATACCATTGTTAGCACGAACTGCCTCCCTTGCTTGGCGATATCCTTGTTCCATTTGAGCAGCAAGGCCAGCACAACCTGCACCAGTACCTAAAAATATTCTTCGATCTCCAACCAGTCCTGAAGCAGCTGTAGAACCGGGTGTTTGAGGAGTGGCACTGATTGACCTAGACGCAGAAGCAACTGCATTACTTCGATCACCAACACCAGACTCGCCATTCCGTTCCCTTAGGTCACTCTGGCTACGTTCTGTATTTCTATCCCTAGTCTCCATAGCAGAAACATTTGCAAGTTGACCAGAAAGCATCAGCTGGCCTGGTGTATGAACAGGTGGTTTGTTGCTAATTGAAGGTGGTGGGCAAACGAGATTGATTAACACATTCAATGCTGGCTGTATAATCTGTAGATGTAAGAAAAATTTATGATAGCCAAAAATAACAGACAACTGCCAAAGATTTCTCTTCATATTCATAGAAACTAACCTAAAGGTGATTAAAATAATGATGATGACAATGTAATCGTACTCAAAAAGAAAAAAAAAAAAAAAGCTCAGGAAGAAAGTGTTTACCTCAGGGTCCACATAACTGCCGGAAATATTTGCTGCATCCAAAATGACAGCTATACCAACACGGTTGTTACTTAATGTGGCATTTACAATCATTTTCCGGCTGTCATTTACCAATGTTACAATGTGAAGAACACCCAATGCATACTGAAGCAGATCATGCAAGTAGCGTTCAACAGGTGGGGCCTGTAAATCACAATAAATAGAAAAAATTAGAAATTGTATGCAAGTGATGGAAACAAAGAGACAATGAGGAAAGACACCTACCTGACATAACTCCAACATGGTAATATGCCCATTAAAGGCTAAGAACTTGTCAACTGCAGGAAACCGAGTCTTCACAAATGCAGAACCAAGTTTTCTATCCTTCTGTAACTGCAAAAAGACTGCATCCATAGCCTCATTACTAATGTCGAGCGGTTTATATGCAGATCTTACACTTGGAATATTACGAGCAACACTTCGATTGTTTTTGTTGGGACGAATAGAATCCAAGAGCAAAAGAAGATGTGCGCGAAAATACTGTCGCAGGGCAACGCATGTGTGATAAGCTATCTGTTTCTCTGATGATGTAAGCACTTCTGTTGGTGAACGATCATTTCGAAGAACTGCTGAATTAGACAGGTTTAATGCACTTGAATTAACACCAGATCTAACAGATGCAGCATCATTCAAAAGGCCCAACAACTTCTGTAAACCATCCTGAGCATCAAAAGCATCAATAACTGCTCTGAATACAAATGCAGCACCAAAAAATAAGGCTGCATTTTTCCGAGCCTGATCCTGAGGGCACTCAAGAAGTTGAATAGCTAACTCAACCAGTTGGTAGACAACATCTGCTGGAAGTGCGCATACTCGTTCCATTATAACCTGTACAGTATTCAAAAACAAAATGAGAGAATTGAATGTAATATGTGAAATCACGTCCTCACAAACAAAATCAGTCACCTGCTATGGGAATGATAAACAAAATGATAAATGCCATTACCTGAACAGAGACTATGGCAAACAAGCATGAAGATAACCCAAATAATGTATGTTCAGTCCTAGGGACAGAAAGCAATTTCTGCATGCCACTACGATCCACAAACAATGCAGCAAATTTTCGATGAGCAGCCAAAGCACAGATGAGCTTCATCACATCAGGCAAAAGTTCTGCTGACTTGGATACCTCCTTATGTTTATAACTTCGCTGCAACAATGCAAGACACACATCCACTCCCTTTTCATGCAGAACCGGCCCAAGAACTTCTACATATTCCCCTAATATCTCAAGGCACTGAATACAGTATTTTTCCCTAGTCTGTGCTAGCAATTCAGAGTCAGGGATAAAATATTCTTCAGCATCCTCAGTCAATTCTGCCTCTGTACCACCAAGAGTCACTGCATCATCATTGATGCATCTGTTCCTGTGGCAAGTCCAAAAAATGAGTCAATAATTGCATTAATTAAGAATACACCCCTGAATGACTAAAAAGAAAATGACATGATGCAACCAACCGAGAAACTTCAACTGCATCAGCAGCATCAATAACAGTAGATGCAGCTCTGGATGCAGCCAAAACTGCAGCTTCTTCATTGTTGGAAGACCTAAATTCCTGAGCATGTAAGCTGAGCACGATTATGAACTTGCACAACTTCAAATATTATGAAGTCCAGATAATAGTCAGCAAAAATGAAAAAGGAGCATAACAGAAAAATAGTGATCACCTCTACGGCTGCACTCTTGACAACTTCAGCAGCAGCATCACCAGCTGCTTTCATGGCTTCAACAGGAGCATTTGCAGCTCTAGCTTCAGCCTCAGCAGCTCTAACTGCTTTCTTCACTAGATCAGAAATATCTGTGGTTCCAATTCTGCATTCTTGAAAGCAGTCATCAGTATCCTCTCTTTCCATGGTTAAACCATCAGGGTTTATATTTCCTGGAAATTTTCTTGCATCTTGTCCTCTTCTTGAATCTAAAATTTTAAACAAATTCCTATCTTTAAAACTTTGTCCTTGTCCTGATCGACTACCAGAGCCTGGAGATGTCAAAACCTGATCATTCTCAGAAACAAGTTCATTTGCTCTTCCCTTCCCTCTAAGTCTTCCATATCCACGATATGGTCTGCGTCTTGATGGATCATCTCTCACACTCTCATCAACATCTCCAAATTTAACTTTCCCATCATGTAAGTCTCGACCATGCCATCTATCCCCACCATCAGAGTCGATCATATCAGCCCCTTCATCCAACCTATCAGGGGGCTCTCCAATTGGATCATCCAAAGCCCTCTCATCATTTATTCTCAGATTATCTACATGAGTTGCTTCAAGAACCTGTCGAGCCCTACCTCGGCCTTCTTCTCTTCCTCTAAGAGCTGTAGCTCCAGGGGCATTCTTATTTTCAATTAAATAATTAGCATCCTTCTGGTTTGAGCTTGCCTCTCCAAGGACACGCAAACGGAGAAAGCGCATAAGCTTTGGAGACAATCCAGATGTCAGAACATCCTCAACTACTTGACCACCACTGAGTTCATGATCAGGAAAAATTGGGTATAAGAAAAAATAGGTCCAACAACAAAGAATCTACATAAGAATGTAAAATAAGGAGAAAAATACTCCACTCTGTAAAAGCATACCCTGCCAAACATACTGCAAGAAGTCCAGTTGAATAGGACTTCAACATTTCAGAATCTGAAGCCTCTTTTTTTCCCATATCATGCTTCCAGTGGCGTTCTTCACCAGAAAATCTAGCACTGTCATCCATCACCCAGCTTTTTATATTTTCCATTGCAGGTTCTTCAAAAACATGTGGATACTGGAGCAGGTACAGAGATCACAAAGCAAATAAAAAAACCATAGAACTTAAAATCATCCACTTTCGAAAAGAACAGTCTAAGAGACACCATCAAATTAAACTAAAGGGTAAAAAGAACTATACAATCCAAGTTGGCGAACAACTCATAAGAAGCCTTGCTGCAGCTGCCTGAACAGCCGTTGAATATCTAGCTTCAGACAGAAATTTTGAAGATATCAATTCAAAAAATTCATCATTCTCCTGGAAAGAAAGCAAGGAAAATATTTAGGATGAAGAGCATTATCAAACTACGTGACGACCACAATAATGCTAGGAAGAAACACATTGTGCAAAGAGTACAAAAGTCCGAAAAAAAGAAAGCTAAGTTCAGTTACCCGCAGTAGGTTCCCAAGCCTTCCAATGTTATGCGAAGCACGACTATTATTGAAAGATGAAAGGCCACTCCCTTCCATGTATCTGCACATAATATATGTATATTTCACATGTTAGGAGTAAAAAATTCCTAAATAGTGCTGAGGAGGAAAAAAGATGGTGATCCTAACAAGAAAAAGTATTTTATGTAAAATAAGGCTATAGACAAAAATTTAAGCTAAGATGTATAATAACTCCTGCTAATCTTCAAGCCACTTGAGCAAAAGTCCAAGTAGCAAATGAGAAGCACAGCATCAATGCAAGATTAAAAAACAATTCACATATCAATAAATTCTCCTACAACAAGGAGAAAGGGTGTTCCTCTGTACCCAATGCAGGCGGCTAAACATTTAGTTTGAGTAGGGGAAGGACTGAGGGTGTTCACCTGTACCTAGTGCAGGAGGCTAACCATTTAATGAGAGTAAGGGGAGGACTGTCTAGTGCGCACAACCTTCCCTCAAGTGGCTTTTTGGAGGGGCTATGTGCATAGCTTCCAGTAAGAAAAGAAACCTTCTGATTGCCCCAAGGTTTGGCCTCCTAAATGCTATTCCCATTGGCGGGCTAGTATAGAGATGGATAAGGGTTTATGATCTATTTAGCAATGTAAATTTTCAGTCGCAAAATCATTAGAGACCGAATCATAATCTAGAAAGACTTATCAGAAATGGAACATATGATGCTATGATAGGATATATAGAAATATATGCTACATGGTCATACATTATATATATATAAAAAGAAAGGAACTAGGAAATAAAAAGAATAATAGATAGATGCCTACTGGGACTCCTGGGTTTCGAGGAGAGAGGCAAGGGCATGGAGGACCGTAGCGTTAGGGTTATCAGGGGAAGAAGTGACCCTATCCATTAATTTTTGTGCCTTGTCGAACAATTCTTCTTCTTCGTTGGAATTTCCATCTTCTGCTCTATCCTGCTGTGTCTGCGATTGAGTATCCACTGTTAGAGAAGGGGTACCACCT
The DNA here is from genome assembly GCA_037975025.1 of Excoecaria agallocha. Taxonomy (NCBI): domain Eukaryota; kingdom Viridiplantae; phylum Streptophyta; class Magnoliopsida; order Malpighiales; family Euphorbiaceae; genus Excoecaria; species Excoecaria agallocha. The sequence continues at coordinate 38,295 of CM075821.1, forward strand.
CCAACTTGGTCCTGCGCTTGCCTTAATGATTCTTCCATGGAGGGGTCCATTATTGGTCACAGTTATACCAAAAAAAAGCAGAATATACAAGTCTGTAATGATCAATTGGATTGGTACTTGAGCCTTAGCAAGAATCCATGCAAAATCAGTTTCCAGTTTTAAGGTCCTGTTGGGAGAAACTGGGCAAGCAGAAAAAGAGAAGAAAGACGGTTTGCACTTGGCTTTGTACTGGACACAATGCGAACACCTCTACACCAATGTTTCAGAAGTGGACTACATGTCGAATTGGCATTGCCAACAAGTTCACGGTTGAATTGAAAATATAAACATCAAAAACCTTGCTTCAGGTGCCCTCTAAAAGTGTTTTCCAAAGTCCTTACGATTTCCCAAATGCACCTGTTTGCATCCTTGATGAAGTTACATCCAAGGGCTACAACAAAATCAGAGACCATGAAGTTTCACAGTAGAATTCAAAAAATTAATGAAATCTACAATATCACAAGAAAATTTTCGACTCATGTTGAAGTGGCAAACACAATGCTCTTTTTAAACATACTTACATCAGTTATGCAGCATTTTTTTTTCTTTTTCATCAACATTATTACAATTGTTCTCTTGTCTATCAATTCTAGGCATAAATTGGATCTCCTTTTTGTTTCTCAACTAACATGATTCAAACACCATGTCACACAAAGAAACCATAAATCAAAAACAATGAATATATAAATGACTTAAAGCACAATAATTCCATAATCAAGTCGGACCGGTTGGATTGTAAATCGATAAGAAATTTGGTTAGACTTAGCTTAAAAAATGAAAATGGCAAAAAGCCCGGATTAAACCGGAAACCATCGAACCGGCTGAGAAACGGGTTTCGTGTAAAAGCGGTGTTTTTATTTTTTTTCAAAAAAAAAGTAGCAAATACAAAACCCTAAAAATGAATTACACCCAAAATTGTACAGCTCGATATTCTGTTCTTCCATCCCTACCTTCCTCTGTTCTTCTGTCGCCCGGCCACCATCACCGGATTTTGTCTCGCCGGCCGCTGATCAAGCCTTCATCGGATCTTCGCCGACCAGCTTCATTGGTTTTCGGTATGTATACCTTTTTTTTCCTCCTTTCTCCCTCTCTAGTTACAATTTTAGCTTCATTGGTTCATCTCCTTAGCTTGTTGCGGATCAATGTTCGTATTTTCTATTTGTAAACTGATTCAAGGTGTTCTCCTGTTTTCTATGGGATTTAGATTTTCATTCTTTAACCCAAAGAAATCCTTATATATTCAGGAAAAATTGTCTTCCGTCTTCTTTTGATTCTGTTATTAGCTAATTCTGAAATTGGTTACTTTAATTGCTCGCTACGTATTCAAGCTGTGTTTCTTGGTGAACTGGTTTGGCCGAGGTTGGAATTAAACTAAAATATACAATTTTGGGATTGAAAGAACATGGATTGAGTTTTCTATTAGTGGGAAGAGCTTGAACTGTTATAGTTTTTGGATTTATACAATATATAATCTTGTCTTAAATTTCTGGAGTTCCTCCGTTGTTGGACGGAATTTTAGCTGTTCATGTCTTGGACTTGTACAATATTTGATTTTGTTTTAGATCCCCTTGGAATTTACTTGCTGTGATGTTAATTGTTTTCCTTGTCTCCAAAAATCTTTATGTGCTATGTGTACCTCTTGTTAGATGAACTTTTGCAAGAAGAGAATATAGCAACTTTGGCAGGTCTACAGCATATTAAAGCGAGAAGTATGATATTGTTCTTGTTTTTCTAAGGTTGATTTCGGATTAACATGGTTATGACATGTTCCAATTTGGTAGATATTGACGTTAAAAGTTAAAGTGTTTGAAGAGAATGCCATAGTGTTGGGAATATAGAATTGTTGATGTAGATTTTGCTAAATTCATAAATGAGTATTTACAATAGGTTTGGTTAAGTAAAGTTTTAAGGGATTTTTGCTTGCATATACCTAATCCTGAGAAGTAAGCTATCTGTAATGATTATTTGGATATAAGAATTACACGTTAAAAGTTAATTACGTTTCCACGATAAAGCCTCCAAAGAAATACAACAGTGCCAATTCCTTAAATCAATTCCCCCGTAATTCCTTCAAAACATGTTATGAATAAAGCAAGAATATACGACCCAAAAAATAAAAAGCCTACCAAGGGAAGCCAATCCTTCACCTTGAAACACGGAAATCACGCACCAGATATTATTGAACCATAACTAATAAATAAATATATAAAAGTGAAGGCGGAAACAAACAGTGCAAGTATGCGCACTTATACAGAACAGCTTAACCCAGGAATGCATATAGAATATACCTTTGCTGAAGCCAAAAATCCACAAGTCAAAGTTAGAAGAAACAAAAACAAAAAAGAGAAATGAAAAATCAATTAGATCGCAGAAGCAGAAACAGTATATAGTAATTTATGCTTTTACCCAGAACGAATCACTATCACATACGCACATAAAAGCTCAATACGTAAGTTCCCTAATCTCTGTATGTGCGAAATATTTGTTTTAGCAGCCTATTATAGGAAATTATCCATTAAAAAACAAATCCTTGTAACAACAGCATATTCCGATGAGAAAAAAAAAATCCAAAACAGCGAAAGAAAAGCAATGAAGGGTTTAGGCGCACTGACACACGGTGACGATGACGGGTCGAAGCAGAGGCGCTCGCTCGCCACGGCCTAGAGATGGAAGGGAGAATGAAGCTGTTAATTTTGTGGAGAGGAGGTGTTTTATAGGTCTGAATTAGGGTTTTGGGTATTGTAATGGGCTTCTGTGGAATGCACTAGAGTGTTCCACCCCTTTCACCTGGCTCGGCTACCTTTCAGGCCCAAATCACACCCACACATGCATTGAGAACAGGAAAAAAAAAAAATGAGAATTGAGACCTAAAAATGAGAATTTAAGTGGTCCAACCACGAGACTCTCACAATCGCATTTCAATTTTATTATAAATAAATATATAATAATTTTTTATATTTCGTCCTCGATTAGAATTCAGAAGCGGCTGATAGAAAAATGGTTAGTGGAGCGGCAAAATTCGCAGTTGGTGTATTGGCTTGGTAGTGCATCGCCATGCATATAATAAAATTGGAAAGCCCTTTTGACTATTGTGAATTCCAAATGATTAGCTATGGAATTAATCAAAGATTCCGCCAACTAATTCAGCGCTGTCACGTTGTTATTTTGCAGTAATTAATATGCTAGCCCTCTTAAATCTGTATTCTCCGCTTTTTTGTCCTCAGCATTTACGTTCGAATCTTTGCCTTTCCCCCTGCTTACTTCGTCAAACTGTAATCCTAACAATAAGCAAACCAAAATGCTTTCTATGACCCTTTTTATTTTTATTCTTCCTCGTATCCCACAATATTATTTATTATTCCCAATGTCTAATTTCCTTCTTCATCATCATCCTCCATCTTCATCATGAACACATTCCTCACAGCAGCAGTACTACTTTGTTTGCTAATAAATCAATTGTCAAACCTTGTGATTTGCTTCCAGTTCAAAGAATACCACCCTCAAGAACGAGAAGGGTTATTACAGCTGAGGGATTCAATGTCTTCCTCTTCAAATTTGCACAACAATTGGACAGGACCACCTTGTATTGGAAATTTGAGCAGATGGGCTGGTGTTGGTTGTTCAGATTGGCATGTGATACATCTTGTTCTTGATGGGATACAGCTAACAGGTTCTCTCCCGCCTGCATTTCTTCATAACATCACTTTATTGACCAAACTAAGCTTTAAAAACAATTCAATCTACGGTCCACTTCCTAATCTCACTCATCTTCTTCACTTACAACGTCTTTATCTTTCCTACAATCGGTTCACGGGTTCTATTCCTTATGATTATGTTCAGCTACCAAATCTTATACATTTGGAGCTTCAACTGAACTATTTGGAGGGTGAAATTCCAGGTTTTGATCAGAATTCGTTGACATATTTTAACGTTTCTTACAATCTGCTACAAGGCCAAATTCCTTCAGCTGGAGTACTTCGAAGGTTCCCACGTAGCTCTTATGATCATAACCCAAATCTTTGTGGGTTTCCATTAGAAGCAAGCCCAGTTCCACCGCAGGACAAGAAAAAGAAACTCCCAATTTGGATCATTATTGTCAGTGTGGTTGCAGCTACCTTGCTTCTTTTTCTGGTTGTTCTTATTTCCCTTTGTTGTTACAAGAAGATGCGTAGAAAAGAAACAGACGCCACAGCTGCTTCTTCAGGATGGACAGAGAAGAAATTGCAATATTCTCAAAGCACAAAAGATCCTGAAACAAGGGTAGAGTTAGAATTTTTTGACAGGAACATACCTGTCTTTGACCTGGATGATTTGCTAAGGGCATCAGCACAAGTGTTAGGCAAAGGAAAACATGGCACCACGTACAAAGCAAACATTGAATCAAGTGGTGTTGTTGCTGTTAAGAGGATGAAAAACATGAATGGCTTGAGCAACGCAGAATTTATCCGCCAGATGCAATTGCTGGGAAAGCTCAGGCATGAAAACTTGGTCCAGATTCTCTCTTTTTACTACTCCAAGGACGAAAAGCTGTTTGTCTATGAATTTGTTCCTGATGGCAATTTGTTCGATCTTTTGCATGGTCAGTTCATTTTTACCATATATGAATTGTAAAATACAATGTTTATTATGGTAATTATTTTTATGATATTTTGATAAATGAATAAGTTAATGTGGCAGAGAATAGAGGGATTGGAAGGGTAGCGTTGAATTGGGGGGGCAAGACTATGCATAATAAAAGATATAGCGAAGGCAATGGCTTTCCTTCACCAATCTTTATCAAAACACAAAGTCCCACATGCAAACCTCAAATCAACCAACGTGCTAATACATAAAGATGGAGAAGGCTACAATGCAAAGCTCACAGACTATGGATTCTTATCACTGCTGCCTTCTAGGAAAATATCTCAAACGTTGGCCATTGGCAGATCACCCGAATTTTGTCACGCCAAGAAACTCACACACAAAGCCGATGTGTACTGCTTTGGCATTGTTTTAATGGAGATCATAACTGGGAGGATTCCTTATGAGGAGAATGGTGAGAAAAATGAAAGTCTTTGTGATTGGGTTAGAGATGCAGTTGAGAATGATTGGTCTACAGATATGTTAGATGTAGAGATATTGGGATCAAGAGAAGGGCAAGATCAGATGTTGAAACTTGCTCAGATGGCTTTAGAGTGCACAGATGTGGAACCTCATAATCGCCCTGACAGTGCCCAAATATTAACAAGAATACAAGATATTGACGTAAAAAACACAGAAGGCTAACTATTAACCAAGACCCTTTGTTTCTTTTCTTTTTTCCCATTTTCTATGGACGTTTAATGATCATTTTTCATATTGCACAATTGTAAAGGAATTAAATCAAAGGATTCTTTTGAAAGAGATTTTTATCGATTTCTCTATTTGCAAATTGAAATAACTTAAAAGAGAAAAGGTGAAATGGGCTCTCTCATTGCCTAGCCTAACGGGCCTCAACTCAAGTCTCCCCTTATGGCTTCTGTATTTTTGTTCCCCCCAAGTTACAGCTATGCTTGTATTATATAAGATTAAGAAACCATGAATAAAATTAAAAGGTCAACAAACCTGGAATTGTTGTGTTTCATGAAGAAATGAAAGTATTCAAAATGTTTTTGCTTTATACATAAAAGAAAAGGTAAATTTTATAATAGATCACCAGTTTAAAATGTTCTATATTATTCCATTAATTGAATATCAAACTTCTTTGGGTTGCACTTGAATGATCAACCTGAATTAATTATGATTGATGATTATTTTTAGTTCAAGGAAATAAGCAATGGGTTTTATTTATTTTGCAAAAAGATGGGTAATAAAGAAGACAGTAAAGATGAGATCATGAGAGCATGAGATTGGGTTGATGAGGTTCATGATAGGCACAGGGAAACAAGCAAGATTGTTATGAAAAGACTTAAGAGATAAGAGATTGGGGAGAAATGGACAGAGTTGGAAACTTATAAATAAATACGTGTCCAGCTTAAGACAATGCAGAGTCCCAAGTGTCCAAAAGCTTGGCTGATTTAGCCTATAACTCCTCCACTTCTCAACCATGCAGACACCCCCTCTCTCTTTCTATCTATATTTTCTTTTTATCTGTCTGTCGAACTCATCATCAGCATTTTCATTTCTTTACAAAAATTTGTAATCATGCCTCGGAGATATGCATTTGGGAGGGCAGACGAAGCCACTCATCCTGACTCCATTAGAGCTGCATTAGCTGAATTCGTTTCCACTCTCATCTTTGTGTTTGCAGGGGAAGGCTCTGTGCTTGCTCTGGGTACGCATGTATTCATGTTTCCTTCTTCTTTTCTATTTCTAAGCTGTGCTTGTAGATTAATTGTGCACTGTTGCAGACAAATTGTATAGGGAAACGGGACCGCCGGCATCAGGGCTGGTGATGATAGCACTTGCGCATGCATTGGCTTTATTTTCTGCAGTGTCTGCAGGCATAAACATATCAGGTGGCCATGTAAATCCAGCTGTTACCTTCGGTGCTTTGGTTGGAGGAAGGATCTTGGTTCTCCGTGCTTTCTTTTACTGGATTGCTCAGCTTCTTGGAGCCATTGTGGCTTGTATCTTGTTGAGGCTTGTCACTAATGGGATGGTGATTTATCAGCTCTTGTTTGCTTTTCCAATACTTTGTCTAATAATGATCTTAATTACCCATGAATGTTGGATGGTTGCAGAGACCAGTGGGATTCCATGTGACATCAGGAGTTGGAGAAGTGCATGCGCTGATTATGGAGATGGTGATGACATTTGGATTGGTGTACACAGTTTATGCAACAGCAGTTGATCCTAAAAGAGGAAGCTTAGGGATCATAGCACCACTAGCCATTGGGTTCATAGTTGGGGCAAACATATTAGTGGGTGGTCCATTTGATGGAGCATCAATGAATCCAGCAAGAGCCTTTGGACCAGCACTGGTTGGTTGGAGATGGAGTAATCACTGGATTTATTGGCTTGGTCCTTTCGTTGGAGGAGGTTTGGCTGCTCTTACATACGAGTACATGGTCATCCCCTCAGAGCCACCCCTCCATACTCATACTCATCAACATTTGGCTCCTGAAGACTACTAGCTAGCTGCCTTTTCTTTTCTTTTCTTTTCTTTTTCTTTTTTTTTTTCAAAAAAAAAAATGCTTCAAATGTCTCTACCATACCTTGTGTGTACGTAGTCTTTCTCTTGTCGTCTTGGTTTGAATTTGTGTCTGCTGTGTCTTGTTAATTAAGGGGTGCTATGGTCATGGATGATTATTGGCGGAAATAAAGTGTCGGTCTTTGTATCATTTGTAAGTAATTTTGTTTCGACCATTTCACTTATAAGAATAAAGTCCAATAAGTTCTGTTCCTCGTAAATAGCAAATGTACATCAGCACATACTCCAGACAACATGGAAACATCTATTTGAACATGAGATAGTAACTGGTGGAGGGGTCACTGAATGGATCCCAGGATGCAAAGCATTTCCTGAATCGGTGAAGCTCATCAAATCAATTCGTCACCTTCATTCCACTTCCTGCCCAAGTGGACCTAGACTCAGGAGAACTGCCATTCCCATCACAGAATTAAAGAAGCCGAAATTAATAGGTCAATTTTATCCTAGAATTCGATAGGTAAAGATTTTGATCTGAAATTATTTATTTTAAATAAATATATAAGGAACATAGTCCTAATATAAATAATTAGGAGAGTGTAACTGTTTCAAAGAAAAAAAAAAGGAATGGACAACAATAATTAAATAAAAAAATAATTAATTACTTTAATAATGATTTGATTCCATCCACGTTTAGAATATAAAACTTTTTACAAGGGCATGATTTTCCAATCAAACATATATCCTCGTTTTGTTTTGCTCCATTACATCAATTTTCATTCCGTTTCTTCCACAGCCCCTCAACATTTTTGTCCCATGGAAATGCTGATGGATGATGACATGCTGATACATCAGTTTATTGTAATTGCATCGTGTATAACCAATATTATCATCGCATAACACAATTTCATAGTTTATATTCTCTATTCTTCAATGTGGACATTTGGTGAAAGGTCATGTACAGTATCACCCCTACATACACAGCATATTAACAAGGAACATTTATGCCAATATACAGATTGTTACACAGCACACAGCCAAGGTAAAGATTGGTGAAAATCAAGATGGCGACACTTCATCTGAACTGAGAGCTATAGTCGGTTATACAATCTGGCAACCCAAGGAGCAAGTTCTATATTATGAGGTGCTCTTGCATTCACTGCATAATAATCAGACAAGTAACAAGGCGACACTCTATCAGCGAATTTACCATCAAAGTAGATGCAAAATGGCAGCCAAGTTCACCCCCGTTCATCCTCCTTTTCCTTTCTCGAGGGTATGCCAATGGAGCCTGTACATACCTGCATCACATTATCTGTATCAGATGCATCCTCCTTACTTCACACCCGCTACTTGTTATTACCACAGAATTTTCAAAGTTTAAAAAAGTTATGCCAATTAGTTTCAAGTGCACCACCAACAAAATCAGAAGACATTTTTATAGGCAGCAGTGTTTATCAAAAACAAAAAAACACTCTGCTATCACAAATTGACAACATATAAAAAATTTATTAAAGAAGATCGGTAACTCTATGAGCTTTTAAAACAATTAATCGACCCTGTCATTGATACCAGCTTTCTATTACCACTCATAACTCTCTTGCCTGTGTCTCCAAAGCTATGATCTATCACAAATTCTTCAATCTGTTAACGCTAAATTTCTCCAAAGCTTGTCATCTGACACAATACATGTGATTGCAACCATTGCTTTCCTTAGAAAGTATTTTCCATCAAGAAGTTACTTTTCACAAAAGAAAGGGAGCCTTATCCCATATATAAGTTTGAAAGAGCATATTAACAGCCTATCTTTGAACATCTTCGTTCATTTTATACACCTGCCTTTGAATTTTTATTTTTTAAGGTCAATACAACCAACAAAATATCTTCTTTTGTGTGTGTAGGAAATTTGATAGACTAAACAGCGGTAACATCAAGGGGATATATATACCTGATCCCATTAAGCATAGCATCCCAACAGAAATGAGTATGACCAAAGACATGGCACGCAGATGCATTCCTCCTAATTTCATGTATTGATCTTATACGCAGCTCAAGATTATCAGAGCCAATAACCTTTGGGAGGTTTGGATAGAATAGCATCCTCTTTTCAGGACATAGCTCTTGCCTGGGTTTAGGAAGAAAATAATATAAATGGTGGATATCAGCATTTGGGTGCAGGAAATGAATTATAGTGTTGAAATTTATCAAAGATGACGATCATGAAGATTAATGCGAGTATGTAATGCAGATCACAACTGTGAGCACACTTTCGAAGTAAACTTATGCAACCATTACAACAACAGTCGGTCAGTAAACTTATGCAAAACTAAAAAATAAGCCAATCATCAACTTGAAATATCAGCAGCCTAAGTAAGATTAAGTAGCTCTAATCAGTAAGGTATCTACCAAAACAGTTTCAGAGTCACTCACCTAGGAACAAAGTGAGAAAATGTAATTATATGGCTACAACTTCTCTGAATGAATTTGATTTTGTCATTATTTTCATCATTCAATGCATCAAAGTAGAGAGCAAGGGAGGTATCTCTGCTTGAAAGGCCCCTCGGCCACTTGCACGCGTGAAAGTCCTTGCATGCCTACACATAAAATGTTTGGCCATGTCATACATTTTTACATATATGGAGCTTAATTACTGGACAAACAGATAATAATATGAGCCAGAAAAGCAATATTATCAAAGAGTAATAAGTTATTCATCAGAGGTCCATGTTTTAGGCTGGATATACCCAGTATAAACCAGAAGTCCTGGACATTACTCTCTAGCATTCAAGCCTATTATATTTTACAAGGATAATACCCTGATGCTTTCTAACAAAACATTCAAACAGCAGTTATTATCAATCTAAGAGAACCAACTTGTTATTAAAATTTTCAATCAAATTACTACACTTGTCACTTGCTAACCAAGCTACAAATGAAAATCAAAAGAGAAAACAACAGACCTTAATTGCAGCACCAAATAAAAATAAACTCAAGTCAATATGATCCATCTAGTATCATTATATAAAATGAATTTTACAAGCAAGTTCTCACTATAACAAAGTTTTTGAAATGCTTACAAGGAGAAAAGAAAGTGAATCACCATCTCCAAGGAAGGAATTCTGATGCTAGTGATGTCCTCATCTCTATCAAAACTCTAAGAATAAAGGGTGGCAATTCAGCAAAACAAGAGAAAACTACTTATAAGTTGATCAGTTTCCAAAGATCTTGATACGACTACTAGAAATAGGAAAGAATATTGCAGATAAATTACCTCATGGTACCAAGAAAACAGAGGTATGATTCCCAAGCCATCAATAACCATTGGTTTGGTTTCAACCCCAAGTTCTTTACAAGCATCAAGCAATTTATTCAGCTTTTCAATAGAATCAAGCTGAAAAATACGAATGTTATATCAGATGACAGATTAGTAACAGTCTGGGAGCAATGCACCATGTAACAAGAAATTCATACAAAAGTATCAATACAATATATTTTTGATCCAAACATGCAGTGCCATTACTAGCGGGTCCGACACTGTTATCAGAATGATACCAATATTACAGTCTAGATTAGATTTATAACCATATAAGTTGAAATCTCTGGTTATCAAGAATATAACAAAAAAACTGCACAAGAAAAGGAAAACTAGGGAACAAAATTAAGAGCATGCTAATAAATTAAAGACCGAAATTAAGTCGACCTGCTTGTTAGAGTCTGGTCTTAATTTGTCCAGAAAATTTTATTGGATCAAATAGTGAAGAAAAATCCAAGGTTTCCAGGCTATGCTGAACTCAGTTTCACCACAAACGCAACCCAAACTTTTAGACATGTGGCTGCTTTATAAGAACTGTCAAGTGCAGTAGGTTACATGCATAAAGTTTTTTATACACATGTTAACTTATAAGAGCAACTATATATAGAATAAAATCTGACAACGATTCTTACACACTGGTCCTGCTTCCCTCGACACCAAAGATCATGGTTTCCAGGCACATAGAGAACATGCTGAAACCTATCCTTCAAAAGGGACATGGTGAAGTAAAAGTTGTTGTCTGTCTCAGCTACATCGCCAGCAACGAGAAGAACATCTTTCATGTGCCTCTTAGATGACAAGCCCTTGACCCATGTCATATTTTCAGGATAATCAGTATGCAAATCAGAAACAACAAAAACCCTGATGCAATAATCATCTCCAAAAGTGGAAGCTAATATCTGTTGCCTTGTAATGCGGGCCCTCCAGGCATCTACAGCATATTTTCTCGATGCTACTATTCTTGTAGAAAGGTAATTTGAAGGCCGATGCTGCTGAGACAAGCTGGGGCAGAAGGGAATACATCTGAATTCAAGTAACATTCAAGTAGCCTGCCGGTTGAGATGATTATATCCATATGAGAAAAGTAAGCAGTCAGATTAAGGCATTACGTGCACAAAACACTCTTTTTATAGCAAAAAGTGATTTTCCCGCGATTAAAAGTAAACGAAAGGTACAAACTTTTTAATAGATAATTGAACCTTCATCAAAATTCATAGTTCTTCTTAAATACTTAAGACGTCACATACATAAAACACTCTTTTTAAAGAAGAACAAACCATATTCATCATTGAAAGAAATTGAGAGGCGCAAGATTTTCCTCAGAAAACTGAATCTTCGTTCGAATTTTCATCAGTCTTTACAAAACTATTAAAGACATTACATGCGCAAAACATTTTTTTTTATTGCAGAAAATGCCAGAAAGAAATTGCAAAATACAAACTTTTCCTCACCCAAGTAGACCTTCGCAACTCACCACTGTTTACAATAACTTAAGGCGTTACATGCACAAAACTCTCCTTCTATAGGAGTAAAAAGCCATGCCCATGATTGAAAGAAATTGAAAGGTACAGACTTTTCTCAGACAACTGAATTTTCTCTGGAATTCATCATTCGGCACAAAAACAAAAGAAAATTTTCAAGACTAGGGAAGATTCGCACAAACATCAAATCACTATACAAAGTATTAATTGAGCTCAGACGTAACTGAAGCCCCTGTTGACATCAAAGCTCTTATTTCTTTCTTTGAAGAGAAGAAGAAATGCAAGTGCAGAGTAATCGATGAGCAATCGCATAGGCTAAAAATAAAGAAGAAAGATACCTTTTGCGTTTCTTTCTTTTGAGTCTGGTGAGAACTCAGAACTGAATAATGGCTGATTTCTCTTCCAAATCCAGAGACCGAAACTGAAGGAAAACTTTACAATTATGGTCGTTTGATAGTGGAAGTCGCTGCCTCCGGACGGCAGTAATCTGGTGCGTCAATGGACAGTATAATAGGATATTGTATAATTTTATTCTGAAAATTATGTAAATGCCTTTTCAATTTTTAAAAATATAAGTATTTTTATAATTTTTAATATTTTAAAATAATTTCTTTTTTTATTATAAAATAATATTAATATTTTTAAAATAATTGGGTAAATACTTATTTTACCATAATATATATTAATTTAAAAAAATAATAAATAATTAAAATACATTATAATATAAATAGATATATTATCGTAATAAATTTTAGATCCATAATATTCAAATATGCTAAATTTAAATTCTAAATTATCATATTTTTTTATCATAACGACCGAAATAGAAGTCACTTGAATTATGTAAATATATTTTAATATAAGATATAGTTTAGCTCCTCAATATTCTATTTGTTAGACAATAATATTACCAACAAATAACTTTTTTACTATTCCGATAGCATTCCAGGCAAACTTCTCAATTTATCTCCTTTTTTACAAAAAAGTAAATAACCAACCGTGACACCAATTTTTATATTTCACTTTTTGTAATATGTGACCTATTGGAGATTTTAGTAAGTGTAGTAGAAAGTGAACAACATATAAGTTAATAACATATAAGTTATATTTTATTATAAAATATAAGTTAATAACATAATAATGTTTATTAAAAAAAGAAGTAAGAAGGACCCTGTGTGAATGATGAAATAAAAATGTGAGTACAGTAAAAGGATGAGAACACTATAAAAAAAACCCTAAAATAGCGGTTTTTCATTGCTAATTAGTGATGGATTAGTAACCGTTTTCCCAATCCATCGTGAAATTGCATATTTTTAAGTTTAGCGACGATAAATAAAAATAGTCGCTAAATATTGGCAGTAATGAATGATATCATTTTTTGCAACGCATTTAGCAATGGAATATTTGTCGCTAAAAACTTTTAAATTTTTTAGTATAGGAAAATAATTTAAGGAAAAATAGCAATGGAAATATAGTGGCTAATTGAAGTAAAATTGCAGCTACAGACAATTTTTGTCAGCAAATTTGGCAGCAATCTTAGTGCCAATTGTAGTGATGAAATTAGCAAAAAAAACTGGTTGCTAAGGGATGTTTGGTTCTTGTTTTATTATTAGCGACAAATTATTATTTTCATCGCAAATATCGTCACTAAAATTTTTTATATTCTATTAATTATCTGTTTTCAATTAAATTTTTTAAAAATTTGATAATCTTGATTATTGATTTTACAAAGAATTATAATATTAATAAAAATATACATACATATTTATACTTATTAATTATGTTTAATAATTTTACTTTACACATGAATTATATGGAATTTTTCAACCAAAAACTAAAAGGGTACCCCTTTGATTTTTATCTAAGTTTTTCATCCACAAACCCAAACGGGTTCCCCTTTGATTTTTGTCTGAATTTTTCAACTAAAACTCAAAAGAGTACCGCTTTAATTTTCTCCTTTAATTTTTCAATCAAAATTCAAAAAGGTACTCCTTTACCTTTTGTCTGAATTTTTCAACTAAAACTCAAAAGAGCGCAGCTTTGATTTTTTCAATTGAAAAACAATGAGGTACCTTTTTAAGTTTCAATTGAAAAACTCAAACAAAAAGCATACTAGTACCCCCATTGAGTTTTGGGGAAAAAAATCAAACAAAAAGTAAATGGATACTCCATTGAGTTTTGATTAAAAAAACTCAAACAAAAAGGAAAAGGCTACCCATTTGAGTGTTGGAGAAAAAATTTAGGCAAAAAGTAAAAGGCTACCCATTTGAGTTTTGGGAAAAAATTTTCAAACAAAAAGAAAAAGAGTATTCCATTTGAGTTTTAGGGAAAAAATTTAAACAACAAGTAATGGGATACCCTATTGAGTTTTTGTTGAAAAACTTAGATAAAAAAGTAAATAGGTAGCCCTTTAAGTTTTGGAGAAAAAATTCAGGCAAAAATAAAAAAGATACCCTTTTAAATTTTAGGAAAAAAATTCAGACAAATAGCAAATGGATGCCCCTTTGAATATTTTTTTTAAATGCAAGCAAAAGCCAAAATGGTACTCCTTTAGTTTTGGGGGGAAATTTTAGACAAATAGCAAAGGGTATCCCTATGAGTTTTTGTTGAAAAATTCAGGCAAAAAGCAAAAAGATATCCCTTTGAGTTTTGTGGAAGAAATTCAGAAAAAAAAAGCAAAGGGTTACCCCTTTAAGTTTTGGAAAAAAAAATTCAAACAAAAAGCAAAGAGCTACCCTTTTGAGTTTTTGAGAAAAAATTAAGGTAAAAAACAATGAGGTACCTTTTTAAGTTTCAATTGAAAAACTCAAACAAAAAGCAAACAAGTACCCTATTGAGTTTTGGGGAAAAAATCAAACAAAAAGTAAATGGATACTCCATTGAATTTTGATTAAAAAACTCAGACAAAAAGAAAAAGGATAACCCTTTGAGTTTTGGAAAAAATATTTAGAAAAAAAAACGCAGGAGTACATTTTTTAGTTTTGGGGAAAAAAATCCAGGCAAAAAGCAAAGGTGTATACCGTTGAATTTTTGTTGAAAAATTACGATAAAAAACAAAGAGATACCCTTTGAAGTTTTGGTGAAAAAAATCAGATAAAAAGCAAAGTAGTATCCCTTTGAGTTTTGGGAAAAAAAATTCAAACAAATAGAAAAGGGGTACCCCTTTGAATTTTAAAGGAAAAATTCATACAAAAAGCAAAGGCGCACCACTTCAAGTTTTAGTTGAAAATCTCAGACAAAGAGCAAATTTTTACCCTTTGTTGTAACTCCCTTATCACTATGCACTGTACAAACAGAGATCGACTATCACCGATATCATATCAGCATAACAACTATGAGTTACGCTGTCACTGGCAGTACAGTAAATTTTTTTTTCAACATCAAAAACTCTTAAACACAAAATATGAAATCAATTCATAATTATAAATGCTTACAGTCTATATTGATATTTTCATAAACAATAAACCTTTTTCATACAAGTCCTTTAATTACATTCCTACACATCCACAAATATACATGCCATGCTTTCGAGCCACTAAAACCTGAGTCTCACTTTCCATTACGATCATCCACAAGATCCTAGCCACTTCAAATCCTTCGATCTTCAAAGCTGCGCGCAGCAAAATACTACGCACTGAGCATTAAAAATGCCCAGTGGAGGATACATATCTTAAACTTTCCAAACCTTTAATCAAACATGCACACATTCTTATTTCCTACATCAAGTAACTATTTTTCCTATTAACATAGTTAAATTATTTTCTATAATACCTTTGCTTACACTATAACCAATCATTTTATGACAATTTCTTTACTTTACATTTAATTATTTACATAAGAACCATACTACTATCTTCCCTCTGTCCATCTATTCCTTTACCTCCATATTATCTTTGTGTTTTCATTGCCTAATCATATATCTAACTAATGTGTTTTTTAATTCCTTACTTAACAGTTTTATCAATGATTTACCTATTAGTCCTTAAACTCTTAAGTAGTGACAATAGTACCTATTTATTCTCAATCATTTACTCTAATGCCAATACTTAATTCTATAATCCTTAGATCATCATTCTTGTGATTGCTTTACAGTCTAGTCCGTCATCCTTTTATTAGTGCACAATTTTTGCCTTCTTTTTCCATTTATTTACAGTAATGTCATTTATTATTCCTCTTTACATACTTCATTCATTACTTGACCTACAATTTACAATTTGGTCCCTAAAGTAGTGCTTTTTTGCACACTTATCCGTTAAATTTAGGTCTTCACCTAAACCTTATTATGGTCAATTACATTTTAGTCTTTCAAATTTCGTTAAATTATGGTTTTACCCTTTCATTGCACCACAATTACACTTGTGCCACTAATTACATATAATTTACATTAATTCACTATTCATCAGGTAAATTTCTGTTTAGTCCTTAACTTATATTTTATGCACAATTTCACTTTTAGTCTTTTCTTACTCATATCCTCAGTCATCTTATCATTTAATCTCATTACTAAGCGTAAATTACAATATTAATCTTAATACTTTCAAATCCTTACAATTCAGCCCTTTTTATGTCAATTCTTTCATTACTTTATTTTTATTCATTTCATTTCATTTATCACTCCATATTTATTCATTTAATTATAAACTCGCCACTCTTTTTACACTTTAATTACTATTTTGCCACTAGTTTAGTTATTTTCACTCTAAATTCATCAGTTGGCATACAAATTACTAACTAGTCCTTAATTTAACATTTTTATAAAAATTACATTTTGGTCCTTCAAAATTTCAAAAGTTCAGTTTTAAGCTATTTATTCACTATTTTTCCATTTTTACCCCTTTTATTCATTCCTTGTCATTTTTAACCGCTAAACTTGTTATTTGGGCAAATTACCATTTTGATCGTAAACTTTTTATTTCTTTCAATTAGGTCATTTTTCACTCATATTCATCATTTTCACTTTACTTTTTATACTTATAGCTTATTTTCATCATTATGCCCCTAGTACAATCCTAGTAGAAATCTTCAGACCAGATATACAGGACGTGGATTCCACGGGCTCAAAGCAGACAGTAGGAGATAATCCCAAAGGACCAATCCACCTTAGATCAGATCAGAACAGACAATCAGACAAAAATTATGGGAGATCATTACGATCTTACCATATTAAAGCAAGTCGCCATGACTTGCACCGCAATATGGATATCCTTATGGCTAGCCAATCATATCTCGAACTAAATTTTAACCGTCTGACCATTACTAAGGGCAAAAATTTACATATTTAAAAAAATCACTTTTCACATATTTACATTTTCAGTAGCTTTTTCCTTCCAGTATATCAGTCATTCAACATTTTCATCAGTTTTGTACATTTTGTGAATTATTTCACTAATAATTCATCATTTTTAATCAATTTATGAATTATTTTATAATAATTCAACAGTTTCTTTTTAGACATAATGTTATTTCCTTTTCAAAAATATTCATTTTAATTTCATAAATTCCAAATTAATTCATGGACGGATAATTTCATTATTGTCATTCTCATCTCTTAATGGTTATGTTCATTTCATAATAGGGATTTTTTTAACGCAATGACTATTATCATTTCATATCATGTCTTTACACAATCCTGTTTATTTTCTTCACTTACTTAGTTTCTTCTTAATTACACTATTACTTCATTTTAAATTTTCACATTTTATTCAATGCATAATATTTTCATATCCACCTATTATGCATTCATTATACTACCACTTATACATTTAATTTCTGCCCATTTATCATTTAACCCATTCAATTACTTACTAACCAACCTTAATACACAATTATTCATTATAAAACATTAAAGTATACCCATATATACCAGCAATATACATTTGGCCAACCTATTATTTTTCATCCACATTTCTTTTCTCCACTTTTCAATTTCATTTTACTTATTGGATTATTCTAACCTTACTTACATCATTACTTCACCTCAATTTAGTATTCTCCATAACTTTACTTATCACATAATGCATAATTAACATATAAAAGTATCCCATTTAAACATTAATATTCCAAATAAATTTTTCTCTCACTTCACTTCACTTATACATACATTTTTTAGCATTTTTATCGACAAATTCACAAATATACCTATATATACTTAGTATATTCATTCGGCCAACCATATAATATTTCCTCCAAATTTATTTTTCATCCTTGTATTATTAATTAAACTAGATTATATCTTCAATAGCATATATACATATTTATTTTGCCTTACATTATAAGATATATCCTAGTATACCATTCAGCCAAACCTAAGTTCATTCCATTCAACTCACTTCTTTTCATTTTAATCACTCAAACTATCATATCTAACCTTGCTAAACACAACAATTAAGCCCAACTCTATTAAGCATGCATTATACTCACATATTTGTTACATACATAATCATCCACCATACAAATTACATGAAAATTGAAGGATAATATACCCACTTACCTCAAAAGCTTAATCTTCACTCTTAAACTTCTCTTCCTTTGCCTTAAACCCTTAGAACATCTTCTTCTCCCTTTAAATCCTAATGTGGCCAAATACAAACATCAAAGAGACCACCATCAAAATACTTCCTTAGTTCAATATAACCACATAACAATAATATTTAGCCCTAATTTTATCCATAAAACTCATTAAATCAATTTATTTCCACCAAAATCACTTACTTGATTTTTGACTATTTCTTTTCTTCCTATGATTTCAATTATCTCCTCCATTTCAAATAAGCTCCAAAGATCAAGATAACCAAATTTAGGGGCTGAAAATCACTTGGGGTAAGTTGATTTAGTGAAATTTTTTGTGAGAGAAAATGAAGGAAGCCATAGGAGCAAAGATGGCCAATTCGGCCAAGAAAAAGAAACGGGAGAGAGGGAGAGGCTGGGTGAAGTCTCTAGAAAATTGTGGATTTTTAGGTTATTTATAGAGCTGGTTTGGGTTGGGCTTGATTTAACCAAAAGGGTTGGGTCTAATTAAACCTAATTTGATCCTTAAACCCAATTAATGTACTGTAAATTATTTTCCTTTCTTCTTAAACTCAAATTCACTCAAATCAATTTCATAATTCTTAAAATATTAAGCCTTCATAAAAAAATTTTTAGCTCAATTGGAGTTAATTTGTGGTCTGATTCACTCAAATCGATCTAATTAGCCAATTTTCGGTGTCACCGTAAAATTACTTTTTCACCATCAAATAATTCTAAATACTAATTAGAGCCCAACTAAAAATGTCTATAATTTATAAAGATTATTTACTATTTTGAAAGTCTCAGTCAATCCATGGTCAACCGATTACTATTTAAATCGAAATCATTATTTTTCTCTTACTTTTCAAGTCCAATCCTTCCTAAAAATACTTTCATAATCCTCAAAATATATTCATTAGGCTCTAAAAATATTTTTGAATCGATCAAAGACTGCTTTTCGGTCTGATTCACTTTTATCAGTCTGATAACCCAATTTTCAAAGTCACCAAAAAATTAATTTTTGATTGCCATATAATTATACATCTAATTTAATATAGATATGAAATTTTGGTGATTTTTAGAGGTCATTTGTTATTTTTAAAGTTTCAGTCAAATCTTAGTTAACCCATATACTATTTAAATCAAAACCATGAAATTTCCTTATTTTCAGCTTTTAGAGATCCATTTGATCTCATTTTGATTCCAAATTTGAACCACAAGCTCTTGCTGACATGCTCTATCCAATAATTAAATAAAATATCTTCCGACTCCATGAGGTACTATTCATCCCGGTGTCATTATTCATCATTGAAAAGTACTATTTTCAACTAATCCGGTAATTGGGCCATTACATTTGTGTTTTGGGGGAAATTTTGAGACAAAAAACAAATGAATACCTATTTAAGTTTTAATTGAAAAACTTAGGCAAAAAGCACAGGGGTATCTCTTTGAGTTTTAGTTAAAGAAACTCAGGTAAAAAGTAAAAAAGTAACCTTTTGAATTTTTGAAAAAAACTCAAGCAAAATGGAAAGGGATACCCTTATAAGTTTTTATTGAAAGATTTAGATAAAAAGCAAAGGAGCACCCTTTTGAGTTTTGATGGAAAAATTAAGATAAAAAGTAAAAAGATACCCCTTTGAGTTTTAGGAGAAAAATTCAGACAAAAAAGCGAAGGCGTACCCTTTTAAGTTTAGGTTAAAAAAATCAGGCAAAAAGAAAAAAAGGGTAAATCTTTGAATTTTTGTTGAAAAATTCAAACAAAAAATAAAAAGTGTACACCTTTTAGTTTTGGTCGAAAAAATCAGACAAAAAGTATAGGGGTACGTCTTTAAGTTTTTGTTAAAAAAATTCAGGTAAAACACAAAAAGGGTACTCCTTTGAGTTTTGGGGAAAAATACTTACAAAAAGTAATGGGGTACCCTTTTAAGTATTGGTTGATAAACTCAAACAAAAATAAAAAAGGTACCCCTTAGAGTTTTAGTTGAAAATTTTAGGCAAAAAGTAAAGGGGCACCCTTATGAGTTTTTGTTGAAAAGTTGAGATAAAGAAGCAAAAGGATACCCTTTGTGTTTTGGGGGAAAATTCAAACAAAAAGAGAAGGGATACTGCTTTGAGTTTTGATAGAAAAACTCAGGCAAAAGGCAAAATAGTACATTTTTGAGTTTCAATTGAAAAATTCAAATAAAAAACAAAAATGTACTTCTTTGAATTTTGATTGAAAAATTAAGACTAAAAGTAAAGGGGTATCCCTTTGAGTTTTTGTTTAAAAATTCAGGAAAAAAGTAAAGTGATATCCCTTTGAGTTTTTGGTGAAAGATTTATACAAAAAGCAAAGGGGTATCCCTTTGAGATTTGGTTGAAAACTCTAGCAAAAAAATAAAACGGTACCCCTTTGAGTTGTCATTGAACAACTAAAATAAAAAGCAAAGGGGTACCTTTTTATGTTTTGGAAAAAAAATTCAGACAAAAAGTGAAGGGATACTATTTTGAGTTTTGATAGAAAAACTCAGGTAAAAAGAAAAATGGTACCTCTTTAAGTTTTCATTGAAAAATTCAAACCAAAAACAAAAATGTACCGCTTTGAATTTTAATTAAAAAATTAAAACCAAAAGTAAAAGGGTCTCCTTTTGAGTTTTTGTTCAAAAATTCAGGAAAAAAGTAAAGTGATATCCCTTTGAGTTTTTGGTGAAAGATTTATACAAAAAGCGAATGGGTATCCCTTTGAGATTTGGTTGAAAAACTCTAGCAAAAAAATAAAATGGTACCTCTTTGAGTTGTCATTGAAAAACTCAAATAAAAAGCACAGGGGTACCACTATGAATTTTGATTGAAAAATTAAGATTAAAAGCAAAGGAGTACCGCTCTGAATTGTAACACTCTTGTAACACTGACTGTACGTACGAAAATTGATTAACTCAGATGTCCTATTAGAGCTAAAGTCATCTGATAGTACTAGACCAGATAATTCGGTAAATTTTTTTAACTCCGGGAGATACTATTCACCTCGGTATCACTATTCACCATCGAAAAATATTATTCCCGACTAACTCGGTATTTGGACCATTACAATTCTCCCCCACTAAGAAAATTTTGTGCTCAAAATTTACTTATATGCCACAGCCATAATCATTACTATTTGCTAATGTTTATATCTTAGGAGTCTTGTGATTCAATAAACTTAAGCAATCCTTATATCCTCTCATATGCTTATAATCACTCTTACTGATACAAATCCAAGAGGGCTATCTTATGCCATTGAAGAGGGGTAACCTTATGACATTCAAATGGATCTAAATGGAGTTCAAACACATAAATATAAGATCCAAATGTCATTGGGCCGTGCTCCAATTTATAGGAGGCAGATTTGGTGCTTTACCATCAATTTTGAGCTTATACAACTGTGAGCTTTAATTGTACAAGTCATGTGCTTCATTTAAAAGTCACATGACTCACTTAAGTTGTATTATTAATGGGCTAGGCGTGTGGGCTTCTTTTGGGTTTAGTTTAGTTAGTTTGGTTATTTATTTTAGTCTTTCTTTTGGGCTTTCATTTAGGCCTATAAGGTTTATTAATTAGTTTTATTTTAAGTGTGTTTAAGACTTATTTGGGCTTATTTGGCTTGTAAAAGCCCAAGAAAATTCGTGTAAGGCCATATGAGCATTTAAATTAGGGTTTTAAAGAGTGATTTAGGGTTAGCCACCTTATAAATAGGATACCCTAGGTTGTAAACTTCATGAATTGAATCAAATTATAAACTTTTGAGAGTTTTCTCTTGGCTTAGCCGAAATTCTTAGAGAGATTGTGAGTTTGCTTGCTTTCTTTTCTATTGCATCAAGAATTAGGATTACTTATCAATCATTTGATTGTGGCGTGTTCCTATTCTTATTATCCCGATTATTTGCATTTCCATTCACGTGTTGTTTGGGGGTTCAATAAGGAGGGTGTTTGTCTTCTTTGCATTTTGAGATCAAAGTGTATGTTCAAGGAGTTTCGGGTTCTTTAGCCTTGGGGCTCCGCATCATTTGGTATCAGAGCCAAAAGTAAGGTAAATTCCTATTTATCTTAGTGTTAGGTTTGTGTTTTCTTTTCTTTGATTTCTTTATGTTTATACCGAATTAGGTAGTGACATGTTTTGATTTGTGTGTTTTTTTGTGTGTTAAATTTAGCCGTTTCTCTTTCTTACCTTGTTTTTTCATTCATTAAAAAGCCTTAGAAACCAAACTTGAATTTTGAATCTTTGGCATAACAAAAAAAAACAAATTCTAGTAGTAGTAGCCTTTAGATTAGTGTGTTGAATTAAAAAAAATAAAAGAAAAAATCGTGGTATTATTCACGACACTGTTCATCACACTGTTCACGGTACTGTTCATCAAAAAAAAGAAGGGAGAAAAACGTGAAAGAGAAGAAAAATAGAAGAAGAAAAAAAAATTAAGGAGAAAATTGAGCAAGGGTAGTTTATATAGCCTAAAGAAATCCTAATCCTTTCATAAGTGGGAAAAACTAATCCTTTTTGCTTTAGGATTGGGAGGGGCAGCATATACACCTTTTCCAAATACTTTTGGAAATCTTTTAAAGGGTAGGAAATACAATCCTTATTGCTTTGGGTTTAAGTTTTCAAAATCCAATCCATACTTGATTTGGAATTACAATCACAATCCTAGTTAGACAAGGATTTCTACTTGGCAAATATTTGTGCTATCCATTTATTATCCATTTGTGCCGATCATTTTTTATCATTTGCTATCCATTTGTGCAACTATTTTTGACAACTTTTTCCATCATTTGTGTAACCATTTTTGGAAACTTTCCACCATTTGTGCAACCATTTTTGGCAACTTTTCCATCATTTGTGTAACCATTTTTGGAAACTTTTTCCACCATTTGTGCTATCATTTTTGGAAATTTTTGCCATCATTTTGCTATCACTTTGCCATCTTTTTGCCATCTTTTTGCATATAACTTGACACACTAATCAAGCTTGTTACATCATTCAGCATAGTGAAAAAAATTGGCTCTAAATTGATTTTTTTTGCATGTTTTATACTTTATTTAGTTTTGTTGGTATCTTGTTAATTTTCCTTTTTTGTTGGATAGCATATTTAGGTTCTATATTTGGTTTACTTTGTAGTGAATCAAATTCATTCATTTTATCCATATTGTTATTTTCTTTGATTCTTATTGCTTATTTCATTGTTTTAAGCTAGTTTTTTTTGTTCCATTTACATTGTTAGAGTATATTTACTTGCCCAATACTCTAATTTACTTATCATCAAGTGTTACACCACTCTTGTCCGTGTATCACCTCCATTGTGTCTAGAGTCTTCTTTTCTAGTTTTTGAGCTATCTTTTTGTTGTTAGTTATTATTTCCTTGCTTTCTTAAACGTGCTCAAGTTTTTGATTTGTGATTTAAATTCTGAAGTGCAATTTTGAAGTTGCAAGCTTGAGAGGAAAAAGGCAAGAGAGTGAGAGGACATTAAGAGGGGTAAAAGCCAAATTTTGAGTGAAACACGAGTGAATGTGAGGATGTCTAATCACAAGTCCAAGCAACATTTACATCAAGATGAAAGGAATGAGTTTAAGGAAGATATAAAGTTGTTAAGGCAAGACCTTAATAATCTAGAATGGTTGGTTAGGCAATATTTCGAACCACGCATCAGAATGGAGGAAAGCAAAAAGAAGAAAAAGAAGGAGGAAGTTATCATAGAGGAAATAATTTGTGAACCTGAAAAGGGTGATATAGATATAGGCTTTGATAGTGAGGTTACTCAAGACCATGAAGAGGATGTTGTTGATGAGCTTGATGAGGAAAAAGAGGTTTTGTGTGAAGTTGAAGATGTGGAGAACGTGGTTAAAAAGGTAAATGAGGTTGTTTTAGAGGTAGAAGAAGATAATGATGTTGTACATAATGCAAAAATATTTGAAAGTGAAGATGTCGTTGATTGTTTGAGTGAAAATAAAGAAGCTGATTTAGTGGAGATGGAAGATCTACATGTTACAATTTCTCCTGTACCGTATAAGGAGGATGAGGTGCACATGGGAAGTGACGAAGGTCAAAATCATATCACTGTATTAAATACTAACCATGTTTTGCATATATCTTTTGTTTATAACTTGCAGGATCATGATGAGTTCTTTAATGAAGAAGCATTCATACTATTTCCACCAATGCCGAAGATCATTTATGAAGATGAATGTATTCCTCAAGTGCCAATTCCTAACTATTGCAAGACGAAGATTCGAGGACGAATCTTTTCTAAAGAGGGAGGGAATGATATGAATCCAAGAGGGATATCTTATGCCATTGAAGAGGGGCAACCTTATGACATTCAAATGGATCTAAATGGAGTTTAAACACATAAATATAAGATTCAAATGTCATTGGGCCGTGCTCCAATTTATAGGAGGCAAATTTGGTGCTTTACCATCAATTTTGGGCTTATACAACTGTGGGCTTTAATTGTACAAGTCATGTGCTTCATTTAAAAGTCACATGACTCACTTAAGTTGTATTATTAATGGGCTAGGCGTGTGGGCTTCTTTTGGGTTTAGTTTAGTTAGTTTGGTTATTTATTTTAGTCTTTCTTTTGGACTTTCATTTAGGCCTATAAGGTTTATTAATTAGTTTTGTTTTAAGTGTGTTTAAGACTTATTTGGGCTTATTTGGCTTGTAAAAGCCCAAGAAAATTCGTGTAAGGCCATATGAGCATTTAAGTTAGGGTTTTAAAGAGTGATTTAGGGTTTTAAAGAGTGATTTAGGACTTATCAATCATTTGATTGTGGCATGTTCCTATTCTTATTATCCCGATTATTTGCGTTTCCATTCACGTGTTGTTTGGAGGTTCAATAGGGAGGGTGTTTGTTTGTTTTGCATTTTGAGATCAAAGTGTATGTTCAAGGGGTTTCGGGTTCTTTAACCTTGGGGTTCCGCATCACTCACCATCAATATCTATTCATGGCATGTATACATATAATTCTATCCTTAATACATTTGCTTCGATCTTAGGACCCGATAAACATTTTCTCTGATACCAATAAAATTATAACACTCTTATAACATTGACTATAAGTATAGAAATTGATTAACTCAGATGTCCCATCAGAGCTAAAGTCATATGATAGCACTAAACCAAATAGTAGGATAAATTTTTTTGACTCCGGGAGATACTATTCACCCCGGTGTCACTATTTACCATCGAAAAATATTATTCCTGACTAATCCAGTATTTAAGCCATTACAGATACCCCTTTTAATTTTGGCTGAAAATATTAAACAAAATGCAAATTGATATCCCTTTGAGTTTTAATTGAAAAATTCAGACAAAAACTAAAGGAATACCCTTTTGAGTTTTGGTTGAAAAATTTAGACAAAATATGAAGGGGTACCCGTTTGAGTTTGTTTGAAAAATTAAGGCAAAAACCAAAGGAGTACCCCTTTTAGTTTCAAAAAAAAATTCAAGCAAGAACCAATGAGGTACAACGTTGTGTTTAGGTTGAACAATTTTGGCAAAAAGCAAAGAGGTTCCATTTTGAGTTTTGAGTGAAAAATTCAGGCAAAAAGTAAAGCGGTAATTCTTTGAGTTTCAGTTGCAAAATTCAGGTTAAAAGCAAAAGCTTACCCCTTTGAGTTTCGATTGAAACATTCAAGCAAAAACTGATGGTATAGCCCTTTGAGTTTTGGTTAAATAATTCAAACAAAAACCAAAGGGTACCCCTTCGTGTTTTGGATGAAAAATTCAAACAAAAAGCAAAGTGGCACTGGTTTGAGTTTTGGTTGAAAAATTCGAGTAAAAGCCAATGGGATACCCCTTTGAGTTTTGATTGTAAAATTCAAGCAAAATCCAATGGGGTACCACTTCGAGTTTTGGTTTAAAAATTCAGACAAACATCAAAGATGTAACCTTTTGAGTTTTTGTTGAAAAATTTAGAGAAAATTCAAAGGGATACCCTTTTGAGTTTTGGTTTAAAAATTTAGAGAAAAAAAAGGGGTAACCCTTTAAGTTTTGGTTGAAAAATTCAGTCAAAATGCAAAAAATTGCCTCTTTGAGTTTTGGTAGAAAAATTCACAAAAAAAAAACCAAAAGGGGTACCACATTAAGTATTGGTTGAAAATTCAAATAAGAAGTAAAGGGGTACCCCTTTGAGTTTTGGTTGAAAAATGCAGGCAAAAAAACATAAGGGTATCCCATTGAGTTTTGGTTGAAAAATTTAGAAAAAATGTAAAGGGGTACCCCTTTGAGTTTTGGTTAAAAATTCCAGTAAAAAAACTAAAAGGGTACCCCGTTAAATTTTGGTTCAACAATTGAGGCTAAAACCAAAAGGGCAATCCTTTGAGTTTTTATGGAAAAATTGAGGCAAAAACCAAATGGGTACCCCTCTGAGTTCTAGTTGAAAAATTCAGAAAAATGGCAAAAGGGTGACCGTTTGATTTTTGGTTGAAAAATTCCATCAAAAGACCAAAGGGTGCCCTTTTGAATTTCGATTGAAAAATTCAGGCTAAAATAAAAGGGCACCCTTTTAAGTTTTTATTGAAATATTCTGCCAACAATCATAAGGGTAATCCTTTAATATTGGTTGAAAAATTCGGACAAAATGCAAAGAGGTACCCCTTTGAGTTTCAGTTGAAAATTTGAGACAAAAAACCAATGAGTTACCCTTTGAGTGTTGGTGTAACACCCATACCATACGGATCTAATGTTCCAGTGCAAAAAGCCGGGAATTTTTTTCTAAACCGCTTAACCTTTTATTTCTAGTCTTAGTCCATTTATATAACTTTTAAGTTACGTTGTCATATATCTATAACTGTCCAAGGTTACTATTTATTTTACAAAAATTCGGCAATATGACTGTAGCACCTGTAAATCTAACTAGCCCCCTAAAACGTAGATAATTTTCTCAGCCTCTCAGAGGCACAACAGTTCAATAATAACAATATTCACGTATCATTCATTACTCATTTGTACCAACTGACTATACCCATCATCCATATAAGATTTACATATATACATAAAAGGCACTAAACATGCTAAATCCTTTACTTAAATTAATTATTATATACATATATATGCCACTCAAAAATTCATCTTTAATCCTCAATTCTTTCTCTTCCTGTGTACTAGTGCTCCTTACTTTTCAGTACCTGCACGCAGTAAATCCTACGTGCTGAGCATTAAATATGTCCAGTGGTGACTAACAATCATAATATTTTCCTTTAATGTAGTTGTTCTAATTATGTAACAATTAGTTTAACAAACTTTCAATAAAATTACAATTTTGTAATTATTGTTCATTTACATTTTTAAAAACATTTTTATTATATTATTAGCAATCCTTTTCAACAAACACCAAAACTTTAAATAATTCTTCAATTTAGTCCTTATTTACTTAAGTTTTTACAAATTTGCCCTTTTACCTAATATTTACAAAATTGCCATTATTCTCATTTATTTTCATTTTTAACCTATAACTTTACATACAATTTACCAATTACTCCATACTTTAACGTTTTCATGTAAAATTATATTTTTAGTTCCTATATCATATAAAACTTCATTTTTACACTATTGGGATACCAAATTACCATTTTACCCTTTATGGTCTTTTCTTAATTATTTTTATTCATTAAATACAAGTTTTGATAAAATTATCGTTTTACCCCTATACTTTTTATTTCCTTTCAATTAGGCTCATTTTCATCTTACATTTTGTTTTTATCTTTCTTTTGACTCTTTTAATTTATTTTTTACATAGTGCCCCTAGTACAATTCTGACAGAAACTCTCAGACTGGATATACGGAACGTGGACCCCACAAAGCCACAAACAGACTGAGAAATGATCCCGAAAGACCATTTTCCATAGAACAGATACCAGATCAGACAGATACAGATACTATGGAGATCAAAGATCCTACAATAGCAAAGCAAGTTGTAATGACTTGCACTGCGGTAAAGATATCCCTATGACCAGCAAATTATATCCCCGAACTAGATTTTACTGCTAGATTATTTTTAAGGGCACAATTTCATTAAATTATAAATCATTATCCGAATTTTTCACACTTTTTATTACTTTTAAATTTAATTCATTTGTTAGCCAAACTTTTCAGTCCTTTTTACACAGTCTATGAATTATTTCACCATAATTCACCGTTTTTTCATCAAATTATGAATTAACTCACAATAATTCAATATTTTCACTTCATACATAACCAAAATTTCATCTTGAAATATTCAAATAATTTCTATAAATTCTATAAAAATTTATAGGCACATATTTCACTTGTTTCATACATTATTTCCCAAAAGTTCATTATTTTCTCAAGTTTTATAATCCATTAATTATTCCAAAAATATTCAAATAATTTTCATAAATTCTATAAAAATTTATGGACATGTTATTTCATTTCTATTATCATTTTAAGGCTTAATTTTATTAAAATGCATGATTTAAACACTATTTCTCTTTAGGGTACAATTCGGTCAAGCTAAGAAATCCACCTTACACTTGCTTTTAAATTTATTTAAGCTTCCTAATAAGCTTATTTAAGGTCTAATTCCATTATCCTATCATCAATTTCAATTATACACATTTCTATTAAATTTTTCTAAGTTACATAAAGGAAAAATCATTCAAATCAAAGGAAAATGTTATGATTTATTAGCCACTAACCTCAAGAGCTTGTTTTCACTCCTTAAACCTTCATTTCTTTGCTTTAGATCCTTAGGACACCATCTTTCTCTTTAGAATCCTCAATTTTGAAACATAACCTTTCTCCTCTTGATTTTCCTTCAATTCTTTCATTATAATCACCTCAAATGAAGATTAAAGGCTGCCATAAACCACTAAAAAAGCTGAATTTTACTTAAGAGACTTGAATTTAGGAAGAAACTTAGAAAAGATGAAGAAATTAAGAAAAATGGAATTCTTTCACTTGGCCAAGAAGAAAAAACGTGAGAGAAAGAGAGGCTGGATGAATGTGATGGAACATCATATTTTTGTGTCTTTTATAAGGCTTTTAATGGGCTGGGCTTGGTCTATCCCAATTGACACAATCTATTTCAAGTCCAATTCCATTATTTAGGCCTATTATGCTTCTCAAAATTATTTCTCTCACTTTCAAAGCTCAATTTTACTCAAAATCAATTTCATAATTCTCAAAATAATATATTAAGCCTCCATAAAAAATTTTGACTCAATCGAAGTCCGTTACTGGTCTGGTTCAATTAAATCGATTCGATTAAATCGAATCGATCCGATTCGATAACTACCAGCATCACCGAAAAATTTAATTTTTATTACCAAAATATTTTACATGAAATTTTATGAAGATTTGCAAAATCTAGTAATTTTTAAAGTTCATTAACTATTTTTAAAAATTTGATCAAAGTCGAGTCAACCCTTTCTACAAATAAAATTTACTCGCTAGTTTTTTCGTATTTTTTGCTTTTGGAGGCTCATTTGACATCGGTTTAACTTTAAATTTCACCCTTAGACTCATCATGACCAATAATTTTTGATGGTCAAATAAAATATTTTTCACTTTCGGATACGATTTTCGACCCGAAAATGCTATTTACCATCAGAAGTTACTGTTCATGGCCAACCCGATGTTGAGGCCATTATAGTTGGTTTAAAATTTCAGGCAAAAATCCAAAGGAGTATCCCCATTGAGTTTTGATTTAAAAATTTAGACAAAAACAAAAGGGGTACCTTTTTTAGTTTTAGTTGAAAAATTCAGACAAAATGCAATAAGTTCCCTTTTGACTTTTTTTTAAATTCAGGCAAAAAAAAAGTGTACCTCTTTGAATTTTGGTTGAAATTTCAAATAAAAAGGAAATGGGTACCCCTTTAAGTGTTGGTTGAAAAATTAAAGAAAAAAATCACAGGAGTACCCTTTTGAGCTTTGGTTAAAAAATTTAGGCTAAAACAAAAAGGGTAATCTATTGAGTTTTTATGGAAAAATTCAAGCAAAACAAAAGCGGTAGACCTTTGAATTTTTATTTAAAAATTCAGACAAAATGCAAATAGGTAGCCCTTCTAATTTTGGTTGATAAATTCAGGTGAAAAATCAAAGGGTTACCTATTTGAGTTTTGGTCGAAAAATTGAGGCTAAAATTAAAGTGGTACCCCTTTGAATTTTTGTTGAAAAATTTTGGCAAAAATCCATGGGATAACCCATTAAATATTAGTAGAAAAATTCAGACAAAATATAAAGGGGTAGCCCATTGAGTTTTTGTCGAAAAATTCAAGCAAAGAACCAAAAGGGTGTCCCTTTGAGATTTTATCAAAAAATTCAAACAAAAACTAAAGGGGTACCTTTTGTGTTTTGTTTGAAAAATTTAGGCAGAAAAGTGAAGAGTTACCCTTTTGAGTTTTTGTTGAAAAATTTAAAAAAAAAAACAAAGGGGTACCCCATTGAGTTTTGTTTTCAAAATTTAGATAAAAACCAAAAGGTTACCCCTTTGAGTTTTTGAGGATAAATTCAGGCAAAAAACCAAAGGGCTACCCCTTTGAGTTTCGATTGAAAACTTCAAACGAGAAGCAAAGGGCTACCCCTTTGAGTTTTGGTTGAAAAATTAAGGTAAAAAATAAAAGGGATATACTCCTTTGAGTGTTGGTTGAAAACTTCAGATAAAAACAAAAAAGGTACCCCTTTGAGTTTTTGTGAAAAAATTCAGGCAAAAACCAAATGCGTACTACTTTAAATTTTTATTGAAAAATTCAGACAAAATGTTAAAGGGTGCCCCTTTGAGTTTTAATTGAAAAATTCAGCCAAAAAAACCAAAAAGGTTCCCTTTTGAGTTTTGGTGGAAAAATTAAGATAAAAGCAAAGGGGTATCTCTTTAAGTTTTGGATGAAAAACTTAGAGAAAAATCAAAAGGGTATCCTTTTGAGTTTTTCGTTGAAAAATATATGAAAAAAGTTTAAGGGACACCTGTTTGAGTTTTTATTGAAAAATTTAGGCTAAAATCAAAGGAGTACCCATTTGAGTTTTTGTGGAAAAATTTAGGCGAAAACCAAAATGGTACCCCTTTGAGTTTTTGTTTAAAAATCCAATTAAAATATAAAGCACTGCCCCTTCCAGTCTTGGTTGACAAATTCAAGAAAAAAATCAAAGGGTTACCCCTTTGAGTTTTAGTTGAAAAATTCATGCTAATAACAAAGGGGTACCCCTTTGAGTTTTTTTGAAAAGAACAAAAGCGGTACCCCTTTTAGTTTGGATTTAAAAATTCAAACCAAATCAAAGGGGTATCCCTTTGAATTTTCATTGAAAAATTTAGGAAAAAATTTAAAGGGGCACTCATTCGAGTTTTGGTCCAAAATTTTAGGCTAAAACAATAGGGGTACCCCTATGAGTTTTTTAAAAAAATTTCAGGCAAAAATAAAAGGGGTACCCCATTCAGTTTTTGTGAAAAAATTCTGGTAAAAACCAAAGGGGTAAACCTTTAAGTTTTAGATGAAAAATTCAAAAAAAAAAAAAGTAAAGTTGTATACCTTTGAGTTTTTATTAAAAAATTCAGGATAAAAAAACAAAGGGCTACCCTTTCAAGTTTTTGTAAAAAAATTCAGGAAAAAATCAAAGGAGTACCTATTTGAGTTTTGGTTGAAAAATTCAGAAAAAATGCAAATGTGTACCTTTTTGAGTTTTGGTTAAAAAATTCAGGCCAAAAACAAAAGCAATACCATTTTGAGATTTGGTTTATAAATTCAAGCTAAAAAAAGGTTTCCCTTTAGAGTTGTGTAAAAACTACAGCAAAAACTAAATGGGTACCACTTTAAGTATTTGTTGAAAAATTCAGGCAAAATGCATAGGAGTACCTCTTTGAGTTTTGTTTGAGAAATTCTGGCAAAAAATCCAAAGGTATATACCTTTGAGTTTTGGTTGAAAATTTCAAACAAGAAACAAAGGTGTACCCCTTTGTGTTTTGGTTGAAAAATTCAGGCAAAAAATCAAAGGGGTACTCCTTTGAGTTTTTACTGAAAATTTCAAACAAAACACAAAGGGATACCCCTTACAGTTTTCGTTGAAAGATTCAGGCAAAAAATAAAAGGGGTATCTCTTTGACTTTTTTATTAAAGATTTAGGCAAAAAGCAAAAGCGTACCCCTGTGATTTTTGGTTGAAAAATTCAAGTAAAAAGTCAAAGAAATATCATTTTGAGTTTTCGTTGAAAAATTCAAAAAAAAAAAACAAAGGGGTATCCCTTTGTGTTTTAATTGAAAAATTTCTGCTAAAACCAAATGTGTATCCCTTTGAGTTTTTGTGAAAAAATTCAGGCAAAAACCTAAGGGATACCCCTTTGAATTTTGGTTGAAAAATTCAGACAAAATGGAAAGGGGTACCCATTTTAGTTTTGGTTTAAAAATTCAAGCACAAAATCAAAGCGGTACCCCCTTTGAATTTTGTTTGAAAAATTCAAGGTAAAACCAAAGGGGTAACCTTTTCAGTTTTTGTGCAAAAATTTCGACCAAAATCAAAGGGTTACACATTTGAGTATTGATTGATCATAAAAATTCAAGCTAAAACTAACGGGGTACCTCTTTGAATTTTGATTGAAAAATTCTGACAAAAAACTAAAGTTGTATCCTTTTAAGTTTTGGTAGGAAAATTCAAACAAGAAACAAAGGTATACCCCTTTGATTTTTGGTTTAAAAATTCATGTAAAAAACCAAAAGGGTACCCATTTGAGTTTTTATTGTAAATTTCAGACAAAATGCAAAGGGATACCCCTTAGAGTTTTTGTTGAAAGATTCAGCCAAAAGATAAAAGGGGTACCCCTTTGAGTTTTTATAGAAAAATTTAGGCAGAAAGGTACCCTTTTGAGTTTGGTTGAAAAATTCAAACAAAAAATCAAAAGGATACCCCTTCGAATTTTTATTGAAAAATTCAGGCAAAAAATCAAAGTAATACCCCTTAGAGTTTTCGCTTAAAATTTCAGAAAAAAAAACCAAAGGGGCATTTGCGTTTTGATTGAAAATTTTATGCTAAAACCAAATTTGTACCCCTTTGATTTTTTTGTGGAAAAATTAAGGCATAAACCTAAAGGATACCCCTTTGAGTTTTGGTTGAAAATTTTAAACAAAATACCAAGGGATACTCATTTTAGTTTTGGTTGAAAAATTCAGGCACAAAATCAAAGCGGTATCCCTTTGAGTTTTGGTTGAAAAATTTAGGCTAAAACCAAAGGGGTAACCTTTTCAGTTTTTGTCGAAAGATTTTGACAAAAACCAAAGGGTTACCCCTTTGAGTATTAATTGAAAAATTCAGGCTAAAATCAATAGGGTATCCTTTTGAGTATTGATTAAAAAATTCAAGCAAAAACCAAAACGGTACTCATTTGAGTTTTGATTGAAAACTTCAGAAAAAAAAAAAAGCAAAAGTCTACCCATTTGAGTTTTGGTTAAAAAATTAAGGGAAAAATACAAAGGGGTACTCCATTGAGTTTTGGTTAAAAAATTCAAGCTGAAATCAAAGGGATACCCTTTTGAGTTTTTGTGGAAAAGTTATAGTAAAAACCAATGGTGTACGCATTGAGTTTTGGTTGAAAAATTCAGGCAAAAAACCAAAGGGGTGCCCCTTTGAGTTTTTGTTAAAAAATTAAAATAAAATTTAAAAGGATACCCTTTTAAGTTTTCGTTGAAAGATTCATGCAAAAAACCAAAGAGGTACCCCTTTGAGTTTTGGTTGAAAAATTCAAATAAGTAAAGGGGTATTTCTTTGAGTTTTAGCTTAGAAATTCAGGTAAAAAACCAAAGGGGTACCTCTTTGAGTTTTGGTTGAAAAATTCAAGCTAAAACCAAAGGGGCGACCTTTTCAATTTTTGTGAAAAATTTTCGACTAAAATCAAAGGGTTACCCCTTTAAGTGTTGATTGAAAAATTCAAGTTAAAACCAATGTGATACCTTTTTGAATTTAGATTGAAAAATTCTGATAAAAAACCAAAGTTGTATCCCTTTAAATTTTGGTAGAAAAATTCAAACAAGAAACAAAAGTGTACCCTTTTGAGTTTTGGTTGAAAAATTCATGCAAAAAACTAAAAGGGTACCCCTTTGAGTTTTTACTAAAAATTTCAGACAATTTTCAATGGGATACCCCTTAGAGTTTTCATTGAAAGATTCAACCAAAATACAAAAGGGGTACCCCTTTGAGTTTTTGTTGAAAAATTTAGGCAAAAAACAAAAAGGTACTTTTTTAAGTTTGGTTGAAAAATTCAGGCAAAAAATTAAAAGGATACCCTTTCGAGTTTTTGTTGAAAAATTCAGGCAAAAAATTAAAGGGATATCCCTCTGAGTTTTTTCTTCAAATTTTATAAAAAAAAAATCAAAAGAACACCCATTTGCATTTTGGTTGAAAATTTTATGCTAAAACCAAATGTGTATCCCTCTAATTTTTTGTGGAAAAATTAAGGCATAAACCTAAAGGATATCCTATTGAGTTTTGGTTGAAAAATCCAAACAAAATGCAAATGGATACCCATTTTAGTTTTGGTTGAAAAATTCAGGCTTAAAACCAAAGCGGTATCCTTTTGAGTTTTGGTTGAAAAATTTAGACTAAAACCAAAGGGATAAGCTTTTCAGTTTTTGTGTAAAGATTTCGACAAAAACCAAAGGGTTACCCCTTTGAGTATTGATTAAAAAATTCAGGCTAAAACCAATAGGGTACCCTTTTGAGTATTGATTAAAAAATTCAGGCAAAAACCAAAACTGTGCCCCTTTGAGTTTTGATTGACAAATTTAGAAAAAATACAGAAGTACACCCATTTGAGTTTTTGTTGAAAAATTAAGGCAAAAAATCAAAGTGGTACCCCATTGAGTTTTAGTTGAAAAATTCAAGCTGAAATCAAAAGGGTACCCTTTCGAGTTTTTATGGAAAAGTTTCGGCAAAAACCAATGGTGTACGCATTGAGTTTTGGTTGAAAAATTCAAGCAAAAAACCAAAGGGGTGTTTAAGTTTTTGTTAAATAATTCAAATAAAATTCGAATGGATACCCTTTAATTTTTCATTGAAAGATTCAGGCAAAAAATCAAAGGGCTACCCCTTTGAGTTTTGGTTGAAAAATTCAAACAAGAAGCAAAAATGTGTTTCTTTGAGTTTTGGCTTAGAAATTCAGGTAAAAAACCAAAGGGGTACCTTTTTTAGTTTTTATTGAAAAGTTTAGGCAAAAAATCAAAGTTGTACCCTTGTGAGTTTTCAGTGAAAAATTTAGAAAAAAAAAAGTAAAGTGGATACCCTTTTGAATTTTGATTAAAAACTTCAGGCAAAAAATCAAAGGGGTACCCCTTTGAATTTTGGTTGAAAACTTCAGGCAAAATATCAAAGGGGTACCCATTTTAGTTTTGATTGAAAAATTCAAACAAGAAGTAAAGGGTATTCCTTTGAGTTTTATTTTAAAAATTCAAGCAGAAAATCAAAGGAGTATCCCTTTAAGTTTTAATTAAAAAATTCAGTCAAAAACCCAAAGGGATTTCCCATTGAGTTTTGGTTTAAAAATTCATAAAAAAAAATAAATAGGCACACCTTTGAGTTTTTGTGAAAAAATTCAGGCAAAAACCAAAGCGGTACTGTAAAAGCTACTAATACAATCATATTAAACATATGTATTGCATACCAACCTAATTCTGAACATGCAATAGTACAGGCTTAATGCAACTCCAAAATTAAGGGTAAAATTTTCTTTTTAATTTTACTCAACCAATTGCAATCTTAATTCGAAGTTTACTTACTTCAATATCACTTCATTTAATTTAGATACCCAAATACAACACTCTTTTATTAACCGAGTTATCAACTAGCCAATTGACCTATAACAGTCTTAAATACTATTCATTTGATCAAAATTTTGGCAGCATATCAATTAAAAACTTTACTATCCAAAACCTGTAATTAAACAAATACACAACCCAACTCAGGGGCACCATAATCTTAATTTATAATACGTCCATATCCATATTGACACTATAAAGTCCATCATTTATATCTATCTAATCCAATAATATAATGCGTTCATATACATGCCATTACAAGAATAAATGTTCAAAATTAATACATGCACAGGATTCTAAAATCTTATTAACATATCTATCCAAAGAATATTCTTCACTTGGCTTGCTCCTAAAAGCGAGGCAAACTTGCTCCAAAAATTGTTAACATCCTACATGCAATCATTAACACTACATGTTGAGCTTAAATATGCTCATTGGTGGTTACAATTCTAAATATTTTCAAAGAACCATTTTTTTATACATAATAAATATAATAATTCCATAAATCAAGTAGCAATTTACATCACTTATAAACTAAATTACAAGTCAATTTACAATATAATCAATCAATAAATCTTTTTAGAGATAAATTACGATAAATGACATGTAATATGCAAATTGATCCTCCAATGAACACATTTAATACAAAAATACATCTAAATTTAATTAACATAAAATAATCCAAAGATTAGTTATATATTCATTTATCTCAATCACTTATGCCAATTAAAATACTTTTGACATATTACACATTTTTGTTCATTTATGCCCCTAGTATAAACCTAGCAGAAATCTTCAGATTGGATATATGGGATGTGAACTCCACGGGCCCACAATAGTACAGTACAGTAG
Source organism: Excoecaria agallocha (assembly GCA_037975025.1). NCBI lineage: Eukaryota > Viridiplantae > Streptophyta > Magnoliopsida > Malpighiales > Euphorbiaceae > Excoecaria > Excoecaria agallocha. Next base: position 75,356 of record CM075821.1, read on the forward strand.
GGGATGATCCCGAAGAATTGATTCACCTCATATTAGATTAGAGCAGAGCAGAACAGTCAGAACAAATACTATGGATGATCATTACGATCCTACCGTAGCAAAGCAAGTCGTCATGACTTGCACCGCGGTATAAGTATTTCTATGGCTAGCCAACTATATCTTGAGCTAGATTTGACTATCAGACTATTACTAAGGGCAATTAATTATTCAAATTCTTCAAATTTCATTCAAACACATAATATGAATTTAAATCACCATATTATGTCATTTAGGATACCACTATGCTCACACGGTATCTTACATTCGTCAATTCTTTTACTCATCAATTTAACATTAAATCATTAAGTATTAAACTCAAATAACAATTATACTATAATTTCACTTTAATAGTCAATATTTCACAATGTCTACCATATATATAACTAATCATATACATACATTTCATTTGCAATTCACTTCTTTCAATTATACAACTTATAACTTACATTATGCCATGTCACTCGCACATACATTTTTCAATCATACCTCACATTCATTCAATAATCAATCTTAACCCACATTCCATTTTAAGTCCATACATTTATACTTTTCTTACATATACATTTATCCTTAATAATATTCTATATCACTTATCTATGTCAATTATCTTTTCTATATGCATTATGTAGCTTAACACTTAACAATTGACTAATATACATATTAATATTCAAACATATTCAATTCAACCAACATATAATTCTTACTCAAGAATTCATCCCCTTTTTTTCAACCCTCATTCATATATTTGATTTAATTACTCAATTTGTTTTTTTACAATTTCATTTCAATATTTAATATGTACCCAAATTAACATATTATGTCATTTAAAGCATCAATATGCCAAATGAAAAATTTACTAAAATCTCATCTAAACATTAATCATGTTCAAATGTACAAAGTGCACATAATACATGATTTCATTATAAATTTCTTAAATAAATTCAAACAAAACTAATTAAATCAAATTACATTTAAAAATTTATATCTATAAACATATGATGGCTTATAACTCACGAATGACCACTTTACTCATTAAGACAATTACAAATTGATTAGCATATAGGCACACTCAATTATGAATAAAATACCAATTGAAGTTGAAGTTTGATTTGGAAATAAAATAGACATTTTAATCTAAATAGGATTTAGAGAAAATAGATTCTCGTCCTTAACTTGCATCACTAAAACCAATATACAAACACCATTTTTTTTGACAAAGTGTTTCTTAATAATTGATCCTCAAGATCTTAACTCTCCACTGGAAAAATTTCAAGTCATTCGAATCTATATCCAAAGAGTTATAGCCTAAGAAGCACCTACTGCTCTATTGACCCACCAAATGGAAAATGCTAATGTTTTGGGCATTTTTGAGGACTTTAGAGGCTGAATTAAATTATTGCTATTTTTAGAACATTTGTAGGCACGGATGTCCCGGTTCTAACCTAACTAGAAGCATACAATTCAGAGTTAAAAAAACTCAACTTATGATCAAAACAGTCACCAGAGCTCATTCTGAATTTCTAGACAACACTTTTCTTTTTGGGTTAATTATTCTAAACATCAATTTGCACATCCATAATCATGTTTCCAACATCAATTTCAACTTAAAATACAAAATTCATTAAAAATCCTAAGTTGCATAACCAAATTTTTAAACAAAATCAATGAAAATCCATAGAATTTGTAACCACTTGCCTTAATTCTCTTTATCCTTCACTAAAACTACTTTCTCTTTCCCTTTAACCCTTGAAGAATCTCCTTCTTCCTCTAAAATCCACCATGGCCAAAACATCCAAAAAGAAAATCCAATAAAACCTCACTTTAATAACTCAATTAAACCATATAATTTAACTAAAACAACTTATTCTAGTTAAATGAACCCTTAAAATCAACTAGAAACCATTAATTTTACTTACCTTCAATTTACCCAAAAACCTAACTTTCTTGATTCCTCGCTTAATCTTCATCAAAACCAGAAATTAAAGGTTGAAATCATCTTCTAAAAGGGTTGAGAACAATAATCAAACTTGAATTGAAAGAGGATGGAAGAGTTATAAAGAAATCAAAGTGAAAAGAAAGAAAGAAAATTCACGTTTTTGAGAGAGAAGAGGGGAGAACGTGAGGCTGCTAGAACCTGGGTTCAAGAACAAATTCTTGGGCTTTTACACTAAGGTTTTGGGTTGGTTTAAGGTCCAATTAAGTTGGGCTAACTAGTCCAAAACTCAAACCACTTTTATGGTCCAATGCAAAACTTAAATTAATTTTCTCTCTTCACGAGCTCAAATTCTCCCAAAATTAATACCAATATTCAAACATATATAGAATAAGCTACATATAAAATTTTAGCCCAAACGAAATACGTTTTCGGTCCGGTTCACTTAAATTAGTCCGATAGCTTAAAATTCGGTGTTACCATAAAATTACTTTTTCACCATCAAATAATTCTAAATATTATGAAGAGTCAAACTGGAAATTTGTACACTTTTTAAAGATTTTTTACTATTTTTAAAGTCTTGGTCAAATCCACGGTCAATCAGTTACTATTTAAACCGAAATCATTATTTTTTTCTTATTTTCTAAGTTCAATTTTTCCTAAAAAAATACTTCTATAATCCTAAAAATATTTTCATTAGACTTCATAATTATTTTTGAGTCAATTAAAGACTGTTTCTCGATCTGATTTATTTTTACCAGTCCGATAACTCAATTTTTCAAAGTCACTGAAAAATTTACTTTTTATAACCAAAATATTCTACATATTATTTTAGACAAATTTGCAATTTTTAGAGCTCATTTATTATTTTTAAGGGTTCAGTCAAACTAGTTACCATATGAACTGAACTTCTTTTATCGTATTTTCAACTTTTGAAGGTCTATTTGATCTCGATTTCACTCCAAATTTGAATCATGAACTCCTGTTGACATGCTCCTTCCATTAATCAAATAAAATATTTTTCGACCCCAGTAGGTACTATTCACCCTGGTGTTACTATTTACCATCGAAAAATACTATTTCCGACCAATCCGGTATTTGGGTCATTACAGGTATCCCTTTGAGTATTGGTTGAAAAATTCAGGCAAAGTACCAAATGGGTACCCTTTTGGATTTTGCTTATAAAATTCAGGCTAAAACAAAAGGGATACCCCTTTAACTTTTTGTAGAAAAATTCAGGCAAAAACAAAAAGTGGTGCCCTCTGAATCTTGGTTAAAAAATTCAAAAAAAATGCAAAGAAATATGCTTTTGAGTTTTTATTAAACATTCGGATAAAAAACCAAATGGGTACCACTTTGAGTTTTGGTTAACTAATTAAGGCTAAAACAAAAGCTGTATGCCTTTCAATTTTTGTAGAAAAATTTAGGCAAAAATCGAAGGGGTACTACTTTGAATTTTGGTTTTGAAATTCAGAAAAAATGCAAAAGGGGTACTCTTTTGAGTTTTTGTTCAAAAATTCAGGCAAAAAACCAAAGGGGGACCCCTTTGAGTTTTTGTTGAAAAATTTTGGCTATAACCAAAGGGGAACCCCTTTGTATTTTTGTGAAAAAAGTTTGGTAAAAACTAAAGGGGTACCAGTTTTAGTATTGGATGAAAAATTCAAGAAGAATGCAAAGGGATACCCTTTTGAGTTTTGATTGAAAAATTTAGGCAAAAATCAAAAGGGGTAACCCTTTGAGTTTGAGTTAAAATATTAAGACAAAAAGCAAAAGAGTACCCCTTTGAATTTTGATTGAAAAATTTAGGTGAAAAATAATACGGGTACAATTTTGAGTTTTGATTGAAATATTCAGGCTAAAACAAAAGTTGTACGCCTTAGAGTTTTTATGGAAAAATTAAGGTAGAAATAAAAGGGGTTTTGCTTTGAATTTTGTTGAAAAATTAAGACAAAAAGCTAAAGGGGTACCCTTTTCAATTTTGGTTTAAAAATTCAAACAAAAAGCCAAAGATGTACCCCTTTGAGTTTTGATTTAAATATTCAGAAAAAACCAAAAGGATGCCCCTTTGAGTTTTGGTTTAAAAATTCAGATAAAAACCAAAGAGTACCCACTTGAGTTTTATTTAAAAAATTCAAACAAAATACAAAAGGATACCCTTTTGAATTTTGGTTCAAAAATTCAGACGAGAAGCAAATGGGGACCCCCTTTGAGTTTTAGTTGAAATTTAAGTTAAAAAACTAAAGGGGTACTCCTTTGAGTTTTAGTTGAAAAATTTAGGCTAAAACAGAAGGGGTATCCCCTTGAGTTTTGGTTTCAAAATTCAGGAAAAAAATCAAAGGGGTACTCGTTTGAGTTTTGGATGAAAATTTTAAATAAGAAACAGAGGGGTATCCCTTTGGGTTTTGGTTTAAAAATTCAGGTAGAAAACAAAAGGGGTACCACTTTGAGTTCTTGTTAAAACATTTAGGCAAAAAAACAAATGGGTTCCCTATTGAGTTTAGGTTTAAAAATTAAGAAAAAAACTAAAGGGGTACCCCTTTGAGTTTTTTTGTGAAAAAATTCAGGCAAAAATCAAAGAGGTACACCTTTGAGTTTTTGTTGAAAATTTCAGGCAAAATACAAATGGTACCCCTTTGAGTTTTGGTTAAAAAATTCAAGCAAAAAACACAAGGAGTACCCCTTTGATATTTAGTTAAAAAATTCAGGCTAAAATCTAATGGTTACCCATTTGAGTTTTTGTGAAAAAATTCCTGCAAAAACCAAAGGGGTACCCATTGAGTTTTGCTTGAAAAATTCTGGTTAAAAAGTAAAGGAGTATCCCTTTGAGATTTTGTTAAAAAATTCAGATAAAATACTTACCCCTTTGAATTTTGGTCAAAAATTTTAGACAAGGAGTAAAGGTGTATTCCTTTGAGTTTTGCCTTAGAAATTCAGGAAAAAAATCAAAGGGGTACCTCTTTGAGTTTTGGTTGTAAAATTTAGGTAAAAAATCAAAGCGGTATCCTTGTGTGTTTTTGTTGAAAAATTAAGAAAAAAAGCAAAGTCGTACATCACTTGTGTTTTGGTTGAAAAATTCAGGCAAAAATCAAAAGCTATACCGCTTTTAGTGTTCATTGAAATATTTAGGATAAAAATCAAAGGGGTTCTCATTTGAGTTTTGGTTGAAAAATTCAACCAGGAAGTAAACGGGTACCCCTTTGAGTTTTGGTTGGAAAATTCAGGAAGAAAACCAAACGGGCACCCTTTTAAGTTTTGGTTTACAAATTTAGGCAAAAAACCAAAAGGGTTGCCCATTGAGTTAAGTTCAAAAATTCAGACAAAAACCAAATGATTAAAAATTTGACTTTTTGTGAAAAAATTCAGGAAAAATCAAAGGAGTACGCTTTTGAGTTTCAGTAGAAAAATTTCTAGCAAAAAACCAAATGGATACCCCTTTGAGTTTTGGTTAAAAAATTCTGGCTAAAAAAATGGGTACAACTTTAAGTTTTTGTGGAAAAATTCAAACAAAAACCAAAGCGGTACCCCTTTGAATTTGGGTTGAAAAATTCAGAAAAACTACAAAGAGGTATCCATTTGAGTTTTTGTTAAAACATTTAGGCAAAAAACCAAAGGGGTACCAATTTGAGTTTTTGTTAAATAATTCAGGCTAGAACAAAAGCGGTACACCTTTCAATTTTTTGTGAAAAAATTCAGGCAAAAACCAAAGGGGTACCGCTTTGAGTTTTGGTTGAAAAATTCAGATAAAATGTAAAGGGGTACCCCTTTGAATTTTTGTTGAAAAATTCAGGCAAAATACCAAAGGAGTGCCCCATGTAGTTTTTGTTGAAAAATTCAGGCTATTATCAAAGGGGTGCCCCTTTGAGTTTTTGTGAAAAAATTTCGGCAAAAACTAAAAGAATACCCATTTGAGTATTGGTTGAAAAATTTAGGCAAAATACAAAGGGATACCACTTTATTTTTTTGTGGATAAATTCCAGTAACAACCAAAAGGGTACCCCTTTAATATTGGATGAAAAATTTCGACAAAATGCAATAGAGTACTCCTTTGAGTTTTGGTAGAAAAATTGAGGCAAAAAATCAAAAGGATACCCCTTTGAGTTTGATAGAAAAATTTAGACAAAAAGCCAAAGATGCACCCTATTTAGTTTTGGTTTAAAAATTAAGACAAAAACTAAATGGTACCCATTTGAGTTTTGGTTGAAATATCCATACAAAATGAAAAGGATTCCCCTTAAGTTTCGGTTGAAAAATTCAAGTAAAAAACCAAAGGAGTACCCCTTTTAGTTTTAGTTGAAAAATTTAGACAAGAAGCAAAGGGGTATCCCTTTGAGTTTTGATTGAAAAATTCAGGTAAAAAACTAAAGGGGTACCCCTTTGTGTTTTGGTTAAAAAATTTAGGCTACAATAGAAAGAGTACCCCTTTAAGTTTTTGTAGAAAAATTCAAGTAAAAACTGAAGGGGTATTCCTTTGAGTTTTTATTGAAAAATTTAGACAAAATGCAAAGGGGTACTACTTTGTGTTTTGGTTGAAAAATTCAGGCAAAATACCAAAAAGGGTACCCCCTTTGAGTTTTGATTGAAAAATTCAAGAAAAAAAAACCAAAGGGATACCCCTTTGACTTTTTATTGAAAAATTTAGGAAAAAAATCAAAGGGGTACCCCTTTGACTTTTGATTGAAAAATTCAGGCTAAAATAATAAGAGTTACACCTTTGAGTTTTTTGTGGGAAAATTTCGATAACAACCAAAGAGCTTCCCCTTCAGTATTGGTTGAAAAATTCAGACAAAATACAAAACGGTATCCCTTTGAGTTTTAGTTGAAAAATTGTTGAAAACCTAAGGGGTACCCCATTAAGTTTTATTTGAAAAATTTAGGCAAAAAACCAAAGGGGTACCCTAATTAGTTTTAGTTTAAAAATTCAAAAAAAAAACCAATGCCGTACACCTTTGAGTTTTTGTTGAAAAAATCAGACAAAATGCAAAGGGTTCCTCTTTGAGTTTCGGTTGAAAAATTTATGCAAAAAAGAAAAGGGGCGTCCCTTTGAGTTTTGGTTGAAAAATTCAAACAAGAAGTAAAAGTATACCCCTTTGAGTTTTTGTTGAAAAGTTCAAGCAAAAAACCAAAGGGATACCCCTTTGAGTTTTGGTTGAAAAGCTCAGACTAAAACAAAAAGGGTAACCCTTTGAGATTTTATGGGAAAATTCATGCAAAAATCGATAGGGAATCCCTTTGAGTTTTTGTTGAAAAATTCAGACAAAATGCGATGGGGTACCCATTTGTATTTTGGTTGAAAAATTCAGGTAAAATACCAAAAGGATATATCTTTGAGTTTTGGTTTAAAAATTCAAACAAAAAATAAACGAGTACCCCTTTGAGTTTTGGTTACAAAATTATGGCAAAAAATTAAAATGGTACCCCTTGGAGTTTTGATTGAAAAATTTAGACAAAAATCAAATGGGTACCCCTTTGAGTTTTTGTTCAAAAATTCAGGCAAAAAATCAAAGGGGTACACCTTTGAGTTTTAGTTGAGAAATTCAGGCTAAAACCAAAAGGGTACCCCTTTGAATTTTTGTGAAAATTTTAGGGAAAAGCCAAAAAGGTACCCCTTTGAGTTTTAGTTGAAAAATTCAGAAAAAATGCGAAGAGATATCATTTTGAGTTTTGGTTAAAAAATTCAAGTAAAAAACCAAAGGGGTTCCCCTTTGAGTCTTAGCTAAAAAATTCATGTCAAAACCAAAAGGGTGCCCCTTTGCGTTTTTGTGAAAAAAGTCATGCAAAAAACAAAGGGGTACCCCTCTGAGTATAAGTTTAAAAATTCAAGTAAAAATAAAAGGGGTTCCCCTTTTGGTTTTTTGGAAAAATTCAGGCTAAAATCAAAGGGGTGTCCTTTTAAGTTTTGGTTGAAAAATTCATGTAAAAAACCAAAAGGGTACTCCTTTGTGTTTTGGTTGAAAATTTATGGTAAAAACTAAGGGGTACTCCGTTGAGTTTTTTTTTTAGAAATTCGGACAAAAATCATAGAGGTACTCCTTTGAGTTTCGATTGTAAAATTTAGACAAAATTCAAAGGGTTCTCCTTTGAGTTTTGGTTGAAAAATTTAGGCAAAAAATCAAAAAGGTACCCTTTTGAGTTTTGGTTAAAAAATTCAGATAAAAAGCAAAGGGATATTTCTTTGAGTTTTGGTTGAAAAATTAAGGGAAAAATCAAAGCGGCACTCTTTTGAGTTTTAGTTGAAAAATTCAGATAAAAGATAAAGGAGTACCTTTTTGAGTTTTGGTTGAAAAATTAAGGGAGAAAATTAAAGTGGTACTCTTTTGAGTTTTAGTTGAAAAATTCAGACAAAAATCAAAGGGTAACTCGTTTGAGTTGTGGATAAAAGAATTAGGTAAAAATCAAAAGGGTACCCCTTTTAATTTTTGGTTGAAAAATTCCATATAATTTCATGTGTAAAGTAAAATTATTAAACAAAATTAGTAAGTATAAATATGTATGTATATTTTTATTAATATTATAATTCTTAGTAAAATCAATAATCAGGATTATCAATTTTTAAAAAATTTTAATTGAAAACAAATAATTAATATAATATAAAAAATTTTAGTGACGATATTTGCGATGAGAAACACAATTTGTCGCTAATGATAAAATAAGAACCAAACATCTCTTAGCAACCAGTTTTATTTGCTAACTTCGTCACTATAATTGGTGCTAAGATTGCTGCCAAATTTGCTGACAAAATGGTCTGTCGCTACAATATTACTTCAATTAGCCACTATATTTACATTGCTATTTTTCATTAAATTATTTTCCTATATTAAAAAATTTAAATGTTTTTAGTGACAAATATTCCATTGCTAAACGCGTTGCAAAAAATGATGCCATTCATTACCGTCAATATTTAGCGACTATTTCCTATTCCGTCGCTAAACTTAAAAATATGCAATTTCACGAATGATTTGGAAAACGGTTACTAATCCATCACTAATTAGCAATGAAAATCCGCTATTTTAGGGGTTTTTTTTTATAGTGTTCTCATCCTTTTACTGTACTCACATTTTTATTTCATCATTCACACAGGGTCCTTCTTACTTCTTTTTTAATAAACATTATTATGTTATTAACTTATATTTTATAATAAAATATAACTTATATGTTATTAACTTATATGTTGTTCACTTTCTACTACACTTACTAAAATCTCCAATAGGTCACATATTACAAAAAGTGAAATATAAAAATTGGTGTCACGGTTGGTTATTTACTTTTTTGTAAAAAAGGAGATAAATTGAGAAGTTTGCCTGGAATGCTATCGGAATAGTAAAAAAGTTATTTGTTGGTAATATTATTGTCTAACAAATAGAATATTGAGGAGCTAAACTATATCTTATATTAAAATATATTTACATAATTCAAGTGACTTCTATTTCGGTCGTTATGATAAAAAAATATGATAATTTAGAATTTAAATTTAGCATATTTGAATATTATGGATCTAAAATTTATTACGATAATATATCTATTTATATTATAATGTATTTTAATTATTTATTATTTTTTTAAATTAATATATATTATGGTAAAATAAGTATTTACCCAATTATTTTAAAAATATTAATATTATTTTATAATAAAAAAAGAAATTATTTTAAAATATTAAAAATTATAAAAATACTTATATTTTTAAAAATTGAAAAGGCATTTACGTAATTTTCATAATAAAATTATACAATATCCTATTATACTGTACATTGACGCACCAGACTACTGCCGTCCGGAGGCAGCGACTTCCACTATCAATCGACCATAATTGTAAAGTTTTCCTTCAGTTTCGGTCTCTGGATTTGGTAGAGAAATCAGCCATTATTCAGTTCTGAGTTCTCACCAGACTCAAAAGAAAGAAACGCAAAAGGTATCTTTCTTCTTTATTTTTAGCCTATGCGATTGCTAATCGATTACTCTGCACTTGCATTTCTTCTTCTCTTCAAAGAAAGAAATAAGAGCTTTGATGTCAACAGGGGCTTCAGTTACGTCTGAGCTCAATTAATACTTTGTATACTGATTTGATGTTTGTGCGAATCTTCCCTAGTCTTAAACGAAAAATTTCTTTTGTTTTTGTGCCCAATGATGAATTCCAGAGAAAGTTCAGTTGTCTGAGAAAAGTCTGTACCTTTCAATTTCTTTCAATCATGGGCATAGCTTTTTACTCCTATAAAAGGAGAGTTTTGTGCATGTAACGCCTTAAGTTATTGTAAACAGTGGTGAATTTCGAAGGTCTACTTGGGTGAGGAAAAGTTTGTATTTTGCAATTTCTTTCTGGCATTTTCTGCAATAACAAAAAATGTTTTGCGCATGTAATGTCTTTAATAGTTTTGTAAAGACTGATGAAAATTCCAACGAAGATTCAGTTTTCTGAGGAAAATCTTGCGCCTCTCAATTTCTTTCAATGATGAATATGGTTTGTTCTTCTTTAAAAAGAGTGTTTTATGTATGTGAAGTCTTAAGTGTTTGAGAAGAACTATGAATTTTGATGAAGGTTCAATTATCTATTAAAAAGTTTGTACCTTTCGGTTACATTTAATCGGGGGAAAATCACTTTTTGCTATAAAAAGAGTGTTTTGTGCACGTAATGCCTTAATCTGACTGCTTACTTTTCTCATTTGGATATAATCATCTCAACCGGCAGGCTACTTAAATGTTACTCGAATTGAGATGTATTCCCTTCTGCCCCAGCTTATCTCAGCAGCATCGGCCTTCAAATTACCTTTCTACAAGAATAGTAGCATCGAGAAAATACGCTGTAGATGCCTGGAGGGCCCGCATTACAAGGCAACAGATATTAGCTTCCACTTTTGGAGATGATTATTGCATCAGGGTTTTTGTTGTTTCTGATTTGCATACTGATTATCCTGAAAATATGACATGGGTCAAGGGCTTGTCATCTAAGAGGCACATGAAAGATGTTCTTCTCGTTGCTGGCGATGTAGCTGAGACATACAACAACTTTTACTTCACCATGTCCCTTTTGAAGGATAGGTTTCAGCATGTTCTCTATGTGCCTGGAAACCATGATCTTTGGTGTCGAGGGAAGCAGGACCAGTGTGTAAGAATCGTTGTCAGATTTTATTCTATATATAGTTGCTCTTATAAGTTAACATGTGTATAAAAAACTTTATGCATGTAACCTACTGCACTTGACTGTTCTTATAAAGCAGCCACATGTCTAAAAGTTTGGGTTGCGTTTGTGGTGAAACTGAGTGCAGCATAGCCTGGAAACCTTGGATTTTTCTTCACTATTTGATCCAATAAAATTTTCTGGACAAATTAAGACCAGACTCTAACAAGCAGGTCAACTTATTTTTGGTCTTTAATTTATTAGCATGCTCTTAATTTCGTTCCCTAGTTTTCCTTTTCTTGTGCAGTTTTTTTGTTATATTCTTGATAACCAGAGATTTCAACTTATATGGTTATAAATCTAATCTAGACTGTAATATTGGTATCATTCTGATACCAGTGTCGGACCCGCTAGTAATGGCACTGCATGTTTGGATCAAAAATATATTGTATTGATACTTTTGTATGAATTTCTTGTTACATGGTGCATTGCTCCCAGACTGTTACTAATCTGTCATCTGATATAACATGCGTATTTTTCAGCTTGATTCTATTGAAAAGCTGAATAAATTGCTTGATGCTTGTAAAGAACTTGGGGTTGAAACCAAACCAATGGTTATTGATGGCTTGGGAATCATACCTCTGTTTTCTTGGTACCATGAGGTAATTTATCTGCAATATTCTTTCCTATTTCTAGTAGTCGTATCAAGATCTTTGGAAACTGATCAACTTATAAGTAGTTTTCTCTTGTTTTGCTGAATTGTCACCCTTTCTTCTTAGAGTTTTGATAGAGATGAGGACATCACTAGCATCAGAATTCCTTCCTTGGAGATGGTGATTCACTTTCTTTTCTCCTTGTAAGCATTTCAAAACCTTTGTTATAGCGAGAACTTGCTTGTAAAATTCATTTTATATAATGATACTAGATGGATCATATTGACTTGAGTTTATTTTTATTTGGTGCTGCAATTAAGGTCTGTTGTTTTCTCTTTTGATTTTCATTTGTAGCTTGGTTAGCAAGTGACAAGTGTAGTAATTTGATTGAAAATTTTAATAACAAGTTTGGTTCTCTTAGATTGATAATAACTGCTGTTTGAATGTTTTGTTAAAAAGCATCAGGGTATTATCCTTGTAAAATGTAATAGGCTTGAATGATAGAGAGTAATGTCCGGGACTTCTGGTTTATACGGGGTATATCCAACCTAAAACATGGACCTCTGATCAATAACTTATTACTCTTTGATAATATTGTTTTTCTGGCTCATATTATTATCTGTTTATCCAGTAATTAAGCTCCATATATGTAAAAATGTATGACATGGCCAAACATTTTATGTGCAGGCATGCAAGGACTTTCACGCGTGCAAGTGGCCGAGGGGCCTTTCAAGCAGAGATACCTCCCTTTCTCTCTACTTTGATGCATTGAATGATGAAAATAATGACAAAATCAAATTCATTCAGAGAAGTTGTAGCCATATAATTACATTTTCTCACTTTGTTCCTAGGTGAGTGACTCTGAAACTGTTTTGGTAGATACCTTACTGATTAGAGCTACTTAATCTTACTAGGCTGCTGATATTTGAAGTTGATGATTGGCTTATTTTTTAGTTTTGCATAAGTTTACTGACCGACTGTTGTTGTAATGGTTGCATAAGTTTACTTCGAAAGTGTGCTCACAGTTGTGATCTGCATTACATACTTGCATTAATCTTCATGATCGTCATCTTTGATAAATTTCAACACTATAATTAATTTCCTGCACCCAAATGCTGATATCCACCATTTATATTATTTTCTTCCTAAACCCAGGCAAGAGCTATGTCCTGAAAAGAGGATGCTATTCTATCCAAACCTCCCAAAGGTTATTGGCTCTGATTATCTTGAGCTGCGTATAAGATCAATACATGAAATTAGGAGGAATGCATCTGCGTGCCATGTCTTTGGTCATACTCATTTCTGTTGGGATGCTATGCTCAATGGGATCAGGTATATATATCCCCTTGATGTTACCGCTGTTTAGTCTATCAAATTTCCTACACACACAAAAGAAGATATTTTGTTGGTTGTATTGACCTTAAAAAATAAAAATTCAAAGGCAGGTGTATAAAATGAACGAAGATGTTCAAAGATAGGCTGTTAATATGCTCTTTCAAACTTATATATGGGATAAGGCTCCCTTTCTTCTGCGAAAAGTAACTTCTTGATGGAAAATAGTTTCTAAGGAAAGCAATGGTTGCAATCACATATATTGTGTCAGATGACAAGCTTTGGAGAAATTTAGCGTTAACAGATTGAAGAATTTGTGATAGAACATAGCTTTGGAGACACAGGCAAGTGAGTTATGGGTGGTAATAGAAAGCTGGTATCAATGACAGGGTCGATTAATTGTTTTAAAAGCTCATAGAGTTGCCGATCTTTAGTAAATTTTTTATATGTTGTCAATTTGTGATAGCAGAGTGCTTTTTTGTTTTTGATAAGCACTGCTGCCTATAAAAATGTCTTCTGATTTTGTTGGTGGTGCATTTGAAACTAATTGGCATAACTTTTTTAAACTTTGAAAATTCTGTGGTAATAACAAGTAGCGGGTGTGAAGTAAGGAGGATGCATCTGATACAGATAATGTGATGCAGGTATGTACAGGCTCCATTGGCATACCCTCGAGAAAGGAAAAGGAGGATGAACGGGGGTGAAACTTGGCTGCCATTTTGCATCTACTCTCATGGTAAATTCGCTGACAGAGTGTCGCCTTGTTACTGGTCTGATTATTATGCAGTGAATGCAAGAGCACCTCATAATACAGAACTTGCTCCTTGGGTTGCCAGATTCTATAACCGACTATAGCTCTCAGTTCAGATGAAGTGTCGCCATCTTGATTTTCACCAATCTTTACCTTGGCTGTGTGCTGTGTAACAATCTGTATATTGGCATAAATGTTCCTTGTTAATATGCTGTGAATGTAAGGGTGATACTGTACATGACCTTTCACCAAATGTCCACATTGAAGAACAGAGAATATAAACTATGAAATTGTGTTATGTGACGACTATGAGGTACTTTGTGAAAGAATATGATAATATTGATTATATACGATGCAATTACAATAAACTGATGTATCAGCATGTCATGATCCATCAGCATTTCCATGTGACAAAAATATTAAGGGGCTGTGGAAGAAACGGAATGAAAATTGATGTAATGGAGCAAAACAAAACAAGGATATATGTTTGATTGGAAAATCATGCCCTTGTAAAAAGTTTTATGTTCTAAACGTGGATGGAATCAAATCATTATTAAAGTAATTAATTATTTTTTTATTTAATTAGTTTGTTGTCCATTCTTTTTTTTTTCTTTGAAACAGTTACACTCTCCTAATTATTTATATTAGGACTATGTTCCTGATATATTTATTTAAAATAAATAATTTCAGATCAAAATCTTTACCTATCGAATTCTAGGATAAATTTGACCTATTAATTTCGGCTTCTTTAATTCTGTGATGGGAATGGCAGTACTCCTGAGTCTAGGTCCACTTGGGCAGGAAGTGGAATGACGGTGACGAATTGATTTGATGAGCTGCACCGATTCAGGAAATGCTTTGCATCCTGGGATCCATTCAGTGACCCCTCTCCCTGTTACTATCTCATGTTCAAATAGAAGTTTCCATGTTGTCAGGAGTATGTGCTGATGTAAATTTGCTATGTACGAGGAACAGAACTTATTGGACTTTATTCTTATAAGTGAAATGGTCGAAACAAAATTACTTACAAATGATACAAAGACCGACATTTTATTTCCGCCATTAATCATCCATGACCATAGCACCCCTTAATTAACAAGACACAGCAGACACAAATTCAAACCAAGACGACAAGAGAAAGACTACGTACACACAAGGTATGGTAGAGACATTTGAAGCATATATATATATTTTGAAAAAAAAGAAAGAAAAAGAAAAGAAAAGGAAAGGCAGCTTGCTAGTAGTCTTCAGGAGCCAAAGGTTGATGAGTATGAGTATGGAGGGGTGGCTCTGAGGGGATGACCATGTACTCGTATATAAGAGCAGCCAAACCTCCTCCAACGAAAGGACCAAGCCAATAAATCCAGTGATTACTCCATCTCCAACCAACCAGGGCTGGTCCAAAGGCTCTTGCTGGATTCATTGATGCTCCATCAAATGGACCACCCACTAATATGTTTGCCCCAACTATGAACCCAATGGCTAGTGGTGCTATGATCCCTAAGTTTCCTCTTTTAGGATCAATTGCTGTTGCATAAACTGTGTACACCAATCCAAATGTCATCACCATCTCCATAATCAGCGCGTGCGCTTCTCCAACTCCTGATGTCACATGGAATCCCACTGGTCTCTGCAACCATCCAACATTCATGGGTAACTAAGATCATTATTAGACAAAGTATTGGAAAAGCAAACAAGAGCTGATAAATCACCATCCCATTAGTGACAAGCCTCAACAAGATACAAGCTACAATGGCTCCAAGAAGCTGAGCAATCCAGTAAAAGAAAGCACGGAGAACCGAGATCCTTCCTCCAACCAAAGCACCGAAGGTAACAGCTGGATTTACATGGCCACCTGATATGTTTATGCTTGCAGACACTGCAGAAAATAAAGCCAATGCATGCGCAAGTGCTATCATCACCAGCCCTGATGCCGGCGGTCCCGTTTCCCTATACAATTTGTCTGCAACAGTGCACAATTAATCTACAAGCAGAGCTTAGAAATAGAAAAGAAGAAGAAGAAAAGGAAACATGAATACATGCGTACCCAGAGCAAGCACAGAGCCTTCCCCTGCAAACACAAAGATGAGAGTGGAAACGAATTCAGCTAATGCAGCTCTAATGGAGTCAGGATGAGTGGCTTCGTCTGCCCTCCCAAATGCATATCTCCGAGGCATGATTACAAATTTTTGTAAAGAAATGAAAATGCTGATGATGAGTTCGACACAGATAAAAAGAAAATATAGATAGAAAGAGAGCGGGGGTGTCTGCATGGTTGAGAAGTGGAGGAGTTATAGGCTAAATCAGCCAAGCTTTTGGACACTTGGGACTCTGCATTGTCTTAAGCTGGACACGTATTTATTTATAAGTTTCCAACTCTGTCCACTTCTCCCCAATCTCTTATCTCTCAAGTCTTTTCATAACAATCTTGCTTGTTTCCCTGTCCCTATCATTAACCTCATCAACCCAATCTCATGCTCTCATGATCTCATCTTTACTGTCTTCTTTAATACCCATCTTTTTGCAAAATAAATAAAACCCATTGCTTATTTCCTTGAACTAAAAATAAACATCAATCATAATTAATTCAGGTTGATCATTCAAGTGCAACCCAAAGAAGTTTGATATTCAATTATTGGATAAATATAGAACATTGTAAACTGGTGATCTATTATAAAATTTACCTTTTCTTTTATGTATAAAGCAAAAACATTTTGAATACTTTCATTTCTTCATGAAACACAACAATTCCAAGTTTTTTGACCTTTTAATTTTATTCATGGTTTCTTAATCTTATATAATACAAGCATAGCTGTAACTTGGGGGGAACAAAAATACAGAAGCCATAAGGGGAGACTTGAGTTGAGGCCCGTTAGGCTAGGCAATGAGAGAGCCCATTTCACCTTTTCTCTTTAAGTTATTTCAATTTTCAAATAGAGAAATCGATCAAAATCTCTTTCAAAAGAATCCTTTGATTTAATTCCTTTACAATTGTGCAATATGAAAAATGATCATTAAACGTCCATAGAAAATGGGAAAAAAGAAAAGAAACAAAGGGTCTTGGTTAATAGTTAGCCTTCTGTGTTTTTTACGTCAATATCTTGTATTCTTGTTAATATTTGGGCACTGTCAGGGCGATTATGAGGTTCCAAATCTGTGCACTCTAAAGCCATCTGAGCAAGTTTCAACATCTGATCTTGCCCTTCTCTTGATCCCAATATCTCTACATCTAATATATCTGTAGACCAATCATTCTCAACTGCATCTCTAACCCAATCACAAAGACTTTCATTTTTCTCACCATTCTCCTCATAAGGAATCCTCCCAGTTATGATCTCCATTAAAACAATGCCAAAGCAGTACACATCGGCTTTGTGTGTGAGTTTCTTGGCCTGACAAAATTCGGGTGATCTGCCAATGGCCAACGTTTGAGATATTTTCCTAGAAGGCAGCAGTGATAAGAATCCATAGTCTGTGAGCTTTGCATGGTAGCCTTCTCCATCTTTATGTATTAGCATGTTGGTTGATTTGAGGTTTGCATGTGGGACTTTGTGTTTTGATAAAGATTGGTGAAGGAAAGCCATTGCCTTCGCTATATCTTTTATTATGCATAGTCTTGCCCCCCCAATTCAACGCTACCCTTCCAATCCCTCTATTCTCTGCCACATTAACTTATTCATTTATCAAAATATCATAAAAATAATTACCATAATAAACATTGTATTTTACAATTCATATATGGTAAAAATGAACTGACCATGCAAAAGATCGAACAAATTGCCATCAGGAACAAATTCATAGACAAACAGCTTTTCGTCCTTGGAGTAGTAAAAAGAGAGAATCTGGACCAAGTTTTCATGCCTGAGCTTTCCCAGTAATTGCATCTGGCGGATAAATTCTGCGTTGCTCAAGCCATTCATGTTTTTCATCCTCTTAACAGCAACAACACCACTTGATTCAATGTTTGCTTTGTACGTGGTGCCATGTTTTCCTTTGCCTAACACTTGTGCTGATGCCCTTAGCAAATCATCCAGGTCAAAGACAGGTATGTTCCTGTCAAAAAATTCTAACTCTACCCTTCTTTCAGGATCTTATGTGCTTTGAGAATATCGCAATTTCTTCTCTGTCCATCCTGAAGAAGCAGCTGTGGCGTCTGTTTCTTTTCTACGCATTTTCTTGTAACAACAAAGGGAAATAAGAACAACCAGAAAAAGAAGCAAGGTAGCTGCAACCACACTGACAATAATGATCCAAATTGGGAGTTTCTTTTTCTTGTCCTGCGGTAGAACTGGGCATGCTTCTAATGGAAACCCACAAAGATTTGGGTTATGATCATAAGAGCTACGTGGGAACCTTCGAAGTACTCCAGCTGAAGGAATTTGGCCTTGTAGCAGATTGTAAGAAACGTTAAAATATGTCAACGAATTCTGATCAAAACCTGGAATTTCACCCTCCAAATAGTTCAGTTGAAGCTCCAAATGTATAAGATTTGGTAGCTGAACATAATCATAAGGAATAGAACCCGTGAACCGATTGTAGGAAAGATAAAGACGTTGTAAGTGAAGAAGATGAGTGAGATTAGGAAGTGGACCGTAGATTGAATTGTTTTTAAAGCGTAGTTTGGTCAATAAAGTGATGTTATGAAGAAATGCAGGCGGGAGAGAACCTGTTAGCTGTATCCCATCAAGAACAAGATGTATCACATGCCAATCTGAACAACCAACACCAGCCCATCTGCTCAAATTTCCAATACAAGGTGGTCCTGTCCAATTGTTGTGCAAATTTGAAGAGGAAGACATTGAATCCCTCAGCTGTAATAACCCTTCTCGTTCTTGAGGGTGGTATTCTTTGAACTGGAAGCAAATCACAAGGTTTGACAATTGATTTATTAGCAAACAAAGTAGTACTGCTGCTGTGAGGAATGTGTTCATGATGAAGATGGAGGATGATGATGAAGAAGGAAATTAGACATTGGGAATAATAAATAATATTGTGGGATACGAGGAAGAATAAAAATAAAAAGGGTCATAGAAAGCATTTTGGTTTGCTTATTGTTAGGATTACAGTTTGACGAAGGAAGCAAGGGGAAAGGCAAAGATTCGAACGTAAATGCTGAGGACAAAAAAGCGGAGAATACAGATTTAAGAGGGCTAGCATATTAATTACTGCAAAATAACAACGTGACAGCGCTGAATTAGTTGGCGGAATCTTTGATTAATTCCATAGCTAATCATTTGGAATTCACAATAGTCAAAAGGGCTTTCCAATTTTATTATATGCATGGCGATGCACTACCAAGCCAATACACCAACTGCGAATTTTGCCGCTCCACTAACCATTTTTCTATCAGCCGCTTCTGAATTCTAATCGAGGACGAAATATAAAAAATTATTATATATTTATTTATAATAAAATTGAAATGCGATTGTGATAGTCTCGTGGTTGGAGCACTTAAATTCTCATTTTTAGGTCTCAATTCTCATATTTTTTTTTTCCTTTTCTCAATCCATGTGTGGGTGTAATTTGGGCCTGAATGGGTAGCTGAGCCTAGCAGAGGTGAAAGGGGTGGAACACTCTAGTGCATTCCACAGAAGCCCATTACAATACCCAAAACCCTAATTCAGACCTATAAAACACCTCCTCTCCACAAAATTAACAGCTTCATTCTCCCTTTCCATCTCTAGGCCGTGGCGAGCGAGAGCCTCTGCTTCGACCCGTCATCGTCACCGTGTGTCAGTGCGCCTAAACCCTTCATTGCTTTTCTTTCGCTGTTTTGGATTTTTTTTTTCTCATCGAAATATGCTGTTGTTACAAGGATTTGTTTTTTAATGGATAATTTCCTATAATAGGCTGCTAAAACAAATATTTCGCACATACAGAGATTAGGGAACGTACGTATTGAGCTTTTATGTGCGTATTTGATAGTGATTCGTTCTGGGCAAAAGCATAAATTACTATATACTGTTTCTGCTTCTGCGATCTAATTGATTTTTCATTTCTCTTTTTTGTTTTTGTTTCTTCTAACTTTGACTTGTGGATTTTTGGCTTCAGCAATGGTATATTCTATATGCATTTCTGGGTTAAGCTGTTCTGTATAAGTGCGCATACTTGCACTTTTTGTTTCCGCCTTCACTTATATATATTTATTTATTAGTTATGGTTCAATAATATCTGGTGCGTGATTTCCGTGTTTCAAGGTGAAGGATTGGCTTCCCTTGGTAGGCTTTTTATTTTTTATTTTTTGGGTTGTATATTCTTGCTTTATTCATAACATGTTTTGAAGGAATTACGGGGGGATTGGTTTAAGGAATTGGCACTGTTGTATTTCTTTGGAGGCTTTATCGTGGAAACTTAATTTGTTACAAACCCTTATTAATTTCCACTTGCCTCTTTATAAAAATGGGTGGGGGAATATAGCATAAAAACCCCATGAACTTGTACCACAAACCCATTACGCACTTAAACTTACAAGCGACCTCTTACCTCTTAAACTTTGTTAATTGAATCCCTTGCCTCCCTATATGCCCGTGATTTTTGAGTTGGATTTGGGGTTGGCTTTGTTGTGCCATGTGGCACCTAGGGGGTAAGGGGTTAACTTTAACAAAGTTTAGGAGGGTTTAAAAGGTCAGCAGTAAAGTTTGGCTGTATAATGGGTTTTTTAAGATATGTTCAGGGGGATTTTTATACTATGTCCCTATTCTATGTATAAGAATTTTGTTTATTACTACGTCCCTGTTCTATATATAAGAATTTTGTTTATCTTTCAAGTCTTTCACCAAGCCAAAGTGTTATCCTAGAAGGACATAGAAGCTGCATGTTGGTAAATATTGTCACTCAATTTCATTGCCCTAGCTAATTTCATATAACGAATCAATGCATTTACAAATTGAAAGTTATCCTCCATTTTTCTTTTTCTTTTGCTCTTTTTTTTTTTTTTTTTTTGGGCATGGTTGTGCCTAACCCTTGCATCTAGGCCTGAGACCCGTGAGGGCCTGGTTGCATTGTTCAAAGTGGAAGTTACTGAGTTTGCTTGCTTGTAATTCTATTTTGCAGTTGCCTTGTGAGTGCAATATTTAGCGTAATGCTATTTTTTCTTCTTAATAGTTGTCTTTTTTGAGATATGGATTGGAAGGTCGTGACATTCTCAGATTGTATATATGCAGGTTATAGACATAGTAGAACCTAGGACATTGTAACATGGCCAAGCATCATCCAGATTTGATTATGTGCCGGAAGCAGCCAGGAATTGCTATTGGAAGGCTTTGTGAGAAAGATGATGGGAAATGTGTAATCTGTGATTCTTATGTGCGTCCCTGCACGCTGGTGCGGATCTGTGATGAGTGCAATTATGGATCTTTCCAAGGTCGATGTGTGATCTGTGGAGGAGTTGGGATCTCGGATGCTTACTATTGCAAAGAGTGCACTCAACAGGAGAAAGATCGGGATGGGTGTCCAAAAATTGTTAATCTAGGAAGTGCCAAGACGGATCTCTTCTATGAAAGAAAGAAATATGGTTTTAAGAAAAGATGATGAGTTATATGTATGGTGAGTATCTACATGGGAAGATCTAATAAAAAATTGTTGATTTTAAATGTCGAATTTGTATCCAACAGTGATCTTTAAACGAGTTGCCTAGAACGTAATAGACTTATGACTGAGCATAACTTGTAATTCTTCTATCATGTAGAGGTTGTAGTTCTATTCTATGATGTCTTCTCCTTCAAATTGTAGTTCTAGACCTTCGCATGATTTACCATGTGTCACCAACTCAACTTTATAAATAGGATGAATGGAATGCAACACACAATCTCTCCCTCATTCTCAAAAAAACTCAAAAGCTATCCTGTCATACGAGGTGATGAGGGAGATGGAAGTGTGGAGTTTAGGTGGTGGTGTGTGTTTTGCTTATATTTGGTGTGGTGGTTTCCTCTGCAGGCAACACCATTACCTACCAAGGTAAGCTGGCATGAGTTGTATAGGCGACAACAAACTATCTTCTGCAGATTTCCTCAAACGTTAATGTTTCATATGTGCATGCTTCCTGAAGCTTGTCTGTTTCCACTGCTCCAGTCTTTCCATAAAATTATGCATTTATACTTGTGTTAAAGACATTATGTTCAACCTTTTCTTTGATCTAATGTGTTCAATAAAATTGATACGTACGCAAAGAATGAAATGGAATTAAGAGTAAGTGGTGGTGGAAGATCTCTGAAGGTGACCCTTACAGATTACAATGGGGAGCCAAATGATCCTCCGTCCACAAATAAGATTGGGCGTGGCCCTAGAGCCTAGACAAATTAAAATTACTTCAATTTGTTTTTCAATCATAAAAAATTGGGATTTTTATAAAACTACCCAAAAAAATACTTAGCGGGCATTAGTTAATTAAAAATATCAATTACGTATCTTTGCACGTCATATTAGAAAATTAAAGCCTCAGTTTCCATCCAAACCAAATACTGAAACTTCTCTGTCTCTCTTTTTGTTAAAAGCAAAAGCAAAATATCTAAACAAATCCAACATACATATTAAATTTCTGTTGTCGGCAACGGCAGTGAATGTGAATGGGGGAAATCATTGTTGCTAAAGAAGATGCTTAATAACATGTGGTTTTCGTAAAAAAGGTTCATCGGCTTGTATGGCCTTGTGCCTTAAAACTTGCCAGAAATAATCTCCTCAAGATTGCTAATGATGATGACTGCACTCTTGATTGTGCAATTTCTAAATGTGATAAGTTTGGTGATGGTACGTTGGATTTTGATATGTTTCTGCATTGATAAATAGATTTATAATTTTCTTTTAATTTTTTTATATATAATCATTGCATCAATTGTCAAATTTTTAAACAACCAAAAGATTCGGTAATCTATTTATCTTAATTAACTTTTAGAGTTTAAATCTTATAAACGAATGTATTATTGAGATAATAAACATATTCAATTCAAATTGGATTAATCAGAGGCTATGGAATTTTGACAATTGAAATAAATAAACATATATATCACGTATAATTCAAATGTATATAGAACTAGTATCTAAAACTAGTGTGTATATATATATGTGTGTGTGTTTTCAATTTCAAAAGTCAAGCCAAAAAAAATTGAATAAAAAGAAATAGCTGAATTATTCACCTTTGGATTCAATTTTGGGTTGAGTTGAGCGTTGATGAACCTTAATATTTACAATAATTTTGTGTTGCAAATTTAAAAAAAGAAAAAAGAAATTACATAAATTGCCACCTTTTTATTTTTATTTTAAAAATTATTCCATAATTGTTTTACAGTTTTATAATTGCATTTTTAAATTTTAAAAATACCTCATTTTATTTTTATAAGTATGTTTATTTCTCAGGAAGGAAATTTACCTTACGTCCAGCTCTGAAATGAAGTTAAAGGAAGTGAATAGTCTTATCAAAACTAAGAAGGAGCATTTTTGAAACTAAAAATTTTGAAAATGGTAATTATGAAATAAAAAATTTTAAAAATAGTATTTAAGAAAATAAAAAAATAAAAAAGTACAAATATGAAATGTGTTTTCTTTTTTGTTGCATCTGTGAAAAAATTTCTTATATTTTTACGTATACTTTTACACTCGCAACATCACATTATTTCTACTAGTCACCATAGAAATAGATTAAATTACATACTCCTTACGCCCCCAACAAAAAAACGTAAAAGCTAAGATCTTATTTATCGCAACACTTAAATCAATGATTGTAAGTCATTTTTAACTATTTTCATATTAAATGCTAACCATTTTATTCTCATGCATTCTAACTTAATGGATTAAAGTGCAATAATAATGCCATAATTTTGGGTCAAAATTGAAAATTGCAATTTAAAAATGATCAAAACAAATTTCTGAATTTGTAAGAACTAAAATTGTATTCTGAATTTTGATATACCAGACGGTATACCGGTATACCACCTGTTATACCAAATTCCAAAACTAAAATTGTATTCTAGATTTTGATATATCATACGGTATACCAGTATACCCCCTGATATACCAAATTCCAGAACTAAAATTATATTCTGGATTTTGATATATCATACAGTATACCGGTATATCACATGGTATACCAAATTTCAGAACTAAAATTATATTCTAAATTTTGGTATACCATACGATATACTGGCATACCATCTGATATAACAAATTTCAGAACTAAAATTTTATTCAATATTTTGATATACCAACTGAAATATATAGACCATTCTAAAAAAATAAAAGTTCTCTTTTTTTATTCACTTATCATGAAATATAATCCACTTTTTTAAGCTTTAATTAATAGTTAAAAAAATCTATTATTAATATTTAATTTAGCATTTTCAAATGTATAATATAATTTTAATTTTTTTTAAAATGGTATACCGATGATATACCTGGTATACCAACGGTATATCTAGTATACTACCTGATAAGATTTCCACAATTGTATATGAAATGTGTTTAAGGTGGTTAATCGATGACATGTGTCGGTGGCAATAACTATTTTATTTTATTTTTTAAAATCACTATATCAATTTGCATAAAATAAGTATATAATATTAGAGAGAAACATTAAATCATAGATTAACCACCTTAAACATTCAGTTGTTTGTGTTGCGGGTCAAGTGCACTACAATTAGTACAAGATTCAGTTGTAGCTTAAGACCACAAGATCCTACAATTAAGCTTATTGTCAAATTACAATAGCTTTCCCTTTATGACTTTTGCGAACATTTTTCAAATTTGGTCTTTTAGGCGGTGCTTCAGATTCACTCTCGATCCCGTCAAGCTTCTTTGTCTTTCCATGAAAATATAAAGAGATTGTCAGCCTAGCCCGATGTACTTGCATATTAAAATCTTCAACTGAAATCTTCTTTTTCTCTATGAAATACTCAGCAAAGGATAAAACAAAAACACCACAATCACTGCAACCACAAAACCATATAAATTAAAACAAATTTTACTATTTTTTTTTATATTTTCCATATATTTCTTGATGCAGTGAAAATATGCCTACTAGCATCCTGGTTTCTTGATATTGGGATGCTTAAAGAAGTTTCCTAAAAACACTAAATGAGTATTACAGAAAACATATTTAATAGATAGACATATAAACAAAGCTCCATGTAACTTTGGAGACTACCACAAAATAAACTGTATCCAAGAATGCAATCGGAAACTCAATTATTTAAATTCACAATAGAAGGGACATTTCCTTAAAAAATTTACATAATATACCATGAACTACATCAAAGATAAATCAACCAGTCTCATGAGCATGAACATTCCATTTTTACATTTTGACATCAAAAATCTAATCATGGGTTGTGGAAGAGAACATATTGCAATATAATCAATTCTAGATCCTATCTTCTTTTCACACTCTGGATGATATGGAAGCAACCTCCCCACAATGGTTTTCTCATGCTCAATGCTTAGTTTGTCCCCATTTTCATATCTGCAATAAGAAACCACACATGGATAAGATGATAAAATAGCATGACAGTGCTTATAAAAAGAACAGCACTTAGTTATTCTGCAAAGAGAAATAAGCCCGTATGGTTGTACACAAACAGTAAAACTAGAACCTATCATTGACTAATTTCTTCACAAATCATAGCTGGTGTGATATTGAGCACAAAAAGCTTCAAGATGCAGCTAATATTTTCTCACATTTCAACAAGAAGAAACAGATTATAATGATGCAAGAACAGCAAAGCCAAAGATTAAAACTTGACGAGGAAAGTGCAAAACCATGAACATAATAATTCAAATAAAGCAACTTCTACTTCGTGTCTATTTTTTCATTTTTATAAAATATAACCATCAAATCCCAAGAATGATTAGCAACAAATTACATTATGAAACTGAAATAGGTAAAGCTCCTCCAAAGAATCATCATAATCAATACAATATCATACTCGTGCACCATACTATCTTAGAAGATAACTTGTACGAATTTATGAATGAATTTTGACTTTTGAGTACAAGTGTAACAATTACATTATGTACAGGCCATGAAATACATACTCAATGTAGGACTATAGCTTATCAAAGTTCGTTCCCATTTTAATCATTGATCCCCTAATTTGATAACCTATCAGGTCCACTAATGAATCCAAAATAATGGAACACTTAAAGTTCATTCCCATTGAAAATAGATATACAGGTATAAACGGAGAAAATTGGCATGCAAAATACAGAAATCAACAAAAACCCATAATCAGATATTCAAGCAATATAAAATACAAATCCACTAACAAATCAGTAAAGAAACAAACATAACAAGAAAAATAAATACGAAATAGAAAAAAATTGTAGACATGACCCAACGTGTGAGGAATAGATTAAAACTTAGATCTAGAAGGAGAAAAATTACATTGATTTCTCAAATAAGAGATGAAATCACACAAATGCATAGAGATATTTACTGAAGAAGAGCGAAAATTACACAATCATACCGATTTGCAGAAAACGAGATCAACCTGCACCGATGCATAGCGATACTTGCAGAAGAAGAGAAGAAATCACACAATCACATCGATTTGGAGAAGACGAGATCAAACCACACCAATGCACAAAGACACTTGCATAACAAGAGAGAATCACACAGATTCGCGAATAAGGGAGTAAATGGGATGTGGGTAAAGTTTTTAAAAAATGGGTTAAAAAAGAGGCATTTAACGTAAATACCTTTAAAAATTAAAGGTAACACTCTCGTTAAGATTCAGTCTTTTTATCTTTGGGAGAAGAACTAGATTCAATCGCAGTATGGTAATTGACTATTTGGTTCACAACCCATAAAAGTAAAAACTTAGCTTTTGTTTGGAAGAGAGTAAATTTAATTTATTTTAATGAGTGAAAATGGGTAAAAATGAAAGTAATAAAATTTGTATTTTCAATTATTTTTATTATATTGTTTGGATAACTTAACAAGTACAGAGAATGAATTAGATTTTCATAAATAAGTTTGACAATTATGCTCTTATGTATAAAAATAATAAACAGAAAAAATATATTAACCTGCAAGCAGGTAAAAGAATAAAAACAATATCTAAACACTCTTCTTTTTTCTTTTTAAACTTTCTTCATCCAATAAATATAAACAGAAAAAACACGTTAACCCGCAAGCGGGTAAAAGAATAAAAATAATATCTAAACACTTCTTTTTTTTTTAAACCTTCTTCATCTAATAAACATAAACAGAAAAAATAAATTAACCCGTTTACGGGTAAAAGAATAAGAATAATATCTAAACACTTTTCTTCTCTTTTTTTTTTTAATATCTTCTTCATCTTATAAACATAAAAAAAAATAGCCAACCATTTTTCAATTACTACATTTACATTTACATAACATGACATGTAAATATTACAAACAATCAACAAGTTGAGAAAAGAGTAGAGATGTAAGGAGATATTTATAGAGAAAGGGATTATTCGGTAATTTCAGTAAATTATTTTCATCATCCGTCTATTTACCTCGATTTTTCTTCAAATTGGAAGGAAATAAAATATTTAACAGAGAGTTAATTGAAAAATTTAATTTTCACTTAATTTTGCTTTTTATTTTAGAATTTTATAATTTAAAAAAAAATAAGGTAATTTTAATTTACTTTTTACCCATTACTTTCACTTTCCTTGATCCAAATAAAGGCTTAAAGAACAAATAGAATATAGCAGGAATTGGCAGTGAGCAATGAGTTAAAGATATTCAAGAACAGACAAATTTTTGAAATAAGATGGTGATTGAGCTACATATAATTCATCCTCTTGCATTTTCTAGAAACTTTCGAAATAATTACTTACTATTCTCACTCCATGGTTAGAATTGAGTATTTTGAAAAATAAAAAGAATAATAATAATAATAATTTGAGTTGGTGTGTTTGCGGGACAAGACAAGCAAGCATTAAAAAAAAACAAAATAAGTCTTCGAGTGTGGGAGCTTCCGAGTTGTATGGCTATGATGGAAACTTAGAATATCTTGACAAGTAACTTAACATAATCTGCGGATCTTTCTTCTCATAATTCTTGAATCAATCAGCCATGCCTTGGTTCACTAATCTTATTCGAACTTCAGCTATCAAATCACTATCTTCTCCCAATACCAATCCCCTTTTATTTCAGAAAAATCCAAACTTTCTATTTGCTTCCCTCTTTCATTTCACCACCTCTACCACCCTTTCTCACAAACCACCGCCACCGCCGCCGACACAGTATGCAGGTCTAGGGCCCACCAAGCCTAATGAAAAGCCGCGTGTGGTCATTTTGGGTTCAGGGTGGGCTGGCTGCCGCCTGATGAAGGGCATAGACACCAACTACTACGATGTCGTTTGCGTCTCCCCCAGAAACCACATGGTCTTCACGCCTCTCCTGGCTTCCACTTGCGTCGGTACCCTCGAGTTCAGGTCTGTCGCCGAGCCTATTGCCCGGATCCAGCCCGCCATTTCCAAGGAACCCAATTCTTACTTCTTTCTCGCCAAATGCACTGGTCTTGATGCTCATAACCATATGGTAAGCTTGATCCTTCTGAATTGGGAATTGTCCAATTTGAGAACTTTCTGCTGTTTAAAGGCTTCATTTTATTATTTCTGCTTTTCGCTTTCATTGATCTCTATAAAGACACTGCTTTTCTTGATATTTGACTTTTATATAGTATGTGCTGAAATTTCTTGACGTGGATTCCGATATGTGCTTTTGGAGCTATAAAAGCGTTAACCTTTTCTTCTGTTGTGATTTGTGTGAAATATAGTTTTCTGCTCTATAACGGCATAATCCGCTATTATGTGTTCGCTTGTGCTGGAAATTTTCTTAGATTTCAGTATTGTGCAATGGGATATTCATAAGAAACTTGTATATATTTATGGAAGGTGCACTGTGAGACTGTTACCGACGGATTGGATACCTTAACTCCATGGAAGTTTGACATCTCTTATGACAAGTTGGTGATCGCATTGGGAGCAGATGCCTCTACTTTTGGGATTCAAGGTGTCAAAGAGCATGCTATTTTTCTTCGGGAAGTTCATCATGCTCAGGAAATTCGCCGAAAATACTCCTGAACTTGATGCTCTCTGATGTGCCTGGTATATTTGCTTCCTTACAATACATGGATGGTATACTTGCTTTTGCTACTCTGTTTACATTTTGATGGTGGGCACTACAGGTATTACAGAAGAAGAGAAGAGCAGATTGTTACACTGTGTTGTTGTAGGAGGTGGGCCTACTGGTGTTGAGTTCAGTGGTGAACTTAGTGATTTTATCATGAGAGATGTTCACCAAAGATATGCCCATGTGAAAAATTATATTCATGTTACATTGATAGAGGTTTGCTCATTCAGAATCTTAAGCTATAATATGTGTTTATGCATCTTTAGTGAAATGAATGCTTTCCTTAACCCTCTTTCTGGAGGAAAATATTCTATAATTGCAGCTATGAACCAAGTTTTTCTCTTTTTCACAGGCAAATGATATATTATCTTCTTTTGATGATCGCCTCCGTCGCTATGCTACTAAGCAGTTGACCAAGGTTAGTTACACATAATTTGTGCAAAGGCTTCCTATATAATCTATTAGCTTTAGAAGAATGTTCATATTCCTTTTATTTAATTATTGGAACTTCTTCTAAGCTGCATGGACTTATTCTTTTCGCTGTATTAATACCTAGACCATGAATATACTATATTTGAAGTTAAACATTCAAAATCTGATCTATGGACACTATATAGAAATTAAGAGCAAGAGAAACTTCCTATTTACTGCTTGTTAGGACCAATTTTTGTTTCTGATTAGTGAGGAGTATATCTTATGGCCTTTTTCCTTCAGTCAGGAGTTCGCCTTGTCCGCGGGATTGTTAAAGATGTTAAACCTCAGAAGCTAATACTTACCGATGGTTCAGAGGTCCCTTATGGTCTATTAGTGTGGTCTACAGGTGTTGGTCCCTCACCTCTTGTAAAATCTATGGACCTTCCCAAGTCTCCAGGAGGAAGGTAACTTATTCTTGTAATGTATTATATATTTTTCTTCTTCAAAGGTTCTATTTTTGTCCCTAACAAATGTAGTCACTAATAATATCTAAATGAGCCAATCATTTCCATGCTTTTCTTTGTCTAAAACACTAAATATTGACAATTTTAGCTTGATTTGGCAGTTAGTTGCAATTTTAGCCCACAATTCAAATTGGAAAGAATAGAGATATTGATGCTACTTCTAATAATATCCAAATTATTTTTTATTTTTGAACAATAATATACTTAGAAAAGAGAGTTGAAAGGATGAAAAGAATAGATTCTGTTAGTTTAAGTTTAATCAAACTAAATTATTTTAGAAATGAGTTTAAAATATTAAACAAGAGAAAAGTGATATCTTCTCAGTTTTATTGTTTGCCCACAAGATAGCCATATTAATCAAAAATTGCTGAAAGTAAAAGCTTTGATGAAAAATGAAAAATCTGGGATTGTTTGGATTTTTCTGTTTATTATGCCTCGTTTATATCTGAATATAAACCCAGTAAATCCATTTTCAAAAGTTAAAACACTTTTTGGGATGCATTGCATTGCATGTGTCGTCGAAAGTTCTATGATTTCTCAGTTTTTTTAATGTGACTGTGTCAAAGGAAATTTAAGTACTGATAATATGTAATAATCTTTAACCAAATATGTCCAACTCATGGTCTCGGGGTTTAAAGAATTTGATGTAGTAAATGGGATTAGTGGGAGTTTTTCTCAGTAGATCGTCCTTGCATCTTATGCAATGTTAGCTGCAAATCTTATTGCCATAATGCCTTTCAAATCCTCATAACCATTATCCTACTACAATAATTGTTACTAAGAATAATGCCCATGTTGTGGCAATTCCACCCAGAAGGTAATGAGTTACTCCTACAGCACGTTCTTGGATAATGCTCAAGGCTTATCATGTTTTTCTGAGCCTTCTTCCCTGTGGTATTTCATTCCTGCATGGAGATATGGATGTTGCTTCAGATTTTTATGCATTCTGTTTGCAAAACTAGTATCTAGGTTTCAAATATGTTTGACCAGGATTAATTTTGTATTAACAGTTAAATTTGGTTACAGGATTGGTATTAATGAGTGGCTACAAGTCCCTTCGGTGCAGGATGTGTTTGCTATTGGTGATTGCAGTGGATTTCTTGAAAGTACTGGAAAACCGGTCCTTCCAGCATTGGCTCAGGTGAAATGTGAAGAGTTTTAAGTGCATTTTTCTTTTTCCTAATTATTAAACACCAAGTTTGATTATCTTTATGTGTTCAAAATAAGTAGGAGATATTTATTTTTCCTGATTCTTGTATAATTTCTGTTTTTTCTTTTCAATTGTGAAGGCTGCTCGAATGAAGGCTCAAAGTAACATGCAAAAGCAGGATTTTAGTTATTTAACTTTAATATCTCTAATATGGCTTTTTGTAGACGAATCAAGTCCCATTTATCTTTATCTGTAATCAATCGGCTTCCCTCCTCACAATTTGACGGGGTTCTTTCATGTGTTTTCGTTTTGACCTATCTGAAACAGGTTGCGGAACGGCAAGGAAAATATCTTGCAGGCTTATTGAACAGAATTAGTAAAGCTGGTGGAGGGCGAGCAAACAGTGCTAAAGACATAGATATGGGGCCTCAGTTTGTTTACCAGCATCTGGGAAGCATGGCAACTATTGGACGCTACAAAGCCCTTGTTGATCTCAGACAGAGTAAAGTAAGTTCTTTTTTCGTGAGCTATAAAGACAAAACTGGATCACTCACTTGCGGAGCATTATTTTCAACAGGAGGCCAAAGGGGTGTCCATGGCAGGTTTTGCCAGTTGGTTTGTATGGCGCTCTGCGTATCTAACACGAGTAATAAGCTGGCGGAATAGATTGTATGTGGCTATTAACTGGCTAACAACTTTCATCTTTGGTCGCGATATAAGCAGAATATAGATCTGGAAATGGGTATGCCATTTTAATCTTTGGGAGCTATTTGATTATTTTTACTTATGCCTCATATCAGTTGTAACAGATCAACCAAGGGCGCTTGTGATCTGATTGCAGGTGTATCAGGATGATTATTTCAATGGCATCAGTTTGTGAAGAGAGAATGATCAAGTAAATGTTTCCATGTCAAGCTTTATATTAACAAACAGCAGCACGTGTTCTGTAAAATGTTTTTTTTTTTTCTTTCACCCTTTAAATCTTCAATCCTCGGCTTCTTGTGATCTTGTGATTTTTAGATCAGATTTATAGTTTTCCATACATCAGACTGTACATGCATCAATCCATAGCTTTTGAAGCATTGAATTCTGTCATCAATAAAAGATCAGAACAGCTGAAATGTTTTACTTGCAGTTGGAATCTACATGCACCAAAAGCTACCCTTGACTCCGGGTGAAAGCGTCCAATTTCTATCAATATTGACCTGAGTGTTTCAAGCTTCCATTCGTGTTGCATTGCAACTACTTCCACGTATCTGTTATCCTATAATTAGCCAACGTGTTCCCTACAACATCTTTTAACTCGGTGTTCCCAGGAAATCTCCCCTCTTTCAGCTTGGATGGAACCAGCAATCCACAAAACAGATATTCATAAAGACATCGAGATGTGAATAAAAATTAATGAAATATTACGCCTAGGTAGACTTCCAGGTCATCACTGAAGTAGACTTCGAAGGCTCCGGAGCTTTGTTGAAAGGATTGTAAAGCATTGCCAAGAAGCCAGGTAGATGCAATGTAAAAATCTGTTCACCAGCCATCACTATTCCAATAACTCCAATCTGAAAAAACTTTTCTGGAATTTCCAGGGATTCGGGGGTAGCTGGCGGTGGCGATGGTTTAGGGTGGTAGTGGTGAGAAGCAGGTTTAGTCAGCGGGGGAGTAGAGAGGTTGATGAGGTCAGTAACACATGAGAAGACGGAATTTTTTTTCCTAGTCATTGCTGTGTTCAAATTCAGTGGCCGAAAGATTTTTACGCCATTCAACTGGCTTCCACCGGCCCATATTTGTTACGGCCCTATGCTTATTTTCTCAGGTTCCCCAATAGTATCCCCCAAAAAATCAAAAATTAAATTAAATTTTTTTCCTTTATATCTCTTCAGTTTTTTTTAAGTAAATTAAATTTCCATTATATTTATAAAATATAAATAAAATTCTTTAAATTTTTGCCACGAAAACAATAAAAAATAATAACATACTACAAGCAATCTAATTTTAAGCAGAAATTAAGTTCTGCAAAAAAAAAAAAAAAATTATTTTAGATTCTTCTTTTGAAATCATAGACCGCTTAAACTGTTATTTAGATGATTATCAACGCTTTGTATAGTTATGTATTTGGAATATATGACAAAATTGAAATATCAATAAGATAATACGTTCAAGTTAGGTCAAAATTTTAGACAAAACAATTAGACAATCTAAGTTTGACAAAACAAGCAAGTAACGTGACCTAAAATCGTGGAGTTGTTGGATGTGAATAATATATTATTACTATGCTATTCGTGAACATTATGAAAAGATGTTTTTTTTACCGACAAAACAACCCCTAGTTTATTAAAAGAGGATCGGCAAGCCACTTGGGTCTCGGAGTTTTTATTACCTTTGCCTATTAATTGCATGTCCATTTGACAAAAAAGCAATAAAGACATGTCGGATGGTCTCCCAAAACATAAAAGCGAAAGCTTGATTTTTCGGCAAGTTGATGAGAAAAAGGGTGACATAAATAAGCCTTTTTTCCGTATTTTTTTCCTAACCAAAATTAATTAACAAAAAAAAAAGTTATTAAAATATCCTTTAGGTTCGATAAAAGAAACTGAAATGCCCTTAAAATTTTAACTTTTTTTTTAAAAAAACTATATAATTATAAATCTTTCACTTATTATGTCATTACCGTTATTTTAAAGTAAGCCATAAATTAATATAATGGTATTTTAGTACGTTTTTAAAAATTAAGAGATATTTTAATTTGAAAAAAAATTAAGGGCACTTCAACCCTTTATAAGAAAAATATGAAAGATATTTTACTATATTTTCCCTTAATTAATTCTTTTGAGCATAATAAAAGTAAACTAGATTTCAGTATATTAGAGTGATCATTACTAAATCCATTAGCCCAACCCCCTTTCCCCCTCCCAATATAGCTCAAACTATGATGGAAGTTTGATTTTTTTATCAACTAACACTAGACTTATAAAAAATGTATATACAATAATAAAATACTTGGAATGGGAAACTTTTTTTTTGGAAAAATGAAAAGTATGAGGTAAAAATTTTATTCTAACACACCCACGTAAAGTATAAATTAATCGATTATTGATACGTGACAATTTACGTTAGTATTCAATCAAATACACTGTTATATTAATGGTATAAATAACATTTGATATGGCAAAAAAAACATATAAAAATTTCATTTTCTCAAACTTTACATATCAATTTGAGTGAATTCGCATCTAACTGAAAAAAACGAAAACCGAGTACTGTAAAAAAAGAGGCAGAGCAGAGTAACAAAAGAGGCTTTTAGCCGCGGTTTATGGGGCAATCTACTCTAAATGTGGCTAGTTAATAACAATAATGATATGAAGGAGATGATTGGATCCATTACCATACATGTGTAGCTTAAAAAAACAATCATAAAACCAAATGGCAAATGGCTGCTCCTATAAAGAAACTGTAATCGACAAAATGATACTCCATGGACACATCAAAAGAAGAAGATGGATGCATGGAAACCAGCTGCCCCTCTACAAACCAATGATTTTAAATTTCTATATTCATTTCTTGATTTTATTGCAAAAGAGGGAAAATAAAGAACGTGTCAAAAGCTTTAGTGAAATGGTTACAAGTTGTAGTGATGATGGGGTGACTCGTTAACAAGTAATATGCTGTTGTTATTCACTTTGGATTTTTTGATTTTTTTTTTTTGTAACTCTTTAATTAAATGTTCATGTACCATTCAGTATAGCGTCATGTCAGCATGACACGTATTATGTGTTTCACGTTAGCACATATATAATGTGTTGACCGGATATGTCAACTAAATTTTTTGGCGTTTTTCTTATCGGAAACCTATTAAAGTAATTTTGTTGTATATATTTGCAAAGTTCAGTAATTTTTACAAAAAAAAAATCTTTTATTACTGTTATGAAATTAGTTATAAGTTCAGTGACTATACATAAAACTAACGCAAACGAAAAGCATTATATATAAGAAGATATTGGAAAGGCAAAATGATCCTTTTCTCCAAGAAGATATAAGATGTTAAATTACCCCCTATAAGACACGTGTTAGTTCACAAATAGAACGTGAAAAATACGCGTCAAACAGTAACAGAGAGATAATTTAATATTTTTAACAAGTTTTAGGAGGGGAATTTAACATTTTCAATAGTATATGATATATTTTTTATATTTAAAAAAATTGAGTGGTTAATCTGATATTTTTAATAATTTTAGCAGATAATCTAATATTCAATTAGTTTAAAATAAAAATATAATAAATGAAGATAATTTAGAGGATAATTTATATATTATCCCTTTTATATAAGAATATATTGGAAAGGCAAAATGATCCTTTTCTCGATTTGTTAATAAAAATAATAATAATAAAATATGGTTTGATATTTATTGAAGGGAAATTAAAAAATAAAAATAATAAAAGAGATAGGGGTGAGCATTTGGTCGGTTCGGTTCGGTTTTGGACCGAACCGATCAAACCGAAAACCGAACTTCAGGAATTTTAGGAACTGAACCGAAACCGAAGTATATAGAACCGAGAACCGAATGGACCGAAATAATTTCGGTCGGTTCGGTTCTTCCGATTCTGGGCCATATTTGGGCCTCTCTTTTTTTTGTTTTTAACCTAAATAGGCCCATAAATCCAACAAATACACTATGCAAAACGGTGAATTTTGATGGAAGTTCGGTCGGTTCGGTTCCTTCGGTTTTTTAATTTTAAAAACCGAACCGAACCGATAAAACCGAAGTTTTTTTTCGGTTTTGGACCGAACAAACCGAAAACCGATAAAACCAAACCGAACAGACCAAAACCAATTCGGTTCGGTTCGGTTTTCGGTTCCGGTTCGGTTCTGCACACCCCTAAAAAGAGAAGTTTGATTGGTGATAGTTGAAGAAGGACCTACTCATCTGAGAGGTCTTTCCGTAACAAAACGGTCCCAATCCATTTCGAAATCAGACGCTTGCATCGCAAAGGCCCCTTTTTCACCCGCTACTACTGCTACCATCCCTTCGAATAATTTAATTAGATATGCTGCAGCCATTCCATTCAACGTTGATTATTTAAACATTAAGGAGGCTACCTACCATAAAATCGATCGGAATCAATGAAACAGGGAAACTTCAATTTCTAATGTGCAGTGAATTTGTTTTACTTAATTGAAATAGCTCAAGTGGCTAAATTCTCTGCATTAACCATTTTAAATTTGCTTACATAAATCCTCAATATTTATTTAAGTGGATATGTTAAAACTTATATTATTGAGATTTATAGTCAATCATTTTCCGGATTACCTAATTATCGTTAACATGTTCCAGCTATTTATGCTTTTTTCTTTTTTCCCCCATATAAGAGAAATAATAAAGAAAAAAAAAGATTAGAATACAAAGAAGATATGCTTTTTTTTTCTTTTAATAATCGTAAAGAGAACATCTTGATTGTTGGAAAATCACACGTTGTTGTTGTTGTTATCATCCCACCAATTTATTATTTTTGAATAAAAAAATCATCGAATCAAATTGCCACTTTATAAAATTTAAAACAAAATTTACTCCATGCATTTAGATCTTTTGCTTTTTTTATGTTATCAACAAGATATTTAATAACTTCACAATTTTTTTTGTTAGCCAAAGAAGAAAAACAAAAAAAAAAAACCTCTCAAGGCGGAGACGAGAAACAGCCATTGCAGTCAGCTTCAAGAGATGAGTGAGGGCCTTAAGAGCATGGTGAAGTTGAATACATTGAAGCTAAAAATTGTCACTAAATTTTTGTATTATTTTGTAAAAAAAATCATGATAACTGATTTTCAATAAAAATTATCGCTGAAATGCTAACGTGGCATGTCACGTCATTTATTTATGAACAAGCGACATGCCATATTATTTGCTGATGTCAGCTACTTTTACACACATAGCATATCACATCAGTTATTTTTGCACACGTGACATGCCATGTCAACACTCCAAATAACTTATAACCACATTCAATTGAATTAAATCAGTTAGTTCGGTTTGATTTTAATCAGTAAAAAATTCAAAATTTAATTGATTGTTTTAGTTTGATTAAAAATTACAATTTAAAAAATTGAAAAATTGAAATGACATTATTTTACCTAATAAAATTTTAAAATGGCAATTGCAATTCGTAAATGGTTGTGAAGGAAAAATAATTTAAGAAAAAAAAAGTATAGTGTTTAATAATAATTGTAAATATTATTAAGAAAAATGAAATCCAAAATTTCTCATGTACTTAAACGGGCTGGGGCAACAGCACTGCACTACTCCGAATCCTAGCGTTTTGTCAAGACTCGAGATCTTCTTTTCTTTATTATTAACTCTCTTATGTTTGACAGTTGTTTGGTTTATGTCTGCCCCTCTTGGGAGTCGTGTCAGCACCCCAATTTCTTGATTTTTTTCTCCTTTTTTGTAATTATTCAAATTTCAAAGCTCTACACTCCAATTTATGTAATTTAAAATTTGTTGTTTCTGCCAAAAAATATCTGCAATTTTGAAAATAATTTACTGTAAACTAAGTCTTTTATTTTTCAAATTAATCTTTAAATTTGCTTTAAATTATTAGCGTTGACTATCTTGTTAGATTTTAATGTTAAATTTATAAATTTTTACGCTATATTTTTCTAAAGTTCGTTTTCAGAGATTTTTTCATTACGGTTCAAGCGAATTAAAATAAAGAAAAAAACGTAATAATAATAATAACAACAACAACGAAATTATGTGTTAATGATATTGTTTTAAGATCATAATTCCTGCCTAAATTCAACCTTTTTTAAGAAAGAAATAATAAAAATCTCCGTTTCAGGAAAATAAATTATAAATTATAGACACGTGATTAACAATTTACAGGAAACATAACAAACTCGGGCGATGTGATTGTAATGGAAATTTGAAAAAAAAAAAAATTCGAAACAGAAGCAAAATGAATTTCACGAGAATCAGTGGCATTGTTTCCTTATTCCAAAAAGAAATTAATATTTGTTGAAATTATAATACGCTTACATACATGCACACATACATGATAGATGTGGCTACAGAAATAACCCAACAGAAAGAGGCCCCATGTGCAATTGAATACAAAAATTAATCTGGAAATTTATAAATAATGCTATGGTAGGTTATAAATTAATGAAATACTCCTACTTCACAAAGTACATTTCATCAAAATCAATGAAATTCACCACACCTTTTTTAATGCAGATTTAATGTCCTATTCCGTGTTTTTTTTACATTATTTATTATTATTTATAGAGTTTCTTGCAAATTTAAATAAAAAGATATTTTAATTTAAAAGATTATGGAATTAGTCAATATTATGTTTGGTATTGGATTTGGATTAGTGAAAGTTTAGAACCTTTAAAACTAGTATAGACTATTATTTAAATAATTTATGCACCAATTATCACCCAATTCGAATCGCAATATTAAGTTCTTCCAATATTTTATTGAGAACTTGTAAATAAAAGCATCTTATACTTTTACCGTGCACACAACTTCTTCAATATTTTTGTTTTCGTTCTTGAGAAATACATAGCAAAATTCAAGGGTTAATATCACTCGTAGTTATCGAACTTATACTTAATAATTCAAAAATAATTAAATTATTTTTTGTAATAAAATTATCACTAAATTTTATATTATTTTATACAAAAATCATGTTGATTGATTTCAGATAAAAATCATTGTCAGAGTGCTGACATAGCACACTACGTCATTTCACATTATTTATTTATGCATACGTTGCATGTCACGTCAATATTTCGATAAAAATTATTATCGAAAATCGATCAAAATAATATTTGCATAAAATAATATAAAATTTAATAAAATTTCGTTATTGATTATAAATTTAATAATTATGGATGAAATTACTATAAAATACGTTAAAACTACAGTTTCAGCTGTAAATCAAAATCACCTTAAAATGTGTGTTTCAGTCTAATGTGTAAGAGACATATTAACAGTTGTAAATCGAAAATAGTCCACATTCGATACTCTTTCCAAGATTAATTCACTTCAGCAAATTAACAGTTGTAAATTGAAAATAGTATGCTAATAAAATAAAAATAAAAAAAAATGTTGCGTCACGTAAGAAAGGAATCACATGAGAAGAAAAGAGCATGTGGAATCCACGGGGGGTACGCGTGCGAGGTGAAACAGGAGTAGGTTATTTCCATTTCGCCATTTCCATTTCCATTATATAGCTTTAGGCTTTACAACGCAACCCACTCACTTCGCCCCATTGGCATCTTTTTCTTCTGCTTCCTTCCTTCCTTCCTTCGTCAAACGCCATGACTTTTAAAGATTCCATCCATGGCGATTTTGATGATGATTTCGATCCAACCAATCCTCCTCCTTTCAAGATTGCAGAGATCCGAGCTGCCATTCCTAAGCATTGCTGGGTCAAGAATCCATGGAGATCTCTTGCCTATGTTCTCAGAGATCTTCTTATCATTTTCTCTTTAGCTGCTTCTGCTCTGTTCTTCAATTCTTGGCTCTTTTGGCCTTTTTACTGGCTTGCTCAGGGCACTATGTTCTGGGCTATCTTCGTTCTTGGCCATGACTGGTACTCTTTCTTTCTTTCTGCTGCTCTAATTAATACATGCATTTTCCTGTTTCTTTACTTACCGTATATTACCGGATTTGCAGTGGCCATGGAAGCTTTTCTGATAGTTCCTTGCTTAACAATGCGGTTGGACATATCCTGCATTCTTCCATTCTTGTTCCTTATCATGGATGGTACTTATTTCTGTCTCATTCATTTCATTTCCCTTCTCTCTGCTTAATCATCCTTGACGAATGTACTTGAATTTTGCAGGAGAATCAGCCACAGGACTCACCATCAGAATCATGGAAATGTTGAGAAGGATGAATCCTGGGTTCCGGCAAGTCATTGTTTTTTACTTGTTTAGCTTAATAGAATTAAATTACATAATGAATGAGAAATACTAATGAATCTCATGCATTATAATCTTCAATTCTTTCAGCTGCCTGAGAAGGTATATAAGAGCTTAGATTTAAGTACTCGGATTTTGAGATTCACGGTGCCATTCCCCATGTTAGCATACCCACTCTATTTGGTAAGAAGTTCATTAATTACATCATAATCATATATATGTTCGGTTGAATCCGGAATGAATGAGTATTTAAAACGCATGTACATGTTTTCAGTGGTATAGAAGTCCAGGAAAAGAAGGCTCCCATTTTAATCCGTACAGTGACTTGTTTGCCCCTAATGAGAGGAAAGCTGTGACCATTTCAACAATTTGTTGGAGTATGATGGCTGCTTTACTCCTTTATTTATGCTTTGTTTTTGGTCACCTTCAAGTTCTTAAGCTCTATGGGGTTCCCTACATTGTGAGTTTCAAATTTCTAGTCATTCATGGGCCCTATTTAGATAAGCGGTGTCTAATTCTCTCACAATTTCCAGATATTTGTTATGTGGCTGGATTTTGTTACATACCTGCATCACCATGGCCACGAGCAGAAACTTCCGTGGTATCGTGGAAAGGTACGTATGATAATAAGTCATTTAAAAGGAAAGCGAGGATGACTCTGTTAATTAATGGAGGGACTGATGGTGAATAATGTAATACAACAGGAATGGAGCTACTTGCGTGGAGGGCTTACAACAGTTGATAGAGATTTTGGAATTTTCAATAACATCCACCACGATATCGGCACACATGTTATTCATCATCTATTTCCTAAAATCCCACACTATCACTTAGTAGAAGCGGTGCGTGACTGTAGCTATTTAAATTGGGTTTTAATGTTTCTAAATAGATAGATGAGAGTTCATATTAATTATGCCGAATTGTTTATGGAAATTTGCAGACGAAGGCAGCAAAGCCAGTGCTGGGAAAGTATTATAGAGAACCAAAGAAATCAGGGCCATTTCCATTTCACTTGTTTGATAATTTAGTTAAAAGCATAACAGAAGATCATTATGTGAGCGACTATGGTGAAATTGTGTACTACCAGACTGACCCTGCTCTGTATAAATTAACCAGAGCGAAATTTGTCTGAGAGTTTGTTTTTCAGAGAGGAAAACAACAACAGCAACAGCAGCAACAACATAGTTTACCAGACTCGAGTACAATCAGTAGTGGGTTGTTATGTGAAGAAGAAAGTTACGGTGCTTTAAGAATAATGTACTGTCTTTTTTCCGTAAGTTTCAGACATGAAATATCTTTTCATCCCAGATAATTTAGATTTATTTTGCATAAATCAATATAATGATGAATTCCAATTAATTATTGGATTGGTCCATTAAATTATTCATGAATCAACCTAGTTAACAATCTTCTTTTTTAAAAAAAAAAAAAATGCTCTATAGTATATTATTAATTTATTATATATGAGATCCTATAATGTAGCAAAATGGTGTCCCCCCCCCCCCCCACCCCCACAAAAAAAAAAAAAAGTGCTTTGCAGGTACGGCACGTGATGGACATACATAATCACGTGCCGGCTCTTGACAACCAATGTCATGTGCATGAGGGTTTGTTTGGTTTTAGTTTGCTTGTTTTTAATGCAAGGCATAGGCTTAAAAGTTAAAAGCAGAACAGACAGCAAGGTTTCCTGAGTTGGCGAAAGGAAGTTATGAGCAGCTTTGTTTCATTTCATTCATAAATGTGGCTCCGACTCCGATATATACATTCACAAACAAATGACTTGATCTAAATACTAGTTAAAACAATGCTTCATTGGCAATTTTCTCCTTGAATTTTACGAAAAAGTACAATATTATCTATGAAATAACTGCTAACATCTAAAAATTTAACACATATCGTTCACAATTTTCGTTTAGGAGTAATATTATTTTAATTTTTAAATTTCAGGTATAAGATTACACGTTAATAAATTTTAGAGATAATATTAATTTTTTTTATCAAATTTTAAGAGCAAAATTTTACATTAACTCTTGAAACAAAATGGAACATTATTGGATTTTGAAAATATCTTGAAATTGTCAGGCTGAAATGACGTAGCTATAGTTAGTCTTTAACTTTTTAGTTTCTTGATGTATTGTTGATAGAAATTACTAATTTATAAGAAAAAGAAAAAGAATGTTTGGCACGTGACTAGTTTACTATATGATTCCTTTATCTCATTACATTAATGCTATATATATATAGGGCTATGCCACCCACGTGTTGTAGTATATTTTTTAAAACAAGTTGATTTTCCCAATCTCTTTTTTTTTTTTAACAATAATAAAGCTCATAACTTACTATAGTAGTATGCATAGTTATTAAAATCGGCATAGTTATTAAAATCGGATCGAATCAGTCGATTAAACTAGTTTAACTGCGAATCAATTGACAAGTCGGTTGGTTTAACTACTAAAAATCGAATTGAAAAAAAATCGAATTGAACCGAAAAATTGGATTGAACTTAAAAACCGAATAAAATCAGATTTTTTGCTAAAAAGTGTAAAAAATTATTTTTTTTTATATATTTTCACCCACACACATACATACATACATATATATATATATATATATATATATATATATATATATATATATATATATATATATATATATTATTTGAAAAAATTAGTATTTTAAATTTAAGTATATCACTTATTAATTTAATATACTTATTATATTTTTGATTCATTATAATCAATATATATATATATATATATATATATATATAATTTTCATTATTTATTTTTTTTGAAAAAATTAGTATTTTAAATTCTAAATATGTCACTTAATAACTTAATATACTTATTATCTATTTGGATCATTGTAATAGTATATTAAATTATTAAGTAATATCTTTAGAATTTAAAATACTAATTTTTTTCAAATAAATAAATAATAAAAATTTAAAATATACATATATATATTAAATTTTTATTATTTATTTATTTAAAAAATTAAAATTTTAAATTCTAAAAATGTCACTTAATAATTAAATATAATTATACTCATATATACAAGATTAATATTTTTTGTGTTTACTTCATTAGTATTTCATCTAAACATGAAATTATTTTCATGATATGATTGTATTTTTATATTTCTAACATATGATATTCAAAAATTCATAATTAATCACTTGTAATAATAAAATTAAAATTATATTTTGTAACTTATTATTAGAATATTTGTGATATATATTTAATATTTGATGAATATTTTTTTTAATTTTTATACAATAATATTTAAAAAATTATAATAATTATAATATTTAAAAAATAAAAAAAAAATTGATTGAACTCGGTTGAACCATGAATCCCAGCCTTACTGGTTCTTTATCTGGTTCAGTTTTAATAACATTAGTAGTATGTGTATTTCAAGACTTACATGGTGTGATTTTTAATTTGGTTTAAATATATAAAAAAGATTATTATTTTTTTCAATTTTAAAGAAAAAACATGTTCTATTAAGTAAAAGCTATTACTTTCCTTGATTTTCGTTTAATGTGTTGACTATATACTAACCAAATAGCTCAGCCCAGCAATTGCTCTACCTACTCGACTATAATACAACAATTAGATATAATAAATGGAATCCGATAGTAATTAATTTTTATAAATTTGTATTTAAACATATATAAAATTAATAATATAGAAATATATGTAAATTTAGTATTTCAATCTAATAATATATATATTCACCGTTGGACCGATCGATCTGACATTCAACAAAAGCCCAGTGAAATTTGTTGCTCAAGCTTGCTGAGTTTCTCACGGTAGATAAAACGAGGGCGGGACATGCAGCTGCTGCCACCATGCATGAGTTCAACCGTTACCAAAGAACCAAATCGATGGCCACAAGCCTGAACCGAACTTGGTGTATTCGACATGAAATATTGAGTAGATGGAGTTTGGGCTTCGTAATCCTCATACATGCTCAAGTTTAAATAGGAAACTGAAATATTTCAAATGACAATCAAA
The DNA here is from genome assembly GCA_037975025.1 of Excoecaria agallocha. Lineage (NCBI taxonomy): Eukaryota > Viridiplantae > Streptophyta > Magnoliopsida > Malpighiales > Euphorbiaceae > Excoecaria > Excoecaria agallocha. Next base: position 119,305 of record CM075821.1, read on the forward strand.
CTTCATTTCATGGAATTCATCGTTAATGCATGCGTAGCTTATTTTTTAACTTGTACCTCTTCAAAAGCACCACTCATCTTTTCATTCTTCCAACCATATGCGTAGCCTATTTTTTAACTTGTACCTCTTCAACAACTTAAATTATAGATTTGGCACAGGCAGAAGTTATTTTGAAGGCAAAATAAATAGACACATACTAAAAGTAGCCTCCACCCTATCCTTCTCTCATCCAAGCCAAACTCAGACACAGAGATGGCTTCAAAAGCGGAACTATGTAGTTTTGAAGCACAACCATGAAGCCTGCTCTCCCCAAGCACCGTTCAAATTGGCAACAAAAGCTTGAAACACAATTTGACAAGAGGCAAAGCTCGAAGCATAACGCAGTACATATTATGTAGTACGTACACACGCGCACACACAACTAAATTAAGAGAAAGGGCATGCTGTCAATAATGTTATTTCTGAAAAACGTATTTACAGGAGAAGAATTTAAAAAAAAAAAAATCTAAACAAGTCAGTATTATAGCACCATAACTAAGGTAACTAAAGTCAAAGATAACCAGTGTAAGTCCCAAAAAAAAGAAGTTGGATTTACCCGGTCTTACACACAGCCCTCTCCATCATATATCAGCTAAACAAGGAAAAGCTAACCTCTTAAACTTCAAATCTTCCTATGCAAGAAGAGATAGCCTTTACTAAACCTCAGACGCTCCAATACCTAGTGTTTTTGTGCAAGAGTAGCTTTATGCATGTCAAGCAACTTATCAAGGTTTGTCAGGAACCAATTCTCCTCCTTCTGGGCATACAGCCTTTGATGCAGAGAGTCCAAATATATACTAATGTTACCATAACCATATATCTGGTGGCCATTGTACGTCCTGCCTGGTTTAGGCTTAAATAGCAATCCGTGCTGCTGGGCATGGGCCTCCACAACTTCTTTCATAGTCATCTCAAGACCACCAGAAACTGCACCAGCACCTTGTAGCTGAGATTGTGCTGCAGCTCTCTGCTGAGCCACAAATTGCTTTTGCTCTTGTGCCCTAAGATAACTAAGATTTTCCCTCAAGCCAGGTTGGACCACTTCCATGCCTTCAAGTGCCCGGTCAATCATATTCAGGCCAAGGGTAAATTGATACCTAATATTTTCATGTGCCTGGAGCTCTGGTGGAAGGAGTCCCTTCCAACCTATATACCATTGATGAACCTCCTGCAAGTTTGGATTTGAACACAACCAATGATATAAAACTTGCAGCCACTTGACAAAGAAAAACCTTTCCATCAGATCAACCATAAGATGAATTGGAATGGCAGAAGCCCATGCCATCACCCAATAGAAATGATCAAGATTCTGACCAGCAGGGTTTATTTGGAACTCCTGTAATGCAAGCTCCAACTTAGGAATTATAAATCTGCGCATGAGATTTTCCCAACTGGCTGAATGAAACACATTTTTCCATGGTGACAAGATAGCATAAGCAGATGAATCACTTGCCTGCCAGCCACCAAGAACCATGCTCAACTTCATGCGTATCTTCTCATACAAATACTCCAATTTCTGTCCCAACTGAGGCAGCCATGGATGTACCCAAACATGTATTGGGACAGTTTCCCGACGAGGATCCCATGAGTCCACAGCACAAGACAATTTTGGCAAGACCACAATATCTAATATATTCTGTATAACTGATGCAGGCAACAACTTCTCCCAGGTCTCTAAAAACCTCAGCATTGGCTCAGGATCCCTAGGCTCCCAAGTGTTAATACCAGATATTCTTACAGCTGGAAGAACTACTTCTGAAACTAGCTGTGTATAAGGTGTCCCCACATCCCAGATATCATTACTTTCTTCACCCTGCAAAACATTCTTCCACAATTCTACTAGTTCCAATCCATGCAAGGGATTTCTGAGAGGATCCCATTCCTGAAATACTCTAATAAATAACGGCAAAGCAAATGAACAAGCAATTGAAGACAAGTTGCAAAGCTTAAAGTCATCTGCAAATTTCCTTCGCAAGTCAGTAAAATACTTTGCTAACAAATCTAAGGTCAAGGTTCCGAAGGAATTTTGTTCCTCAATATGGCTCAACAAACTCATAATTTCCTCCATGTTATCCAGTTGTTTCTTCTGGCGTGCAGCCTCTGCTTCCAATTTTTCCTTCTCCTTCTGCAAGCTAATAGCGGTTTCTCTCTCATTTCTCAAATCCCGATCCATCTTCTGTATATTCAACTCTGCCATGTCCACAATCAACCTCACATTGTGCTGAAGTTCTGGCATCGGAATATCATTTTCCCTTGCTTTCTCCTCGGCATTCAGATTCTCCAAATTTGTCAAAACTCTTACCTGTGGGCCCCGCATATCAATCACTTTCTGTATAATCTCAAAGCCCTGTTCTTCCTTCTGGGCCAACAGCTCATCTGCTGTTAAATACGCCTCTTGCTTCTTCTTCTTCCCTTTCATCCAAAGCCTGTCTTTCACTCTACCCGCAGTCTGACTCTGAAGCTGAGCCTGGCTCACAGCCTTCTTGTCTTCCTCTAATTGGGATAACTTAGCTGAAGTTTCTTTATAATCATTGAACCCCATGCCCATATTCTTTGGCCTCAACTTCGCTTCAATTGGAGCTACAATACCTTGCTCATTCTTTCCTAAACCTCCTCCCCTATACCCCATTTTCTCCAACAACCTCATCCCAATTCCTTTTGTATGCCTCTCAAACTCCCCAACATCCCCAGCTCTCACTTCCTTCTTTGTCCCTCCTCCATTCTCTCTCTTCTGCAACCTCTCCCGCTCTCTCCTCTGAGCTCCCTCTTTTATCCTCCTCCCAAACTCGGTTGGCAAAAAACTATCCTCATCTCCAACCAATCCACCATCAAAATTCTCATTATTTTTAACCCCAGCTTTACGCCCATCAAAACCTAACCCTGAACTAAAACCCAGACCTGAACCCGACCCTAACCCAGGCCTGTCATTATCATCGGCAAACATATCATCAACATTTTCTTCTTTCAAATTCTTATCAATTTCTTGGTTAGGCATTACAGTACCTGTTGAGACGAAATTGACAGGCTTGGTAAGGTCAGGCTTCCGGCCAAAATCTCGATCCTTTCTCCGCTTTCTACCGCCGCCTCCTTCATCATCAGAATCGGAATAGTCGGCGAAAACCCCATATAGAACGTCATCCTTGGTTTGCTTGCGCTTCTCTTTGCGACTCCGGTAATAGAATTCGCCATTTATCCACTGGCCATCTTCGAAGTCGTTCTCCATGCCAAATCTCTCCATCTCTTGATAATCGTCCATATTGATTTGTATCCTTGATAATTAGAATGAATTACAGCTTCTGTCGAGAGAAAACTTGCCAAAAATTGAATAATAGTAATAGTAATCAGAACGCAATTGGTGAAGATGACTGGAGAAAATGAGTTGGAAGTTGAAAGACGAACTTCTAGACTTGACTAAAGTGACTAATGGGCTGGGCTAACCAATATTGAGCCCAACTTTTTATAAGGGCAATGATTTAGGGCGAAGCAATTTGTATATCGGATTCTATAATTACCTAAGACTGTTTGTGGGGAAGTTGGGATAAATGATGGGTGCTCTGCCCTCTCATAACCCAAAACAAACAATTCCTGTCTTTCTAACACAATCACCGGAAAACTGTCTCTCTCATGCACCACCTCCAACATTCTCTCCTTCTTTTCTTTTTCCGACCACAGCAATATTCTTTTTTAATAGTGGTGTGTTTTAAAAAAATATTTTGAGAAATGACCTTCGTTTTAACTTATTTAAAAAAATAGTGTATTTTTCCATTTCCGCAACAAGTCGCTGCAGGAATAGAGCTGGACCCTCTCTCTCTCTCTGGTTGTCTAATATCTTTATTTAGTAATAGAACCTAAAGTTTAAATAATTGAGAATTTAGTTACACCTCAATTGACCATAATTTAAATCCCATCATATTTTTCTCAAAATTGTATTATAAAAAATATTTTGTAAGAAATAATAACCTTATTAAATATTTTATATTTTTATTTTAAAATATTTAAATGAAAATAAATTATAATGGCAATTTCTTTTTTATTTCCACACAGCTTTTCAAATAAAGGAAATAAAAAAACTCAATTTTTATTTTTTTTCAATCATCATCTTGATTTATTTAAGATATGCAAATTAAGGATGTGTGTGTATATATATATATATATATATATATATTAGAAAAATATGGATAAAATTTTATTTTTAAATATGAAAAAAATAAAACCTATATTTATGCGAGGATCAGTAAAAGATTTTTACGAATTCTAATTCATCACAAAAATGCAGAAAAAGAAACAATTTGACCACATGAACATTATCCCTTAGTTATGATAACAATAAAGCGAAATCATTTCTCTAATTTCTTTTCCCCCTTAAATGCATATATATACATCCTTAATTTACATTTCTTAAATAAATCAAGATGATGATTGAAAAAAAATAAAAATAGAGTTTTTTTATTTCCTTTATTCGAAAAGTTGTGTGGAAATAAAAAAGAAATTGCCATTATAATTTATTTTCATTTAAATATTTTAAAATAAAAATATAAAATATTTAATAAGGTTATTATTTCTTACAGAATATTTTTTATAATACAATTTTGAGAAAAATATTATGGAATTTAAATTATGGTCAATTGAGGTGTAACTAAATTCTCAATTATTTAAACTTTAGGTTCTATTACTAAATAAAGATATTAGACAACCAGAGAGAGAGAGAGAGTGGGGTCCACCTGCTGCGGGAATGAAAAAATACACCATTTTTTCAAATAAGTTGAAACGCACACCATCCCTCAAAATATTTTTTTAAAACACATCAATATTAAAAAAGTCCCACAATTTGATATACGTTACATTTGCTTCAACGGTTTTTACTTTCTTGAATTATTACAGCAATTTGAATATTCTAATACAACATTTAAATAATTGTACTACAATTATTGTAGTATTGTAAATATGATATTAAATTGTTGTCTTGTATAATTTCGTACAAAAATATGTTGGTAAAAATGTATTGCAATATTATTTTGTGGTAGTGTATGTATATTATTATTTGAATAACTATTAATAGAAAAAGAAAAGTACCAATCTAACGTAAGTTGGCCCCAGTAAAACAGAATTTTGATCACTTAAACAATTAATTTCGAATTATTGTAGATATAATAAATTTTGTTGGAAGAGATTTTTGCAATTACGTTTAACAATATTTTAAGTAGAAATTATTCTAAATATAGTACGATTTAAAGTTACAAAACACAAAAAATAGAAAAGGAAAAGTGTTAAAGCCAGAAAAATTGACTTATCAAAGCGTGCAAAAACATATTCCTGAAAGAAATCGTACGAAGAAAGACAAATGAGCAGTGACACCAGAATTCAAATCCAGAGCCCGCCATCTCTTTTCTTTTCCTCAAATTATTATCATCTTCATCTCCTTCAATCTGGTGCTCCTACTGCTGGTTGATACAATTAAGCATGTGCAGTTGGTTAAGCAGCATTTTGCGTCGAATCCTTTGCTCCCATACCCCCATCCCTCGCAATCCTTCCTCCGATACGCTTCCCGTCCCTGCTTCTACTAATCGTTCGGATTCTTCGCCATCTTTCCTTGATTTGGCTGCTTTTTTTGAGCTTGAAAATGATGATTTCCTTCTTCTTACCTTCGGGGCTAGGGAAAAAAATAAAACCCGCAAGATTGTTCTAAATGCAAAATTAAGCAGGAAAAACAACAAATATGAAGATCAAGAGGATTGCAGCGCAGAAAATTCAAGCCCAGTTTCTGTTCTTGATTTTGATCTTCAACGTCCTAAATCAGGTCTCACCTTTCCACTCATTTTAAATATCTTACGGTTTCCCATTTTATTAATTCAACCCGCCTTGCTTATATATTTTGAGTTTCTACTGTAACAGAGGAATGTACGATCAGGAGGAGGAAATTATGGTCAACACTTGAAGATTACAACCCATTATGCAGCCAGGTTGATGATGATTCTGCGGGAGATGAACACAATTCAAACACGGTTGAAGAATCATGTCCAAGTTTAAGGAACAAGATTTGTCATACTCAACATTACTTCCAGATTTACAGGATGTCTGAGACTCAAGTGCTCCACTCCAATTGGGAATTTCATGATCTTCAAGAAATTTGTGCATATTTTGAGTTGGGAATTTTGGACGAGTTGTTACATGAACTAATAGATCAAGTTCATTTAACTAATTAAAAATATATATTTATATATGTAACGTTATAACATAACATGACTATGCTAATAAACTTTTTTGTTTTTTTCCATTAGTATGATGATGAGTAATTATTTCATGATTAATGCATTGATACTCAGGATAAATATCTAATTAACTAAACACAAACAACCTTCTAATTATTATTATGCATGCAGTTAATTAGAAATTACAATTGGTTAATGCAAAATCATTGATTCTGGGTTTAAAGTTAAACACTATGCATGGCTGTTGCAAAACCAATAAACGGGCTTGCGTCCTGTGGTTGCTTTTTTTACAGCAAAACTCCATTGATGTCATAATCAGGCGCTATATTTGTGGACTAAAGTCTATTTTCCAAGCTACTTAATATATAATAATATGCTAACACTTGTTGAAGCGGGAAACGAGGAAGAATGTTTTGTTTATCTAGAAAAATTAGAATAATCACTGTGGTTTTACTTTTAAGTTAGGTTGCAAATATGTAGCGATTGATAGTGGTCACAGCACTAGCAAGAAAGTAGGATTAATAAGATAAAAGAGTAGCATTTGTAGGAGTAGCTTTTTCTCGGTGCTCAACAATCAATCACCTTTCTTCTTCTGAATTCTCAAAAGTAAAGCTGATAGCTGTGCAACTTTGACTATCACACTCAAAACCAATCACATCATCTCTACGAATACTAGTTTAAATTCAAATCATAGTTTGGTTTGGTTTGGTGACAAAAACTGACTAATTGCATGCGTCAAATTCTCCCCCCAAGGAGAGCTTGGCATCCTCTTGCGTCCATACTTTTCCACGGAAGGTAAAATGTAGAGCAGAAATCATAGATATTTGAATTGTATTTTATTCAGTAATTAATGTCACAGCTTTTGATACATGCAATGTATACAAAGCCTACAAAAGGAGATGAAAAAAATGATAACAATAATCCAACAAATAGCTAGACCTCTTGGCCCAAGGGGGAATTAGGAACTTCCTACTAACCTCTCACCAGTCCAAGAATGTGCTCTCATCTACTATCTGCTTAAGAATTATATGGCAATGAAAAAGAATTCATCACGGAGTGCAGGAACTTTTCATCCTGCCCAATTTCACTCTTTTTTTTTTCTTTTTGTGTGTTTCTTCCTTCAACTTCATTCCTCCTACATGTAATTTCGAACTAATAAATATTTAAAAAATTGTAAAAAATAACTAGTTAATAAGTTAACTCAGGACCCATATGATAATTTTTATCTCAAGCCACCATCTGCTCCTGCTCAATGTACAATTGCTCCACCCAAGCAGGCAGCGTTTCTGGACCTCCAGCATTAAGATGGCATTGCTGCTGTTGCTCCTCAAAACCCAGCTGCCTAGCACTCACAGAAGGGGTATCCTTCACCAGGGACTGAACCCATGACACATCTGGTTCATCTAGAGTTGCTGGTATTGCGGTTGCAGCAGCTGCATTGCTGCTATTGCTTCGAATGCCAAAGGAAGCAGACTTCCGCAACTTATTAAGCTCTTCACCTTGGATAGCCCAGTCTAATTTGCCATCAGGGGAAGCCCAATCTGAGAGGCCCCAAGGCATTATGGCTGCTGATGAAGTTGGGGATGAAAACCCTGGATGACGGTTCACAGCATTTCGTTCAATGAAGCTCCGGCTCCGCTTTGCAAATGCAGCAGACCTTGAACTCAAAACTGCTGCTGCCCCTGCTCCAGATGGATCAATCCCAAAGGTCGATGTCCTTGAAGGAGAGGAAGGGAAGTTGGTAGGGTAGCTAGAGCGGAGCTGCTGGTTAATATTCTGACGCATCTGAATAGATGTTGGAGACAGCAATTGGGATGAAGGCGAATCCACTGAGAGCCCCTGCAATTGAGGCAAAATTGAGGGATCAAGGGATCCAAAAATATCTTCAAGGTTAGTAGGCTTCATCCCAACTCTATTCAACTCCCCAGTTCGGTCACCAGAGGCAGCAAAAGCTGAAGCAGCAGATAAACCATTGTTCCAGCTGGAAGGAGAGGAGAGACCAGATATCTCCTCCATCAATTGTTGCCTGCGACGGTGATTTTCAAGCCCAAGCATCTCCATGTCTAACTCCATATCTCTAGCACCCATTGCAGATTTCAATCTGCTACCAGGAAGCTGCAAAGTAGGGGGTATTGACTGGTTTGGCCATCCAGCCATGGGAGATGAAGACCCAGAGGGAGTCAACGGCGGGGTTGATGTAGGTGGCATCATGACAGATGGAGAACCAACAGTAAGTGGGCTAATGGAACCCATGTCCAGCGCTGAACCATTGGCTGAGTAGGATCGTGGTGAAGGCACTGCTGAACCTGTTGAGGCATACAAGGGACGAAGCTCTTCAGGTTTGTGAGCAAAGAAACAAACCCTCCTTGCGCAATTAGTTTCATCTTTGCAGAGACGAGTTCGATACTGGGCAGGATGAAGCCAGCACTCAAAAATACCATGCGCATATTCACAAGCATCACCCTGCCTGCAAGACCCCTTTCTAAACTCAGGGCACGGGACACAGCTGTAATGGTATTTCCTTGGATCACGCCGCCTTGCATTCTCACCAGGGTGGACAAACGGGCACTCAGTCCAATCATGTGAATATGCCCTCGAGCAAGGCTTCACCTTAAATGTATACATTCTAAATTCATCGGTACCATATATCCCATTCTTGATATCAGGAAGAGTGAGATCAACGGGGTACTCTTTCTTTTCTGCCCCATCTTTTGACATCCTCGGTGTTGAAACTTCTTGCTGTTCTTGCACATCCATGTCAGTAGGAAACTGATCAGCCAAGACACAAGCTTCCTCACTAGCACTTTCACCTTTTAGCATGACCTCAAGCGCCTTCCTTCCTGAATAAAAACCAGAATTGACAACCGGAACAATCAAATCAACAGCACGATTTCCACTAGCATTGACGGCATTAGGATCAGCAGAGGCATCGTGCAACAGCTTGACAACCTCAAGGGAAGCAGAAGAACCGCCAGCAGCAGCACAGTGAAGAGCTGTAGCTCCATCAGATCCACAACTCCTATTAACATCAACACGGCCAGTTTCCAGGATATAATTCAATACATCCTTGCTTCCAAACAAGGCAGCAATCATAAGGGGGGTCCTTTCCTCAAAACCCATCTTTTTGGAGCCTATTATTCTGCCATACCACAAGCCCGGTTCATCAATATCACAACCTTCTTCTTCAATTGCTCGCTTGAAACCAATCAGATCATTAGAGGCAGAGAATTCAAGCAACCGGGAAAGATGATAGCAAAATCCATCTTGTTTTTGCAAATCATTCTCCATGATGAAACCAGTATGAGTCGGTTTCCTCTTTGAACCACTGCACATTGAAGTATTTCTCCGAACTCCCTCTATTCTCCAAGATTGTAACCAAAACAATAATTCAGAAAACAGTCTAACAAGCATTAAAAAGGCATTGGTTTACTTTATTCATTACAAGGAAAACTGTTCGTAAGGTGGATTAGAACATCAAATCGACAGTATTGCTCCTATATAAAATTGCAACAAGATAAACAAATAAAAGAGTACCATAAATTTTGTTAAAAGCACGGAATTTGCAGATGGAATTTCAACCTTTAAACAAGCAACCAGAAAACAGGATTTCCAGAACTAAAATAAATAAGCCAAACGGAAATCAGTTACAAATCCTAACAAACATAACTGCAACATCTAAAGCACCCCGTTCCTAAGTCCGTGTGTTAAAATTAACATTGAAAGCAAACTAAAATTTTGTTTACATATTTCATGGTTTTTCCAGCTTCCACAAACAAGAAGCCAAGCGCCAAAATTCACAGCTCAAGTTCCTTCATTTACATACGTTTTAAAAACCAATTAACAAAACTTCATCACAGAAAAACACACCATCGGAACCAAAACAAATCATCAAAAAAAAAAGGAAAGGAATAAACAACCAAAAGATCACAAATAACATACCTTTAAAAGCAGAAATGAAAGCACAAAGCAAAAGCAAAATCCCAGAACGGGTTTGCTCTGGATTATTCCCTCCTTTTAACTACACAAAATCCTAGCTAGAGGTAAAGAAAGAGACTTTTGGGTTCTCTCTTTTAATGGTTTTTTTTTGCCTTTTTTCGTTGGGGTCAAAAAGACGACCCCATGGAGCTCTACTTCTATGGCTCCTCCTCTCAAGTCCTTGCCTTTTCTTTCTTCCTATTATTTAAAAAAAAAAAAAAATATATATATATATATATATATATATATTTGAACCTTTATTTTATTTATTATTTTCAAAATATCTAAACTTGAAAGCTAAACTTAAATGCAAATGCAAATGCGAAGCGAATTACATTTGGTGGTTGGAAAAAAAATAAAAAATAATAATAATAATAATTTGGTGGGGACCACATTTTTTATTTAATATCTAACCGTCGTTAAACATAGGAACGCCACGCGTCGCGAAGTGTCTCAGAAAAGATGACTGTATGGAGATTCCAGATTATCACGCTTTACGCGTTTTGTCATCGGGTGGATGACGTGGACGTAGCTGCACCGTCATCGTATTACCATTTCTTTTTTTTTTATTAGAGAATATTTGCTACCTTCACTACCTGTCACTCTTCTATTGGAAGACAATCGATTCCTCTTCCGGACGCGAATAGGAAAACTATTCGTCTGTTATTTTTGATGGGTGAAAAAGCCGTTGTGTTATCAGACCTCTCTTGTGCGATATCTTTGCGCAGTGCGCACTTGGAAACCATCGATGAATAGGAGCGTTCGATGTCAATGCTTTCTAGAAAGCTCTGTCTGTATTTTGAATATCTTTTTTTAATTATATTTTATTAAAAGCTGAAAATAGGAATATCATTAATTAACTGAAAAAGAAATTTGTAGCTTTTGATATTTAAATAAATTTTTTGCGATTTAATTCGGTGCGCAATTATTTGCATTGTTTAACTGGTGGCAGCCGTCTGATCAAACAATATAGATGTGCATACACCATACTATTTTTCGAGTTGTGGGGATATATCCAAGTTTATCATTGATAATCCGGATAATATCATAAATCGGGTTGTGAGCAATTTAGAACCCGCAAGAAATCTAGGCCTAAATTAAAATCTATAAAAAAATAGATAGATAGTTGGAAGAGCGTTATACTTTCAAGAATTTAACTATTTATAATGAGTTTTGGCATAAGATATTGAGATACTTAAATAACTATAGATAACATAACAGGATAAGTATACCAATTATGACGGATATGTTGCGTTTATTAGGTGACATATTAAAGAGAGGTTCTTAAACTTTTATTTTTTCATGATTTTTCTTGCTTTCTTAATTATTAAATGTATCATATTTTTATGATTTTTTTTAACCATTCCATGAAAGAATTAGAAATGGATAAAATAAAAAAAAATCATAAAAATATTATGGATTTAATGATTAAGAAAGCAAAAAAAAATCATAAAAAATGTCATATTCTTAAGCTTCTCATATCCTATATTGAAAAGGCAAAGGAAGTGGCATAGGTTTATAAATTTGGAAGTCCATCACCTTAACAAAACCCAATTTGAACGGATGACCTAGTTTGGATTTGGTTAAGGCAAATGAGTTGATATATTTTTTTTCTCATTTTTTTATTTCAACAGGTGATGTGCTAGTTGACATGGTATTTTCACGTGACGTGGCATGCCATATCATTATTTCAACAATGGATTGCTGACATGACATACCATGTAATCATTTCGGTCAGAATTATCACTGAAAATCGATGAACATGACTTTTATGCAAAAAAATATTAAGTTCAATAATATTTTCGTTAAAAAAAATAAATCAATTATTTTTTTATAATAAAATTTAAGTTCAGTGAATATAGATAAAAATGATCATTTGAGCCAATCCTGTGAACTTATCCCTAGTAAAATTGCCAATTGGTAAAAAGCATGTTATTATCATAGTTATTAAAATTGGATCGGCCGGTCAAATCAGTTTAATCGCGAATCACCAGACTAATCGATTGGTTCAATTACTGAAAATCAGATTGGGCAAAAATCGAATTGAACCAAAAAAATCGGATAGAATCGAAAAATCGGAGAGAACCAAAGTTTTTGCTAAAAAATATAAAAAATCATTTTTTTTGAATTTTTTCACACACACACACACACACACACACACATATATATATATATATATATATATATATATATATATATATATATATATATATATATATATATATATATATATATATATATATATATATTTATTTATTTATTTATTTATTTGAAAAAATTAGTATTTTAAATTTTAAGTATATCACTCAATAATTTAATATACTTATTATATTTTTGATTTATTGTAATCATATATATATATATATATATATATATATATTTGAAAAAATTAGTATTTTAACAATCTACTTCCATTAAAAAAAACAAACCAAATATTATAACCAAATTATATAATTTTCACATTTTAAACTCAGTCAAATCGTTTAAATTCATATCTTTACATATCAATATTTAAAAATTAGTTGTAACTTACAAGTACTATATTATTAATGACCCGTCATTATTAATAAATCGTTATTGGATATTAATAGCCTAATACATTCACTACATTATGATTAAATATTATGTAAAGACTTTTGATTTCACTAGACAGACTATCTAAACTTTTCATACACTCAAAAGTCAAAACTTTCTCTTGCTTTTTTCTTTTTAGTAACTTAATTATCGAAATCTTATTTGCCAAAAATTTATTGTTTTATTTGAGAATATTGGGACTGTCATCATGATTCATGAAAATTTATTAGAAACTTCAACAATCTCATTATAAATATATATATAAGCAGGCAACATAAAATTAAAATTTTGAAAACGAAAACATAAAGTTAAAATTAAAAATGGCATATATATATATATACACACACACACCAAGCTCCATATCAATATGCCAATAAATTGTAATGTAATTATATAGTAATTAATTAAAAAAATATGTAGCTTGATGTCCAAACATAAAATAACATCTGGACGACCCAAAATTTGTGTGGAATAAATAGGAAAGTGAGTTGGGAAAACGTCTAGATAGAGAAAATTCCAAAGCATGCCTAAAAATGGGACGCCACTAAAATAAAACGATAAGGGTTGATTGATATATTTAAATATAGGATAGAGTGATAAGGAAACATATTTGGAAAATGGCATTTTATATGTGTGTTTATTCAAACTATGTATTTAACGCCCTACATCACTTTCCTCCACTCATCATATATATCCATGCATGTGCTTATTAATTCTTGTACAATTGAGTAATTTTATCCATATGCGTAATTTTGGATATTTTTCAAGTCAAAAATAGCATGTTTCAACCCTACGTACAATGTTTTTAAAGACATTCCTACAATAATGGCTAGATTGAATGTAATAGAAAATTTTAGATTCGGTAATTCTCACTTATCGTTTCTTTTTTGTAAAATTGAAAAGTCTATATATACACAATAAAAAAAATACATTTATTTAGTTGATAACGGTTCGGTTACCGAATTGTCATCTAAGTCCGATTTAAATGAGTGGAATTTACGACGGTTAAATCAGTAAAAATTTAACGGATATGTTTAGAGTAAAAGTGGTTAAAAAAGAAAAGTAACTGATACCCTGCCTATTTATAAGGACGAGAGTATTGTTTTAACTAGAATTCTTAGTGTTCATTTGATTCCTACGGAAGAAAATATGTAAGATGATAACTGAACTAGATTTCCGAAATAGAAATTTCACCTTCTTTGGATAACTTCTAGTCCCCATTTAAGTGAGATTTCTCAAAACAACATCGTTAGTCAACTTGCTTGGTTTTACGACTAAGTTAGATAATCTAGACTACTCGAGAGAGTCCAAGTATACAGTTGGATTATCATTAGTGTTTACATTGATTGCTCTTTCATAGCAAAATACAAGCAATTTAAGTCAATATCACTTAGGCCACCTATAGAAAAACAGTATATATTTTCATAGTATATACACATTCTAAGAAGCTGCCTGTGCTTTTTCCTTAAATCTTCTCTTGGCCCCGTCCCTTCGGTCGTTAGTGTCCTTGCCGCTTTCTATTATTATTTTTAATATTCAGTTTTATCATGCACTCATATTTTCCTGCTTGTGTCATTATTACTATACACAAAAATCTACTAAATTCTATAGTAATATTTATTTAATAATTCAAATTGTTCAATTGGAAAACATATAATTGAAAAATCTTACTTCAAAGGTAGATCTATTGATTATGATGTGTTAATATAAATATTAAAGGTAGGTATAGACTCGCTAATCAATTTATAGTCTATTTTTCAAGTAAATTTTTATCTTTTAAAAAAAATTAAAATAGTAATTTATATTTTAACAATCTATTAATTATTAAATTTAGACAGTTAACCATTAATTATAATTAATCCATTATTTATAACTAAAAATTTATGAACAATCAACATCGATAGATTTAAGCGTGTTCGACACTCATTCTTATTGAGTATGTACGATTTTGATATATATATATATATATATATATAAAGACCTCCTATAGGCTAAATAAAGATTTAGCCTCATAGTCATATTGCATTTAATAATATTATTGAATGTGGAAGATTTCATTATCCTCTTTCATAAAAATAAATAAATATAGCTAATTATTTTTGACAAATTTGCGTACTCAATTTTCTTCTAATTAATTATTAACTAAATCAACTTATTCGGGTCAAAGATTTGAGCTTAATAAATTTATTTGGTGTATGGTCAGATAAATTTTCGATTAATTTTATTGCAGTTTTTATACTAAATTTAAGTTTATTGTAATTAATTGCCTTAAACTCACAGGTTTCTTGGAATAATTTTGCTGAACATCTGATGTAAGTATACACTATACAGGCTGATAAGTTAAAGATTGGATTGGTGTGAGAGATTAAACCAGTGTTTGGACAGGGTAAATATGAGTAAATGAGAAAGTATTTGATTTACTTTGTTTATTTTATAAAAAATACAGAATAATTGAGAGTAAAATAAAATAAATAAAAGTAATTAGTTATTCTATGTGATTTAAAATAATTACTTTCAATTTAAAAATAAACAGGAGTAATTCTCAATTTACTATATGAGAGCGAATTCAATTTATTTTACTTTCAATTATTTTATTTTTACTTCTTCACATTTATTTTTATCTATTTTTATCCAAACCAAGGCAAAAATAAATATTTTTACTAAAGAAAGACAAACAAAAGAAAAAATAAATAAATAAAAGAAGTTGTTGACGAAGACTTCAAAAATGGAGACTGAGTGTTAAAATATGACATCATCGCTTACTCCACCATACGCCTCAGGTCAAAAATGTACCTCTCTCACCTTTCAACGTGGCGCCCGGTAAATGGCTTTCTTTCCATTGCGAGTGATTTAATCGAAGAAACTTTTTCTTTTTTTTTTTAAATAAAAAAATTCAGGAAATTATATTATTAAAAATCGATAATTATCTGCTGGTCAAATGCTTAACCAATTTATATATTTTTTTTATATTTAAAAATTTTTATATTTTTTTATTTTATAAATATTAAATATTAAGATATATCATTTTTTAAAATATTATTAAAAATTTAATATATATATATATATAGTAAATAAATATTAAAATTATCTGTTGATTATAATTATTTATTTATTAGATATGTATATTAAGTATTCTAGTGTAATTTTATATTAAATATATTTATTGATTTAATTATATTTCGACCTCTTTTCTCTCTCTATCCTGTATTTGCCACTATCTTTACGGATTTTTACTATTTAAACTGAACTAGAAAAACTGTATTTCCTAAAAAATTGGACTATGCTGTCTCGCTAAATATTGAAGAGAAGCTTCATGATCATGCAGTATTCAGACCTAAGGTTGGATTAATTTTATTTTATTTCCTAAACCACAAGGTTTGATTAAATATTGATCTAAGTTATTTTACATGGTTAATGAATTAAAATGAGATAAATCAAATTAGGGAACTAATTTTAATTTTAATGTTATGAAATTACATTGAAGAGACTCGGTTCATGAATTGAAGTAATCAATCAGATTATATATGTGATTTTAGTTTTATATATATTTTAAGAATACCCCTGAGCGCTGAATTAGTTTATATTTTATTTAGAGTAGTTAGATATTAATAAATTTATTTTGGTTTTTGAATAGAAATATAATATTAATAATTTTAGTGTAGTGATTTTTCTGTTACAAAATAAAAATTAGATTATTTTTTCGTTACTATTCATAATATAATGATCATAACATTACAATCGTCAAATTTTAGTGATAACGGATGAAATTAAAGAATTTTTTAATTGCCACGTAGATATTCAGTCATCTTATGATGTGTCAAAAATGCTTACGTGTATTGATTTGCTTGTGTGGATTACACGCGGTGGTGACCGAATTTTCGATTTTCGGCTATTGATTTTTTTATTACAAAATAAAAATTGAGTTTTTTTTTTTTTTTATAAATCGAAGTAAAGTGACCATAACGTTATAATTACTAAACTTTGATGATCATAAATGTAATTGACCCAAAATGTATTTTTAGATCTCTGAACATATTTCTGCATTAAGTTCTTATACAAAAAAAATGATACATTAGATCTTTTTACTTTTGATTTATTTCACATTTAGTTCTTATGCGACGGAGTTGATGACATACTTCGCCGTATAAAAATTCATCAGTTTGATCGCATAAGAACTGAATGTGAAAAAAATTAAAAATAAAATAATTTAATGTGTAATTTTTTTTTTGTATAAAGATTTAATACAGAAAAACGTAAAAGACTCTTATTTTTGCAATTGTTCAAAGGACATGGAAGTGGACTGGGGTAATAATACCAATTAATAAGTATAGTAAAAAGGCTGAGCCCAAAAGGAATTGCTGTGTCTGTATATCCAAAGTAGCGCTGGGCTTGGACTTAGGACCTTGGGCATCATGCCTTGCCTTCGACGACAACCGCACAGGATTATCTGAGTTTTTCACGTAACTTTTGAAATCAAATTCCCACCATTAATGAGTTTTAAGAAATTCACAGTCTGCACAGGGGAAATGAAGCATTTGACCTGATCCAATTTGATTCTTCGTATCAATTTCTTGTGAGTTTAGGGAAACCACCCACATGGGATATTCCAACATGGATTGGATGGGACCTACCTACTCTTTTAGCCTGTCTGTCTTTGATATTTTTATTATTCTTCCTATTCACAAAGGTTCCATCTTTCTTCTTCTTCAATGAAGAGGAGAAAGCCAAAGTGTCCTCTGTTTTTTCTCCTGTTCCACTCTTTCAAATGACTTTCTCTCCTTATTTCACTCTTTTCCTTTTCTTCACCATTACTATAACAACCTCACTGCTTCAACTTACCATTGTTAACAGCCTCGGATCCTCTTCCACCATAGCTATCACTTACGCCACTTCTACTATCTGCGGCATCCTTGGCGGTGAGCCCACCCGCAGAATCCAATGTTACCAGAATGGCCGAACTATTTCTATCCACCCCAATGTTTCCTTTGAAGCTATTTCTGGAGGCCACACCTTCTTCTGTGGCCTCAGCTCTGGAGGTTTCACTCTCTTTTGCTGGGACACCCTACCTGCTAAAGATTCAAGCTTTCAACCCCGTCGCGTTTACCACAGTCACTCTATTCCCTTAACCGATCTAACTGTGGGAGATCATCAGGTTTGCGCCAGAGAGGTTAACTCTGGCATTGCTCAGTGCTGGAGAGGGAAAGCCGGAGATGGGTCTCATTTTCCATCTCCTGGCCTGCTTTTCACCTTCACTGCACTCACATCTGGGATTGGTTTCACTTGTGGAATTTTGAGGACTAACGGTAGTGTTTACTGCTGGGGTGCTAACAGTGTGGCGGTCCAAATTCAAAGACAGTTTGGCAATTTAAGAATGTTAAGTTTGGTAGCTGGAGAGGCTCATGCTTGTGGATTGAAAAAGAATGGATTCTTGGTATGTAAAGGGAGCAATGAGTCTGGACAATTGGATATTCCTTTTGGTTCAGCTTTCGAGTTCTCAGATTTTGCTCTAGGATCAGACTTTAGCTGTGCTATTAAGCAGAGGAATGGATTAGTAACATGCTGGGGAAGAGGAGAAGCAAACAAATTTCTTCAAAGTGCTCCTTTTGAGTTGATTGTTGCCGGTTTGAATATTACATGTGGGCTTACCACAAGGAACTTGTCCGTTGTTTGCTCGGGTCCTGGATTGTCTAATGTGCTTGATCAGGATAAGATAATTCCGGGTCCTTGCTTGCAATCTTCATGCACCACTTGTGGGTTATATCCAGACTCTCAGGTTCTTTGTGGTGGCTCTGGGAATATCTGCAAATCATGTCAGATTGAACTTCCAATTGCTGTCCCATTAACACCGCCATCATTTTATCCATCCAGCCCCAGAAATAAGCTTTCTTTGGCTTTTCTGATTGTGGGATCTGCTTTGTCCTTTGCAGGAATCTGCTGTATTATTTATTGCTTATGTGTTTCTTTACGCACGAGACATCAGAATTTGGTGCAGCCTTCAGTCACTAACGCTTCTGCTGTTACCAACAACAGTTCTACTACTACTACTCCATCTTTCAGATCAGTTTCTACTAGGCTTCATAGCTCACGGAGATTAGTCCGCCAGAGAAGCGAATCATCTTCTAAGCAAGCAGAAAAGATTCAGAATTTTTCCCTATCAGAGCTCGTCATTGCTACAAATAAATTTTCATCGAAAAACAAGATTGGTGCTGGAAGCTTTGGCAGCGTTTACAGAGGCAGACTTATTGATGGTCGGCAAGTGGCAATTAAAAGAGGAGAAACCGTTTTTAAGGAAAAGAAATATCAAGAGCAAGAGACTGCATTTGATTCAGAAGTAGCATTGTTATCCCGTCTTCACCACAAGCATTTGGTGGACCTAATAGGCTTCTGCGATGAAGGGGAGGAGAAGCTTTTAGTTTATGAGTATATGAGCAATGGCTCAGTCTATGATCATTTGCATAACAAGAACAATGTGGAAAATAGTAGCAGCATTTTAAATTCCTGGAAAATGAGGATCAAAATTGCATTGGAAGCGGCAAGAGGAGTTGAGTATCTCCACAACTATGCTGTGCCACCAATAATTCACAGAGATGTCAAGTCCTCAAACATACTTCTGGATGCAAACTTTACTGCAAAAGTATCCGATTTGGGATTATCTCTAATGCGTCCAGAATCTGACCAAGAATACATGTCAACCAAGGCAGTTGGGACAGTAGGATACATTGATCCTGAGTACTATGTACTAAATGTACTAACAGCAAAAAGTGATGTTTATGGGCTAGGTGTAGTATTATTAGAGCTTTTGACAGGAAAAAGAGCTGTATTCAAGACAGAAGAAGAAGTGATTGGAGTAGTAGACTTCGCACGGCCATTCATAGGAGCAGGGGAGCTTAAGAAGATATTGGATAGAAGAGTGGGATTGGCGGAGATGCATGAGATGGAGGCAGTGGAGATAATGGCATACACAGCAATGTGTTGTGTGAAGTTGGAGGGAAATGAGAGGCCTAACATTGTCGACATTGTTGGTAATTTGGAGAGAGCACTAGGCAAGTGTGAGGACACACCTCCCACTGATAGCTTATCTCCGAGTACATTCTCTTTTCTTTCAGATTGAATTCTCCATGCCTAGCAAATATTGTTAAGCTTTTTCTCTATTTTGCCCCATAACTTGTTTTCTGGGCCAATTCTTTGCAAAAATTCACAAAATCAATCCAAGTATTGGCGGTCTTCTAACATTTGTTATTCACTTTTATGCAAGTGTAACTAAATTACAGTGGCATGATGGTCCCTTATTTTACTTTGTTGCTTTATCATTTCCCTTTAATCTTTCTAAGTTATCAATGCGGGAAAATAATCATTAAAAGGTGGAGTCTGCTTGGTGGACATAAAGGCTAATTAATTATTCTATACACATTCACATGGGAGCAAATTGCAGCATAGTCTGGTTTAAACAAATCGGATTAAGAAACCTGAGGAAACAAAGCATGTATGTAGGACCCATCATAACCAAACAAATCCAACTGGTAACAGATTTACAGGCTGTTTGATTACAGGTCCAAATGATCTGTTCAACATCAGACTTCAATAATATTATTAATTTCTTGTCCAGTTAAGCAGGGAACGTGTCAAGGAGATATGATTTACAATCCTTTAAGCAAAATGCAGGGGTCCCATCTGCTAACTACAAAACTAGCTCTTTTTCTCAAATTGATTTCAAAGGGATTCATCTGAAAATTAAGTCCACAACTTTCAAACTAAAGCTAACCTAACCTCGCAGCTTGGACAAAACAAATGCCACTAATACTAAACTAAAGATTTTTTTTCATCAATATCAATGCTACAAAGCCTAAGTATTTAGTGTTGACTTTATAATAAAAGACATACTTGGTGCTTGGAATCTGCGTTGGACTAGTTAATAGCATCATATTTTCTGTTTTAGTGCTGATCCAGTGATTTTTTTATTACAAAGGTTGAAATATGAGTAGTATTGTCAGCTTCTGTATCATCACGAGCTTAGTTTTTTGGCTAAAAACATTTGTATAGATCATTCATAAACCAAGCTAATACAGACTTGATAATTACGTTTCCAGTATTGAATTGGTTCATAGAAGAATTCATAGATCTGTTCAGGCAAGATATTTCCAGTCTTTTGCAATATGTAAAAAGTAATAGTACAAATGAATTGTTAGGATCAAGAAAATTCAAATTGCATGAGAAGCCTAACAGACTTATATTTTTCACCTTTACGATTATGTAATGGAACCCAACGAATCCCAGTTCTTAATTCAGAAATAGGTAAACAAGTTTGGCCACCAAAGTCATGTTTTCCTGATGTATCATACTCATACACTACAATCCTAAGTACAGCTAATTCAGGAACTGTCAGAGGAAACTCAAACTCCTCATTCCATTCGGGTAGCCAATCATCTTCAATTACTCTTGTTTGCTTCTTTGCTTTATCAGCTGCTACTTCTGCAACTGCAATCTGGGGCACATCCTCCACTTCTTATTTTTTCCAATCTCTGTGTGTGTGTGTGTGTTGCTTATATAGATAAAGATTTTAATTCTTACTTTGACAAAGAAGTCAGGTGGCGAGAACAGATCGAAATGTGTGCGGTGAAAATCCAAATCCCAACCTTCCCCCATGTAGACTTTCACCTGTTGATGACATGGTGGTACAGTAATAAAGAAATCAAGAAATGAAAATAAATTAAAGCCAAAAATCACATGTATACCTTGAGAATTCTCTTCACATGAGAATTAAAAGAATCACTGCTTAGACCAGGTTCCAACAAGAAATGCGGTTTTTTCACATAACCGCACCCACCGTTGGCTTTAAACATTCCCTGCATAACCCACAGTTGCTTCCCATACCCCTGTCAGTCATGAACAACCACAACACAAGCTTAAAATGTCTATTCCTTTCATTTGAATTCATTTGTATGTAGGAGACTTGCAAGAATAAGACTAACCTGCATATTAAATGCAACCATTTGAGCTCCATGCTTCCACCCAACAAAGGGATCATAATTAGAAGAAAGAAGGCGACTCCCCTTGCGGTATATCCTCAGCAAATTCTTCTCAGTGAACCTTCAGTAATACATCATTGCAAAACACATTGCCTATATCAGGTCTGACTTTATTAATGGCATGCAAAATAATTAAACAAAGATTTGGTTGAGATAATAATATAATTACGTGATAATCTGAGTTGCATGTGTCTTCGCAGCACTTTCAAGTTCAAGCTCAATTAAGCTCAGACGTCTAACTTTATTAGGTTCAATGCTCAACATGTTTTCCAATTCACCTTTCAGCTTCCTTGCATGAATGGCAATTATATTTCTGTATTCATAAACTTTCTTCTCCTCATCTTCTTCCCCTGGAAAGTGTTCTTCCTCAACACGCTGCTCCTGCTCATCATCAAAACAAAATCAAACCCATTAACGACCCTAGTCAAATACACGATTGATTTCAGATGCACCTTATACCTTGTCAGTGGTTTCAGACTCACTTCTTGAACTTGTCTTCTCATCCCTCCATTTTTGCTTCTTTGATGATTTTCTTGTAGTTCTCTGAGACACTCTTTCATTTTCTTGGCCACCCTGAGTTTCATGATACTCTTTTGGTGGTTTAGTGGAAATCAAAATCCTTCTCTTTAATGATTCAGGCGAAGGAAATTTTTCCATTTGATCTGTTTCTGGACAGTAGAGCATATCTACAAATGTTTTTGTCACCATCTGCAGGAGAAGAAATACCATACTAAATGATTAAGAATAGACAATATATACTTATTTAAACAAAGTTTATGAATTTTCAGGTGTGTCTTGTATACAACTTAGTTGTTCACTTATAAATTGCAATTATCATTGGATTGATTTCACAAATTTGTTGACAGACATGGCTTAATTGAGTAAAATAAATGTGATATTAACTATTTTGATGATTCTCACCTTGGCTACCTTGGCTTGGAGATTTGGAGTTAAGTGGTCTTCAAAAGTTATAACTACAGGATATTCAGATGCAGAAAATGCATTATCTTTAATAATTCGTAAGCATTTGATGAGATCCACAGGTGCAATAAGCGTTCTGCAAATTCATAAAGTTGTGCATATAAAACTATATATTCTCAAAATTATCAGCAACCGGCTTGGTATGTTCTTTAACATTATATAAATGAATTTATATATTATATCTATATATATTTAAGCAGAATCCAGATGTTATATATGTAAGGTTATCCTCCATGTCGAACCTCCACATTGTCTTTCTGGGAACTAGGCCATAAATCCAATTCAATTACTCTGACGCCTTTCTTAGAGCATCTTTAATTGGTTCGGTACTGCTATTACTGCTAAGTTGATTCCCAGTGAGGCAAGTGTTATGGCTAGTGAACATAAAATAATGAGCCAATGGGGCAGTCATGTCATAATGCACCTGCAGGATTCAAAGGCCATTACATTAGTTCCCTCTACTATATATTACTATATAACTGTACAACAAGTGTCGTAAAGAAATAATGTTTACCCGTGGAGATGGACGAAGAGCTGCATTAAGATCGCTCATAATATATCGAAAGAAGGCTTCGAGATGGAATTCCTTTCTTTGAAAAAGATTGAGATGCTTGAGATTATTGAATATGGTTTGAGCATCCTCCAGAGTTGCCTCATCTTCTCCTTCAATATCAATCAGAAACCTCCTCAGGTCCTCAGCATTCATTGCCCCATTTTTGGAGTAGTCACTGAACAGTTTTTTTACAATTGCAGGAGGCTCAAGTACCCTCAGCTTAAATATTCTCCTGAAACAGAAACAGACCTTGAAAGTCTGGTTCGACATTTCTTGCATAGAATCAAAACAAAATGCTCGCGGTTTCTTTTTCGATGTTTATGTTTTTATGTATCAGATTTCCTTTTTTAAATGTTAGTACCTCCAAGAATGACTTATGTTCAAAACAAGCATCTTGTTCATTCACTTGTTTATCTCTTAAAGAAATGAGAGAAGCACGTCTTTGTTACTGAAAACTATTTCTTGATTATAAGGAAAGAGATTTCTTGTTATGGGTTTGAAATGTAAAGAAAATCAAGAAAGGGGTGGTGACAGTGCATGAGAATGTGCCATTCTTCTTATACGGTACAAGGATAAAATATATTCTTTTCGTTTCTAGATGTTCTTTGCAACGAATATTTGACTGTCTGTCAATGAAAATTCAAAGATACTGGTTGTTGGGATGGAGTCTGAGTCTGATATAACTGGCTCAAGCAGGTTTTCAGTAAACCCTTGGCCAGGGCTATGAAATATAAATTGAAGTGGAAACCAATAAATTTTCCTTTTGAAATTTACTTTATCTGGTTCATTTTTAACGTATAATACTCAACTAACTGTTCAAGTTCTTAACATTTCTTATACTAATATTTTGTGCTGTAATTGCTGGGCATAGATTGAGTTTGCATGTTCGTTTTTCCAGATTGATATTATCTACTCTCTTTTTTTATTTCCAATATTGCAAAAGTGGCAACAGTTTCTTGCTTCGTGTATGCAAATAAATTCTGATTCACTTTTATCATCAAATTCAGCATGCAATTGTTCACAGCAGATACACCATATTGATGCACATGCTAATGGATTATCGT
This sequence comes from Excoecaria agallocha, assembly GCA_037975025.1. Classification (NCBI taxonomy): domain Eukaryota; kingdom Viridiplantae; phylum Streptophyta; class Magnoliopsida; order Malpighiales; family Euphorbiaceae; genus Excoecaria; species Excoecaria agallocha. The sequence continues at coordinate 143,726 of CM075821.1, forward strand.
TACAAATTATCTACCGGTCTCAAAAAAAAAAAAAAAAGGTCTCTGAGGGTCAGAAAATCATCAAAATCTACAGAGACCAGTATCTCTAAAGAAAAAAAGAAAAGTGGAGAGTTGCTATAAACACTGGAAACTCATAAGAAGTCTCATGGAGCTAAACCTAGTTCCCTTGCGATCGAAGAGGGGAACTGCACGAATACCTGTCTTCAACTGAAACACAGGGAAACAACTCTGACACATAAACTCATCCTTCTCATGAACTTCTACGCGAAGCAATGCCAATTCTGGTACTGTCAATGGAAATGTAAATTCTTCATCCCAAATGGGTGTCCAGTTCTCTCTTTTCTTTGTTTTCTTCATTGTTTTATCAGCCGCTGTCCCTGCTATTCCTACCTGCATCAATACATACTCATTAGCCCATTGCTCATCTCACATTTAGATATGCAAGAACATCATTCCATAGTTTACCTTTACATATAAATCCGGTGAGGAAAATAAAGCTAACTGTGTGCGTTTGAAATCCGAATGCCATCCATCTCCCATATATATTTTAACCTTCAAAGTCTTTTTCACAGGCAACTTTGCTTTAGGATCAAAAACCTGGTTTTCTGGACCTCTGCTCATTAGGATATCAGGCTTTTTCACATAACCACATCCTCCATTTCCTCTAAACATCCCATCCATCAACCAAAGAGATTTACCATATCCCTGCCATCAATACTAATTTAATCTTTGGTAATTTAGCCAACTTCAACACCAAGAAGTATATATAAAGTTCAAAAAGTAGTTAACCTGCATGTTAAGTGCAACCATTTGAACTCCATGCAGCCAAGCATTCATTGGCCTGTAGTTGGATGAGTTGATCCGAATACTCTTCGGATATACCCTTAAAATGTTCTGCTGGGTGAATCTGAAATACAAAGCTTGCATTAGCTTTATTTCGTTTTCATAACCATGTCTAGAAAAAATTAATCAGTAAATACCTTACAACATCTGTTCCGGAGGATGCAATGAGCTTTTCAAATTTTTGCTCGCTTAAGCTAATGCGTCGAACATTTTCGTGCTCTGTTTTCAATTCCTTCTTTAATCCACCCTTGATCTTTACAGCCCTAATACAAATTAAATTCTTGTATGCAGGTGCTTCTGGTGGCCGCAGTTCGTTGTTATCCTCCTCGTTCTGATTCTGTTCATTCGCATCGCCATCACTCTGACAACCCAGTTCATCAAAAAAATTGATTATTTAATGGCAAGCAAGTTAGATTGAGAACACTGGCAAATCAACAAGTGCACGACCTTTTCTTCATCTTCCTGATAATGACCTGAAAGGTCTGATGATGATTGGTCTTCACTTGAATCTTTCTCCTTCATGTTTTTATCTTGATTCTCTTTTGGCGGTTTAGTTGATATGATAATCTTATATTTGAGCTGCTCAGCTGATGGGAATTCCTTCAAAGATTCAGTTTCAGGATAGTACAGCATGTCTCCAAATGTCTCAGCAATCATCTACACAGCAGAAATAACAAACATTGAGATTAAAACAAGAGATAGATTTATTAAAAAAATCTAAGGAAATTGAGAAATACCTGAGCTGCTTTAGCTTGAAGATTCGGAGTGAGATGGTCTTCAAGAGTTATGATGACAGGGTATGGAGATGCAGAGAAGGCATGCTCTTTTATGGATTTCAAACACCTAATTAGCTTTACAGGAGTTGTTAAGGTCCTAAATTCAAAAGCAGCATCAGCAGCAAATAATAATTACACAATCAGCAAACAAGAATCAAAATCCAAAAAAAAAAAAAAAGAAATTGGTTATACCATCCATGAAGAACAAGTACATCATCTTTAGCGGAATTCGGCCAAACATCAAGTTCCACAGCTCTCACACCTCTCTTGAGTGCCTTCTCAATGGGGACATCACTGCAATCACTGCTCAATTGGTTTCCTGTCAGATAGGAATTGTGTCCAGTGCATATGTAGTAATGAGACAAAGGTGCTGTCATGTCTTGCTCCACCTGATTGACAACTCAAAATGATGAACAAATAACTCCAAAAGAATCTACTGAAAGCAAATGGAAATTGTACCTTATTTCTGATAGGTGGATTGAAATCTGTGGACAAAAGAAAATGGTGAAAATCATCAAGAGATAGCCAGTTTCTCACGCACTTGGTAACATGGCGACGCTTCTGTAAAACCTGTTCTATGATCATCTCTGCATCAGAAATCGAAAGAGCATGATCGCCTTCGCTCTGGAATTCGGCCATGAAGAGATGCAGCTGATCAGCTGTCATGTTAGTCTGGCCTTGTGTGTACTTGAAAAATGCTTCCTTGACATCAGACGGTGGCCCTGTTTCCATCATTCTAAATTTTCCAGCAAAGTACATTCTCATCTCCTCAGATATTTTCAACAAAATAAATGTAAATTACAACTTGTGTTGATGTTATTTTCAGTATTCCTGAGCTGTGTCAAGAATATGATAAGGTGATGTTTATGTCAAGTTCATGGACATGGACCAATGCTTTTTATACTATTATACTACATGTATGGACCTCTGCTAGTCAACAGAATCATCAACACATATCAGCCTTTTCACATTTTCTTTTCATCAGAAGGAAAATAATTTTTGCGTTATGTGGCTGGTACACGGATCATGAGAATATTATAATGATTAATAAATAATGATAGAATCCAAAATATGCACCGATTAATTAAAAAAAAAAAGGAAAAAAGGAGAACCGAATGTATTCTGTGTTGGTGGATATCTGGATAAAGCATCAGAGGGTATTTTAATGGTAATTATACCAAAGAAAGAGATGATTACTTTTTACAATAATAATAATAATCGCAGAAATGAAACACATGCTTATAGTTGACTACCCAAGGACCAAAATTGTTTGAATTCTTAGTTGGCAATGTTAGAATTATCATTTTTAATATCGTTAGCAATGAAAGAATAGAAAAAGTAATGATTTTTAACACTGTTTGTGTTGATCGTCCCAGTTCTTTCTTTCTTTTCTTTCTGCAGGCAGTACAGCCAAGGATATAAAAAATATGAAATTTCACATTGCTTTCCTTTTTGTTATTAGAAAATTAAATATTCTTCTCCATTATAGATATTAAATACACAAAAGAAAAGAATAAAGAAGAAAGAAGAATCAAATCCTTCAATTCAGATACATGTAAGGCAAAAGGAAGGAACTGACAGTGCAAAATCCAGAAATTGCTATTTTGTATTAATTTCTGTTTAACTCGTACACTCTTAAGAGTTATTGTTATAATAAAGAAAGTGAAGGGCCTATTTCCACTCTGCTTATGCCCTATAATACGTTTTACTTCACCTATCAGCAGCCCTTATTACTGTTCTTGAGCTAAAATGCAAAGGTCATCAGCAGAAAGCAATTGAACTTGTTTTTCTTTCAGACCCTTTTAATTGTCAGAAAATGCAACAATAGTTTCATCTAATTGAAACAAGAATAATTGCAAAATGTCCATGATTGGAATCTAGTTTTCACGAACAAAACAACAAATTAAAATTGGAAAAAACAAAAATGGAGACATCGATTGAACTATCAAAGAACATATTCCTTAAAACAAAGTATGACTAAGTTGGAAATGTAATAAGAAAAGCTTACTGCTTTTTTCCCAAGTTGATGCACATATATCTGGATTGCCGGATTTTTCAACCATCTTGATTATCAGATTTGTCTACCGACTTGGATCGGTATTCGATATTAATCTCTTTGTTTTTTATTCCTTTTTCTTTTTTCCCTTTCCATACAAAAACCCTTAAGATCAAATGACATGGAAATTCCTTGATTATAGACCAAGTTTCATTATTGGAATTTCCATCTTAAGTATATTTGCAGAAATTTCGAGTCTGTAAAAAGGAGACTAAAAAAAGAAAAAAAAAAAGGAAATTTCGTCTAAAATATACTATTATTACCATGGAAAAAGATTTTCGTTTATTTGTATATCCACTGTCCAAAGCAAAGCATCTTATATTACTTGTCATGTCCGAAAAACCATCTTTCACTGATCGAAAATTTATTCTTTCACCCGGTACAAGTTGGGTTGTAAGAAAACTTTGATTTGAGTGCCGCTGCTGAGCGTTGTACATGTGAAAATTCAATTGCTAGAGCATCGGACAAAATCCTTTACGAGTAATAGCTCCATAGAAGACTCAAAGAAGAGACAAAAGTGAGCAATAGCATGGCATTGAAATTGGAGAAATTCAAATGAATTATATATATGGAGTGGTAAATCATCTTGGAATTATTACACAAATTCAAATTGCATGAGAAGCCTGGATGAGTTCAATTTGGTTCCTTTGCGATCGAAAAGGGGGACAGCACGGATTCCTTGTCTTAATTCAGAAACAGGGAAACATATTTGACCAGCAAAATCATCTTTCTCAGACACATCATACTCATGAACTTCTATTCGAAGTAGAGCTAGTTCAGGAACAGTCAAGGGAAATTCAAATTCTTCACCCCAAACTGGCTGCCAATTGTCCTCTTTTGGTTTTGTTTTCTCCATTTTCACATCTGCTGGCACTCCTGCTATGCCCACCTGCCATATACATTTATAGTTCAATATCTGCATAACTGGAAAAAGAAAAGGTTTTGTCCTGCAAAATGCCAACCTACCCTGGTGTAGAAATCTGGAGGGGAATAAGTATCAAAGTGTGTAGGTTTAAAATCCAAATGCCATCCATCTCCCATATACACTTTTACCTGTCAAGTAACAACAATACAAGTTTAACTTTAAGCCGCTCAGTAAACGTGAAGAGATAAATCATCACGTGCAATGCACTTACCTTTAAAGTTTTCTTTACTGGCAGTTTGGCTGTAGGATTAAATACTTCACCATTAGGACCCACGTTCATCAGAAGATCTGGCTTCTTCACATAACCACAACCTCCATTAGCCCTAAACATCCCGTGCATCAACCAAAGAGATCTACCATATCCCTGGGATTGAGAGAGACAAATGATTAGGTCGAATAGCTGTATTTCATAAATTTTTATTCTCATCAATATATATAGACATGGTAGTTTATCATTAGTTTGATTCACGAATTTTATGGTCAAGGGATGTTAAAAGTTGTGAAAAGCCTAGACTATCTAGGTGCGTACATGATTTAATGAGACGAATGGCACAGCAAGGCAAATAGCATTATGTTGAAAAGTTAATGACACCATATTAATGCTCGATATCAATAGTTAGCTATTTCTGATATAGCATTGCTTCTAATAGTTTTTTGTATGACACTAACATTCTGAAAGTCTACAATTTCAGAAACGAGGAGTACAATAATATCATATGCACCATATTTCAAAATCAACAACAAAACGAAAGAACACTGAACCAAACCTGCATATTAAATGCTACCATTTGAGCTCCATGCATCCAAGCAATTAGTGGCTTGTAATTGGAAGAGGTTAACCGACTGCCTTTTGGATACACTCTTAAGACATTTTTCTGGGTGAATCTATTCAATGTAATTGTAGGCGAGAGATTCAGAAATAGGAAATATCAAACCAGTCGCAATACATCAGAAAATTCAACCATACTTTTAAAACTAGTATATCACTTGAGCATCTAACACCATGATATTGATATAAGAATTACCTAATTACATCCATTCCATAATTTTCAGTAGCCTTTTCTAGTTTTTTTTCACCCAAACTAAGGCGTCTGACTTTACCGGGGTCGATTTTTAGCGCTTCCTTTAAGCCACCCTTGGCCCCTCCAGCGTGGATGGCAATTAGACGCTTATAGGCATCTACTCCAACATTATCCGAATCGTCATCACTCTCTTCACTTGCATCACTTTCGCTCTACAACCAAACAGCAAAATGTAAAGAATCAATTTTTATATTCACTGGACATGTGGGTTAAGACGGAAAATTCTTAACTTACCAAGTCTCCATCTTCATCATCTGAAATAGTGACTGTGACCTCCTTCCCCCATGACCCCTCATCAGAATCCTTATCCCTCTGAGATTTATTTCTTCTGCTCTTGTCAGTTTTAGACTTATTATACTTTTTAGGAGGTTTCGTTGAAATAATAATGCGATACTTCAAATCTTCTGGAGAAGGAAATTCTTCTAAACACTCGCTTTCAGAGATGTACAGCATGTCCTCAAATGTTTCAGTGATCATCTAAGAAAATATGCAAATCGTAATCAATAAACTGCATTTCTGAGGAAAAACAAAACAACTTAAGCCTAAATCCAAATGGGGGAAGTGAAACATCACCAGAGCAACTTTAGCTTGAAGATCAGGGGTAAGGTGGTCCTCAAGGGTTATTATGACAGGATATGGAGAGAATGAAAAGGCGTGTTCTTTTATAGATTTCAAGCATCTGATCAGCTCCACAGGAGTTGTCAACGTCCTACATTCAAGAGTTTAATGGATGTAAACCAAAAGCCAAGAGGTGAAAACTAAAGGAACTGGTGAAAGTTGCTATCAGTAACAATTGGAAGAGTAGTATAAAGAAAGAATCATACATGGAAATGCATAAGATGTCTGAGTTTGCTAGCAGTACTGTAATTCAAGCATCAAATATAGGCCTGCTAGTTATTTTACCTAATCTATAACACATCTACTTGTATGCAAGAGGTTGAGTATCTTTTTTCCTAAAATCATGACACTGATTGAAGTAGCCGACAGACCTTAGCCTTTCCCGGTGGATAGCACATCTTAGAAGAAGAACTTTTACCTTTTGCCTTTTCCTTTTTCATTTTTCTTAGTTGTCCTTTTTAAGATGCCATGTCCTGCATCTGGAATTTGCAGTCTTTAAGTCCAGAAAAGAAGACGCAGAATATTACATAATTTAAGTCAAAATCTTCTCTTTTACTGGGCCCTTATAACAAATACCAAACCAGTCGCAACACTTAAAGAAGATCACATCAAGAACAGAATATTAGACATGATTGATCGTGAATAATTTTGGGAATTGAGACATCGTAGCTCGTTTTCAGCAGTGTTTGACGGGTGAAACTTGTGGTAGACAGAGGGATCAGCATCAATACCAAACTTTGAGAAGGGCAAAGTGATTTCTCGAGTGCGATGATTATAATTTAAAGAATCAATTATAGAATATGCAATGCATGAAGATGAAAAAAATAAGTCAGAAATTTAGTTTTTAAGAGGCACACCTTCCATGTAGAACTTGAACATCATCTTTGGTGGAATTGGGCCATAAATCAAGCTCTATGACTCTGACACCTCTCTTCAATGCATTTATGATAGGCACATCACTGCAATCACTGCTTAGCTGGTTTCCAGTTAGGTAAGAATTGTGGCCAGTAAATATGAAATAATGGGACAGTGGTTTCGTCATGTCTTGGTGAACCTGAAAGGTAAATCAATCAACTGTTAAAACATACTGTAGTGGTTCTTGGAAAAGAAGAATCCTTTTTCCTGAAATTGATATTAGTTATGAACAGTATCCAAGTAGAAATTCCAACACTTTTTGGTCAACGTTAGAGAAACTCGAATCAAACACACAAACATCCAGAAGAGTAAAAAGATTGGCGATCCAAATCCAAATCCAAATCCAAATCCATAGAAACTAACGAAAGATTGAATGTCCAGAACCCATAAGAATAAAATAGAAAATAGGATCACCTGGTTTTGTAAAAGAGGGGGATTGAGATCTGTAGAGAATAGAAAATGGTGAAAATCATCGAGAGTGAGAGTGTGTCTAGTGAACTTAGCAATATGATGCCTCTTCTTCAAAATCTGCTCCACGATCTTCTCAGCATCAGCGATGGAGGTGGAGGTATCGCCTTGAACATCAACCAAGAACCGCCGGAGCTGGTCGAGGGTCATGTGGGTCCCACCTTCAGTGTATTTGTTGAAGGCATCCTTGATGTCCGGCGGGGGTCCAGCCTCCATGACTTTGAACTTCCTAATGAAGCACATGCACATTCTGTAATTCCCCATCTTTTTTTTTTTTGCAGAAAAGCTCAGCAGCAGAAGAATTAAGAAGAAAGTTTTTGTCTTTAAAGCTTAAAAACGGGAAGATCAAAGAGAGGAAGAGAGAGAGAGGGGTCTGCTTTGTCTCTGTTATTTTTGGACTCTTGGGCTGCCCTTCCCGCTCTTTTTCTTTTATTTACTTTTCATTTTCAGTGTTACTTATCAGCTTTAATCAATAATATGTCAATAATGCTTTGCTATAATAGAGTTCGCATACAACTTAAGTATCAACTCTCCATTATTATTTTGGAAATAATCATTACTATTTCTAAAAGGTTTAATAGGCAATTTTTCTCTTAAAATTTGTCAAAAAAATATAACATTACTTTAAAAATTTATTTACGTGCAATACTATTTTTGAAATTTAAAAATTAAAATAATATTACTTTTGGCATCTAAGTATTTAATATGTGACGCTCAATAATTGGACCAATTTTTCTTCAGAGACAACATTATTTCAATTTTTAAGATTCAGATGTAATATTGCACGTAAATAAATTTTAAAAATAATATTACTTTTTTTTTTCTAATTTTTAATGGAAAAATTGTACATTAACCCTTTCGGAAATATTAACCTGAAAATTGTACTCCAACAATTGTTTTCTTGTCTTTCTTGAAAATTATAATATTTATGATATATTTTTATATTAATTAGGAGTAAATTAATAAAATATGAAATACTAATACCTGATGTTTATTAATTCACATTTAATAAGTTAAGTATAATTTTTAAAATAAATGTGAAATATAATTTGGGATTGATAAAAATGAAGAGATGAATCATTTTGCAAGAAATTATTTATTGTGTTTTCCCAGGACAATATCTATTTAAAACTAAGAGTTTTGTCGCCACCTACAGAAACCGTGTCCTCCATCTGCATATTTTGATGAATGATGATCATTACTATGACAACAGTTATTTGGTAACAATTTTGATAGGATTCATTTAAATCAATGCAGAAAAAATAATTTTAAAATAAAATAAAAATATTTTTTAAATATAAATATAAATAATTAAAATAAAATTAAAAATATTTTGAATTTTTTTAATTATTTATTAAAATTTTTAAAATAAATTAAAAATATGTAATTAATGATAAATATTTTTTTAATCAAAGGCTTTAAATTTTAGATGCCAGAGGATATCGCTTTTTAATATTTGACAAAAAATACTTAAATATCAATAAATTTCAAAAAGGAACAAAGGTAGCGCCAAATGGAAATGCAAGCATATGCATAATATTAAAGATAGATGTTAAATATAATTATTTTAAATTATAAATTCTATGTAATGTATGCATGTCTATAATAACTGATTTATCTATTTATAACATTAAGAATTTACATTCAGTTAACTCTAAATGTTATAAATATAATTATTTTAAATAATAAATTATATGTAATGTATGTTGATAATAAAAAAAAAGAAGTTAAAAGTAAAAACAAGAAAATGAATATACACCATGATTTGCACGTGCATTTCTCTCTAAGTGTAACTCTTAGTCTAGACTTAGAGGAACAAGTATAGTTCAAGTTTATTACGACTCATACATATATTTTACAAGTGCATTTCTCTCTCAACGCATTTTTACTATACTCTTATACTTGTCTTTTGACTCAGTTATACATGATGATTTTATTATTGATAAGTCAAATATATTTATGTCTCATTCAATTTTAGCACAAGCAATACAAGCTTACTCTAAAGACAGAGAGTAATAATTTATGCAGCTAATCAATTGTCTTGTGCAGAAATTTTTACAGCATAAAATTTGTATCTTTATGTTCTGTATATGCTAACTTATTTCGTCCAAGAGACAAAAATCAGATTGAAGCTTTTTGCAAATTTAAAAATTAGCTGTCACCAGCTCAAAAAAGTCGAGTTCTTACTCAGCTCAATTTCAGGGAGAAGAGCAGAGCATGTAGTTTCAAACTTAAAAAATGATAAGAATTTTCATCTTCTTATATATTTTTCAAGTATAATGCATTACTTATACTTGATTTTTCAACAAAAAATTTTAAGTTTTGCAGCCAAAGCTCTATGATGGACAATGCAAACTCTAAAATATTTTACAGTTTATTTTGGTACACTCTTGGAACATCTCCAACTTGAAGAAGTACCGTCTAACTCACTCGGCACTCTCGCCACAAGCTCTTTTCTTGGCTCACTCAGTACAATCGCCACGAGCCCGTCTAGCTCACTCAGCACTCTCGCCACGAGCTCCTTTCTTGGCTTACTCAGCACAATCGCCACGAACCCATCTAGCTCATTTGGTACTCTCGCCACGAGCTCCTTTTTTGGCTCACCCGGCACAATCGCCACGGGCGTGTCTAGCTCACTCGGCACTCTAACCACAAGTCCATCTAGCTCACTCGGCACAATCACCACGAGTCCATCTAGCTCACACGGCATATCGCCACGAGCACGATCCCACTAGCTCAAATCGGCACATCGCCATAAGCACATTATAATTTTTAGCTCAAACTCGGCAGTTTTGTCATGAGCTATGAAAATTTATTCGCTCACTATGGCTGTACATGACAAAGAGCAAACTCTTAGGTGCCACCTCAAATGTTGCTAACATAAATATCGCATACCGAAGGGGAGGGACTTATGATAACAAAGAAAATTTAATCCGACATAAACTCTATGACATTCAGAGTCCTAAAAATATACAAATTCTTATCCTATAAATAACTAAATCAGTTATTCACTCATGAATGATTTTTTCCTTTTTTTACAAGATTCTTTCTATTTTCTATGATTTTTTTTAGTTAAAAATACTAACTTGACCGTCGGAGTATTCGTAAACCTTCACTGGTCCATTCTCCTTTTTTGTAGGCATCGAGCTCGGATCGAAATTTTTTTGAGAATGTTATCAAATACTTAACATACTTTCTCACATCTAGAGTCAAATAAAAATTAAAAATCTGGAGCTTAAAGTTTACAGAATTGAAAATCTATTGATTGCCTAATATCAAACACCAATAGTTCTAATATCATATTAAGAAAATGAATTAAGACCTAACTAGCAATTTTCTTTTACAAGATAAGAATTGTTCAAAAAATTTACAGAATTGAAAATCTGCTGGTGGCCTAATATCTAGTACTAGTGGTTCTGACATCATGTTAAGATTGTCTAAATGTTTATAAAAAGTATTATATATTTATAGCTAGTAGCTATGAGATATTTACTGAACGGTGAGTTAGCACGGATGAAAAAGAAAAATGTGTTTGTGTGTCATATCTATTTTCACATGGATGGACGGCTTATAATGGACGGTGGTATTCACATTAACATTGTATATTAATTTATCTCTCTAGACTCAACAATAGCAACTTGGATATTATTAAATTGATTTGGGATGCAGCAAAAACAAATACTTAACCCAATCTACGGTTCACGTTTCACCTAATTTGTTAACCTACTTTTTTTTTAAGTAGCATATGTTAACCTACTACGTACTATGATACATTTTGTTCCTTTTTTTTTCACTAATTCTTAGCTAGCAATATAAAAGATGAGTTGTGATTGACATTTGTATTCACATTTGCCACGACAGACTGTGATTGGTAGCACTCAATAATTTATTCCAACATCACTTGCTTAATTTAAAGAATAGAAAATCTATCTACTTTTTTCATTTGACTAAATTTCAGTTTTCACATTCTATCCTTTTCAAAGATGGATTATAAAACAAAATATTGATGTTAGGATCATCTTCGCTTAATAGAATATAGTTTAGCAGTTAAATTGCACTTTTATCATTTCGGCACCCCAGCATAAATATTTTCTCAATTTAACATCTTAAAGTGCGTGATGTTCAACCATAAAAGCAGCATGGAATCATATTTAATGAGCCAAAGGTAAAAAAATTATTGTCTTTGCAAATACTAGACTTGCCAATTACATCCACAATAAAACTGGAAATAAATAAATTGCAATTAAACATAAATATTTAATTGCATTTTATGGTTTGAAGAAAAAAATAATCTTTAATTAAGGATCTTAGAGTTAAACTTCAGTTTGGAATTCAGTTCGGCCATGACAGCATCAAAATAAATAATTAGAGTAATTAAAATAAAATTTTATACATTTTATAATTCATGAAAAGGTAGTAACCTTTGGAGTATTGAGCGAAAAAAATTTAAATAAAAAGTAAATGAACATTTCTTGCAATTTTGAACAAAAGTATTTTGAAAAATAGCAAATATGACATCTTTTGAGTTTTGGACGAAAATATTAGGCAAATAGCAAAAGTGTACCATTTAAAGTTTTGAATGAAAAAATTTAGATAAAAAATAAAAGGATACTACATGTAATTTTTGGCAAAAAAATTTATACAAAAAGTAAAGGGTATAACTTGAAATTTTGTCGAAAAAATTTAGATAAAAATTAAAGGGGTATCCCTTGAAATTTTGAACGCAAAAAATTTAGATAAAAAATAAAAGGTTGTCACATGTAATTTTGGGTGAGAAAATTCAGACAAAAAATAAAAAGTACCACTTAGAGTTTTGGACAAAAAAATTTAAATAAAAAGTAAATGAATACTCCTTTGAGTTTTGGGTGAAAATTTTTTTACAAAAACTGAATAGATACTACTTGTAGTTTTGGACAAAAAAAATTAAATAAAAAGTAAAAGAGTACCACTTGGAGTTTTGAAAGAAAAAATTTAGACAAAAAGTAAAGGGATATCCCTCTGTATTTTGAGCGAACAAATTTAGAGAAAAAGCAAAAGATCCCTTGATATTTTGGATAAAAACATTTTGATAAATAGTAATGGGTGTCCTTCTAAATTTTGGGGGAAAAATTTAGATGAAAAGGTATTTCTTAAATTTTTGAATAAGAAAATTTAGATAGAAAACAAAGGGCTATCCTTTAGAGTTCTAGGCAAAAAAAATTTAGATAAAAAGTAAAGGGGTATCTCTTAAAGTTTTGGATAAAAGTATTGTGATGAATAGTAAACGAGTAGCCCACTGAGTTTTGGGCAAAAAGATTTAAAGGAATAATAAAGGGAATCTGTTTTTAGTTTTAAGTGAAAAAATTTAAATAGAAAGTAAAATGGTATCTCTTGGAGTTTTGGGCGAAAAAATTTAGAAAAAAGGGTACCCTTTGGTATTTTAGGAAACATTTTGATTAATAGCAATGTGGGTACACTTATAATTTTTGGGCGAAAAAATTTGAACAAAAATAAATGGGTATTCTTTGCAATTTCACACAAAAAAATTTAGAAAAAGTAAAAGGGTATCCCTTGAAATTTTTGGTGAAAAAATTTAGATAAAAGTTAAAAAGGTACCCCTTGAAGTGTTAGGTAAAAGCACTATGATAAATAGCAAATGGGATATCACTCTGAGTTTTGGGTAAAAATATTTAGAGAAAAAGTAAAATGTTACTCCTTGGGGTTTTAGGTAAAAAAAATTTAGATAAAAATTAAAGGGTAACCTTCGAGTTTTAAGTGAGAAAATTTAGATAAAAAAGAAAGTGGTATCCCTTTAAATTTTGGTTAAAAAAATATAAACAAAAAGTAAAGGGGTATCTCTTGAAATTTTGGACAAAAATATTTCGATGAATAGCAAAATGGATGCCGCTATGAGTTTTGGGCAAAAAAAAAAAGCCAAAAAGAAAGGTGTATCCCTTGGAGTTTTGGGAAGAAAAATTTAAACAAAAAACAAAGAGGTTTCCTTGTTGAGTTTTGGGAAAAGACATTTTGTTAAAAAGCAAAAGGGTACTGGTCTGAGTTTTGAGCGAAAAAATCTAAAAAAGAAGCAAAAGGGTATCCTTGAAAGTTTTGGATAAAAAAATTTAGACAAAACATAAAGAGGGTATACCTTGGAGTTTTGGGTAAGTAAATTTAGAAAGAAAGTAAAGGAGGTAATCCTTGGAGTTTTTGGTAAAAAAATTTAGAAAAAAAATAAAGGGATACGCCTTAGAGTTTTGGATAAAAAAATTTTAATTAATACTAAATGGGATACCTTTTTGAGTTTCACTAGAGTTTTGGAGAGAATATTTAGATAGAAGCAAAGTGGTACACCTTAAAGTTTTGGACCAAAAAAATATAAAGAAAAACAAAAAAGGGTACGTTTTAGAGTTTTGAGCAACGGTATTTTGATGAATAGAAGGGGGAACCTTTTGAGTTTTTGTCGAAAATATTTAAAAAAAATAGTAAAAAGGCACCCAACTTAACAAGTTACATCTACTGCCTGCAACTTTAGGGATCTTCATCACTCCATCCCAAAGCTTCACTTCGAGACAATCCTTGATCTCACGCCTGCATGGTGATAAGTAAACCCATGTGTTAAGTTTAGACTTAATGAAGTGTTTTTTAATATAGAAATAAAAATTCACACAAAAACTAAAGAGGTATCCTTTTTAATTTTGTGAAAAAAATTTAGATAAAAAGCAAAGGGCTACCCCCTTTAAGTTTTACAAAAAATTTAAATAAAAAACAAAGGAATATCCTTTTAAGTTTTGAGAGAAAAATTCAAGATAAAAAGAAAATAGGTAACCTTTCGAGTTTTATTGAAAAAATTCAAAAAAAAAAAATCAATGGAGTATACCTTTTGTTTTGGAAAAAAACTTAGACAAAAAGCAAAATGGTGCCTTTTGAGTTTTGGGAGAAAAATTAAGACAAAAAGTAAAGGGGTATCTATTTGAATTCTGGGAGAAAAATCCAAAGAAAAAGCAAATGAGTACCTTATTGAGTGTTTTTGAGAAAAAATCAAATAAAAAAGGGCTACCCTTATTAAGTTTTTAAGGAGAAATTTAAACAAAAAACAAAGATGTACCTTTTTTTTAAAAGATTTTTGTGTGATAAATTCATACAAAAAGCAAAGGTGTATCCTTTAGACTTTTGGGGTAAAATTCAATCACAAAGCATAATGGTACCCCTTCAAATTTTTGGAAAAAAAATTAGAGAAAAAACAAAGGGGATACTTTTTGAGTTTTGAAAAAAAAATTATACAAAAAGCAAATAGGTACCCTTTTGACTTTTATAAGAAAAATTCAAATAAGAAGCAAAGTTTGGTACCCCTTTGAGTTTTAGGTAAAAATTCAAAAAAACGGTACCCCTTTTAGTTTTGGTAAAAAAAATTAAGAGAAAAAAAAGTAAAAGAGTACACTTTTGTGTTTTGGCTAAAAAATTCGAACAAAAAGTAAAAGGATACCATTTGAGTTTTAGGGAAAAAATTTAAACAAAAAACAAATATTTATGCCATTGAGTTTTTGTTGAAAAATTAAGAAAAAAAAATAAAGAGGTACCCTTTTGAGTTTTTGGGAAAAAATTAAGACAAAAAGTAAAGGGGGGGGATCTCTTTGAGTTTTAGGGGAAAAATTCAGAAGAAGAAAAGAGAGAGTACCCTTTTCAGTGGCAAATTCAGACAAAAAGCAAATGGGTACCACTTTGAATTTTGGAAAAAAATTCAGACACAAATCAAAAGGGGTACTCTTTTGAGTTTTCAGGAAAAAATTTAGATAAAAAGCAATAGGGTACCCCAATTGAATTTTGGAGAAAAAATTTAGATAAAAAGCAAAGGGCCCCTTTGAGTTTTGGAGGAATAATTTAGATAAAAAGCAAAAAGATAACCCCTTAAGTTTTGGAAGAATAATTTGAACAAAAAGCAAATATATATGCCTTTGTATTTTTATTGAAAAATTCAGACAAAATGTAGAGAGGTAGCCCTTTGAGTTTTAAAAAAAAATTTAGACAAAAATGTAAATAGGTACTCCTGTGAGTTTTATAAGAAAAATTCAGACAAGAAGCAAAGCTTGGCAGACTTTTGTGTTTTGGAAAAAAATTTCGACAAAAAGTAAATGAGTATTATTTTTAGTTTTGGGCGAAAAATTAAGACAAAAAGCAAAGAGATATTCATTTGAGTTTTGAAAGATAAATTTAGATAAAAATAAAGGGGTACCCCTTTCAATTTTACAAAAAAAAAAAATTATACAAAAAGCAAAGATGCATCCCTTAAAGTTTTGGGGAAAAATTTTGACATAAAGCATAAGTGTACCACTTTTAATTTTGAAGAAAAAATCCAGACACAAAACAAAAGTATATCCCTTTGAGTTTTGGGGGAAATATTAACACAAAAAGTAAAAGGGTACCCTTTTTAATTTTGTAGAAAAAATTCAAACAAAAAATAAAATGCTACCCCTTTAAGTTTTGCAAAAAAATTCAATCAAAAAACAAATGGGCATCCTTTTTAGTTGTGGAAGTAATATTTAGACAAAAAACAAATATGTAACCTTTTAAGTTTGATTGAAAGAATTCAAATAAAAAGTAATGGGGTATAGCATTTTGTTTTGGAGGAAAAATTTAGATGACAAGCAAATGGGAAATCCTTTGAGTTTCGAAGGAAAAATTCAAATAAAATTAAAGGGGTACCCATTAGAATACTGGGGGTAAAATTCAGACAAAAAAAAAAAGGGCATCACTTTAATTTTTGTGTGAATTTTTCAACCAAAACTTCAAAAGCTACCTTTTTACTTTTTGCCTGAGTTTTTCAACAAAAACTTAAAGGGGTACCCTTTCATTTTTATGAATTTTTTAACAAAAATTTAGAGATGTACTCTTTTACTTTTTGTCTGAATTTTTTAACAAATTTTACCCCTAAAACTTAAAGGGGTAGCCCTTTGTTTTTTACTGAAATTTTCAACCAAAATTCAAACCTTTGTTTTTTACTGAAATTTTCAACCAAAATTCAAACGGGTACATTTTCATTTTTTATCCGAATTTTTCAACAAAACTCAAAGGAAAACCTATTTGCTTTTTGATAATATTTTTCAAGCAAAACTCAAAAGGGTACCTTTTTGCTTTTTATCTGAAATTTATCCCAAAAACTTAAAGGGGTACCTATTTACTTCTTTCCTTAGTTTTTTACCAAAAATTCAAATGAGTACCCCTTTGCTTTTTGTCTGAATTTTTCAAACAAAACTCAAAGGAATACCACTTTTCTTTTTGCCTAAGTTTTTCATCAAAAAGTCAAAAGGGTACCGTTGTTTGAGTTTTCTAAACAAAACTCAAAGGGGGTACCCCTTTGCCTTTTGACTGATTTTTTCAACCAAAATTTAAAGGGGGTACACCTTTACTTTTTGTTTAAATTTGACCCCCAAACTTGAAAGGGCTAGCTTTTTTCACTTTTTTTTTTCTTCTGAATTTTTAAACCAAAATTTAAAGGGTTACCCTTTTGCTTTTTGTTTGAATTTTTCAATCAATATTCAAAGGGTTACCCTTTTACTTTTTGTCTAAATTTTCTCCCCAAAACTCAATTGGGTACCTCTTTACTTTTTGACCAAAATTTTTAACCAAACTCAAAGGGGCATTCCCTTTTTTTTGTATTAATTTTTCAACAAAATCATTAAAAGGGTTTTCCTTTACTTTTTGTCTAAATTTTTCAACCAATAATCAAAGTGGTACCCCTTTAATTTATATATGAAATTTTCAGCCAAAGCAAAAAGGGGTACCCCTTTGCTTTTTGCCTGAATGTTTCATTTAAAACTCAACATTATATCTCTTTGCTTTTTTGTATGAATTTTTCAACTAAAACTTAATTGGATAGCCCATTTTCTTTTTATCTGAATTTTTTAATCAAAACTCAAAGAGTTATTTTTTTTTTTGTTTTTTGCCTGAATTTTTAAACGAAAACTTAAAAAGATATCTCAATGCTATTTGCTTGAGTTTTTCACCCAAAATTCAAAGACATATCCTTCAATTTTTTTCTGAAATTTTTTCCAAAACTCAAAGGTGTACCCCTTCACTTTTTGGCTGAAATTTACAATTAAAACTCAAAGGGTTATCCTTTTACTTTTTGTTTAATGTTTTTCCCCAAAAATCAAAGGAGTACTCCTTTGCTTTTTGTCTGAAATTTTCAACAAAAACTCAAAAGGGTAACCCTTTGCTTTTTGCCTGAATTTTTCACCCAAAATTCAAAGGGGTACCACTTTGAATCTTATCTGAATTTTTCAACAAAAACTCAAAGTGGTACTCATTTGCATTTTATCTGAGTTTTTTTACCCAAAACTCAAAGGGGTACCCCTGTGCCATTTGTCCAAATTTTTTAACCAAAACTTAAAGACATACCCTTTTGCTTCTTGTTTGAATTTTTTAACCAAAATTCAAAATGATAACACTTTGCTTTTTGTTGGGGGTACCCCTTTGAATTTTATCTGAAATTTTCAATAAAAACTCAAAGGAGTACTCCTTTACATTTTACCTCAGTTTTTCATCCAAAACTCAAAGGGGACACCCTTTGACTTTTTATCTCAGTTTTTCAAAAAAAAAACTCAAAAGGGTATTCCATTGCGTTTTCCTCAGTTTTTAAACAAAAACTCAAAGGAGTACCCCTTTGCATTTTGCCTCATTTTTTCATCCAAAACTCAAACGGGGTGCCCTTTGGCTTTTTGCCTCAATTTCTCAACAAAAACCCAAAGGGGTATCTTTTTGCATTTTTCCTTAGTTTTTTTTAACAAAAACTCAAAGGGGTAACCTTTTGTATTCTTCCTCAGTTTTTGAACAAAAATTCAAAGGGGTATCCCTTTGTATTTTACATCAAATTTTCAATAAAAACTCAAAGGGGTACTCTTTTGAATTTTTTCTCAGTTTTTCAATAAAAACTCAAAGGGGCACCCCTTTTCATTTTGTCTCAGTTTTTCATCCAAAACTCAAAGGGGGTACCCTTTGACTTTTTGCCTTATTTTTTTTAAAACTCAAACAGATATCACTTTGTATTTTTCTTCATATTTTTTAACCAAAACTCAAAGGGGTATCCCTTTGCATATTGCCTTAATTTTTAATCCAAAACTCAAAAGGGTACCCCATTTGGCTTTTTACCTCAATTTTTGGATAAAAAACTATAATGGGTAATCCTTTGCATTTTTCTTTAGTTTTTCAACAAAAATTCAAAGAGGTACCCTATAAGGACCCAAAATAGACTCTAGTACAATTCAAGGGCAATTACATATTATTAAAGTCTAATTAAGCATTATTGAATGAATTATTAGTAGTTAATATCTAATGAATTCATGGTCTTATGTGATAGAGTATACAATAGTCAATTGATATTATAGTATATAGTGTGCATAATTGGAATAAAATATATTTAAGATTTTGAGTGGGACATAAATTTTATTAAGTTGTAATTAATTATGTGATAAATGTGTAAATTATATGGTATGAATTTTATAAGGGTATAATTACATTATTATTTTGGTTTAATAATATTTAAGGGTATAATTGAAATATGAAGTATTAATTTAGGGGTCAATTTATAAATATGACATTTTAAGGGCCAATTATGAACAAGGAAAGAATTGAGTGGTTAATTTAAGAGAAGCATAAATTGGAGAGGTTAATGTTTAACATGCAAAAAGGTGAAAGATATTTGTGTGACATGCAAAATTTGGAAGGACCAAGAAGAGAATTTTCCTTGTCCTTATAAATAGTGATTTACATAAGTTAGAAAGAGAATTATAAGAAGAGAGAGGAGAGTGGGATGGCAATTCCTTGAAGGAATTCTGAAATTTCTTTCTTCTCTTTCTCATCTCCATTGTTAGACATCTTTAAGTGTTCTTGAAGAAAATCCTCGCATGTTGAATTAATCAAGAACAATTAGTGTAAAAAATTAAAGTAATTATCTTAATTTGATTTTCATCATCTTCTTCTTATTTGGTTGAGGGTGGATTGATTAAAATGATGAAAATTTATGTTAAATAGATGAATTGTTATTAAAGGAGAAGAAGAAGGTGGAAAGAGGAAAGAAAAAAGGAAAGGTGCAAGATTGAAGGCTAGGGGAATTTTTGGTCATGGTATGGGATTAGAAATTCTCATACTTGTATGTGAATAAAATTAGTAAAAATATGATTTAAATGTCTTATGCTAAGAGCAATTGAAATGAGAAACAAATTTTAAAAAGTGTTGCTTTAAGAGATGACATGATACCTTGTGCACTAGTGACTGTAATTTCATTATAAATTGAATTAGAAAACTCAAATTAAGACCATTCAAATTTCTAAGATTACTTAAGATATGCCTACAAATTTGTAGAAGGGACCTAGTCTTAATTCTGCCTTTAAGTCATCCATAGAATTAATAGAATTTTAGATGAGCTGTTAATTTCGGTTTTGGAGCAGGTTGTAGTAAAATGATGTATTTTTATGTATACTGGTTAGAATTCTATGAGGTTAATTTCTATGAAAAATAAACTTCATAATCTACAATTCATATGAAGAATGCTAATCTTAATTCTGTCCTTAAACATGTCAAATTTTAGCTTGAAACCAGACTTGTTTACAGTACTATTCTTAGGAATAGTATTCACAAAAATGTGAATATCTTGAGTTTTAGAGATGATATGGAAATTATTGTTGATGTTATATAAACTAGAAACATAGGGCAACAAGTTTGTAGAAGAAAACTTTTGCTAAAAATGATGTTTTATAGGTCAAAAATTTTATACAAGTTGAATTTGGAATTTTACATTTGGGCAAAATATAGGTCACGGTTACTAGGTTTTTACTAACGACAGTGAGGTAGTCCAGTTTTCAGTCCAAAATCAAAATGCAACCTATGTCACAGTTACCAGGTATTACCTAATGATCGTGACCCCTTTACACTTCATTTAAACCTCACTTAAAGGTCCCAAATTGATTGTAATGGGTATCTAAATTATTTTCATTATAAATAAAGCAATTTCTAGCATGGAAATACATGTATCAAAGAATATAAATTGACTAATGATTGTATATATCTTATTTACATGTTGTTATGTTAACTATGTGCAAACATAGAAGCACATTGAATTATATATGGCATGTGATATGATTATTGATGAAGGTATATATATATATATATATATATATATATATATATATATATATATATATATATATATATATATATATATATATATATATATATATATATATATGTTCATAAGTAAAGATTATAGATAATAATATCAAATATTCATATATGATCAAACTTATGTACTTACTTGTTATATGACAATATACTTACATGTATGTACTCTTATGATAGAGTAAATGTGTATTTGAACATGCACTTATACTATTAAATAAGAGCTACATAAGCATGACTATGAATATAAATTAAGGTAGTTGTATCTAGCATGAATATGATAAGTGGCTTGCATGATGAGTGGTTATGTATGTGTAAATAAAGTAACGAAAGTTGTAAGAGACACCTAATTAATATACTGGTTGATTAATAAATGGATCTTTAGAGTGATTAATATTGGTTTAACATTCTACTATAATATGACTGAAATGTATGGCATAATATATGATTAAAGGCATTAGATTTAAGGGTGTATCTTTTTACATGATCACATACATATGATGAGTTATATTGTAAAGTTTTAAAAATGAGGCATGTTTATGATGAGCACTTCAACCAAAACTCAAAGGGATACCCCTTTACATTTTGCCTTAGTTTTTAATCCAAACCTCAAAGGGGGTACCCTTTGGCTTTTTACCTCAGTTTTTGGACAAAAACCCAAATGGGTGCCCTTTTGTATTTTTCTTCAGTTTTTCAACCAAAACTCAATGGGGTACCCTTCTGCATTTTGACTCAGTTTTTCATCCAAAAATCAATAGGTATACCTTATGGCTATTTGCCTTAGTTTTTGGACAAAAACTCAAATAGGTACCCCTTCGTATTTTTCTTCACTTTTTCGACCAAAACTCAAAGGAGTACCCCTTTAATTTTTGCCTCAGTTTTTAATCCAAAACTCAAAGGGATATCCCTTTGTATTTTGCCTCATTTTTTCATTCAAAACTCAAAAGGGGTATGCTTTGTCTTTTTCCTCATATTTTCAGCAAAAACTCAAATGAGTACCCTTTTACATTTTTACTTAGTTTTTTTAACAAAAACTAAAAGGGTTACCCCTTTGAATTTTTTTCTTAGTTTTTTAACAAAATCTCAAAGGGGTACCCTTTTATATTTTGGCTCAGCTTTTCTTCCAAAACTAAAAAAAAAGGTGCCCTTTTGCTTTTATCCTCAATTTTTTAACAAAAACTCAAAGGGAGTAATATTTGGCTTTTTGCCCTAGTATTTTGACAAAAACTCAAAGGGGTATCCTTTTGCATTTTTTTTCAACAAAAACTCAAAGGGGTATCCCTTTATATTTTGCCTTAATTTTTCATTCAAAACTCAAAGGGGGTATCCTTTGGCTTCTTGCCTCAATTTTTAAATAAAAACTCAAAGGGTTACCCTTTGAATTCTCCCTCAGGTTTTTATCCAAAACTCAAAGAGGTATCTCTTTGTATTTTACTTTAGTTTTTCATTCAAACTCAAAAGGGTATTCTTTGGCTTTTTACCTCAATTTTTGGATAAAAACTAAAATGGATACCCCTTTGAATTTTTCTTTAGTATTTCGAACAAAACTCAAATGGGTATCCATTTGCATTTTGCCTCAGTTTTTCCTAAAAAACTTAAAGGGGGTACCTTTTTGCTTTTTGCGCGAGCTTTTCAACAAAAACTCAAAGGGGTATCCCTTTGTATTTTACCTCTGTTTTTCATCCAAAACTCAAAGAGGGTACCTTTCAGCAATTTTCCTTAGTGTTTTGACAAAAAACACAAAGGGGTATTTCTTTTCATTTTGCCTCAGTTTTTCATCCAAAACTCAAAGGGGGTACCCATTGGCTTTTTGCTTTAGTTTTAAAACAAAAACACAAAGGGGTTGTATTTTTTCTCAGATTTTCAACCAAAACTTAAAAGGTTACCGCTTTGCATTTTGCTTCAAATTTTCATCCAAAACTCAAATGTTGTACCTTTTAGCTTTTTTCCTCAGTTTCTGGATAAAAACTCAAACGGATAGCCCTTTGTATTTTTTCTCAGTTTTTTTATCCAAAACTCAAAGGGGTACCCTTTGTTCTTTTAACCTCAGTTTTTCAATAAAAACTCATAGAGGTACCCCTTTGTATTTTTTCTCAATATTTTAAATAAAAATTTAGAGGGTACTCCTTTCTATTTAGCCTTGGTTTTTCATCCAAGACTCAAAGAGGTACACTTTGCTTTTTACCTCAGTATTTCGACAAAAACTCAAAGGGATAACCCTTAGCATTTTGCCTCAAGTTTTTATCCAAAACTCAAAGGGGTACCTTTTTTGCTTTTTACTTCAATTTTTTGACAAAAACTTATAGGGGAACCTCTTTTCATTTTTCATTAGTTTTTCAACAAAAACTCAAAAGGGGGTACCATTTGGCCTTTAGTCTAAGTTTTTCAATAAGATCTCAAAGGGGTACACCTTTATATTTTTTTCTCATTTTTTCATCCAAAACTCAAAGGAAATACCTTTTGCCTTTTAGCCTCAGTTTTTCACAAAAACTCAAAGAGGTATTTGTTTGCGTTTTTCCTTTTTTTTTCTACAAAATCTCAACGAGGTACCCCTTTTTCATTTTGCCTTAGTTTTTCATCTAAACTCAAAGGGAATAACCTTTTGCTTTTTTCCTCAAATTTTTGGTAAAACCTTGAAGGGATACCCTTTGCATTTTTCATCAATTTTTTCAACAAAAACTCAAACAGCGTGCCTTTTGGCTTTTTGTCTTAGTCATTAAATAAAAACTCAAAGTGGTACACTTTTGCATTTTTTCTCAGTTTTTCATACAAAACTCAAAGGGGAAAACCTTTGGTTTTTTACCTCAGTTTTTTAACAAAATCTCAAATGGACACCTCTTTGCATTTTTCCTCAGTTTTTAAACAAAAACTCAAAGGGGCATAGCTTTACATTTTGCCTCAGTTTTTCAACAAAAACATAAATGGGGTATCCTTTAATTTTTGTCACAATTTTTAATAAAAAGCTCAATGGGATACCTTTTTGCATTTTTTCTTTGTTTTTCAACAAAAACTCAAAGGGATACCTTTTGGCTTTTTGCCCCAGTTTTTCAACAAAAACTTAAAGGGGTACCACTTTGTATTTTTTTCTAAGTTTTTTAACAAAAACTCAAAGGGGTATCCCTTTGCTTTTTTTCCTAAGTTTTTAATTCAAAACTTAAGGGGGGGTACCCTTTTGCTTTTCGCCTCAATTTTTCAACAAAAACTAAAAGGTATACGTATTTGCATTTAGCTTTAGTTTTCATCCAAAACTCAAATGGTGTATCCTTTGGCTTTTTGTCTCAATTTTTCAACAAAAGCTCAAAAGGATGTCCCTTGCCATTTTTTCTCAGTTTTTCATACAAAATTCAAAGGGGTACCCTTTGGCTTTTTGCCTCAGTATTTCGATAAAAATTCAAAGGGATAAGCCTTTACATTTTCCTCAGATTTTCAACCAAAACTCAAAGGGTTACCCTTTAATATTTTGCCTTAGTTATTTATCCAAATCTCAAAGGGGGGTACCCTTTTGCTTTTTGTCTTTTTCTTATGACAAAAACTTTAAAGGGGTACCTTTTTGTATTTTTCATCAGTTTTTCAACAAAAACTTAACAGGGATACCCTTTTGCTTTTTGTCTCAATTTTCAACAAAAATTCAATGGTATACTTTGTCAATTCCCTCGATTTTTCATCCAAAACTCAAAGGGGGTACCTCTTGGCTTTTTGTCTCAGTTTTTCACTAAAAACTCAAAAAGGTAACCCTTTACCTTTTTCTCAGTTTTTTAACAAAAACTAAAAGAGAATACCATTTGGATTTTTGCCTCAGTTTTTAAACAAAAACTAAAAAGTGTACCCTTTTGCATTTTTTCTCAATTTTTCATCCATGACTCAAAGGGAGTACCCTTTGGTTTTTTCCCTTAGTTTTTTATAAAAGCACAGAAGGGGTACCCTTTGGCCTTTTTTTCTCAATATTTCGACAATACTCAAAGGGGTAACACTTTGTATTTTTTTTTCATTTTTTTAAACCAAAACTCAAAAGGGTACCACTTAGCATTCTTCCTCAGTTTTTCATCCAAAACTCAAAGGGTTACCTGTTGGCTTTTTGTCTCAGCTTTTCAGCAAAAACTCAAAGGGATACCCCTTTCCATTTTTTCTCAGCTTTTTAGCAAAAATTTTACGTGTATACCCTTTGGCATTTTGTCTCAGTTTTTCAACGGAAATCTCAATGGGGTGCCTTTATGAATTTTTTCTAAGTTTTTCATCCAAAAACTCAAATGGGGTACGCTTTGACTTTTTATCTCAGTTTTTCAACAAAAACTTAAAGGGGTACCCCTTTGTATTTTTTCAACAAAAACTCATAGGGGGTAGCCTTTACATTTAGCCTTAGTTTTTAAACCAAAACTCAAAGAGGGTACTCCTTTGCATTTTGGCTTAAATTTTCAACCAACACTCCAAAGGGGAAATTCATCACTAAATTTTCAACCAACACTTCAAAGTGGTAGCTCTTTTCATTTTTCCTCAATTTTTCATCCAAAACTCAAAAGGGGTAAACTTTGGCTTTTTACCTAAGTTTTTCAACAAAAAATCAAAGGGGTACCCCTTTGCCTTTTGCCTCAATTTTTTATTCAAAACTCAAAGGGGATATCATTTGGCTTTTTGCCTCAATTTGTTAATAAAAACTCAAAGAGGTATCCCTTTGTATATTTTTCTTAATTTTTCAACCAAAACCCTAAAGAGGTACCCCTTTGTATGTTAGCTTAGTTTTTGAACCAAAACTCAAGTGGGTATCCCTTTGCATTTTGACTCAATTTTTCAACCAACACTAAAAGGGGGTACCCTTTGTCTCTTTGCCTCTGTTTTTAAACAAAAACTAACAGGGATGCCTCTTTGAGTTTTTCCCTCAATTTTTCATCAAAAACTCAAAGGGGGCACCCTTTGATTTTCGCCTTAGTTTTTAAACAAAAATTAAAAGGGTATCATTTTGCATTTTTTCTCATTTTTTCATCCTCAACCTCAAAGGGGTAGCCTTTGGTTTTTTTGCCTCAATTTAAAAAAAAAATCACAGGGGGTAGCCTTTGGCTTTTTTACCTTAGTATTTCGATAAAACTCAAAAGGGATAACGCTTTGAATTTTTTCTCAATTTTTCAACCAAAACTCAAAAGGGTACCCCTTAGCATTTTTCCTCAATTTTTTATCCAAAACTCAAAAGGGGGTACTGTTTTTCTTTTTGTCTCAATTTTTGATAAAAACTTAAGGGGTATCTTTTTGCATTTTTTATTTATTTTTTAACAAAAACTCAAAAGGTCACACCGTGGCATTTTTCCTCAATTTTTAATGGATAACTCAAAGGGGATAACCTTTGGCTTTTTATCTCATTTTTTAAACAAAAACTCAAAGGGGTACCCTTTGCATTTTTTCTCAGGTTTTCAACAAAAATTTAAAAGGGGTACCCCTTTGTATTTTGCCTTAATTTTTTAGCAAAAACTCAAATGGAAACCCTTTAGCTCTTTATCTTAGTTTTTAAATAAAAACTCAAAGGGGTACCCTTTTGCATTTTTATTTAATTTTTCATCTAAAACTCAAAGAGAATACCCATTGGAATTTTGCCTTTGTTTTTCAATAAAAACTCAAAAGCATACCTCTTTGTATTTTTTTCCAGTTTTTCAACAAAAAGTCAAAGGGATACCCCTTGACATTTGACCTCAGTTTTTCATCCAAAATTCAAAGGGTTTCCTTTTGTCAATTTATCTCAGTTTTTCAACAAAAACTCAAATGGGTACCCCTTTGCATTTTTACTCAGTTTTTCAACAAAAACTCAACGTGTATACCCTTTGCCTTTTTTCTTCAGTTTTTCAGCGTTATCTCAAATGGGTGGCCCTATAAATTTTTTCTAAGTTATTAATCCAAAAATTAAATGGGGTACTCTTTGATTTTTTACCTTAGTTTTTAACAAAAACTTAATGGGGAACCCTTTTCTCGATTTTTCAATGAAAACATATAGGTATACTCCCTTTGCATTTTAGCTGAGTTTTTAAACCAAAACTCAAAGAGGTACCCCTTTTCATTTTGGCTCAGTCTTTCAACCAACACTCCAAGGGTTACCCTTTGATTTTTTGTCTCTATTTTTAAACAAAAACTCAAAGGGATACCTTTTTATATTGTTCCTTAATTTTTTATCCGAAACTTAAAAAGGGTATCCTTTTTCTTTTTGTCTCATTTTGTCAACAAAAACTCAAAGGCGTACCCCTTTGCATATTTTCTTAGTTTTTCAACCAAAACCTAAAGTGGTACCCTTTTGCATATTAGCTTAGTTTTTTTAACAAAAACTCGAGGGAGTACCCCTTTACATTTTTACTCAGTTTTTCAACTAATACTCAAAGGGAGTACCTTATGTCTTTTTTCCTTTGTTTTTAGACAAAAATTTAAATGGGTACCTCTTTGCATTTTTTCTCAGTTTTTCATCAAAAACTCAAAAGGGGCACCCTTTGAATTTTTGCCTCAATTTTTAAACAAAAATTAAAAGGGGTATCCCTTTGCATTTTTTCATAGTTTTTTATTCACAACTTAAAACATGTATCATTTGGCTTTTTGCCTCAGTTTTTTTTTAAACTCATAGGGGTATCCCTTTGCATTTTTCCTTAATTTTTCATCCAAAATTTAAAGGGGGTATCCTTTGACTTTTTACCTCAGTTTTTCAACAAAAACTCGAAGGGATACCCTTTTGCCTCAGTTTTTCATCCAAAACTCAAAGGGATTGCCCTTTGGCTTTTTGCCTCAATTTTTCAACAAAAACTCAGAGAGGTACCCCTTTACATATTTTCTCAATTTTTCGACAAAAACTCAAAATGGGTATCCTTTGTCATCTTGATTCAGTTTTTCAATAAATACTCAAACGGGTATCCATTTGCCTTTTAGCTCTATTTTTAAACCAAAACTTAAGGTGGTACCCTTTGGCTTTTTTCTTAGTTTTTCAACAAAAAATAAAAGGGGTACCCCTTTGCATTTTTTCTTAGTTTTTCATTCAAAACTCAAATGGAGTACCCTTTGATTTTTTTATCTCAATTTTTCAAGAAAAACTCAAAGGGATATCTCTTTACATTTTTCGTCATTTTTTCAACAAAAACTCATAGGGGTACCCCTTTGTATTTTTTCTCATTTTTTTAACCAACACACTAAGGGGGTATCCTTTGGTTTTTTGCCTCTATTTTTAAATAAAAATTTATAGGGGTACCTCTTTGTATTTTTTTTTCAGTTTTTCATCCAAAACTCAAATGGGGTACACTTTGGCTTTTTGCCTTAGTTTTTCAACAAAGAATCAAAGGCGTACTCTTTTGCCTCATTTTTCATCCGAAACTTAAAAGGGGTATCCTTTGACTTTTTGCCTCAATTTGTCAACAAAAATTCAAAGGGCTATCCCTTTGCACATTTTCTTAATTTTTCAACCAAAACCTAAAAGGGTACGCTCTTGCATTTTGGCTTAGTTTTTCAACAAAAACTCAAGGGGCTATCCTTTTGTATTTTGACTCAGTTTTTCAACCAATACTCAAAGGGGTTACCCTTTGTCTTTTTGCCTCTGTTTTTAAACAAAAACTCAAAGGGGGTACTTCTTCTCATTTTTTCTCAATTTTTAATGAAAAACTCAAATGGAGCACATTTTGGCTTTTTGCCTCAGTTTTTAAACAAAAACTAAAAGGGGTACCCCTTTGAATTTTTCCTTAATTTTTCATCCACAACTCAAAGCGGGTACCTTTTGGCTTTTTGCCTCAGCTTTTTTTTTTTTAAAAAAACTCACAGGGATACCTGTTTGCCTTTTTTCTCAGTTTTTCATCCAAAACTCAAAGGAGATACCCTTTTACATATTTTATTAATTTTTCAACCAATACTTAAAAGGGTACCCCTTTGTATTTTTTCTCAGTTTTTCATCCAAATCTCAAAATGGGTACCCTTATGCTTTTTGACTTAGATTATAAACAAATACTCAAAGGGGTACCCTTTTGCATTTTTTTTTTCAGTTTTTAAAAAAAAAACTCAAAGGGAGTACCCCTTTGCCTTTTGCCTCAATTTTTCATCTAAAACTCAAAAAGGGTACCCTTTAGCCTTTTGCATCAATTTTTCAACAAAAACTTAAAGAAATATCCCTTTGCTTTCTGCCTTAGTTTTTCATCCAAAATTCAAAAGGGATACCCTTTGATTTTTTCCCTCAATTTTTTTTAGAAAAAACTCAAAGGGGTACCCCATAGCATATTGCCTCAATTTTTCATCCAAAATTCAAAGAAGATACCCTTTGGCTTATTACCTCAGGTGTTAAACAAAAACTTAAAGGGATACCCTATTTCCTTTTGTCTTAATTTTTTATCTAAAACTCAAAGGGCACACCCTTTGGCTTTTTTTCTCAGTTTCTCAATAGAAACTCAAAATGGTAACACTCTGAATTTTTCCTCATTTTTTCATCTAAATCTCAAATGGGGTACCCTTTGGTTTTTACTTCAATTTTTCAAAAAAAAAAAAAAAAACTCAAAGGCATACCCTTTTGTATTTTTCCTAAGTTTTTCAACAAAAACTCAATGGGGTACCCTTTTATATTTTTCCTCAGTTTTTCATTCAAAACTCAAATGAGGTATCATTTGGCTTTTTGCCTCGATTTTTCTACAAAAACTCAAAGGGCTACCCCATTGCATTTTTCTTTAGTTTTTCATCCGAAAATCAAATGAGATATCCTTTGACTTTTTGCCTCAGTTTTTCAACGAAAATTTAAAGAGGTATCCCTTTGCTTTTGTTAGTGTAAGCCCTAGCCCCAATGCATTGTAACGAAACACTTGAAATTAATAAAATGAGGCATTAGTTTTATCTTTTGTATTCCTGTGCATATCAATTGATAAAACTATCCAAGAATGTCGTTTCGGTTTAAGTTATCATGTGTGAGGCACATGGATTGTAAGACCTTGAAACAAATGAGACATCATTCTAAATATCCCTAGTCAGTCATTGTTATGGGAATAACAAATGAATTAAGACTAGTATGCTCTCTCTGATCTTATGAGTTCTGTCTTACGAATCATTAGGACAAGAGTGTCAATCAGAGATCATAGATACATGTTAAAGAACATGGTATCTGGATTCGATCCGCTCATGAGAACACTACATGGTACAAGTCATAAGTGTTTCTCATATGCAAGTTTTGTATCGGAGTTCTTAGACCTGAAATCTCTATGAAACTCTTTATGAATTACTGTGTACTTTGACATACACCTAACGTGCTCGTAACAGAGTGACAAGTACGGGTATGATTGGGTATGCACTGATTCATGTTAGAGAGCATGAGAGAAGTGAAGGGATTACCCCTCTCGATAAGAGAGAAAAATATCACCGGCCACTTGATCAGTGAACTGAGAAGTGTATGGCCATACCGAGATGAAATAATGAGTAATCATTATTTATCTGAGAGTTCAGTGTCACTGGAATATC
Organism: Excoecaria agallocha; assembly: GCA_037975025.1. Lineage (NCBI taxonomy): Eukaryota > Viridiplantae > Streptophyta > Magnoliopsida > Malpighiales > Euphorbiaceae > Excoecaria > Excoecaria agallocha. The sequence goes on from CM075821.1 coordinate 173,996, forward strand.
AAGAAATGAATTAATGTATATAAGGATGACTAGTTCCATGCCTTATATTAATTCTGATATTTATGGGTAAGGGACTATGCGAAATTGCATTAGGTCACCAAATGCCATATGCATTTTCATTTAATTTGGAATGCTATAATATCTTGCTAGAGAATATATATAGCCTTTGAATTAATTTATTAATTCATTGCCAACATTAAATGGACCTATAGGATCGCACATAAAGCACTAGGCTTAAAATTGTATTGGAAATTAATTTAGACTTTTATTTAAAGTCAAATTAATGCATGCAATGGGTGAACAGATTTTTACTGTTAACAATTGGTCACGAGAGAAATTTACCGGCATGTGTTAGGTTTAATTTCAATTGATTAATTATCTATGTATAATTAAGTTAATTGAGTATTAAATCCTAAATTATGTTTAATCAAAATATAATACTTGAGAGGGAATTAAAGTAACCAAAGTTTAAACTAGGAATCCTAGTTAAATTTGGCAACTAATTACCTTAGTTAAGTAAGTTTGTTTTGATTAACTAAATGATGCCATTTGAATTTAAATTCTAATAGAATTTAAATTAAAATATATATCTCTTAATTATTAAGTGTTAGTGGCTGAAATTGCTACCTAATTTAAGGCACTCACACATGACTAAAGTAAGTGATATATATTAAATGAATTAAAGGAATAATGGTGGGTGCCACTTTTATTCTTCTTCTCTCTTTTGGCCATGAGACTATTAGTGGGATTGGTAGAGATTCCTTTTGCTCTAAATTCTCTCATGGAAGGTGACTAAGATAGAAAGAAAAGAAGAAAGAACAAGAAGAGTTCTTGTGTCTTTCAAACAATTCCATTGCCTAATACACAAATATAGAGCTAGCACTCTTGATTTTAAGCTATCTTTGCAAGTGTGTGTGAACATAGAGAGGAGTGGCATAAAGGCTGTTCCTTTGGCATTGGTGGTGAAGATCTAAGGTAAATAAATTCATCTTAGTTGCTGGTCATCATCAAAATCAAGTCTTGAAGAGCATCTAAAGTTGTAAGTTTCAAAACTCTAAAATTGCATGTTTTCGTTCCTAGTTTTGGATATGTATGGTATGCATGATAAAAATTTTGTTTTTCCGCTGTGCTATCATGATTATCATACCATGTCAAATTCCATCAGTGGTATCAGAGCCTAGACATGCTTATTTTAGTGCTTTAGATGCATGAAAAAATTAATTAAAAATCGTTATTTTGAAAACATGCAAATCTGAAATTTTCTGTTTTGAGTTTTTTGCATTGTTTTGGTGTAAAAACGATTTTAATTGATTAGATAGGTATTATAATTAATATGACATGTTAATATACTGTCCTAAGATGTTATTAGGGCTGGTAATGGTCGGATTTAATTATTTATACCTGATGGTACATGTTAATCATGAAACTAGGTGCTAGTTGGCATGTAAATTGCTAGTTTAACAACTAGTTTTCAAAATTAAATGTAAAATTGATTTTGGCATGTTTGTAAGTGATTTTTAAAGATTAAATATCAGGTCTGGACATATTTTAAATTTGGTTTTAATTCTGGTCCATGACAATTTAATTGATTAATTTTAAAATCACTTAAAACAATGACTAGTTTGTGTTTGTTACATGTTTAATCAACATTGTTTGCTTTGTTTTGATTAAAATGGTAAAAAACACATTTAGATTTAAATGGTACAGAATATTAAATCAATGTTTATGGACTTATTTAGTTTTTTAAATGACTCATAAAATTGATTTAAATGTTTGTGCATTTCATGGCATTACATAAGCATTAAACAACTAGTTTTTGTTGTTTGTTTGTTTTGCATGAATGCCGGGTATTATATATATATGTTCTTCATGATTTTATGTTTAATTCATGTTGGTACATATTATATGTATTTTTAATGTTTATGGGCTGTATGACATAAAATTAAAAATGGCAAAATTGGAAATTATACTAGAGTTGATTTATGGCACAAATCTAACTAGTTTGTGTTTTGGGCTTTTAAGAGAACTTATTCAATAAGAGGATTTAGTCCATTGGGCTTCGGCCCAGGCCCATCACGGGGTCTTCTCTTAAAGGTTCAAGTACACAATTTCCATTAATGGGCTTGGCTAAATTGATTAAAATTGGACTTTGTCTGATCCATGAATGCTATGTATATTTATTTGCTTGTTTGGTGTGATGAATGGATATGCATGGTGCATTCATGGGCCCTGGGTTTTTGTAATTAAATATGGCCTGCGTGCCATTATATTTTATTGTAAAATTTTCATTTATTTCTTAGAATAGAATTTATTTGAAGACTTTGTAAATCAAGACGAAGCCCACCGAAGTGGAGAAGCCCAACTCGAAGATTCTTATGTAATAGTATAGAATCTTAGTTGTAGGTTTTTGGGCCCATGTTTGTCACGCTTTACTTTATGCAATTATATATATATGCATGCTATGTATGGATGACAAATCGTATGCCATGTAAGCCGTAATAAAATGAATCCCTAAAAATAGTAAGTCACAAAGTTGCCTTCCTAATTCGAAACATGTCAAGGCATCGATCATCGGTCACGTAGACTAGGAGTCCTAGATGCGCCCGATTATCTTTGTGAGGCATGGGTTGTGAATGTAGGTTGGACTTAACATGGAATGGGATGCTCGGACCTAGGCAACTTATAAATGGGTTTGTGCTATAACATTGTTTGATGTTAGCCCATTTGATCCAAGAGTCATGTACGAGACATGATTGGAGTTTTTCCTACCTAAGTAACTTAACTTATTAGGTGTACAGGCTCAGCTTGACTAATAAGTTGTTGTGAAAAGTGGATCTTGGCCCACATTAAATCACTAACGCGAATTATTTATGGGGATATTAATTCGGTTTGTGGGATCATTAATAAGACCTCATTTAATCTTGCTAAATTTTATTGTAGATTGAAAATGGCATTTTCAAATAACAATTTCTCATTGCGATCGGTCCTTGAAAAGGACAAATTAAATGGCACCAATTTCATAGACTGGTCTCGAAACTTAAGAATAGTTCTTAAGCAAGAGAAGAAGTCGTATGTTTTGGATGCACCCTTGCCTGAAGAACCAGGAAGGAACGCCTCTGCGGTTCAAAAGGAAACTTTTGAGACCAAGAAGAGCGACTCCAATGATGTGACCTGTCTGATGCTGGCCACTATGGTGCCTGAATTGCAAAAGCAATTTATGGACCAAGAGGCCTATGCGATCATGGTGCACCTCAAGGAGATGTTCCAAGAACAAGCTCGTCACGAGAGGTTCGTGACAACAAAGGCTTTAATTTCTTACAAGATGGCTGAGGGTACTTCTGTTAGTACCCATGTACTCAAGATGAAAGGGTATCTTGATACTCTTGAGAAGCTTGAGGTACTAGTGCCAAAGGAATTGGCCACTGACTTGATCTTAGGATCATTGTCTGCTGCTTATGATCCATTTGTGATGAATTATAACATGCATGCAATGAACAAGTCAGTTACTGAGCTTCATGGGATGCTTAAGAATGCTGAGGAGAACATTCGAAAGACCAATCCCGTACTAATGGTTCAAAAGGGAATTAAGAAGGGACAAGCTAAGGGAAAGGGAAAGGGAAAGGAAAAACCCAAGTCAGTTGGGAGTGCACCTCAGGCCCAATCCAAGCCCAAGGCACCAAAACTCAAAGAGAGTGAGAGCACTTGCTTCCATTGCAACAAGATAGGGCATTGGAGGAAGAATTGCGCTCTCTTTAAGGAAGAACAAAAGAAGAATGGAGCCAAGGCGTCCAGTTCTGGTATTTTTGTTGTTGAAGTTGACCTTTCTATTTCTACCACTTGGGTATTGGATACCGGTTGTGGTTCTCACATTTGTTCAAATGTGCAGGGGTTAAGAAATAGGCGGTTACTTGGGAAGAATGAAGTGGACCTCCGTGTGGGGAATGGAGCACGAGTTGCTGCCATGGAGATAGGTGACTATCACCTCACTTTACCTTCCGGACTTTGTATTGTTTTAAATAATTATTATTATGTGCCTGCTATGAGCAGAAACATTATTTCAGTTTCATGTTTGGATAATGATGAATTTGATTTTGTTATTAAAAAGGGCAATGCTCATATTCGTCGCGAAGGCATTTCTTATGGCAATGCCATGTTGCAAAATGGCCTTTATATCCTTGATTTACAAAACAAAGAGTCTATATACAACATTAATACAAAGAGGGTTAAATCAAACGAATTAAACCCTACTTACTTCTGGCATTGTCGTTTAGGATATGCAAACGAAAAACGCATTTCAAGACTCCACAAAACTGGAGTGCTTGGGTCATTTGACTTAGAATCTTATGACACATGCGAGCCATGTTTGTATGGAAAAATGACAAAGAGTCCTTTTAACAAGAAAGGTGAAAGGACTAATGGCTTATTGAAACTAATACATACCGATGTATGTGGACCATTAAGTACACAAGCTAGAAGTGGTTTTAGCTACTTCGTGACTTTCACAGACGACTTCAGTAGATATGGCTATGTCTATCTAATGAAGTACAAGTCTGAAACTTTTGAGAAATTCAAAGAGTTTAAGAACGAAGTAGAAAACCAACTTGGCAAAAGTATAAAAGCCATTCGATCAGATCGAGGTGGCGAATACTTAAGCCAAGAGTTTGATGATCATCTAAAAGAGTGTGGAATTATTTCACAGCTCACTCCTCCTGGAACACCGCAATGGAATGGTGTGTCCGAAAGGAGAAATCGAACTCTGTTGGACATGGTTCGATCTATGATGAGTCAAGCTAATCTTCCTATCTCTTTTTGGGGTTATGCATTAGAAACTGCTGCGTTTCTATTGAACCGTACTCCAACTAAAGCAGTTGAGAAGACACCATACGAGGTATGGACTGGGAAAGAACCCAATATGTCTTTTCTCAAGATTTGGGGCTGTGAAGCACATGTTAAGAAATTAACATCTGACAAACTAGAGTCCAAATCGACTGTCTGCTTGTTTGTGGGTTATCCCAAAGAAACAAAGGGATACTACTTTTACTCAAAAGCCGAGAACAAAGTATTTGTTGCTCGCAAGGCTGTTTTCTTGGAAAAGGAGTTCCTTCTCAAGAAAGACAGTGGGAGTAAAGTAGAATTTGGAGAAATTCAAGTGCCACAAACTCCTATAGAGGATGAGTTGGAAATGGGATCAGGTTCACAACCAGTTGTGGAACAAGAACCCATTACACAAGTACCTAGAAGGTCTGGTAGGGTACGTCAGGAGATTGAGAGATATGGATTTCTAATCACTGACAATGACACTATTGAGTTAGTAGATCGTGAGGATCCTACTACCTACCGAGAAGCTATTGAAAGCCCAAACTCGGATAATTGGCTTGAAGCCATGAAATCCGAGATGCAATCAATGTACGATAACCAGGTTTGGACCTTGGTTGATCCACCGGAAGGTGCTAAGGTAATTGAATGCAAGTGGTTATTCAAACTAAAAGCTGATAAGACCTACAAAGGTAGACTAGTAGCAAAAGGTTTTCGACAAACTCATGGTATAGACTATGACGAGACCTTTTCGCCTGTAGTCATGCTCAAGTCCATTAGGATCTTGCTTGCCATAGCTGCATATCATGATTATGAGATATGGCAAATGGATGTCAAAACTGCTTTCCTCAACGGAAATTTACTTGAGGATGTGTATATGACACAGCCTGAAGGTTTTGTCAATCCCAAGCATCCTAAGAAGGTTTGCAAGCTTCAAAAATCCATTTATGGATTAAAGCAAGCATCCCGAAGTTAGAATCTTCGTTTTGATGAAGCAGTCAAAGATTTTGACTTCATCAAGAACGAAGATGAGCCTTGTGTGTACAAGAAGGTTAGTGGGAGCATAGTAGTGTTTCTAGTCCTATATGTGGACGACATCCTTCTCATTGGAAATGACATTCCAACATTGCAAAAGGTTAAGCAATGGTTGGGAAAATGTTTCTCAATGAAAGACTTAGGTGAAGCCGAGACAATACTTGGTATTCGAATCTATAGAGATAGATCGAATCGGCTTTTGGGACTAAGTCAAGAAAAGTACATAGACAAAGTACTAAAGCGTTTTAGTATGGGAGACTCAAAGAAAGGATACATACCTTTGGCTTTGGGAGTTCCTTTGACTAAAGAACAGTGCCCTAAAACCAAAGAGGAAAGGGACAACATGAGTAGAATCCCATATGCATCTGCTATTGGATCTATCATGTACGCTATGTTATGTACTAGGTTGGATGTTGCTCATGCACTGAGTATAACCAGTAGGTTTCAGCAAGACCCTGGTGAGAAGCACTGGTCTGCTGTAAAAGGGATCCTGAAGTACCTGCGAAGGACTAAGGATCACTTCTTGGTGTATGGTGGTCAAGAAGAGCTCGTCATACAAGGTTATGCCGATGCTGCTTTTCAGACCAACACTCAGGATTCTAGATCGCAATCTGGGTTTGTTTTTATTTTGAACGGTGGTGCTGTCAGCTGGAGAAGCTCGAAGCAAGAAACCGTTGCCGACTCAACTACAGAATCTGAGTATATTGCAGCAAGTGAGGCTACAATAGAGGCTGTTTGGATTAAAAATTTCATTAATGGATTAGGAGTGGTCCCAAGCGTCCTAGATCCATTAGAAATTTTCTGTGACAATAACGGGGCCATTGCACAGGCCAAGGAGCCCCGGTCACACCAGAAATCCAAACACATACTCAGAAGGTACCACTTGATCAGAGAAATCATTGATCGTGGGGACGTCGAGGTTAGCAAGATATCAAGTGAAGACAATGTAGCAGATCCTTTGACGAAACAGTTACGTCCAAATCTGCACGAAGCTCATTTGAGAGCGTTCGGTCTTAAGGCTATGCCCAATTGGGACTAGTGCTAGTGGGAGATTGTTAGTGTAAGCCCTAGCCCCAATGCATTGTAACGAAACACTTGAAATTAATAAAATGAGGCATTAGTTTTATCTTTTGTATTCCTGTGCATATCAATTGATAAAACTATCCAAGAATGTCGTTTCGGTTTAAGTTATCATGTGTGAGGCACATGGATTGTAAGACCTTGAAACAAATGAGACATCATTCTAAATATCCCTAGTCAGTCATTGTTATGGGAATAACAAATGAATTAAGACTAGTATGCTCTCTCTGATCTTATGAGTTCTATCTTACGAATCATTAGGACAAGAGTGTCAATCAGAGATCATAGATACATGTTAAAGAACATGGTATCTGGATTCGATCCGCTCATGAGAACACTACATGGTACAAGTCATAAGTGTTTCTCATATGCAAGTTTTGTATCGGAGTTCTTAGACCTGAAATCTCTATGAAACTCTTTATGAATTACTGTGTACTTTGACATACACCTAACGTGCTCGTAACAGAGTGACAAGTACGGGTATGATTGGGTATGCACTGATTCATGTTAGAGAGCATGAGAGAAGTGAAGGGATTACCCCTCTCGATAAGAGAGAAAAATATCACCGGCCACTTGATCAGTGAACTGAGAAGTGTATGGCCATACCGAGATGAAATAATGAGTAATCATTATTTATCTGAGAGTTCAGTGTCACTGGAATATCAAGAAATGAATTAATGTATATAAGGATGACTAGTTCCATGCCTTATATTAATTCTGATATTTATGGGTAAGGGACTATGCGAAATTGCATTAGGTCACCAAATGCCATATGCATTTTCATTTAATTTGGAATGCTATAATATCTTGCTAGAGAATATATATAGCCTTTGAATTAATTTATTAATTCATTGCCAACATTAAATGGACCTATAGGATCGCACATAAAGCACTAGGCTTAAAATTGTATTGGAAATTAATTTAGACTTTTATTTAAAGTCAAATTAATGCATGCAATGGGTGAACAGATTTTTACTGTTAACAATTGGTCACGAGAGAAATTTACCGGCATGTGTTAGGTTTAATTTCAATTGATTAATTATCTATGTATAATTAAGTTAATTGAGTATTAAATCCTAAATTATGTTTAATCAAAATATAATACTTGAGAGGGAATTAAAGTAACCAAAGTTTAAACTAGGAATCCTAGTTAAATTTGGCAACTAATTACCTTAGTTAAGTAAGTTTGTTTTGATTAACTAAATGATGCCATTTGAATTTAAATTCTAATAGAATTTAAATTAAAATATATATCTCTTAATTATTAAGTGTTAGTGGCTGAAATTGCTACCTAATTTAAGGCACTCACACATGACTAAAGTAAGTGATATATATTAAATGAATTAAAGGAATAATGGTGGGTGCCACTTTTATTCTTCTTCTCTCTTTTGGCCATGAGACTATTAGTGGGATTGGTAGAGATTCCTTTTGCTCTAAATTCTCTCATGGAAGGTGACTAAGATAGAAAGAAAAGAAGAAAGAACAAGAAGAGTTCTTGTGTCTTTCAAACAATTCCATTGCCTAATACACAAATATAGAGCTAGCACTCTTGATTTTAAGCTATCTTTGCAAGTGTGTGTGAACATAGAGAGGAGTGGCATAAAGGCTGTTCCTTTGGCATTGGTGGTGAAGATCTAAGGTAAATAAATTCATCTTAGTTGCTGGTCATCATCAAAATCAAGTCTTGAAGAGCATCTAAAGTTGTAAGTTTCAAAACTCTAAAATTGCATGTTTTCGTTCCTAGTTTTGGATATGTATGGTATGCATGATAAAAATTTTGTTTTTCCGCTGTGCTATCATGATTATCATACCATGTCAAATTCCATCAGCTTTTTGTCTAAATTTTTCAGCCAATACTATAAGTGTAACCCTTTGATTTTTGCCTTAATTTTGCACCTAAAAATAAAAGGCATACCCCTTTACTTTTTATTTGAATTTTTCAATCAAAACTCAAAGGGGCACCTTATTGATTGTAAATGGGTAGTAAATTGATAAAATTTTTCTAATTTGATCATACCATTGAAAATTTAAGGTAATTCTCAATTTTCTATATCTTTAATCGGGTTTAAAGTAACTTGATTATGGTCAATATATATATATATATATATATTCGGCTACCTGAATAGTACTTCTTAGCAGTGAATAATGGCACATCAGATGACACCAGGTAGCACCGGGGTGAATATTACCACTCCATCTTTACTGCTGGAAATTAAAATTTATGACGAGTCTTATGGTATAATTTAAGAAAAAATTGAGGTCAAATTGGCCTTTAAAACGCACAGAGGAAAAAATACCTAAATCGTAAAAGATTTGACCAACTTTGACTAACTCAAAAAAATATATATTTTAATCCTAAAAAAATGATTCTAATTGTATCGAACCATTAGAAATAATCACAATGAATTTTTGGTGCTGAAAAATGAATTTTTGGATAATTTTGAATTTTAGGATTTCAAATTGGTAATTTCACTTTTGCACTAAGAAAGTGCCAAAACGGTCTTATTTTGATCCAACATTTTAGAAACACCCTAAATAATATTTTTGAATTATTTTCTATGGTAATTTGACAACAAAAAATAATTGGCCAATTACAAGTTGACAAATGCCACAATTTGGGCCCTTAGATCAAATAGTACCCAATTAATCTCAACGCTCCATTTTTTAGGCTAAAAAATATAGCCATAGGGCAAATAACACCTAGAAAATTGACATTAAAACAGCTCCATCCCATTTTTCTCTTGCTTCCACAATTTTTAACCATATTCAAGCTCTAAACCTCCATTTTCTTCCCAATTCTCACCTCAAATTCATCAAAATTTTCATCCTCACCATTAATTACACCTTAGGTTAACCTAAGAAGGGGATTCGAATCTAGAAATTGGAAGGAGCCAAGTTAGGAAAAATTCCCAAAATAGGTAAAATTTAATTCTTTTGATTAGAATTTGTAGTGTTTAGCTAGAATTCATGTTTTTAAGTGATTTTACATCAAAATAATGAAGAAAAAATAACTAAAATTTCACTATGGAATTTGGTCCAAAACGGAAAAAGAAGGAGAGAAGAAGAAAAAGGAAGATAAGGGCAAGGATAAGGTGATTTGAGGTCTATCTGGCTTTATAAAGTTAGTGGATACAATTACACTTAATTTTATTAAGTTTTTCTTTGAATTTTGCATAAGCTTCCATTATGTAACTATAGGATTATAGGTAAAATGTTGCAACAACGCAAGATTAATTAGTGAATTGATGAATTAAAATGAAAGAAATGCCAAATAGCATGAAATCAATCCATAATGCCTTGAATATTGAAGTGGTTGAATTGTGTACTATGGTATACAAGATTGTATTTTGGTGATAACTTGATAAAATGGCATGAAATGATCATTAAAATAAGAATTGAGTTTAGTTTCATGAAGAAAATAATCAATGATGTTTGAATCCTATTATGTCCGAATGATATACCTAAAGTATACTAGATGAATTTTGATGGATAATGAACAATTAAGGCATGTAATGACTAGATAAATGAATGTAAGGTTGGATAGTGATAAAACATCATGAACATGTGAAATCATCACATGCACGAATAATTTACTTGGATATAATGGCATGTATGATGAATGTATAATATTAATCATCGAAAATATGATGAATATGTGTATACCTGATGTAATTGATGTGGAAGAATGCAAGTTATGATGACACATAACATAGTAATGTAGTAGAAATGTGAGAAAATATAACAAGAAATAGGAAAATCTATTTTCCCTAAATAAACAGTGGTCAAACCATAAATATAGGATATAATGGGTAGCCATAAGGACAAGTACCAATGTATAATATTGAATTAAGTTTGGATTGTAGACCACCACTAGTCTACCTATTTATGATATATATATTAGAGTGCCATTTGAGGAGTTGATCACTCCATGTTGTCACCTTAGTATATTTCAGATCATTAGAGTTTTCGTTCTGTATATTCAATTCGAGAATTTTCACTCATCACTACTATGGAAAAATGTGCAATTTAACAAGAAAAAAGAGGATTAAAGTGTCAATAAGTAAAGAAGAATAATGAAAGTGTGAATAAAAGATAAGGAAATGTGAAAAGAATAGTTAAGCGAATAATAGTGGCAAATATGTAAATAGGTAAAAAAAGAAGGGCAAAAACATAAATAAATATTACAATATAATTAAAAGGGATAAAATGGTAAAAATTATGAAAATTTATAAAATTTTAGTTAGTATGGACCAAAGGATAATTTGCCACCATATAAGGTATTTGCAAGGACCAAGATGTAACTAGAAGAGTAAAAATGTATTAAATGGTATAAAAGGGCAAAAGAGTAAAATTAGTATAGTAAACGGTGAAAAAGGTGACAAAGCAAAAGTTTAGGGACTAAAATTAAATTTTTACCTAAAATGTGGAACAAATGAGTAAAAATTGAAAATAAGTAATGATAAGGATTAAATGACAATTTAAGAAGTCAAAAAGGAATTTTAAGGGAAATAAGTAAAAGAAATATATATATATATATATATATATATATATATATATATATATATATTAACAAATAACACTAGTAATGAATGAATTTTTGTTTATTGTATCCACAACTAAGTAATTTAGTTGCTTAGTGCGATATTTTGTTAGACTGTGCACAGAAGACAGATGATGGGAGCAAAACCGATGACGGAAAAATTGGTTAGCATGTACAGGACAAGCTGATAAAGAAATTTAGACCTATATTGTTCTTGAACCATTTTGGACATGTTTTATATATATATATAATAATGGACTATGATCTATAAAAAATTGTATATATAATTAAGTAAAAATATTTAGCATGTTGTGTATTGAGAATATATATGCATGCACTCATACTATATACATGAGTTGTGGATTTGAGAATATGATGGAATTGTGGTTGATTGAAACTGGAAGTTAAATTGAAGATTGTGGATTGATGATTGATTATATTGAGAGTATTTTTTTGGAACTCTTTGCAGGAAGGTAGGTATCGGCTATAACCGTTGTGCTGTCCAAATTTTAATAAATTGTTAGAAATAAAAATAATTTTAAGTGCATGTAAGTACCTTTTGGCAGTTATAAACTAACTAAATAAGTTAAGGAATTTGATAATCAAATTAAGAAGGATATATTATTTGGAGCAATAAAGTAAATAATTGAGCAATTAGAGATATCACCGACTTTATAATGCTCCGGCATTCAGACCAATGTTTGGGTGTAGGGTGTCACAATAAGACAACAACATTAACCAAGGCTGCAAAATTCCAATTGAATCACTTAAATTCTGGCATCCATATATACGACCCAAATGAATGCATAGAATATCAGGGAGTTTTTGTTTTCCAAAAAACAACCAAACTCAAACAACCAAAACGTTAACAAACCGACAACTATAACAATCCCTACACCATGCATGCAACTTGGAATTGAAACTTTCATTTCCTCAGCCCCAAATAAAGTGCCATTTTCTGTAACATATTTTTCAAATGTAAATAATCTATTGCTAAGATCGCCATCCATTTATGCAGTCAGATATAGTTTCCGGTTGCATACACAGAGTCAAACTAGTTAAGTTGATTGCTAGATCATTATCTTGCAGTCCACAGTCTAAAATATTTGATGCTATGACAAGTAAAGAAGTTTTTCAATCAATTCAATCACTTAACCAACAAATCATTTTAAATCAATGGGACTACTACAACCAATAAAGGAGAACCCCGCCTACCAAACAACTAGGCATACCACCACGCTCGTAGACAACATCTAAAACGTGTACTATAACTATAGTCCAATATTGTTGCTCAAGATCATTCCTTAGAAACCACAAAAGCAAGGCATGCCAATACCAAAAGGGCTCATGAAAACCACAAAATCAACTACTAAAAGTCGGAACAAATAGTGAGATATCAAAACATCTAAGAATAGCACCAAAGGAAATGAACATACTCAACTAATATTTGATTGGTTTAAGTGGTCTCCAGTTCGAATATTGCGAATGACAAAAATTGATATTAGAAGAGGTTTATGGCTGTAGTGGACCAACCTAACTCAAACTAAATAATACCAGTATTAAAAAAAAAAAAAAAAAAAGAAATAAACAAGCTTAACCTCAGGATACATATAAATTCCTCTTCTGTTGCACATCTAACAAACACATGGAAATAAGTATGTCAATAAATTCAGTCACTTAACCTCCCAAACACTACCATCCATGGAAATGTTAAAAGAGTAACAAGGGAGCTATGCACAGCAAACAATTATACAAATCACCAAGCTCGTAACAACTACGAAAGCATGCACTATAATCCACTACAAACCAAAAGCAAGATATCCCAAAACCAAAAGAGCCATATGAAAATTGATAACTTAAAAAGTTAGAACAAATTAACAAGACATCAAAAAAACAAATATATATATATATATATATATATATATATATCACAACACTTGAAAGGGTATATTTCTCTACGCAGTGTACTTGTATGTTTCCATTATAATCATTAACAGCATGTAAATAGTTATTAAAACTACAACGAACAAAGAAAAACAATTATTTCTAAGATTACACAAATAAAATCAGTAAAGGACCTAAAGAATGTAGCCTTGAAACAGAGACATAATGTGAATTGTTTCAAAAGTTGAAATTTATGGAAAACCAACTAAATGAAAGCAAGAATAGTATAGGGATACAGACATGTGCCTTGCCTGAATCAATAGCTATTACGCAGACCGATTGGCATACCTTTCAACCTTATCATCATTCAGATTAATTCCCACCATTGCTTCGCCCAATCCACAGCTCACATCTGCAACAACATCAGGGTCACTATAATGTGTCACTGCTTGTACAATCGCACGGGCTCTCCTCGGTGGATCCCCACTCTTGAAAACTCCAGAACCCACAAACACACCATCGCAACCTAGCTGCATCATCATGGCCGCATCTGCCGGTGTAGCCACTCCACCAGCCGCAAACTGCACCACCGGAAGCCTCCCAAGCTGTTTGGTCTGCATAACCAAATCATAAGGAGCCGCAATCTTCTTAGCAAAAGTGAAGACCTCATCATCATCCATGTTCCTCAAGACTCTAATGTCTCCCATCACGGACCTCAGGTGCCTAACCGCCTCAATGACATTGCCGGTGCCAGCCTCCCCTTTAGTTCTGATCATTGCCGCTCCCTCCCGGATTCTGCGAAGGGCTTCTCCGAGATTCCGGCAACCACAGACGAAAGGAATCCGGAAATTATGCTTGTTAATGTGGTTTTCATCGTCCGCCGGAGTGAGAACCTCGCTCTCGTCTATATAATCGATGCCTATAGCTTCGAGAATCTGAGCTTCCACGAAATGGCCGATTCGGGCTTTGGCCATCACGGGAATGGTGACGGATTGTTTGATTTCTTTGATTAGCTGAGGGTCGCTCATGCGAGCAACGCCGCCCTGAGCGCGGATGTCGGCGGGAACCCGCTCTAAAGCCATGACGGCGCAGGCACCAGCTTCTTCGGCGATGCGGGCTTGTTCGGCGTTGACAACGTCCATGATAACGCCGCAGCGGAGCATCTGAGCAAGGCCCACCTTGACGGAGAAAGGAGATTTCTTGGTGGTTTCATAGATGGCGCCATTGCCGTAGACGGTTACAACTCCGGTATCAGCCATTTGTGAAAGAGAGAGAAATGAAAGGTAAGCGACGCGAGAACGAAGGAGATAGCCCAAGTATAGAGTGGGAAGTGAATGGCTAGGGATTTATTTTCTGTAATTTCTTTCTGGACATCGAATTTCTTTCTTTATTATTATTTTTATTTAACATTCTTAATTATATTTTATTTACAATTTTTAATTTTAAATCCATTTTTTGAAATTTCTTAATCTTTATATAGTTTTCCCTTTATTTTTTTTATTTATTTTTGTGAAACATATAATTTACCCTTTCTAATCTATAACTAATGTCAATGTTATTAAAATCGGACCGAATAAAGAATCGAAAAGCTTAAGGATTTATGATTCGACCGGTTCGTTGGGATTCAAAAGAGTTTTTTTTAAATATATTATTTTTTAAATTTTATATAAATATTATGAAAATATCACTATATAAAAAAATTAAAAATAGTTTAGAAAATTATATTTATCATCAAACATTAATAATAAGACTATATTTTCAAGTCATTCAACATTTATAACAAAAATTTAAGATAAATATAGTAAAAAGTTACAAATTTTTAAAGAAATTCTTCAAATATAAATTATAAAATTTTATTTTATTCATAAAAATTCATTAAATTGTTTAAATTTTAATTATTTTGTATTTATAATTTTATTTTATTTTTTTCAGCACAAAATAATATTGTATGAATATTTTGGACAAAAAATTGATTTTTCTAAAATCAAACTGGTTTGTTATTATTTAACCCGATTTTTTCAGTTTTATCCCGGTTTAACCGGTCTTCTGGAGATTTGAAACAGTTTCTTCTTATTTTCACCAATCGAACCAACAGGACCAACCGATGATTCACGGTTAAATTGATTCAATCGCCCGGTCCGGTTTTAATAACACTAGTCATAAATTCATATTTACATTTTTGAAAATATGAATATAAGAATACTAAAAGTTGCAAAAATAATTTTACGGCTGGTTCTTTCCTGCAATTTTTCCAAATGTTCTAACTATAATAATATTTTGAGAATCACAAACTCCAAATTATTATCATTGAAATAAATACATGCAAATTTCATCAATAATTAAATAGTTTTTAAATTTACTACTGGAATTTTTAAATTAATTATTACGAGTTATGAGATGTAGAGAAATTTAATATAATACTATTATTCTCTATATTCTATTTTACATGTTACTTTTAAGTAAAATTTAAATTTTATTTATTTATCACTTTTAAATTTTAAATATAATTTAATTTATTTTTTAATAAAATTTTTTAATTTAATTTTATTTATATAATTTAAAATTAAATTTAAATTTATTTATTATTTTTTAATTATAATAAAAATTACAGATAAAAAAATGGAAGGAGGCCGATTCTTGTGGCGGGAGAAAGAGGCAGTGTCAGACGAAAGCCGCTCTGCTATCCTCACTGTATACCACATAAACCAATGAATACTTCTTAACTATCAGTCATCTTCACGTTTAATTACTATTATTATTAAAAAAGTATATACATAAATTTCCACTATATTGTCTCCTATAAAAATTCGTGACATTTCAATAAATAACTAAAAAAATTGTAAATAATAATAAAAGATAATTTGATATTTCTGATAAATTTAGAAAAATAAGATAATAATTTAATATTATTTATATTTTAAATAAATTTATATAGCTAATTTAATATTAATTTAAAAAGATAATAATAATAATAATTATTATTATTAAGGGAAAAAAATAAAAGATTTCAAGTTTGTACAACATGGATTTCTTTTTGGCATTTCAGCTAATACCTTATCTCTAAAAAAACAATAATTTCTAATGCACTAAAAGAACTACCAACTATAAACAACAGTAGATCTGCAAAAACGCAAAAATGCCATACAACTTCAAAACTCCCAAATGTCTCACCCTTTCACCTCCTTCATTGCTCTCACTTCCTCCATTACTCTCTGCTTCTCCATTAACCAACTTTTTATTAGCTTCTCGACAGCAGCCTGGAGACTACAGGGCGAGCTCGCAGAGGGAACCGCGGTTGACTTTTGGAGGAATTCCTTTTGCTTCTGTTCAGCGAAGCAAAGTATAGAATCTGTACATACTTCACGTGCGGATGACGGTGGGAGAGGCTCAAAGTTCTGCAACTTTGAATACTCTGTTATCAGGTGGAACATGTAATCATGCACTCGATCCATACTCAATGTTTCCATAAGATTTTGCCCTGCTTTTCCTATTGTCTCTGCCTGTTTGTGAAAAATTTTGGATAATTAATACAACTATATAGAACAACTATATGCAAAGTTCTGCCTAGTGCATGGTCATAATCAACCAATGACAAATCTAATAAACTAGCTAGGATGAGTTTATGTGAAATATATCTAACATAAACCTGTCTGGACAACATGTATGTCAATCACGAGTGTCATTTTCTATCAGGGACTTTTTTAAGGTAGGATATTTCTTTCCAAAACTGAGTCCGTTTATAAATTCAAGGACCAATCCAATGATAAACCAATATCTATGCAAAATAAAAACTACTTTGTATACCTGGAAGTTTATCATTAATTGGTCAATCAACTGGTCTTGGCAAGTATCTCCTAATAAGACATAGCCAATTTGTCTTGATACTAGGGCTTGCATTTACAGCCACAATGAGAAGGTAACATCAGACTATGAACAGATACCAACACCCAACAATTTTGTCCAGCAATAAAATGTCTTATCTAGACCTAATTCATACCTTTCTTCATTAACACAGCTACTGACAATTCTACCATTGGCTAGACAAGTCGACTATTATCACAAGTACTACAGAAGTCAATGTAGACAAGCAAGCAGCTGCTTTCCAAATAATTGCTCGTGGTTTTTTTTTTTTTTTTAATTGGCCACCGTAATTTTAAAATGATTAAATATATCACTATACTATAAAATAATTTTATCCAATTAGGTGAAATTTTTTATTAGTTATTGTATACAAAATGACAATTTTTTAATTATTTTAAACACTTAATGCTCCTCTTATTATGCGTATAAGTTCAAGCATTATAAATAGCTCAATGCAATCTACCCAAATATATATATATATATATATTTAGATTAGGATAGTTTCTCTTCACTTTACCTTTCTAAAGAGCTGATTAGAGTTTCAGAGTGTTAATCCTGAAACCATTCAGGAGACCTTACCTTTCTTTGTCCGCAAGTTGGGTGGGACCTCTTTCCCGATGATATGCAAGTGTAACAATAATTCAAGTCATAGGGAATGCTTATTATCACCATCACCACTTTAGACGATGGGAGCAAAAATGGTGACAGAAAAATTAATTGGCATGTACATTACAAGCTGATAGAGAAATTTAGATCTATATTGTCCTTGAACCATTTTGGACATGTTTATATATATATATACACACACAAATGCATATAAATATGGATAACTGTACTAATGGACTATGATCCATAGAAAATTGTACATGTAACTAAGTAAAAATATTTAGCATGTTGTGTATTGAGAATATATATGCATGCGCTCGTACTATATATATATGAGTTGTGGATTTGAAAATACGATGGAATTGTGGTTGATTGAAACTGGAAGTCGAATTGAAGATTGTGAATTGATGGTGGATTATATTGAGAGTTTTTTTTTTTGGAACTCTTTGTAGGAAGGCAGGCACCGATTATAGCCGTTGTGATTTTCAAATTTTAATAAATTATCAAAAATAGAAATAATTTTAAGTGCATGCGAGTACTTTTTGGCAGTTATAAACTAACTAAATAAGTTAAGGAATTTGATAATCAAATTAAGAAGAATATATTATTTGGAGTAATAAAGTAAATAATTGAGCAATTAGGGATATCACCGACTTTACAATGCTCCAGCATTCGGACCCATGTACGGGTGTAGGGTGTCACAATAAGACAACAATATTAGCCAAGGCTGCATAATTCCAACTGAATCACTTAAATTCTGATATCCATATACACGACCCAAATGAATGCATAGAATATCAGAGAGTTTTTCCTTTCCAAAAAGCAACCAAACTCAAACAACCAAAACGTAAACAAACCCACAACTATAACAATCCCTACACCATGCATGCAACATGGAATTGAAACTTTCATTTCCTCAACCCCAAATAAAGTGTTATTTTCTGTAACATATTTTTCAAATGTAAAGAATTTATTGCTAAAATCGCCATCCATTTATGCAATCTGATATAGTTTGCAGTTGCACACACAGAGTCAAACTAGTTAAGTTGATTGCTAGATCATTAACTTGTACTCCACAGTCTAAAATATTTGACGCTATGATAAGGAAGAAAGTTTGTCAATCAATTCAATCACTTAACCAATGAATCATTTTTAATCAATGGGACTACTACAATCAATACAGGGGAACCCCGCATAGCAAACAACTAGGCATACCACCACGCTCGTAGACAACAACTAAAACGTGTACTATTACTATAGTCCAATATTATTGCTTAAGATCATTCCTTAGAAACCACAAAAGCAAGGCATGCAAATACCAAAAAGGCTTATGACAACCACAAAATCAACTACTAAAAGTCGGAACAAGTAGTGAGACATCAAAACGTCTAAGAATAGCACCAAAGAAAACGAACATGCTCAACTAATATTAATTGGTTTAAGTGGTCTCCAGTTCGAATATTGTGAATGACAAAAATCGATATTGGGAGAGGTTTAGCTTTGCACTTGACCAATCTAACTCAAACTAAATAATACCAGCATTTAACAAAAAAAGAAAAAAAGAAAAAAGAAAAAAACAAGCTTAACGTCAGGATACATATAAATTCCTCTTCTGTTACACATCTAACAAACGTGGAAAGAAGTATGTCAATCAATTCAGTCACTTAACTTCCCAACCACTATCATCCATGGAAATGTTAAAAAGAGTAACAAGGGAGCTATGCACAAAAAACAATTATATAAATCACCCAGCTCGTAACAATTACGAAACCATGCACTATAATCCACTACAAACCAAAAGCAAGATATCCCAAAACCAGAAGAGCCATATGAAAATTGATGATAACTTAAAAAGTTAGAACAAATTAACAAGATATCAAAAATATACAATATATATATATATATATATATATATATATATATATATATATATATATATATATATATATATATATATATATCACAACACTTGAAAGGGTATATTTCTCTAGGCAGTGTACTTGTATGTTTCCATTATAATCATTAAAAGCATGTAAGAGGTTATTAAAACTACAACGAACAAAGGAAAACAGTTATTTCTAAGATTACACAAATAAAATCAGTAAAGGATCTAAAACATGTAGGTTTGAAACAGACATGATGTGAATTGTTTCAAAAGTTGAAATTTATGGATAACCAACTAAATGAACGCAAGAATAGTATAGGGATACAGACACGTGCCTTGCCTGAATCAATAGCTATTACGCAGACCGATTGGCATACCTTCAACCTTATCATCATTCAGATTAATTCCCATCATTGCTTCGCCCAATCCACAGCTCACACCTGCAACAACATCAGGATCACTATAATGTGTCACTGCTTGTACAATCGCACGGGCTCTCCTCGCAGGATCCCCACTCTTGAAAACTCCAGAACCCACAAACACACCATCGCAACCTAGCTGCATCATCATGGCCGCATCTGCCGGTGTAGCCACTCCACCGGCCGCAAACTGCAACACCGGAAGCCTCCCAAGCTGTTTGGTCTGCATAACCAAATCATAAGGAGCCGCAATCTTCTTAGCAAAAGCGAAGACCTCATCATCATCCATGTTCGTCAAGACTCTAATGTCTCCCATCACGGACCTCACCTGCCTAACCGCCTCAAGGACATTGCCGGTGCCAGCATCTCCTTTAGTTCTGATCATTGCCGCTCCCTCCTGGATTCTGCGAAGGGCTTCTCCGAGATTCCGGCAACCACAGACGAAAGGAGTCCAACCATAGACGAAAGGAATACGCAAATTATGCTTGTTAATGTGGTTTTCATCGTCCGCCGGA
The DNA here is from genome assembly GCA_037975025.1 of Excoecaria agallocha. Lineage (NCBI taxonomy): Eukaryota > Viridiplantae > Streptophyta > Magnoliopsida > Malpighiales > Euphorbiaceae > Excoecaria > Excoecaria agallocha. Next base: position 194,636 of record CM075821.1, read on the forward strand.
GTGAGAACCTCGCTCTCGTCTATATAATCGATGCCTATAGCTTCGAGAATCTGAGCTTCCACGAAATGGCCGATTCGGGCTTTGGCCATCACGGGAATGGTGACGGATTGTTTGATTTCTTTGATTAGCTGAGGGTCGCTCATGCGAGCAACGCCGCCCTGAGCGCGGATGTCGGCGGGAACCCGCTCTAAAGCCATGACGGCGCAGGCACCAGCTTCTTCGGCGATGCGGGCTTGTTCGGCGTTGACAACGTCCATGATAACGCCGCCGCGGAGCATCTGAGCAAGGCCCACCTTGACGGAGAAAGGAGATCTCCTGGGGTTTTCAAAGATGGCGCCACTGCCGTAGACGTTTACAACTCCGGTATCAGCCATCTGTGAAAGAGAGAGAAATGAAAGGTAAGGTATGAGAGAACGAAGGAGACAGCCCAAGTATAGGGTGGGAAGTCATGTCTCGGAATTTATTTTCTTTAATTTCTTTCTGGACATCGAATTTCTTTCTGTCTTTTTTTTTTAAAAATTTAACATTCTTAATTATATTTTATTTACAATTTTCTAATTTTAAATCCATTTTTTAAAATTTCTTAATCTTTATATAGATTTCCCGTTATTTTTATTTATTTTTGTGAAACATACAATTTACCCTTTCTAATCTATAACTAATATCATAATTTCATATTTATATTTTTGAAAATATGAATATAAGAATATTAAAAGTTGCAACAATAATTTTATGGCTGGTTCCTTCCTGCAATTTTTTCAAATGTTCTAACTATAATAATATTTTGAGTCGTGTCAGACGAAAGCGGCAGTGTCAGACGAAAGCCGCTATGCTGTCCTCACTGAGACTGCATATCACATAAACCAGGTAATACTTCTTAACTGTCAGTCATCTTCACGTTTAATTATTATTATTATTTAAAAAAATAAAAATAATATTTCAAAAAAATAAAAATAAAAATAATATTTCAAAAAAATAAAAATAAATAAATTTCCACTGTATTGTCTCGGAGACTATTTTTATTAATTTATTATTATTAAGAAAAAAAAAAAAAAGATTTCAAGTTTGTACAACATGGGTTTCTTTTTGGCATTTCAGCCAATACCTTATCTCTAGAAAAAAATAATTTCTAAAGCGCTAAAAGAACTACCAACTATAAACAGCACTAAATCTGCCAAAACTCAAAAATGCTATACAACTTCAAAATTCCCAAATGTCTCACCCTTTCACCTCCTTCATTGCTCTCACTTCCTCCATTACTCTCTGCTTCTCCATTAACCAACTTTTTATTAGCTTCTCATCAGCAGCCTGAAGACTACAGGGCGGGCTCGCAGAGGGAACCGCGGTTGACTTTTGGAGGAATTCCTTTTGCTTCTGTTCAGCGAAACAAAGTATAGAATTTGTACATACTTCACGTGCGGATGACGGTGGAAGAGGCTCAAAGTCCTGCAACTTTGAATACTCTGTTATCAGGTGGAACATGTAATCATACACTCGATCCATACTCAATGTTTCCATAAGATTTTGCCCTGCTTTTCCCATTGTCTCTGCCTGTTTGTGAAGAAATTTGGATATTAAAAATTTTGAATTAATACAACTGTAAAGAGAAACTGTATGCAAAGTTCTGCCTAGTGCATGGTCATAATCAACTAATGACGAATCTAATAAACGAGCTAGGATGAGTTTAAATCCAATATATCTAACATAAACCTGTCTGGACACCGTGTATATCAATCACGAGTGTCATTTTCTATCAGGGACTTTTTTCAGCCTAGTGAAATAAGGTAGGATATTTCTTTCCTAAACTGAGTCCGTTTATAAATTCATGGACCAATCCAATGATAAACCACTATCTATGCAAAATAAAAACTACTTTGTATACCTGGAAGTTTATCATTAATTGGTCAATCAACTGGTCTTGGCAAGTATCTCCTAATAAGACATAGCCAATTTGTCTTGATACTGGGGCTTGCATTTACAGCCACAATGAGAAGGTAACATCAGACTATGGACAGATACCAACAACCAATAATTTTGTCTAGCAATAAAATTTCTTATCTAGACCTATTTTGTACCTTTATTCGTGAACACAGCTACTGACAATTCTACCATTGGCTAGACAAGTCAACAATTATTACAAGTACTACAGAAGTCAATGTACTCAGTGTACTTAAACGTAAATTCCATTTCAATAATACACTTTGTCCCAAATCCTGGAGCATTAGATTCTATGGTTTTAGTGGATGAAAAGAGGGAAACAAATAGGAAGTGAAACATACCTCAGAGGGGTTACCGTTGCCCCAGTCAACAACAGACCTTATAGATGGGCACAAATGATCAGATGAGACAGGCCAATAGTTTTTCTTAGGGATAAGACCACGACTGAAGAAATCTTCATATTGTGGAGAAATTATTAGTGTAAGGGAACCACAGGCTACAATATATTTCAAGCTCACGGACCAGGCAAATCCTTCAGCATAGATTTTGTACCTAAACAAGACAATAAGAGAAGAAAAAACAGAACTGGTAAGATACCAGACAAGTCCACTCAAGTGATCAGTGAAAAGAGGTCTACCAATATGTTGCAAAATCAAGACATAGATGAAACGCCTTATTGAGTTGAACCATGCACATCCTAATCGTATAGACAATTAAGGGATTTTTTTCAACAAATGCTGAGTCCAATTCTTATTAGTTTGTACTTTAGAAAGGACAACAACTTTATGCTTAGGGCCACCAAAGTTGACAAGGACAGCTAATGCTTTCAGTTGCTGACCAAAAATGACACGTGAAGAAGGTTTACAATCTCATACTAAAGGGTTTTGCAGGACATTAAATCCGGGTAAAAGGTTAGCACCTCCTTGCAAATGAAATCAAAATAAAATTTAACAACTAGACTCCATCTTCATGTTCATTATTCTCATACAAAATGTACACGTATACAAACAATCCAATCATTCAATTTTTGGATGAGAATCTGATAGAAATATTGTATCCAATTAAGAAGAACAACCACCTGTAATGACACTGATTTGATAGTTTGGAGCGTTCAAAACCAGCCCGAGCTTCTTCTCCCCAGTCCTGGAAAACATCCAAGGAAACAAAATTTTGATAAAATAGTTAATGGGGTCAAACTTCTCATATCCCTAACTTATGAGAGCAATAATTGTTCACAATAGAAATCAAAGTAGACCTGTCGCAAAATTTGTGCCCTCCAAAGCCTTGTGTTATTGCATTCTAATAATGCTGTACGAATAGGAGAAAGAACATCTGGATTTCCTTTCCAATATGCACGGGGAATTTTCCTTGACCAGCTTTCAGATTGGGAATCTTGTTTGATGTCCTGGAACTCCTCATTCCAGGGTCTTATATTTATCTCTGGCCTGTAGACGATTTAGTTACCATGCAGATATTCAGTACTACTTGTAATAACTACTTAGAAAGTAACCTTCAAGATATCAAACAATTTCAGGACAACATATAACTAACGCATGCGCATATCACAGTGACATTTAGAAATACAACCATAATACTTCAAAGTTCAAACCACATTCTGCTTCCTGAGCTCTCAATTACATATCCCATATTACATTAGAACTGTGCCTGGAATCACATTATTTGCCACTGAAAACAAAATTTAGTAGAAAGTAAGACAAACATTAGAAAGACTGCAAATTGTAGAATCTTACCAGCCCCAGAAGGACCAATCAGGAAAGGGAATATCAAAATGATCCTGAGTAGTGCAGTAGCGAAAGAGAGGCAAAGGAAAAGAGCTATGTTCAGTCCTGTTAATACTAGGCTTGTCCATGCAATCAAACATGATGTCAACATCAGGCACCATACCAGGATACTTTATCAGCAACTGTAACAATCCCCATATCGTGAACATCATCCGGCTCTGTACGCAAGCATAATAAAGATCCACATACAACCTTCCTCCGAAAATCACAACCCGAAAAGCAGCAAATTTTTGTGCCTCCCTTATATGCTTCTTGGTAATTCCCGATTTAGCCCAGGGAGCCAGATCGTGATGGATGTACCTGAAAAACTCTGGACAATAAGAATTCTGCTGCGAGGATGACGGAGAGCGACGTCGTTGCGTAGAAATGTTGGTATATCTGCAAGTAAGATAGGAACACTGTATAATTTTGTAAGCTCGAGCTTGCCGCGTTTCTTCGCCGAAGTCTTTGCGCGGGAATGCGTGCCATGGAGTTGGTTCTAAGTTGTGGCCGGCTATAGTTTTAGTTACAGAAGCAAATCTATCAACCTGTTCGATAAAATGCGTGAGTGGATAATTAAAAAGCTTGAAACTTCCAAATACAAAATTGAAGACAGAGAGAGGTAGATGAATATAATTTACCTGGTAGAAGAAAAAGGCAGTGAGACAGACTAAGCCAAGAATAGAAGGGAGGAGATAAGAGGGATAGCGAACAGCTGCCTTCCTCGGTGAAGCAGCCATGGAAGAGGAGAAATTTGTTGTGGGTGATGGTGATGGTGATGGTGATGGTGGTGTTGCTTGTTTTGGCTGCACTGTGGGTTTTTGCGGGTAATTTTGTCTGCTTATGGAGACTAAATCAGCCATGACTAAATCAAAATAAAATAAACCAACGATTTTTTTGTTACTCTTTTTCTCTCCTTCCTTAAAGGAAAACATGATTATTATTTTTCAGAATTTATTTAATTTTTATTACACTTTTATAATTTTTGGTAATAATTTTTTTAAGTGTGGTATTTTAAGCAGGTCTGTACTGACAGAAGACATCTTTAAACTATAATATATTTACACTAATATCTACTGAAAATATTATCAGAAGTAACTGCGGAGATCTCTTTCAAATTTAATTTAAACAAATAACTTAAATGATGACCTTTTCAAATCTTAAATCTTTAAACTTTGAATTGATGTGAGATATATTGACTTAATTCTTAAAACTTGTTCTTTTCTTTTCATTTTCATTTTTTAATTAATAAATAAAAGTGTATGAAAAATATTTATTTAAACTTATTTTGCAAATTCATTATTTAGAAGTATAATTATGCTTTTTAGTAAAAATATAAGTTACTTTTACTCCATAGTTTATCTTCGATTTGATACACAATTAATAAATAGTGTATATATTTTTGCATAATTTAGCAAGCAATATCAATTTTATTAAAAGAAAAATAGTACTTGTTGTTTGAGATTTTCTATTTTTGCTCCGAAGCTGTTTTGAGATATTGAATGAATCAATTTCTTTTAATTATGTAAAGCAAAGGAAGTATATTAAGGAAATAAAAAAAAAAAAAAATAATAATAATAATAATAAGAAGAAGAAGAAGAAGAAGAAGAAAAGAAAACATAAAATAGGATTATCATTAGTTTTTTTTTATTACTATTTTATGTGGTATTGACTTTTTTTTTTTACGAATTATGTGGTTTTGACTTTGACGGTGCACTTTGTGGGTTGACACGATTCAAGAGTACTATTTAAAACTTTCTCGAACTCTATAAATAATTGATTTAGTATGTAAAACACACACTTCTTCTCTCTCTAAGTAATATATACATTCTCATTCTAAAAACTTTTCTCTATATTGCTAACTTGAGTATTGGAGTGCTAACGTCCAGGCTATCGAGCAAGTACTTTTTATAGGTTTTATCTTCTTCAGTTCGATCAGAATTTTCTCTCCAAACCATCAAACCTCTCTTTTCTTCTTATATGGAAACTTCTCGTTTCATGACGAAATTTTGTGATTTGTCAATAATAATAATAATAATAATAATAAATTTTCTTTTAATTTCAATAATATTAGATGCAAATATGCATTTTAACAAGAATTACATATCCATATAGGGATTAGTGTCAAAAATAAAATAGTAGTGATATTAAATGTACATAAAACTAAATTGTTAAAGTAATTAAAAAATAAATTGCTCGTTTAGGTGATTATAATATATATATATATAAGTAAGTACGAGGTTTTATTTAATCATAAGTTATAACTAGTGAATAATTAGTTAACTATTTATTAAATTATTTATATGATATGATAAATGAATTTGAATTTACATGATAGATGAAGAATAGAAATTATAAACAATATTATTTATACATTATTAGTATTATATTTACTAATTAGTAAATATCAAATTTTCCTATCTAATTCTATTCTAAAACAATTTGTTACAATTCCATATAATTTTTGGTCTGATTCTAGATAAAATATCTAAATTCGCTTCAAATAAAATTAACAATACAATTTGGTTCGATTTTATTTAAAAAGTTAATAACATAATTCGATTTTGGTGTAATTGTTTTCTATCTCGGCCATGATTAAGTCTAATTCAAAGTAGACACATTTGGATTTTTTAGTTTTAACAGATAAATTTTGGACAATATAATTTTTCTTCAAACTATAGTATTCTACAAAAACCGGGTTTGAATTGGCGAAGTGAACCATGGGAGTCAGCATGCAGAATATACAAGGATCAAAAACCAACACCTCAAACTGAAAATATTTTCCTGACTTTTTTCATACTCCTACGACATATGGGACAAGTAGCAGCCTCTTCTGCTATCCTGCAATGTCAAAACAGAAACAGAACAGTGTATTAGCGTACCTTGTTCATTTAAAAGCATTCTATTGCAACTAACAAGTGCACCATTTTTATACAAGTCTATAGAGCAGTGACAGTGGATTAGCATACCTTGTTCCACAGCTAAAACAGGCTGCACAATGCCCACATGGAAGAAAGAAGCAATCTCTTGGAGCATCGAAGCAGATAACGCAAACACGGTTTAGATTTTCTCCTTCGGCTACTGATTTCCCATCAAATGAATTTAATGCCTGTAACTCATCAACATCTTGTTCATCATGTGAGATTGAATCATAAGATGAACCCCAGCTCGATATATCATCATCTTTAGGCGACAGCAATGGGGCTCGTTCTGGTCTTAGATCACCTACTTGATTCCTATTTCCCCTTGAATCTTGAAACATATTACAGAATCTCAACATTAACAAGATGAGGACAGTCATGATCCCTACATGTCATCACAATTAATAGGTTATAAAGAGACGCTCAACTTTATAAACAGATTAACTCGTGTACCTATTATAAAGAATCATCTAAGAAATGACAGTAACCTGAGCCAGTAAGGTATGTAATCCATCTTGGTCCGTATGAAACTTTCACATACCAATCATCATCAACCAAATCACCCTGAAAGAGTAGCAGCAGCTTATTTGCTTCAGAACTACTAATCAATGGATATGCACTCAAATGCAGACTACTTAAAGACCAGAAGAGTAACCTTTGCGTCCGTATATTCGACAAATCCAAAGTTGCAGCTAATAATTAAGTCATGTTCAACAGCCATTTACCTGTTTAGGGCCCGGAGTTGTTAAGACAGCAGCAGTTGTCTTTAAGAACATTAGCTTTAAGGTGCATGACTGCCGACTGAGAGAACACTTGTAATACGCCTGAGTTGTGTTATAGATGAAAGCCTTCAGTGTGAACTTCAATTCTACCTATATAACGCCAAACCATTTGACATTTATGATGTAATGTTTGAAGGTTCAAAAGTATCCGTACAAAAATTAATCATGACCATTAGCCAAAAAAACTAGCACATGAGACGAGAACATTCAAAATTTCATCTGCATTTCAATTTATAAAACACTGCCATATTTATAGCTTAAAAACAAGGGTGCAAAAACTGAAAACAAAACAAAATTGGTGTGAGGACTCTGCAGTATAAATGTGAAACCATCCAACAATCCAATCTCTGCAGCATTATCAAATGATGAATCATCTAAGGACAGAATGTGGAATAATACTTTTCTTGGATGCAAGATCGAAAGAGTGAGGAAAATGGTAAATGCTCTTTTAGTCTCCTATTCATTTCCATCAAAACCTATATCTAATCAATTACTAAGCAAAAGTCATCCAACAAAATAACTTTTCACTTGCATGGCAATTTATCATTGATTTGGTCTATGAAGAAAGGCATGAATCCAGTTAGATAAGAAATATCCTTAAATAGAGGAATAAAACATCCAAGCGTGCACACTGACAAAACCAATCTATATGCATAAGTCTCCCATGAATATATATGATATCACTATAAGTGCATGAAAATGTGAAACAATGTCTTTTTATTGCAACAGAGGATGCAATAAACATTTAAGTAAATACCTCGACATCCTGTGAGTTCAAATTCCCCACTGCAATATAATAACTAGAAGACTTTGGAATTTCTTGGTCAATTTTGCCACTGCCTGAGAAGTAAACATAGCAAGAAACGACTGAATTTATGGCCAGAGTAGCATATAACAAAGGGAACAGTACATTTTTTTTCCTTTATTTTTGCTTGAGGATATTACCAAGAATTATATTCCAAGATAAAGTTGAATTAGGGTAGGAAGGCTCATCGATCCACTGTAAGAGGCTTTCTGTCCCTGCAGGTTTGAGCATAAAGCATTAAGAAATAAAAAATGAAAGAGTCTAAGTGTGTTGATTAACAAATTTAATCCTCTTCTGTCATCTTTAGAAGTACTCAAAAGGTATATAAACAGACAACGAGATTGAAAATTAGTTAACAGATTATGAAACATTTGAACAAGAAGATGAAAGGAAGTCTGTATTTTCATTCAATTAACTTTCTATCATGTCCAAAGATAAATTTACAATCAATTTCATATTTGTCAAACAAGAATTCATTTTTTCAAGCCGGCTCAATTCCTGAATAGATACTGGTCCCAGAAAAAACAAAAAAGTTTTCTAGAAATAGAGGGTTCTACCATGAAAAGGGCAATTCATTTGTAAAATCAAGGGGACATTGTATTAAGCATATAAAAGCAAGAACTTTTTCTCTAAAAAAATGATCACCTAAGAAAAGAATGAATCACCTTGAGCAATTACAAGGGACAAAGGAGAAGAACTTGGGGATTTTATAGAGTAAAAGATTTCGACCTTAGAACCTCTATTAAGGTAGTATACCCATTCCTGCAAGTAAAAATAAATACATTGTGACATTAAACCAAACACAAAGTCCACAACTCATAAAAATGTGGAAAGTACACTAAAAGAGAAATGCAATGTGGCCTAATCAACTAAAGTTAGCATGGCATTGAAAACTAACCAACTTAGAATAAATAAATTGAAAGGTGAATAAAAAGAAGAGAGAAATAATTGCCTTGTGAAAATCAATAGGCACGATTGTGTTGTGTGTTTCAGTCCAGTTGATTTCAACATCCAAAGGTGGAGGCTTGTAAAATCCATAGAGCATTAGTCCAGGTTTTGCTTCATCTTCCTGCTGCGCCTGCTTCATAAACAAGATACACTTTAACTTTTTTAACACTTAGCTAGTTTTATTTATCCATTATATGAGAAAATTAAGTGAGTGAAAGTACAAACAACCTGGACGGACTGCACGAGAAAAGGGTTGGTTTTGATAAGTAGTGAAGAATTAGGACCCAATAGCCAGTTTTGAGAGCCATAGAATCCAAGAATCAGAGTCATAGATACTGCAAGGAGAGTGAGGAGAAGCAATAGTTCATATGTTTATCCAAAATCTTTTAACACCCTTACTAAAATTAAGCAGAAAGTGCAGAAGAGTGTACCAAAGAACCAAAAAGTGACAAGAACGACAAGGCATGACCAGATATCATCTCTCATCTGGCTCGGGCCCATACCAGATATGGATATATTAACTCTATAGGATAGAACTGAAGAAGACAAAAATGAATGGTCGTTTTGGTCCTCATTTTCTGGTTGCCCATTTCTTCCATCTTCTTCTTCTTCTTCTTCTTGGACTTGAGAAGTAGAAACTGCAGAAGTAGAAGGGCCATCAATGGGAGATGAAGGTTGAAGATGGTGGCGACGGTGATTATCTGCTTCTTCTTCCATTTTATATCATAAAGGAATTTGTACGATTAAGATAAGTATGTGTCTTTAAACAGCAGATTTTGTGGGGGACTGAGCAGAAAGGGGAATTTGAAAGAAAGCAGCCGATTTTGTGGGGGTCTAAGCAGAAAGGGGAACTTGAAAGAAAGTAGCCATTAATGTTGGAGGAGGTGGAGAACCACCCAGAAATTCTTACCAAGCAGTCTTTGTCTCCTCCTTCGAAAGTTAGTTGAGGCACTTATGTTTTGATGACCGTTAGTTTAGTTAAATTCCCGGTTCCGGAATCGCTACTTGAAATCAAAATATAGGCCCATAGGTGATATGGGAAGGGCCGAAAGCCTAGGAACTTGAAGGACCAAAATAAGCCCATAGCCCAAAGGGCAAATATGCCCCAGAATGAATAACGACTCTTCTACCACGTTAATCCGACCAATAAGCTTCAAGCAAGTATCAAGCAGCCACGCGGCAAATACTTATTGGGTCATACTCTCATATAAGAGCCCGATCTATCTCATACCCTTCATTTTCATTACTCGAGACGTACTGACTCTGCGACTCGAAAGAAATGGCGAGATCACGGTCGCTTGCCGCAACTCTCCTATGGACACTTCTCCTCTTTGGAACCCTAACTCTTATCCAGGTATATCAGCTTCTGATTTGTAATTTCTGATATTTGATCGATCGTATTAAATCTAGATCCATCAGCTAAACAAATTCTGGATTGTTTCTTCAGATTAGTTCGTTTTATATCGTTTGATTATTGTTTTAGTCAATGATTGGAGTTTACACTTTTGCAAATGTTGCTTTAAATTCTTTAGGCAAAGAAGTCTAAGGGAGATTTGAAAGAGATAACTCACAAAGTGTTCTTTGATGTTGAAATTGATGGAAAACCTGCTGGTATGCTTAACTCTCTATTTCCATTTTGCTATGTTCAGTTTGTTTTGCTTTTCTTTGGTGATCAATGTTCTTTCTTTCTTTTTTTCTTTTTTGGGGGCAGATTGAATTACATTATAGTCTATTCCACTTATTAATCATTAAGAAGCCCAATGCTTACCTCAAAACCTAGCTATGGAAGTTAAAGAGGCCAGGATTGATGAGAATGGACAAAACAAATGTTCAAATATTTTTTGGACATCCTGAAACAAAGAAGGAATAGGCTAAGCTAACATCGAAACCAAGTTATTGAGATTTAGAGAGCTATTAGGTTATAGAAAGGCCTGGTGGTTGATATAGGAATAATGTCAAGAACAGAACATATTAACCTTGATAAGGATACTGAATGTGACTCATGATTGTAGTGTTACATACGATTATATGATGAGTATACTGTTTAATAATCCATCTTAATTTTTTCTGTTTAGAATTTGTTCTAGAATCAACATATTCTCCACTTTTGTAATATTGATCTAAATTTCTAAAACATCCAGGTCGTATTGAAATGGGTCTCTTCGGGAAGGCTGTTCCTAAAACTGTAGGTAAGACAGTTTACATAGTGATCTAATTTGTTGCTTTGTCTTTGATGACTGATTCAGAATGTTATTGATAATTGATACATATTATTTGCAGAAAATTTCCGAGCATTGTGCACTGGTAAGCTGCAAGACTCGGCATCTTTTACCTCTGATTTTACATGAATAAGTTTTTCCTGTTTTAGTTATATTGATCTCATGCCTAAAATAATTGCATTCTGGATAGCAGTGCATCAATGATCATAGAAATAAATGAAGTTGGCAAGTAAACTGGATGATCTGTTTGAAGAAATTAAAGACAATACACAAATGGATCACACCAGAATCTTGTCTCTGAATGCAAATGGTCAATACTAAAACCTGGTTCTTGTCACACCACTACTATTTTTTTGTTACAGGGGAAAAGGGTATTGGAAAGGGCGGGAAACCCCTTCATTACAAGGGGAGTGCATTTCACAGGATTATCCCCAGTTTTATGATCCAAGGAGGTGATTTTACACTCGGTGATGGTAGAGGCGGAGAGTCAATTTATGGAGAGAAATTTGCTGACGAGAATTTCAAGCTGAAGCATAGTGGACCAGGTTAGTTTAAGCGATTGAAATGGTCTTCTTGAAATTGAGAACACTCTCTAAAATGAGCATTAAATTATTTGTTTGCAGGACTTTTGTCAATGGCAAATGCCGGTCCTGATACAAATGGTTCTCAATTCTTCATTACAGCTGTGACAACAAGCTGGTAAATAAGGGTTCACGTTTTCAAGTCTAGATTTTGGATTGTGCGTCATAAATCACACGCTACATCTGGTTTATTACCTAAAATTTCCAATATAACATTTGTAGGTTGGATGGAAGACATGTCGTATTTGGAAAGGTGATATCCGGAATGGATGTAGTATATAAGATGGAAGCTGAAGGGAGACAGAGTGGTACACCAAAGAGCAAGGTTGTGATTGCAGACAGTGGGGAACTCCCACTCTAACTTGCCCATATTTGAGCTTTTCGTTTGGCTTATTTAACGCTTAAATCTCAGTGTTAATTTTCTTCTATAACACACTTTAAGGCTATGCAGAAGATCTTTAATCGAAATGATTATAACCTCTTTTATTAAGTTCCTAAGCATTAATTCAATTTCTGATATCAAGTATTAATGATGCGCCTATTATGTCTTGATGGAGGATTAACCTTGAATAATTAATTAACCTGGAAACTTAATATTCAATCCTGTAAATATTGATTGTTATTAAGACCAAGGGTTATCGACATTTACATTGTGAATGATACAAAGCCTTGCTTGATAATCTCGCTAGCTTTTTAGCATAATTCACTAGGTAAAGAAAAAAGCAAATAGATAATAACTATTCCTGAACTGTTCATTTCTCAAATATGGATAGAAACACAAACTGAGAGAGAAGAAAAGGCTAGCTATCTTAGAATGACCCATTGCCACGCCAATTCGAATCTACCGATACATCACTTCTACTCGTACTTGTCTTCACATGTCCAAACCCATCCAAAGATTGAACAGTTTCAGAAGCTAATTAATAACAATTTCCAAGTTGTTGTTCAATGAAGCAGGAAAAGAAAAAATTAAGACGACCACTCTTTACCCCCATTGCACAATCATCACAATGGCACATCTTACGACCAATAGTTTCTATTCTCATATCTCTTCATTAAAAACTACAGCAGCTAAACACAAAACGGCAAAAGCTAGACCCTATTAAATACTGAATCCCAATCAAAACAACTCTCTCGTAATTAGCGAGTAAAAGGAATTTGATTGTGCCACCCGGTGGCTTTTGTCAATCTGTCTAACTGAAGGAAAGTAGGGCTGCTAGGAACACACACTCATGCATATCACAGGAAAGCATAAAGAGCATAAACAAGTACAGCGCATGTACTCTTGTAAAAATAAATGATTTCTTTATCCTTTTATAATGACTAGAGGTGATAAATGAACGGATTAAATGAATTTAAATTCAATCATTAATAGATAGATTATTAATGAATTGTATCATTAATGAGTCAAAAAATACGAGTTATTAATGGATTGGATCATTAATGAGTTGGATTAATTTGGATCAATCCTTGAATGGTGGATCATGTTCTCGTTGCTTTAATATGGCTTTGAAACCTAAATATACCAAATTTAAATGATTATGTACTAAGTACAAGTGTTTTAAACAAAACATTTAAGCAATAAAGTTAATTTTAATATAATATCAAATTCGAATTCTCGCTATTTTATTTTTGTGTCAATTTTTTTTTTTTTTATAAATAATGTAATACAAACGGGTTACGAAAGGGCAGAATCGATATTTAGAAAAAGAAAGATAGATTCTTGAGACGATTTATCCTAAATATTGCAACTGATCAAAGATAGCGAGACAAGAAGATTTCCTAGATCTTGAAATGGGGTATCACATGAAGGTGGCATTTTTGTCACTTGCCCTAAATCCGACGTAGGTGCCCGTCGTTTTGGGGGCAAGTAGGTCCCATTATCTTTATTCTCCTCACCCACCTTCCTCCATTTCTAAATGTCAAATTTACCCCTATCCCTTAATTTCAAACAAATATATATTTTTTTTCCTTCCAATTATAAAAAAAACTGCCTTTTTCTAAGTATGGAAATGCGTATAAAGCGAAAGGCCAATACCCACCTTTTGTAACACCCACCGCCGCTTCAAAGCTGCCGTTACCTCGCTGCACTTTCGTGTTCCTCATCCTCCTCTACATTTTAGGCTTTTACACTCTATGCCACCCTCACCTCAACCCCAGAAATCCTTAAACTGCCCTCTGTTACCGCCGTCTCTTCCTCCAACTCCACTATTGCCTCCTACCTCCGCCACCTCAGCCTCCACCCTTATCTTGCTGGCACCGTAGCTTCTTTAGACACCACTAGTTACATTTCCGTTCTGACCCAATGGGTCAAGATCAGCTAGAATGCCCTTATTTTCGTTCTGATCCGATGGATCAAGATCTTTAAATCTTGAAAACACTCATTAGGTATTAACCTAATGCTTTAGAAAGTGGGATGGATTAATTTTGAGTTGACCAATTGGGTATTGAGTTGGATTGGATTGAATTGAAAAATAAAATGGATCAATTTTGAATTGATCCAATGGATATTTATGTGGATTGGGTTGGATTTAAATCAATTTTTTGAATGAATTTAAATAGATTCATAAGTTTGCATCAATTTTGTCAGGTCTAATAACGACCATGATAGAAGGATAGGGAGATTTCCTTAGGCACCTATCTATTTATTCGTGGGTCATTTCAATACCATGCTAGAACTTTGCTCATATAGCTGATTGAGCCAACTAAAATCAATGTCCTTATAATTTGTTTTTGGAAGAAAAAGTACAATTAGCACAGTTGCCTCTAAAGGTTGCATGAAATGCTCACAAGAATATTACAACTTCCCAAAGAATGCAACAAGTCTGAGAAATAGAACATAACAGCCCATGTTGTATAATTTATTTCGTCTAATTAAAAGCCCACACCCTCTTAAATGCACAGATCCTCTTGAAAGCCGAGACCAAATTCAATATGCTGGACATGATTTCACCTATACCAGAGTTAAATAATTTGATCGATTCATTCAACAAATCATACACTCACACACACAATACCTCCCCTGGTGCCAGCGCCACAAGCGACAGTGTCTGACAACCCCAAAAAGTTGCTAAAAATGGTCACCAGTTGTGTGTCTGGATGCTAGAATCCTTGAACACGAAGGGTGCTGAAACAGGAAATATGCAAGAGGAATGCAGTAGCAGAAAGTAGCTTCAAGATGCCATGAATATTAAGAGGGATGCCTACTTAAAATATTTTTATTTTTCTAGTTCTTTCTATAAATTATTGAAACCAAATTATAGTTTTACATATACTGTCAACTTAAGGGGAAAAAAAATTGTTTTATCTCCAAGCATAGTTTAATTTTCATCTGAAACTATGAGTCAAAAGTAAAAAATATAAAAATATACTCTCTTTAATATCAGGGTAAAATAAAAAAGAGCCAGGGCAAGGTATGATGAACAAGATTCATCCCAAGGAATAGAAATTCCCTGCCTATTTCAGGATGAAAAGCAATTAAAAAAAAAAAAAGGAAGGGAAAGGGGGGGAGGTGGTTGTGAAACTTTCCTTCCCATTAATGAAGTTGTCTAGCGAACTCTGAATACCCACATTGTCAAGATTTTGGGATGCACACTTGAATAGAAGAATGCCATCCTGCAAATTGCTTTATATTTAGGCATTCTAACCACCAATCAGTACAAGGCTTAGCCTAGTGAAAGGATGGAAGCAACATTTCTCTCTCTTTCTCTCTCTCTCTCTTCCCTTTTTGGAGGATATGGTCTCTAGACTACAGAACTCCAAAAATTATAACATAACACTGTTATCATTTTGATGGCAAATTTACTTAACATATAGGGGTGAGCATTTGGTCGGTTCGGTTCGGTTTTGGACCGAACCGATTGAACCGAAAACCAAATTTCAGAAAATATTAGAACCGAACCGAAACCGATCTTTATAGAATCGAAAATCGAACAAACTGAAATAATTTCGGTCGGTTCTGGGTCAATATAAGTTTATTTTTTATTGGGCTTTTAACCTATATGGATCCATAAATTAAATTAATTTATATTCAACAAAATAAATTCATTTAAAATAACTAAAATTAAAATAATATACATAAATTTATTATATTATGTCTATAATAAATACTAATCAAAATTATATTAAAAAAATATACTACCAAAATAATATTTTAAAAAATACATTCAAAGCATGAATTAGGCATAATAAACTAATAAAAAAAACAAAATTAGCTACGTTATAAACTAAACTACACTGCCTACAAAATATGCAACTTGCCAAAATTATCTGCATTTTTGCAATATTCTTATAGGCCATTTAAACAAAATGTTTGGAATTTTGTAATATTTTTATGCGAAATTTTTAATAATTTTTTTAATAAAAATCAAAAATCTTTTTTACTTCATGCAATTTTTAATGTCCATATATTTCTCTCCTTTTACTATTATCAAAAATTTAATGTGATCAAAATTAAAAATAAAAAGATTAAATTTAATTTTTTTTTATTTTGAGAATTCAATAAGAAAATGTGAAAATTTAAAAATTTAACTTTTTATTTTTAAAGGAACATTTCAGTAGTAAATATTGATTTTAATTTATCAAAAATATTTTAAATTTGACTCCCGCTCCTTTTTTCCATATAAAAAACAAATCTTATGATATATATATATATATATATATATATATTCCCCGTAAAAAAATAAATTTCTGTTTTGCTCATGCAATTATCTCTCAGAATTTGATAATACCCAATCAAAATAACCTTTCTTCGGAGTAATTTATTCATGTAAAATATCTGCATTTTTTTATTATTATATATGATTAGAAAGCAAACAAACCAAAAATTCCCCCCACATAAAGCACGTTGAAAAAACAAATGTGAAGTAAAACAAATAAAACCAAAAACCATAAAAAAAAAATAAAATAAAAAACCAGCTTCTTTAAAGTGAAGAAACAACTAGAAAACCAAAAAAAAAAGCTGGTAACCGAAGTGGTAGGAGGTAGGGAATGATGAACAGTAATCTCTAAAAAAATATATTTATCCAATTTTTACATGATTTTAATAGATATTAAATGATTAATGACTAAAAAAATCATAAAATACAAGGAATCAATCATCAACGAGATTAAATCATGGCCTTCTCTGCAACAAACATAAATTTCTTGCCTTTAATCTTCAAGAGGGAAGCAAAATAAAGGAAAAGGCAAAGAATAAA
Organism: Excoecaria agallocha; assembly: GCA_037975025.1. Lineage (NCBI taxonomy): Eukaryota > Viridiplantae > Streptophyta > Magnoliopsida > Malpighiales > Euphorbiaceae > Excoecaria > Excoecaria agallocha. Next base: position 211,809 of record CM075821.1, read on the forward strand.
AATATAAGGACTAAACCCAGTCAGAGATTGGAGGTTTCAAGTTATTCTTGGTTGTTCGACTATCAACCAAAGTCCCAGGAGTAGATGACAGCTCTCGCAACCAACCAAGAAGACTAAATCTTAAAAAAAAAATTGTACCCTGAGAATACAAAGCTGCTTGTAGCTTTCTCATCAAAATTTTCTTCTTAAAACTGTAGATATGAACAACCAAAGAAGAATCGAAGAAAACGAGAGGAACCAACGAACAATCCAAGGGTAGAAAGGAAAGGGGAGGCGACTGGAAAATTAGAGATTTCAGTAAGTAAGGTAACTTATGGATTCAGGGAAGGAAACGATTTATTAAACTATATATATGAAAAGGCAAAACGGTGTGTTTTAAAAACTTCGATCGGTTCGGTTCTTTCGGTTTTCTAATTTTAAAAACCAAACCGATTAAACCGCTTTTCTTTTTCAGTTTAGGACCGAATGAACCAAAAATCGAATTAACCAAACCAAATAGATCAAAATCTATTTGGTTTGATTCGGTTTTCGGTTTTGGTTCGGTTTTACACACCCCTATTAAAATATGCCGCATTAAAAACACACAGCAAGAATTATATGCTATCTGGAACAAATGGACTGCCGCATCAGCCCTACGAAAGATGAAGCTATAAGATTGTTACCATCAGGCTTATGAAAGCAAGAATCTTTCTCAAAATGAAAGCAGAAAAATAATGAAACTAAAAACCAAGAATGAGGTGAAAACAGCAAAACGGAGTGCTAAAGGAAAGGAAAGGCAAAAGCAGGACATAAATACCTTAATACTTGTACAGGGGAGGGGTCAGGTACAGATGATAAAAGCAGTGCCACAGCCATGAAATACTCCTTACAAAACACAAACATAACAACAAACATCACATAAGCAAAACCATTATTGTTATCAACCATCTCTTCCACCTCCCACCGGAAATGCAATTCGCTCTTCACACATACCTAGTACACTGACTCGCTCTCTAACTTCAATTTGACCCTAACCTCACACAAAATGCTTATCATCAATGGACTAGTAAGATAAATAAAGTTTGATAGACATTACTCAGAAATTCAGGAGTCTCAGACTGTCCTCTCCACACTACTACCGTTTTTAGTTCGATGCCGTTCCTGCATAATATGGGAGAAATTGACCGATAAATCCGAGTAAATGGAGATAACCTTAGAGATATTCCTGTTAATCTCGGAGATCAAGGAAACGTTCTTGGTGAGATTATCAGGAATCATTGATCGGTGGTTCTCGTTCACTTGCTTAATCAGATTCCGGTTCTGATCCAGTACGTCCTGCACCTGCCTGAAACTCTTGCTCAGCGTATTCCAAACCTCCAAGTCGTAGTCTTCCTCATCGGTGTCACCGCCTCCTTTGACCTCAAAGCCGTCGTCAGATTTTCCTCCCCGGAGCTTCTTCTTGTCATTTGAACTGAGTTTGGATTTTGATTGAGCTGAAATGGCGGTGTCGTCCATGCTAGACTCCTCCAACGGCGAGGATGACTCGAGCTTTCTCATACATAATAAAGCATCTGAGCAGAAATGACTGCAAACAAGAAGGAGGTGGACATTTTGGTATTTTTATATCTTGTGGTGACGATGGGAGGGAGCAATGGAGCGGGTCACAGACCAACCGGCCAGCCATGGCGGTCAGTGGTTGTCGGCTGTGACTTGAGTACCTGACCGTCCAATCATCTTGTACTTTGGAGGCTTCAGATTGGTCTGTTAAAAACAATAAATATCTGCCACTTATTTTGGAGCTACGTATGTTGACGATACTGCAGACAGCGTTGACGTTCGAATGATGCTAAAGACCTGAAATGCCTGTACTTTTACAAAACTGGGCTCCTCATTCTCTTCATCGGCAATAATTTACTGATAATAATGAAAAATGAATAATTATTAATCCATGCGAATAAAATGAGAGTAATTATTTTTGAAACCTGGATTCACGGAAAATCTATTTATGAAGTTCAGAAATTTTCAACATTTACATAATTGGAAAATTTTAGGCCAGCCATGCAAGAAATCATTACAATAAAGTCGGGCCAACGCCCATACATACATACATACACACACACTGCAGGCAGCTAATCATCCCAGGTGACAAAGCAGCGTAATATAGCATTCACCATTTGAATTCATGGATAAACCAAGCAGATAATTAACATCACGTATCAATTCATTCCAACATTGGTTCTATTGTTAACAAGGCCTTACGTTCAGCCTATAACCTAATAATATACATGCTGACCAAATATCAGTTCCAGTAAAGATTCAGAAGCTTCCAGTTTCTACATACACCAAGGGCAACAGGTGCTTAATTTACCAGCTCATTCTATAACATCCCTGCCTCTACCTTAACCTTTCACTTAATTACAGCAATGAACAAAGACCTACATAAATATGAACATCCCCTGTTGTCCCATGACTGATTAAATAACTTCAAAAAAAAAAAAATCAACAAGAGATGTATTGTACACCCAACTTGAGTAGTTACAACAAAAAACCTCTTGTATGTCTGGCTGGAATAGTTAACAGCACTGCTACTCGTTATCACTATCTGCATCCAGAAAGCTATATTCTTTGAATCCATCAAGCTTAATTAGAACAGTTCCTCGGTTCTCTTCACTCCACCTAATTCCTTCGTTTTCCAAAAGTTGTATGATCTGCAAGAACAAAATGGCAAGATACAGGCAAAACACTATTTTATGCCACTTTAGTAAAGCAAGGGCTGTGGGGGCACAGGCAATAGCATGCATCATTCAAGAAAATAACGCTAGGAATTTACATGTTCACATCATGGCTTTTTCTAATCAACAACCTGCTTTTCAGCTCTTCAATCTCAATATCTAACAACACATAAGAGTACAATGACATGCAGAGAAAACAGGCATGCATCCCTTGAGTTCACTAAGGCAAACTTGACAAATTCACATATATCAACTAGATACAGCCTGCCAGGACAATAAAACTGTTCAAACACTTGATTGAAACTTCACCCTTGCAAGACATTAGACTACAGCCAGATATCACCAATTACTTTCTTTTATTAGTAATAATTGGTTTAGGGTTTAGGATTTACACCTGACAATTTATACTGCAAAGACATTAGACTACAGCCAGATATCACCAATTACTTTCTTTTATTAGTAATAATTGGTTTAGGGTTTAGGATTTACCACTGAACCAACATCAACTACACAGATTAAAACAATCTCAATCATTTAGTCCACCATAGATTTGAGTTTCAATTGACTTGGGTGTGTCAACAAAATAGACACCAAGTCCAACAACCAACTGGCAAATAGAATTTAAAGCCTTCATAGTCCACAATTTAGCAAATTGTCCACAATAAGACACAAAATTACATGCTGTGCTCAGGGGAGGAACTCGTACTGATTGTTTAAGCTTGGACTTTCCCACACCATGACTCCCGCATCCTGTTATTACTCTCAAAGTCTGAATGGCTGTATTAGAACACAAAAGGCAGTTGAATAGAATAACAAATTTCAGTATCTAGAAAAGATGACACGCATTGACAACTGTGAAGCCAGGGGATTAAGGAAAGCACACTTACATCGGACATATGATCCAAACAGAAGGTGAAGTTTCAACATCTTCATCGCTTGTTTGACATGCTGGCCGTGCAAATCAATTGTTATGACATTTTCAATGTCCCTGTTTCTGCAGTGCAGTAGTAGTATTTTAGTCCATTTAAGAACATGGAATGTAGAGTTGGGACAAACAAAGTCATCTCTATTCTTTGTGGCACATCCAATGCGCTAACCTGGCTTTGAATATATCCTGGCTTGCTTTTTCATCTGCCTTTCTAGCCAATTCAGCCTGTTTTCCCCCCTACCAAAGTACATCATGCCAAGAGAAAAACTCATGTTAGTCACCAGCTAAATTCAAGTTTGGACATCTAAGGAATCTCGAAAAATATTAGAAACAAAATAGAAGAAACAATTGTCAACATGATGCAAACCACCACAACAGTAAAAAGATCACAATTGCAGCCTGATGGCCTTAAGAACATGTCACAAATAATATGACCCTAACGTACAATTACTTCATAATGCAAGCTATCATTTACTAGCTTGGTTGGTACAGTGGGATTTCTAAAATAATGTCACTGAAGGAACCAAAATTCAGGCCACAGAATGCTGGATTAAGGCAACCGGGCTTCAATTTCCAAAAATTTCCCATCTTATGTACATTTTTAAAGCTTTCAGCATGCAAACAGCAAGTGGGACAGAAAAAGAAAATCACAACAAAATGAAAAGGTTAAAGAGGATAGAGTTCTAAAAGTTGACAAATCCCTAGGAGCTAGACAGTTAACTATCAAATATGCACCAGATGTATTGTGTCAACCACTCACCCAGAAGAATTAATTTTGCACAAAATAGAACATATCAAGTTGTTGAAAGCCATGAGAAAATTCTATTGACCTAAACACATATACTATAAATATTTTCTGAAGAAGACATACCTGGTCAGAAAGGTAAGCTGCATATGCCCAATCTCTCTTTGAATATGCCATTGCAGCCTGCAGACAAATTCGCCTTCCATTAGATAGAGTTATACCATTCAAAACCTTAAAGAACAGTATTCAGCACCATGCTGGTAAAAGAATAGTTACGTGTGGGTAAAAAAAAAACCACCATACTTTCTGTTTGTAGGATCGCACAGAATCCCAATGCTGATTTGCAGGTTTCCTAAACAAATGATACTCAGCACCCTTAGCTGCAATTCCAAGATAAAGCAATATAAAGGTAGTTGTAGTGGAATAACTTTTTCCATATATTACAAGACAAGCAGTTCAGAATCTACTGCAAAGAGAATTTGCAACAAGTATGATGCTGAGTTTCAAGATCACAACAGAACTATATACACAAAAATATATTCCAGATGTGTAGCCATGGAGAAGAATAACAATTTATGTAGAATACCATAATTTTCATGCTGAGGAACTCCATCACTAGAGAGAGAGGTATCAATACTAGGTCCCAGCAACTGCATTTTTTTAGCTACATTTCTCCAATTCATAGTGCCTGGTTCATGCTCAGAGCTTCTGGGGATGTTAAATAAAGACTCTAATACCTTTTGAGGAAGATCTGATTCATCACTTCTTGGGCTGGTTGATGGAGCTTCAAAACTTGTAGGGGCCTGAGTATAATTTCTGGAAAAGAGAAAATAGCTAAGCTTCTGAATTACATAATTTATTGGAAGATATGAAAATCAGATGAAAAATGATCTAAAAATGACAAATAACAGGCAGATTGAGAACCGCACAGATGGTTAGCCCTTTTCTAGAGACCATCCTTGTTTTCTGACAAAGACAGTTTATGTGACCAGCAAACCTAGACTTAAAGCAATATGCAACTGACCATGTTTAAGCACCCACTAAATACTTGAAGACTATTCAACAAAACTAACCAAGTCTGACAATGACAACATCAACAAAACTACCAAAAATTGGGTCTACCTATTATCAACTGCTACAGTTGGTCACAGGCAGAATAATGTGATTTCTTCCCTTTTCTTTAGCTTCCTAGACTAGCAAAGCATAAACATTGCAATTGCTTTCCTTTTTATCTTAGTTTCCTAGACTAGAAGAGTTTTATTTTAGTATGTCTCTTATTTTAGACCTTGGCTGTTTATTTTAGAACTTTCCTTATTTTTTTAATAATAGTCTCCATTTAAAGAGATGGATGATATAAAAATAAACAAGCAAAAGTTTATTCAAAAACCCTTAGGGATGTGGGTCTCTCTCTAAGGAGTCCTAAGGATCTTGCTCCCTTTAGTGAGCTCAAAGTATAAGCTTCCTTTGACAAACTTAATTAATTGCCCGGTGTTGAGAACATAACAATTTCTTATCAGAGCCTAACACCATGACCAATACAGAAAAGAGTGATGAGGCGAAGGCACTTCTCGAAGAGGCATAGGCTACTCAAGAAGCAGGCATTGCACTATTTGAATTGAAAATGGTTGCTCAGATTCAACAATTTTCTCTCCAATTGTAGGAAATCTTCACTTGTTTCAAGCCAAACCAAGAGAGAGAGTTGGATGGGAGCATGAGCAGCAATAATACTTATAAGACCCAACCTCTCTACAAAGTAGACAATCTACCTGATCAGCCAGCAGGGAATGGGGTGGTGCTGCAATATACAAGCTTGACTTCCCAATCTTTTATGCGTCTGATGATCCGTTTGATTTTAGAAGAACTCATAATTTAACTAGCTCCAATTGGGAGTCCAACCTCAATCTATTTGGAAATAGTCATTGCAAACGGAAGGAATGTTTTCAACAATTAACCAGCAAAACCAACAGGACCACACAGAAGTTGGACCAATCAGTACTTTGATTTAGTGTTTTATTTCAGGGGCCAACATGTCACCTACTTGAAATTGTAAACTCACTTAAGGAGTACTATGGTCTTAGAGACATTTTGGGCTTGAAGACATGCTCATTTTTCAAGACAGAAGTAAATGTTATAGGTGGTCGCAAGCAGAATAACGTGATTTCTATCCCTTTCTTTAGTTACCTAGACTAAGCCAAGCATAATTACTGTGGTTTTCTTTCTTTTATATCTTAGTTTCCTTGACTAGAAAAGTTTTATTTCAGTATGGTCTCTTCTTTTAGCCCTTAGTAAGAATTTCCTTACTTTTATAACAATAGTCTCTATTTAAAGAGAGATGAAATAAAAGTAAACATAAACAAGCAGAATTTTATTCACACAGATCTCTCTCTAAGGTACAATCTTCCTTTGACGACCTGATCAATTGTTTAGTGTTCCGATCCATAATCCAGTACCATAACATATGGCATCAAACTATTTCTCAGTTAAAAGGCAGCATGTGTAATTTTTTAATAAAAGTTGCTTAAGAAAGGAAGGCTGGTGTAGGATACATCAAGGGCCTAAGTGGAAGTTGGTAAGAGTTGCTTGAGAAAGGAAGGCTGGTGTAGACTACATCAAGAACCTAAGTGGTAGTTGGTAGGAAACAAAACCAACATCTTAAAACACCTTAAGTAGTTTATGTAATTTTTTGTGAAAGAAATATTTCCATAGTGCTACAACTATCTACTCTTCATATATGGCCTACAACTCACTATTGCACATCCATCCATAAAAAAAAAAAAAAACATATACGAAGTGCAGATATGCAAAACACATTGGCACACAAAAGGCAACTGGTGAGCAACAATAATAACAAACAGTGGGAAAACCTGCAGTCATCGCCCCATATGCTTTCATGAACTTCACTTTCACCTGAATAAAAAGTGCAATCAGATGCGCTGCTCGCCTGTGGAGATTGAATAATCACCATTAAACACAGCATTATTTTTGGATTATGAGACTACAATGGGTACTGAAAAACAGAATAATACGGCATGATAAAGTACCAGTTGTTGAAAATGACAATGAATGTCATTAACAATTCCAAAAACATCTTCTTAAGACAAAACCAATTATCTATTCCAAAAGAACCAATCATTATCTAATCATTCTTTAATATTAGTATGCTTAAAGCTGGAGTCAAGATCATACCTTAAGTTACCACTGAATTTATGGAAATTCTCTACAAAAGATAATACCAAAAGGCAGCCAATGCATTACCAAAGACAGTATCATTCTTCACTAGTACTAAGTATAGGAACATATTTTAGAGGGCAGAAAACAACAAAAAATAAAACATATTTACCAAGGCAGTGGCAATTAAAAGGGTGGCCCAAAAATCCAAAGGAGTTCAATAATACATATACTTACATTATCATTAAGCTCAATAGAAAATGAGGTATCTTCGGTACAATTCAGAGTATCAATAAGGTATCTACTATTCCTTGACTGTTCACACGAGGATGCAGATAAAACAAGCAAAGCATCCAAGGCCTGAACACAAGAAAATATGTCAAAACATAAAATCACTTTAAAAAAGAGATGCACAATAAAGATAATCAAACTAAAACAACTATAGACTTTTGTTCTAACAACTAGCTCTTGATACGCCTTCCGTCCCATATTACATGATCTATCTCACCAAAACACGAGAATTAAAGAAATTAAAATACCTTGATTTCATAAAAAATGTTTAAGCAATTGACAAAGCAACCCTTTGCTTATTTTAATACTTCATTTAATTTTTAGATATATGTGCAGTCAAATTTAACGTTATTTTTTTACCAAACAAAATTTAATTTTAGTTAAAAATAGATAAATGAGTAAAAAAGTTAAAATATCTAAGATTATTTAATGTTATAAATTCAGATATGTAAGAAATTCAACTTTAAGGATTCCTGCATTTAACTTTTATATATAAATATCACTAATGTGATAATTGTATGCTAGCATTCCTATTTCGCAATTTAAAGTTCAAAAATTGAGTAAATAGGTTTATTTAATTATTTTTTAATAAACACCAACTAGTACAGACTCTAATAAATAGCTTTATTCATCAATAAACACAAATGTGCATAATAAATAAGGGTAGGCATGTAAATTTTTCTCTCAAATTCAACAAGGCACGCTTGAAATGGGACAAACCAAATTGTGAGATTGATCACTTAAAGTGGTATGAAGGAAGTAAATTTTTAGCAGATTATTACACCAGAAACGATTTCCTCCACAAATATGAATGAAATGTAGGTTGTGATTGCCATGTAGAAATGATGCTATATGAAAAGATACTGGGAACAAAAGAATAAAGAAAATCTGAAGAATTTCAAACATTTTGCAACTCATAAATTTTTCAATACCTTTTGAACATTATACCCACATTGACCTGCAATGAAAAATTTAAGATCAGCTATCACAGAACTGTAATGATCACTAAAATACAATATTCATTTCAATTATGACAAGACAATATGCCAGCAAACACCAAGTATCAACTAAAATACCTATTATATACTAATATGATTAAAATATTAGCAAAAGACAACAATTTTTTTTTTTTTAGAAAAATCATAGACGTAACTGCATTAACTAAGATAAGGATTAAGCTTCAAATTTAACCCAATAAATTTCAGCCACAGGGTTAGAGCTAACCATAGTTCTATTCATTTAGCGAATTCACACTGTTTTGACTTAGTTCATTTTCATGACAAGCATTTTTGATATTTGGTGTAGCACAGACAATAGGGGCAGTAACCAAAACCAGCAACGAAGATAATTGCCTAAAGTTTCAAGCCAAGCTTGCACATTATCCAAATCTCACTGCCTCTCTCAGTAAATTCACCTCCATCAATCATATTCTCTGAGAATTGATGTTATTTTTTGTAACTCAGAACTGGAACCTATCAACCAATCTCTTATCAACTATATAAGAAGAAGTTTGACTAAATTAAGACCAAAAAAAAAAAGGCTACACCCTGCACGTAAACTAGAGAAAAGAGAAGACTCACAGAAGACATCTCTAACAACAGCCATGCTAAGCTCAGAATCATCACCAAGCATGGAACACAAAAACTGCTCAGCCTTTTCCTTACCAACATCACCGCTTTGAAAATCCTTTGCTTTAGAGGAATCTCTCCTTGGACTAGCCTTCACATAGTCCTTTCCTAGAACAGTCGAAACCGTCCCCGTAACTGCCACAACCCTCTTCTGCTTATTACTTCCACGAGATCCCTTCCTGTTCACGACATTGGTCTCCATGAACCCCTCGTATGACCCAGAAGTCGAACCCGTACAGCTCGAGGTAGAACCAAAAGCCACATCCGAACTCGAGGAGGGATCCTCCGAATTTTCAGTCAAGTTAAATAAGAACTCGGCAGCATTATGAACGTCACCGCCGGAATCTCTACAGGCTACGGAAGCTTCGTCGAAAGACACCGAATCAAATGCCTCCATTAACGCGAAAGCTGTTTTACTTTCTTGAGGATGCAGTTGGTGCTGCTGTTGTTGATCACTCTGATCAGCAACGGGTGCGGTGCCATTGGCCGGGGGATCGGAGGCGCGTGAACAGCGTTGTTGCTTCTCCTTCTTCTTTGTCTTCTTGGCTTGCTGCGTCATGGTATTGCAGATGGATTGGAGAGCAGGAATGACACCAATCGCCGGAGAGAATTTGATTGGTGGCTGATGAATTTCGCGAAACCCTATATTATTGGGAAGCGAGAGAAAGGGGGAAGAATCGGATTAAGAGCTACAAATCGAAACACAGAAAATAAGAGATAGATTTGTGGCGATTAAGAGAGATTCGAGTTCAAATCCATAGCACTATTCGATTTTGGAGAAGAGAATCTTCGGCTGGTACGAGTTGACACCGTTAGGATTTTTCTGCGTTTGAAACGAATACAGAAGAGTCAAGACTTAAATCGTCCACAACTTTTGCTGTCGGGGTTGCTGACTCCACGCTCTTCAATTGGGTTGTGCACCCCACGCTCCACATTTGTCCTTGCTTTTCATATTCGACCAAAATTATCTCAATCATGTCATTGAATTTGACAAAAAGAAAAAGAAAAATAAATAAGTTTTCTTAAGATCGAAGGTCATTGATTGATGTCGGTCGACTATGGGATTTTATGTGCTTATTTAATAATAATAAAATACATATCCAAAATAAAGAAAAAATTATGGAAAAAATTCCACATCATGTAATTAATAAAGATATTAAAAAAAGACTTATAGTTAAATTTTAAATAATAGTGCAGTTTAAAATTTAATTAAAAAATTATTATTTTTTAATATTTATTTTGGTATAATATTTTTTTAAAAATTTTTAAATTGATGTAATATCATCCCAAAATTGATAAATCAATTATTTTAATTATATTTTTATTAGTTAACTGCACAAATATAATACATCAATAAAGGTTAAATTGCTCCAACTTGTAAATTTTAAAGCTAAAATTACTTTTTTTGAAATATTTTAAAGGTATTTTACAACTTTAGCTCATGATAAATTAAATTTTATGTGGCAGAAAAATAAATAAGTTTTCTTAAGATCGAAGATCATTGATTGAGACTAGGACTCATGAATTAAGATTGTATGTGCTTTTTATGTGCTTTCTAGATCGTATAATTAATAAAGATATTAAAAATTGTTTAGCACCGAAGGTTTGAGCTTTTTATAAAGTATACAATGTGCATTGCATAAAGAGTTGCTTTACGTAAGTGATCAGATAAATAAGACGTGACATGATCGCCAATAGATATTATTAAATATGAATTTTTTAAGAAAATAGCAGTAAATATGGGCCTTCTTGCCTAAATCTCTAAATAAAATAATATGCTCATTTATTTGTCGATTACATCTCAAAATCTCTATAGGAAAAATAAAGATTATTATGACCAGATTGTAAAATCTAGATTTAAACAAATCATGCATGTCCATGCTTCAAGAATTGGTTAATTTCACTTATAGTTACCCAATTTAAAACAAATAACGCAACAGTCATTAAATAATTTTTTGTTATAAAATTATCACTGAATTTATCAGTATTTTATGCCAAAATTATTATAACCAGTTTTTGATGAAAACTATCATCGGAGTACCGACGTGGCACGTCACGTGTGCACAAGTAAGCCTAATCCAACTAGTTCACTAACCGAGTCATGCGCTAAGGGTGCGAATCGCTCCAACTTGCTCCAACTCAAGGCTATGACTCGGCCCAAAAGCCAAATTCAGCCCTTGTAACGACGTTGCAAGCCTTGGAAATCAACCAAAAATCACCCAAAATGCAAATTTGACTATTTTAAATCATAAAAGGCTAAAAAAAACTCAATAAAACACATGAAAAACATAATTTGAATAAAGAAAATCAAGATTAAAGCACTAAACATTTTATTTGTTTTAATAATTATTAATATTTTAAAATAGTTTTTTTATTTTTCATCAAAAAATAATATTAATATTTCTAAAATAATGAGGTTAATATTTATTTAATAAATATTAACTTAAAAATTTAATAAATAATTCAAATACATCATAATATAAATAAGGCTAGTATCATAATATATGTCATAATAAACATTAGGTTCATAATATTTAAACATGCTAAATTTAAGTTCTAAATTATGATACGTACTATATTAATAAATATTATATGGATTGATTATAAAAATTAATTATATAATAAAAAGTAAAAGTTATAAGATTATAACAGTAAAATTAAATTTAGAAAATTATAAAAAATTATCAAATTGATGATTTTTAAAATTAGATAAATCATGATTTCAAAATCATAGGGCGCTATACCATAAAAAAAATCATGCTGCTAAACATGGTTGTTTAGAAAATAATATATTAATAAATCAAACCATAAAACCAAACAATCACAGAATTACTTGGAAGTTCGAATGGAACACGGACCTTCTTGCCCAAATCTCTAAATACAGTAATATGCTCATTTATTTGTCGACTACATCTCAAATCTCTATATGACAAATTTATCATTTATTTGTCAACGGACCATTTATCGTGTGATATTTTGTTGAGATTGCGTGGTGGATATTAATTTGTAAGATATTTTATGTATTTTTGATGCACAAGTTTAGAAAATGAGGACGATAAAAGAGGAAGACAATCTCCATTTTCGGTGATTCGTGAATGTCAAATCAAATTGATAACTATGAGAAATACACTCTCAAAGGCTCAGTCGTTATGACTCAATAGCATTCGATAGAGCTCAAGCCTAATAACAAAAATGCGAATCGTGATCAGGAATACAGCTTAAAAAAATTAATTGCAATAGCTAATAAGCTTCCTCGAGAAAGGAGCATAAAGGGAAGTGAGCTTATGAGAAACCCCTAAGGCCTCAAGAGCAGTCCAAGCATTTGGGGCAAGATTTAAAGCAGCACCAGAGACTCTTAGCTCTTCAGCTCTGTCTAATACCAAAGCTGAAACCCCAACTCTTTTCAAGGCAACTGCCGTAGCTAACCCTGCTATCCCTGCTCCAACTATCACTACCTCCTGCACAATTTCCATTATTATCTCTCTTTTGATTTCTCTCTCTCTCTCTCTCTGTATGTGATTCTTAAGCTGTCTTATTAGCTATTGCAATTTGAAGTGATCAATTGCAAGGTTTTCGTGAGTACGTTTATATAGGCTGAATCACACACAAATGTAAGCCTTGTGCCTCAAGTAATTGACCACCTAAAAAAAAAAAAATCAAAATGAAGAGGAGGCCAGAAGTTTCGAAACGACCAACTATACACCATGAAGACTACATTATTGCATATTCAATCATTTTCTATTTTAGTACTGATCGATTTAGCATTTGTATTCTGATATTAATTTTGGTTAACGGTATATATTTTACTGTGACCATCTAGAAGCTTATTATAAAATGTGATATAAATAAGTCGGTCAACCCTGATGTCTCATTTTAAGAAGGCGCCAGAACAATTTTGATAAAACTCCATTGATTTTGTTTCTAGAACTCAGAAACCAGTTAAAAGTTTTTCATGAATCTATCATATTTACCGATAAATCCGGAGATTTAATAAGAGATGGGCCATTAGGTGGGAGTCGAACAATGGTTACTTCGGATTGGCATTCCTACAATGACTGGTTGAACAAGGCCAGGATGAGCTTTACAGGGAAAAAAAGGAACTAGCTCTAATGGACCGGACGTTAGCATTTCAAAACTCAAATCAGGAATACCTGGATCGAGAGAGCAAGAAGAAAGAGAAACATTGAGAGAGTTTAACCTGTCGCGCCTATTAGAATGCTTGATATTTATAAAGGATCTATATAGCCACTTGATTGGTCTATCCGTACGTTAGAGTAGATATTTGGCCATATGATACTGAGCGATTGATTGACAGGACAGTAGTATATATCAGTGATTTGTTGAAAACCGAGCTCTGGCAATTCTGATCGGGACGTCTTATATTTCCGGTTCTTGTGCCGTTCGACATCTTGTGCCTAGACCCAATAAGAGCGCGGGGCTTGGGCTGAAAGATTTCTCTTGTTTTAGGATGGGCTTAGGGCTATTGGCTAGAATTGACAAATGTCAATTTGGGTATTATCATTTGCCATGTTAATTAATAGTCAACTGCAAAGTTACATGAGTTTTTCCAAGGAGAAGATGATTCTGCAGCCAAAGAATAAAATGCAAACTGTGAATACATTAACATGCTCATTTATTTGTGGATTACATAAAAAAAAAAAAAAAAATTCTCAAATCTCAAATGAATATTTTAATTAACATATACAATCTTGATTTAAATAAACCATGCGAACCCTATCCATGGTTCAAGAATATAGGAACTTGTTGGCAAAAAAATTTTCTAATCAGATTTGTTTGAAGGGGTGATGGAGGGCAATGTTCCACAATCATAAACAACAGCTTTAAAAGCCCGAGGCAGAAGAAATTTGTAGAATAATTTGTTCCTGATGAGATTAATCCACCAACTAGAACCTTGTTGAATCCATCCTGATAAATATGAACCAGAGATGAGTGCAGCAACTCGCCATCTCCTTTCTTTAACATACCCATCAAGAACTTCACCAATTTCCTCTGCAACAAGTTTTCCATCATTCTTAATCAAAGAGTTGCCGATGTGTCTGCCCAACACAACAGCATCCTCAAGAGCTGAACAACCACCTTGTCCTAAATCAGGTGTCATTGGGTGCATGGCATCACCAGCCACTGTTACATTTCCTTTTCTCAAATTGCCAAATATCACATTCCATGGCTGCCTCAGCATCAATGGTGTCCATGTCAAGGTTGAGAGATCAGCATGTCGGACCACGTCCAAGTATACTGAAGGAAAATCCTTCGCATACTTCTCAATCACTTGCTTTTGTACTAGTTCTGGATCCCTCCAAACCTGATCCTTTTCTGAAATCAGAATAATTGAATTTGTTCAATTCTTTAAGAGAATTCAATAATCAAGAACCAGTGTTAATTAGATGAGTATAACGAAAGAAAAAGTGCCAACCTTGCCAGGTCATAAACCAGTAACACTCTTCATCAGTTAGAGGAGCAACACCAGCCCTTTTGCCTACATCCAGAAACTGTTTGACTTCACGTCTTTCGAGCGGTGGGAATTTTGCCAATCCAAGTGCTGCCGATCGGCCTGAATGGATTGGTTCAGATAGTCCCAGCCAACGTGCTACCACTGAGTGGACTCCATCACAACCTATTAAAATCTTAAGAACAAAATAAAACAAATTAGCACTAAATTGATTCATGAGAGACTCGTTCTAGACAAGTATTGTTCGTGATATGATACCTTTGATTTGATAGTAGTTCCATCTTCCAAATGAACAACAGCAACCGAAGTACTTCCTACTTCTTGAACTTCAATGGAAGATAACTTCGAAGAAAATCGAATAGAATTCGGTGGTAATTCCTCTGCTAGAGCCTTTAATAGAACTTTGCGGTGAACTGATCTAATCCCTTTATTACTGCACAAATATTAGGCATGTATATATGATGATTTTGAATTAGATTGGTCCATGTTGGATCATTAAAAACTGAGAAAGTTGTATGGAAAAAGCTTACTCATTGTTTTGAGGGAATACTATCTCCATAACATCTCCAGAAGATATGTTTGTTACAGTTCCCCTAGTTGAACAATACATAAAAAAAGGAAATAGTGATGAATAAAACAGCAGCAGGAGTATAATAAAGTAGAGCAAGTATTGAAAATATAAGGTACCTTAAGAAATGAGAATAAAGGGAAGTAAGCTTATGAGAAACCCCTAAGGCCTCAAGAGCAATCCAAGCATTTGGGGCAAGAGTTAAAGCAGCACCAGAGACTCTTAGGCCCTCAGCTCTTTCTAATACCAAAGCTGAAACCCCAACTCTTTTCAAGGCAGTTGCAGTAGCTAACCCTGCTATCCCTGCTCCAACTATCACTACCTCCTTCACAATTTCCATTATTATCTCTCTCTCTGTAGCTGTCTTTTAGTTATTGCAATTTGAGATTCGATCACAAGGTTTTTATATACATTTGTAGGAGGCGCCACTTTTGAGTTTGGACCGCACAGAAGTAGAGCCGTTTGTCCCGAGCAATTGAGTACTTGGCAGGAAATTCAAAATGGTGGGAAGGCAGAAGTTTCCCAAAGGCCATTATAGTATTAATATTTTGACTACACCCTATTGGCTTGACCATCTGTCGGTTTGACCCTCAAGACCAACCATATGTAAACTACTAAAAAAAGCCTAACTGGCACTTCAAATGAATCATCCAAACTCAATGAAATAGCTCACATCATGTAATAAACATGTCACCAAGTTATATGAAATATGCGCCACATGTCAAGTATCCCAATGCTATCGTCATGCTCCATGTCAGTCTAACAAGATACATATTTTACAATTTTTTTTTTTTTTTTATTATCAGTAACCAATTGTTTTAGTATAAGTTGGAACGAAAATGAAATTAACCCTCCGTTTTACCAATTCAATATCCAATCGACGGACGAGTAGAAGTTGGATTTGCCCACCTAAGTTCTCTTTTCCTTCTCTTCTGTTACTTCCGTATATCAAGAAAAGTACTAACGGCAATAGGACCTTTCTTGGCTTTCAAAACAAAATAAAAAGCAAATTGTAAACTGTTCTTTTCATTAGTATCTTTCAGACTAAATAACAATTGAAGATTGTCCGTCTACGTGCGGTGAACGGACCATTTATCGTGTGATATTTTTCTGAGATTGCGTGGTGGATATTAATTTGTAAGATATTTTATGTATTTTTGATGCCCAAGTTTAGAAAATGACGACGAGAAAAGAGGAAGACAATCTCCGTTTTCAGTGATTCGTGAATGTCAAATCAAATGAACAAAAATCTTTGGCCAATTTATTTGATACAAAGGGGCGAGACAAGCAGTTAGTTAGCTCCTAACAATATCATGGCTTTCCTTCAACAGTTTGCATGGTTTCATCATACACATGATTAGCTGCTAACCCAGCACAACATGAGAGAATGCCCTGCTCTGTCCCAGAAGATTCTTGAATCGAAGGAGAGGTCAATAATTTTGCTGCACCAATTGTAGAATGGAACTGTTCATGCCCTGCTGGCTTCTTAAAATTTAGCTTATCGTCGCTTCCTTCATACTGCATTTGCCTCCTCCCAACCTCATCCTTCACTCTCTGCATGAAAAAGAAGAGTAAATTGAAGACGCATTTCAGCCTCTGAATATGCACATACGTATTAAAAAACAAAAAAGACTGGTAACAGTTATAATCTGTTGAACTTCAATTAGTAACATTATAATATCTACACTTAAGGAATTTTATTAGAATTTAAGGATTTTTTGGTTGCAAAATTGAAGTTGGAAAATATTACTGTTACTTCGGACAAAGATTAGAGACAAGGGTTGAAAAACCTGACAAAAGTAGTAATGTGCAAATTGCATATATCTTGTCCTTGTGCTTCTTTATTGCATAGTTCATACCATCAAAGAAATACTATTAATAGAACCTCAAAAACTAATCCTTTAGTAACTCATGTTAATAAGGTGCTCGAACAATTTTGAAAAAACTCCATTGATTTTCCATCTAGAACTCAGAAACCAGGAAATGATTTTTATGAATCTATCGTATTTACAAGGTTAATAGTTAACTGCAAAAGCAACATGAATATTTCAAAGGCTAAGATGATTCTGCAGGCAAAGAACATCATGGCCATACTTTAAAATGCAAAAGAATTAAAGAGACCCTTCCATCCCAAAAAGCAAAAATCATGCCTAGCCATTATGATCGATTACCATGCAGAATGGAGGATATTCTTCAAATTGAAATTCTTCAGCCCTGGTCAGAACCTTTAAATGCTACCCAATAAGACTCTCCGTTTCATGTTGCTGTTAGCACTAATTTATTAACAAACTGTGACTTTTCTGACACCTTGCTCATCTTTCAATAAACCTATCCCATATTGAAACTTCCAAAACAAATTCAGATTAAAATGATATCCTTGATGGGAAATCTATTAAAGACTTTAAATTAAACATGAAAGTGAAAGACTAAAGCTCTGAATAAGCCATGTGCTGTTTAACATTGGCCATATTTGCGGAAATAAATGATTTAGATCCCACTTCTCATCAATGATTTGGTCTTGCCACTTGTTAGACGACAGCAACCCACAACTCCAACAAAGCAAGGATAACTTAAAAAAAAATGTCTATGAGGTTCCTTAACTAGAGGGTCTGATGAGTTTTAGATACCTACAGGCTTCCCTCCAGAGCCCAAATCGTGTCAGAACTAAGTCTTCCACACACCAATATTTAAATATACGCCCCCACCTCTTTCTCCATCACACAACATATAACAACTATATTTGCCCAACTACGAGTTGGCATGAACATTTCAAAGTTTATTTCGTCAGTCATAAGTTCGCAAGTACTTCTTTCCCAAGTGAGTGGCTAACCTAAATTGCCATAAAGAATTAAGCTCTTCAATTGAGGTGTAGAATGCAAAATTGTATTAACAAACCTAACATAGCCACCATCATCAACATCTAGTATTCATGCTCTGATACAAATTGCAAAGCTGATGATTCCCTAATAAATGCAGTCTCTTTCTACTTCAATAAGCTAGTATTCATTTCCGAGAAAATACGTGCTTGACTATGCCTAACAACTCTGTTTTTTAATTTACTCAACACCAATAATACACTTCAAAGTAATTCTAAGTCCTTCCTCCTTAGTAACTAGAACCGTGAAAAAAATACTTTTCAAGGATCTAAAAACTTTGCAGCAAATAACATAGCTAACATTGGTATTAAAATAAACAAAAGATATGAATTATCAACAAGAGAACATCGTAACAAAAAAATAAAACTAAAGAATGATGATTCAAAACAAACCTGAAACAGCATAGAATCGAACTCGGGCAATCCAATTTGTTCAACAGTAACGGAGCCAAAGAAATTCCCCAGCAAGGCAGCATCAGGCAAAGCCAATCCTTGAACCAAACCCGCCACAACTCCACCCAAGAAGCTATCACCTGCACCAGTTGGATCCTTTTGATTGGCCAAAAAAGGAGAAATTACCAGCTCCCCATCTTTCCAATGCACCTTACACCCATCTTCCCCATTGGTCACCACCACACAGCACCACTTTCTCACCTCCTCCACATCCATAAACATGGCTTCCTCCGACGAAACCTTTAAAACCCCAATTCGAGGTAATAAGGAATAAAATCTCGTCATCTGTAATTCAACAAGTTTTACAGTCCCATCATTCTGATCAAAATCCCTGATTAAAGCTTGAATATCTACAAGAACCACATCACAAATCTCAATCATTTTTTCAAGCGTCTCGGCCAGTATCTCTCCCCCAACCCCAACTGCCATGCCAAAATCAAACCGAGCGTCCGGGAGATCCGACGGCTTAATCGGATCACATGCGCAAACCCGTTTCAAGATTCGATCTTGGTGACCACTACTGTGCACACCCGTATCAAAATAGGCATGGAAGACGGTGGTTTTGGAATCACGGATCCAAATTGGAGGGTGTTTAACTCGGTATTTAAAATCATGCCCAACAACGGAAATCAAATTACAAGGAATTGACAATCCATTGAGGACAGTGGCTATAAAAGCGGAAGCACCGCCAAGAGATTCACCCACAACGGTGCCATCTTGGATCAAGACGTCGTGGCAATAGTTGCCTACGATTAAGACACGGGGAGAGGGAGTTTGCTGCTGGGTCACCATTGAGGGAAGTGTAGTGTAAATGGATCATGAGTAAGAAAAGCTAATAAAATACAAAGATTGGAGCTTTACGAGGAGAGAGGACCATAATAAGAAAGCAGAGATCAATTTCGAGGAAATGGAGAGTGCGAGCAGTGTGCATGAAGTGGAGAAAGCAGAAAAAGAAAGCGTATGTGTCGAAAGAAACGGAGGACGCGCGCTACAGAGGGACGTAAGATACTTGTTTTAGTGGCCTTTTACTACTGCTACAACGACAACTGATGGTCCTAGTTGAACACACGCGCGCGTATTTTAAAATTGGAATAATATATAAATTTTTTTTTGAATTACTTTCATTTATCAATTTTTATTAACTAATTACTTATTATAACATCCCTAAATTTATTAATAATATAAAATTAGACACATAAATTTATTAAAAAAGTAAAAAATTTAATTTATATTATTAAAAATATTAAATTATCTTTCTAAAATTTATTAAAAATATCAAATTATTCTTTTATTACTATTTGACACGTATTTTTTACGTGCCAATTAAAAACTAATAAGTATCCTCGTACAAAATAATATAATATTTTTAATAAATTTAAAGGATAATCTAATATTAAATTAATTTCCTTAAAAAATTTAATAATTAGTGATAATTTAAAAAAAAATATGTATTACCCGTTAAAATTATCTTTGGATCCTATATGGATCAAACATCTAATTCTAAGATGAATTTATTGACTAATTCCAAAATAAAATACTATTATATGGCCCCCTCCACAGTTCCCTTTTCCAATGTAAAAGTAATTTCTCATATATAAATTAATTGTCGGTGCAGATTAATGCATCAACTATCTAAAAACCAACATTTTGCAATGTTTTATTTATAACTTTATAGACGGAAAGAAAAGAAAAAAGTGTTTTGAATTTTTCCAGTGGACGAGAATATGATTCTGCTTTTGACTTAGCTTTGGAATAGAATTTGATCCCAGCCTAATTGCAAACGTTCTTTTACTCCGACAATGTTCCGTTTTCTATAGGTGCAAAATGGCTTAGGGTCAAAATCAACATTGAATTCAATGCACGAACTAAAATGGGCGAGAAACACATTGCTGACACATTGCCAGACTGCAACTCTTATCATCAATCAATCTCCTTATCCTTCTCGGTAGCCGCTATGCAAACTTCCTATTTTTTCCTATCCCTTTGTTGGTGTGGAAATCAAGCTTTGATATTGTCAATCCTGATAAACCTACTGTAGTAAATAACTAATGCCTGTCAAAGCTTAAGGGGTTGCAGCAATGTTAAGCATAGACATTCAGTGACAAAAATCTGAGGCACGCGGAAATTTTACTCTTACCCACAAGGAACTTCAATTAGAATAAACAAGCGGCAACATCTTACCATACTTGTTACAGATATCGCCAGAGGCTATGGTTGACAAACCAGATGAACCATGAAGAATAGAAGCACAACAGAGAACCATAAAAAAAAAAAGACTTTTTAATTACACAATATTTAGGAATCGACCATGCAACCACTTAGCTTCTCAACCGGTGCGCATTCCACCCATAAAAGTTCTAGGGTCTGGACAGTTCCCAGTAAATTGGGCCTGTGAGAAGTCAAAACCAGGATTCTGCATAACAATAATAAAAATAAAATAAAAAATAAAAAATATTAGTAGAACAGGTAAATTATAATTATTTCTATCTGTGAGCAATGATCATCTTTACATTTCATGGCATTGTATATATATATCAGCATAACACATGTAAGTGACAGTACAACTAATATAGTGAGTTAACAATCAAGACAAAAAGCGTTTTCAAGCCAAAATGATAGTAACCAAAATGAATGATGCCATTTTGTATACAACAATTGAATCCAACACATTGATATAAGCCAAATGAAGCTAAACATATTACAGCATCCAAACACTCGGAATTAGATAGGAATCCACACATCTAATTTTAGAAGATCCTAATTCTATTTTTCCAAAATACCATAGATAGCCGAGTACGAGGCAACCCTCAAAAATGAATAGCAAGCAATTTCACTCAAATAGCATCTCCTTAACACTGCATTCATTTGCTCACCTACTACTACGTCCTTTATGTCCCAAGATCTGACTAATGGCTGTCATGACACAATTGATGCAGAGAACTACTTATCCATAGCGCACACAGGGAACATTCCAATTTATTGTGGTTTAATCCAGAAGCAATGGAAAATCACAAGAAATAATGGAAAGACGAACTCTTGAGTTTACCCATCAGAATACTAACTCTAGTAAGCCTTAATCACAATCAAGTTGGAATGGACCGTATGGATCAACACCCATTCTAATTTAGTTGGGATCTATTCCAATTCCAAACTAAAGTGAAATTTGCCCTTCAAATTGGGCACCACATATTCGACATGACATCTACAGCCCTCCAGAGTGGTCCAGAGATTAAAATGAACATTCAAGGTTTGAATTTATCAGCAATGTTATGAACGTACTCCATTAACATGCACAGGCAAAAACTGCTATCTACTAGGTTCTAAGGGGATGCACAGCACCATGATGCTAGACATCAAACATCTTGATACAGCCAAAGTTGCATGAAGACTATTTTACAGAAATACTTTCACAAAAAGTTAAAGAAGCCTTGGAGCTGCCCAAGAAACCATTTTGCAGGAAGACAATCGGTCATTAATGAATAATGTAACAATAATATCCAATAGTGCATTGAAATAACATCAATCACTGATTACTGTAAAGCATCAATAACAAGTCAAATGCACCATTCATCAATCAAACTGAATGAGAATGGTGAAGTTTAAATAATCATCTACTTTGCAGCATACTGAGGCAAATTATAGTAAATCACCTCTTCCTGAAATCTCTGAAGCATGAGACGTTTCTGTTCAAGGTCAGTGGCGTAAGGATCCAACTGACCTTGACCCAATATTGGAGAAGCCCATGTCTGACCCTTGTCCCTTTTCTGAAGAGTTATGTGCATTATATCATCCTCTGCCACCACAAATCCACATTTTAGCAGGTAATTCCAAGAGCTTAATCTGATTGACAGTTTTCATTTCCAACATGTTAAGGTGAAAAAATATAATATTTCCTCATCATGGAATTGCTAAAACCAGAAGCAACACGATCAGCATGCTTAAAGGAACAAACTTAATTTAAAAACAAAAAAAAAACAAAAAAAAAAGAGAGAGAGAATTTTTAGAGGAGAGATAAATAAAATACCCAACGTCCAAAAAGAAGAATCAGTCTTCACTGGGCAGGAGAGGTCATGCTGAAAATCATTAAAAGAAAAAAAATACGTCAGTAGCAATCAAGAGAGTAACAAATACGAATAGGAAATGAAAAACGAACAAAAAGTGATAAAGGACTGACATTAAGATAAGGAGGGTTTCCTTTGATGCCAACTTCAATATGCTTCGATTGAATCTTGCAATAGAACAGTTTTGAATGAACATTTGGCGGTAATTTGATGTAAACATTTACCTCATCTAGGGTTTGATCCCATTCAAATACACTTTGATCTAATTAAAGAAAGAATAAAATCAACGATCAAATCCATGAAAGGGAAAATTGAAAGAGAATATAATGGAACAAAAAAACAAAACAGATACAGACCATTGTGGACGAAGCTGTGGGGCTTCTCAGGAGCCAATTTCTCGGCCATTTTGGAATCTAGGGTTTGTTGTTTCCCTCTGCACTGTGTTTGGCGCGGATTTTTGCTTATTTCTTCTGAAAATCCTTCTTCTTGAAACTTCCATTCCCGGATTTGTATATTTACATTAGCACTCCTTTATTTTAAGCTTTTTTACAACATGGCACACAACTATCATTGAATTCAACTTTCCTCCTCTTTATATTGGACCCATGGGCTGAGAGTACACGCCCACGCCCAGCCCAATTTATTTGCTATTCCTTTTTTGGGTTTGAACTTAAATTTGTTCCTACATAATCCAATTGCCAAATGGGCAAAAATAATTTTAATATTTATCAAAAACAACAATTAATATTTAATTACGTATAATATAATTCTTAAAATTATTAAAATAATTTAATTTTACTTTTAAAATAATAAAATTATTAATTTAACGTTATTTCATCAAAATAATATAATGTATTTATGTCAACGATCAAAAGATATAATCCAATTTACCCACAATATTTTTGAGAGAGGATATTATTGTTAGCACAGCCACTTAGATTAAACGGTGGTTTAAGTATTTATTATAATCATATGTAGTTTAAAAGGTTAAAAATTATTATATTAATCCTATTAAAATTTAAATTCCGAATTTTTTTAGGATAGATTTCAAATTTTTTTATTTTAAAATAAAACGAAGTTACTAAATTGAGATACACACAATTATAATCGTATTAACGAATTAAATTTAAGACTTTTTGTTTTTTTAAATCAGTGATCAAACCAATCAATAGTGGTTAAAAATCTATTTTTTTTTTCACAGTGACAGAAGAGATATATGAGTAGTGGAAGTTTCCTCTAGTTTATGTACTAGTTAAAAAACATACCATTCAAGTGGCAGTTTATGCTTTTAATTTTATTATTTTTGTTTTTAATCCTTCAGATAAAAATTCCAGGAAAGTTCAACTTCACCCCAAAATTCTTTGGATATACTACAATATAAACTCTATTTGCTCATTTACACTTGTCCTTTAATAAAAATCAATTAGTTTAATTGCAATTAAAATATATTTTTAAATACCAAATGATTATAAAAAAGAAACAATGATCTTATCTCGGTTGATTAACAAAGATATGGACCAAATTAATATATATTTAGGATATATAATTCTTTGGATAACCAATCAATTGACGACATATAAGTTTTATGTCCCTTTTATTTGGGTTTTCCCTTACTCCATGATTATCCAACCATATTTTTTTTAATGCAAATTAAATCTTTATTAATAATATAAAAAAAATACATCTGAAAAATACAAATAAACTTATGAAATTTAAAAGTACATAAGTTGTATGAAATTAATGAAATTGTTGGAATATATTTTTAAACTTTTTCGATGAAAATATTGGATAATAATAACATAATGCATGCAATCTGATTTTTAACGAAAAACTCAATCCATTTATTATCGGACTTTGTTTTAATCAATTCACGCATTGAGCTTCCATATATATAAATATTACAGTCATTAAATAACTATGGATAATGTAAAAGCATTACTAATATTAATTTTCCATCCGATATAACCTAATTCATTAAATGCTGTAAATGCAGTTACTATATAAAGCATATCATGCATGGATATATAACCTTTAATATCTGAATACCCTCCATTTTTTTTTGTCTCAAAATACAGATTTAATCATCGGAGTCTTACTTACCGAAATTCTGCTAATATTATTTTGAAAATATTTTACTTTTCAATTGCTTAATCGAGAGGTCATCTCTAGAGCAGATAGAAAAAATAATAATAAGGTTGGTTATTTTGTGTTGCAAGCTAGAAATGTGAAAACAAATAATTAATGGAACAATTAATATCTATTTTACTCACTCCACAACAAGTAATTGTGTCGATTATATGGATGCATGCATTATAAGAATTGTTGGGTATAAGGCAGAAAGTATATATGCTGGTACTTGAAGAGAGAAATTCTATATAGGAATATAAACAAGAAGGGAAAATTCCAGGAAGCTCCCTATTTTATATAGTACCTTGGGCCTCAAACAAGCCATTGTCTACATATAAAAATGTATATATATGCACACAAGTTAGTTATATATATATATGTATATATATATATATAATAATTATTATTAGAAATTAAGTAAAAATTAATGGACTATTCAGAGGTTCCGGACATGGAAAATGGATCGTTAAGGAAGGAGATTATGATTATGAATGGGAAGAGTTGTTCTTCTTTTATGGGAAAGAAATCAGAGGCAATATTTGTAGTTTCAAGTCCCCAATCCCATGTTGGGTTCCAAATGCTTAGGCATTTCTTTGAAAATCTCCATCAAGTCATTCTTGGCACTAAGCTGGCTTTTCTCTTCCCTGCCATTCCACTAGCCATTGCTGCTGATTTTTATAGCTTTGGGAGAGTACGTTTCTTTCTTTCTGTAATTTATTTTCTCTTTATAATTCAGTAATTTTATTTATAAACTGAGCTAATGATTGAATCAATAATAACTTTAATTATTTCACAAATGAATACTGCATAATCATACGTTTCTTCCATCATGGTATATATATGGCCTTGGCTTTTTGCTTTGAGCTTGCTTGGACTCACTCCTCTTGCAGAACGTGTCAGCTTCCTCACCGAGTAAGCTTTCCATTATTATATTATATGTTCCTATTATATATATATATATATATATATATATATATATATATATATATATATAACCAGATTTATATTATTCACGGTTCTTATTAATTCTTCTTCTGATTAATTTCAGACAAATTGCATATTATACCGGTCCAACAGGTATTGTAGTTAACATCAAATACTGCATTAAGAAATTAATTATGCCTTTTGATCCTGTATATATATATATATATATATATATATATACGGTGAACCAAACCAATGGGTTAATTTCATCAATAGTTACTGAATTTATGCCTAATAACGTAAACGTAACTAAATAATTTTTTGTGTCGAAATTGTTAATGAACTTAACACTATTTTGCACAAAAGCCATTATAACCAATTTCCAGTGAAGATCGATATTGGAGTGCTGACGTGGCACGCCACGTATGCACAAGTTGATGACGTAACGTGCCACATCAGCATTTCAGCGATGGTTTTCATCAAAAGCTAGTTATCATGATTTTTGCGCAAAATAATGTAAAGTTCAGTAATAATTTCGATACGAAAAGTTATTTAGTTATTTTTGCACTATTAGATATAAGTTCAGTGATTATGAGTGATATTAACTCCCGAAATTAAAATTTATCATGTAAAAGAATAATTTAGTAATAAATATATTATTTTGTTGATTTATAAATGAATTGCATGCAGTTGGTGGGCTGCTAAATGCAACATGTGGGAATGCAACAGAACTCATAATAGCATTATTTGCTCTTTACCAAAACAAAATTCATGTCTTGAAGTATTCGTTATTGGGTTCAATCTTGTCAAATCTGCTTCTTGTTCTTGGATCTTCGCTTCTTATTGGAGGCTTGGCCAACCTCAGAAAGGAACAAAGATATGATAGAGTAAGCCTCATTCACTAGCTAACCCAAATCAATTAACTAAATTCACAACTAATTTAAATTAACGATTCTTGAATTTTGAACAGAAACAGGCTGATGTGAACTCGCTACTTCTGTTACTGGGATTGTTATGTCATCTATTGCCATTAATGTTCAGATATGCCATAGGGGAAGAAGCCATATCTGTGACCACTTACTCTACTCTTCAGCTGTCTAGGGCAAGCAGCATTCTTATGCTTATTGCTTATGCTGCATATATTTTCTTCCAGCTTAAAACTCAAAGGCTTCAAGAGGTGATTATTGGGAACTAAATAGTTCAAAAAAAATTCATATATAATTTAATTCGTTGGATTTATCGGCTTTCAGGCATTGCAGGAAGTAGAAGAAGAAGAAGGAGAGGAAGAAGAAAAGGCAGTGATAGGATTTTGGAGTGCATTTTCTTGGTTGGTTGGGATGACTATGATCATTGCACTATTATCAGAATACGTTGTAGGCACAATTGAGGTATATTATAATATGAAATTTGATATCTAGATGAGGTATATGTGTCCATCCAGCAAATAACACCAAGTCTAGAAAAGCAAAGCTGATATTTGTATATTTGCAATTGTGGTATATGTGCTCAGGCTGCATCAGAGTCTTGGGGCATTTCGGTTAGCTTCGTTAGCATAATTTTGCTGCCAATTGAGGGGAATGCAGCAGAACATGCAGGATCCATCATATTTGCTTTCAAGAACAAGTTGGTATGCCATTTGTGATTTCATTTGCATATCAGTACTCAAATACTAATTTACAAGTATAAAACTGATTTCAACTACTACTTGTTATGGCTGTTTTGCAGGATATTTGTTTGGGGGTTGCACTGGGATCTGCCACTCAGATCTCAATGTTTGTGGTGAGATGTACAAAGAATAATTATTAATTTACCATATTTATTAATCTTTATAAAAAAATATATAAACTAACTATTTTTTTTTTTTAAATTTATAGGTTCCATTATGTGTTGTTGTTGGGTGGATAATGCATGTTAATATGGACCTCGATTTCAGTCTTCTTGAAACTGGTTCTCTTGCTTTCTCTATTATTATCACAGCCTTCAGCCTACAGGTCTTTACTCATCTACAGGTCTTTACGAATGAGTGGTACATCATAAAAAAATGTGTTAAAACCACGAGCATACGTGTTAAAACCACGAGCATGCAGAGTATAGTTTTTAATAGTATATGGATTTTTATTTACACTTTTAACAAATTTGATGGATAACGTGACATTCTATTGGTTAAAAAATAATTTGTTAATATATTTTATGAAAATTTTATTTTATTTTAATTAACAAGACTTACATATAATAACATGGTTTGTGTTACATAATGTTCAGGATGGAACATCACATTACATGAAAGGAGTAGTTCTTTCCCTATGCTACATTGTAATAGCAGCATGCTTTTTTGTTCATAAAATTCCACAGAGTAAGTACACTTAATTATCTCTCAATAAATTGCCACACAAGAGAAGTAGTTTCAACAATTTCATATTTAGAAAGTAAGTTGATTTTTACGTGAAAGTATGTTAATTTAGAGGTGGCAAATTGATGGATTGGGCGAACTATAAATGAGCGGTTCATAAATGGGTCAAAAAGTACATATCATAAATGGACCAACATCCAAATGGATTGGACAAATTTGAATCAACCCATGGGTTTAATGCATGTTGACCTACTTGTTTGGCTCAGATAGATTGCAACCTATTTAATCTATTTTTTAATGAAAATAATTTTTAATGGATGTATAAAATTTTTTATTAATGAATTAATAGATCCGATGATAATGATATTTAATTTAATATTATATATGGTCAAATTTAAAACATAATATAATTAATAAGTTGATATATATATATATATAATGTTATTGATTAGATGTTGCTATTACTAATTAGTTTCGAAAACATTTTTTCTGAATCACTAGATCAGCTTAGTGTCGGCAAACCATTCATAAGAGTCCTCGCTAATTGCCGATTTTTGGTGGAGTAATGACGGAGAAAATGAGATGAGAGATTTAGGGATGTACAAATTCAAAAATTCGAATTTTTGGAATTAATCAGAATTCCATAGTTATGATTTGTATGGTGTGTGTTTTAATTTAAAATGATGTTGTAGTAATAAGGTTTTAGTTACTTGTCATTCTAAGATTTAAAACAGTACCAATTTGATTATTATGTGATAAATGACAAAAAAAAAATCTAATTTTAATTGTGACCTTATTGCAATGAATGAATTTGGAATGAAGAATGTAGATTACATTTGCAAATCAAGAATGAAATAAAATTGTAGACATGGTATCTGGCAAGTTGACTTGTAATTTTGCTTTTTCTTTTATATATTTTTGATTTGGAAAAGAATAAATATGCATAACTTCTATATATATTGTCTTCATTTTATTGATATATCATATGATAGTACCTTCATTTTTATATATACATGTTGTATATATATTGCATAAATTAATGTCTTGATTGATGCCTGCATCCTTCTAAAGTTATGCATTCATCCCAATTCCAAAGTTTGAAAGACCCCTCTTCATAAAATTAACTTATAAATCAAACCAAAATATCACATTGAATAAAAATTTATAAGAATAATTGATATATAATTGATAATACCTTATATTATCATGTTTGGACCCTGCTCAATAGTCATAGGCTCAGATCCGGTTGTTGTCTATAAGTCTAAAAGCTCACTGACCATTTACAGAAGTTAAGTGTCTTGACAGATTGACCGGACTCTTTAGCTGATTTACCTGACGTCATCGTATCTGTCGCATCAACAGACCATACCTTATTAGCTGTCATATCAAATACCCTAAATCAGCCAATTGTATATGCGAAAAATATGATACTCAAGTACTCTAATCTCATAAGTTTTAGCCACTTAAATACTATATAACCAAAGAGAAACTTAAAAAATAAAAAATAAAAGATACTGCATAGATAATAACTCCCTCTATACTCTCTCTCAAAACTCTCCCTAATTTAAACATCGGAATACTAATTTTCTGCGTACCAAAAGTTATTCTTCTTTATCTTGCAGATCAACTCGTCACTTGTTAAAGATCGGCTTAGCCAGTTTCACCTTCTCTTTATCCCGTTCTAAATTCAGTCATTTTAGAACTTATCAAATACTTATTGGTCACACGCTAACAATTTTCTACTAAAATCTAGAAAAAAAAAAATCAGTCGACTAAATCAATTAATCTATCACCGTTTCATACATTGGAGTATAGGGAAGAGAGAAAGAGGATAAATGCATGATGATGAACCATCGAGAACTGGGAAAGCAAAGAATTGAATCGGCGGTGGTTGTTCCTGAAATTTAAAGGAAGCATTGGAATTATTGAACAAAGTAGTGATCTAAAAAGGCTAAATGCAACCACAAACGGGGGCATATCAACGGCCAATGTCGCCATCAGCCGCTAGCTCTTTTTTACATACCATGTGCTTCTCCTTTATTTCATTTCCTAACCCCTAGCACTTTACATATCATACACAACTTTTTGGGGTTAATTACTAATTTGGTTATATATATATATATATATATATATATATATATATATATATATAATTTTGATGAGACCAATTAATAAGATATTAATGTGGCATTTTATAATTAATTAATTAGCGTTGAAAAATATACAGTTCAATCAATTTAAATTCATACCAAATAAAAAACTTGTTTTCAAATATTTGCATTAACATTTTAAGTCCAGCATAATTACACTTAATGAAGCTAAAATAGAGTGATTTAAGGGTAAAATAGGGTTAATATCACTGATAGTTATTGAACTTACATCTAATAACGCAAAAGTAACTAAATAATTTTTAATGTTGAAATTGTCATTAAATTTTACACTATTTTATGCAAAAATCATAAACTATCGCCGGAATGCTGACATACCACACCACATCATCTACTTGTGCACACGTAACATGCCACATCATCAATTGACGTTAGCTATTTTTGCATACGTGGCATGCCATGTTAGCACTCCGGTATCGGTTTTCACCGGAAACCGGTTATGATGATTTTTGTCCAAAAATAGTGCTAAGTTAAGTATCAATTTCGACACAAAAACTTATTTAGTTATTTTTATATTATTAGACGTAAATTCAGTAATTATAAGTAAAATTAATCCGGAAAAATATGCCCAGCTTGTTAGCATCATGAGAACCTATGATTTACCCTTCAAAGCAATACCACAGCTTATTTTCATTTACCATTGTTTTTATACTCTCCTTAACATTATTTATGTAAGTAAATAAATGGAGGTAAGAAATTCAGCATTATATATAGAAACTGATCACCAGCTTAAACTATACTATCCCTCAGGAAATAGAAATGGGAGGCAGAGAAATTAATGGAAATGCCAAAAATGTTGCTGTGGTATTTGGGGCAACTGGGCTAGTAGGCAGAGAGCTAGTGAGAAGGCTAATCTCAAAACCAAAATGGAAAGTTTATGGCATAGCAAGAAGGTTTGATCATAACTTTCTAAACCAAAATCCAAACTATGTATTCATCTCTCTTGACTTGCTAGATCCTGACGAAACACACAAAAAGCTATCATCTTCAATTCTTGAAAACATTACCCATATGTTCTGGATAACATGGGCAGCCCAATTCCCTCTAGACAGCACAGAATGCCTGCAGCAGAACATAGCCATGATGTCCAATGCCTTGAATTCCATTCTCCCCAAAACCACAACACTCAAGCATGTTTCTCTTCAGACAGGAATGAAGCATTATGTGTCACTGAATCACAATAATGCAAAAGAGTTGCCCTTGTTCGATGAGGATTGCCCAAGAGCAAGTGATGGTCGCAGTTTCTATTATGTGCTCGAGGATTTGCTGAAGGAAAGACTTGAAGGGAAAATAGGTTGGTCTGTGTTAAGGCCAGGCTTGATAATGGGTAGTTCTAAGAGAAGTTTGTATAATGTTATAGGCTGTTTATGTGTTTATGGAACTATTTGTAAGCATTTGAACCTTCCCTTTGTTTTTGGCGGGTCAAGGGAATGCTGGGAGGAGATTTGGATTGATGGGTCTGATGCTGGATTAGTAGCAGAGCACCATATCTGGGTAGCTACTAATGAACAAGTGTTTTGTAAAGATGGTGAAGCTTTCAATTCCATCAATGGAACAAGTTTCAGTTGGAAGGAGATATGGCCAATTCTTGTGGAGAAATTTGGAGTACCAGTGCATGAAGAGATGTTGTCGGAGGATTTCTGGTTCGCTAAGGAAATGGAAGACAAGAAGAAAGTATGGAAAGAGATTGTCGTGAAACATGGATTAGTAGAATCAGAAATTGAGGATTTGGCCAATTGGGAATTCTTGGATATGTTGTTTCGCTGTCCAATCAAATTGCTGGGTAAAAGGGATAAATCTGATTGCTTAGGCTTTACTATGAGATGCAACACATTAGATTCCATATTGTATTGGATTGATTCCATGAAAAATGACAACTTCATTCCTTAAACGATCCATAGATTATGGAGCTTAATTTCATCAGTGAAGGAAAATGATCCTTAAACAAAATGTTGTATTCGCCTGTTGACTTTCTTTAATGATTCAAACTGCAAACCGTCTCCTAAAATTTGATAAAAGTTTCATTTGATACAATGTTATTTTTGAAATTTGAAAATTAGAGTAATTTGATTTTTAAAATAATATGTGTTTAATTTTTGAGTGATACATGTCAAATTTTTTAGAGTCAACTATCATTTTAAGAGTTAAATTGCTTCAATTTTAAAACAGTATGAATGATATTGTATCAAATAAAAATTTAAGATTTAAATTGTATTTTTTATCAAATTTTAGGATTTGATTTACACCTTCAGCCTATTGAATAATACAAAATAGATATGATTTTTAAATAAAAAAAAAATGGTCTGAGTGCTCGGCCTAGGTCACATCTTCTTACTGGTCTTGCCTTGGGAATGAGAGCGGTTGTATGTATTTGTTTATGAGTAAAATAAATCCAATTCTCATGGAGCAAGCGTGGAGGCTGTGCTGGCTACTCCATGTTTTGGGTGCATAATTGAATCCGCCGAAGATTTTCGGAGATCATAATCATATCATGTCTCTCTTTCTGGATGCAATTGTCTTCATGCACCTATACCTATCACTTACTTTTAGCTATTGGTAAGGCATGGCCCAAGTGGGTTCCATTTCCACATAATAATTCTATCTAATTAAATTAGAGTCCAAAAAATAGAGTTAATTTCATTTATGATCACTAAATTTACACCTAATCGTTTAAAAGTAACTGACTTATTTTTTGTAATTTAAATATCACTGAAATTATTATATTTTTGCAGAAAAGTCAACCAATTTTCGACAATAATTCTTGTCAGAATGCTGACGTGTCATATTACGCCATATGCCTGGATACACGTGGCATGCCACGTTAGCAGCCACATCACCGAAAGAAGTTATATCACATGACATGTTAGCATGTCATGCCATATTTTTGGACACACGTGACCTCTTTTGGTGACGTAACTGGTGATGTGTCGTGCCACATATATTCAGACATATGACGTAACATGTCACATCAGTATTCCGATAAGAGTAATCGCCAGAAATCGGTCAAGATGACTTTTCTGCAAAAAGGTGATAAGTTCAGTGACATTTAAATTATGAAAAATAAGTCAGTTAATTTTAGTCGATTAGACGTAAGTCCAGTTACCATAGATGAAATTGACCCCCCAAAAATATATATATCAAAAAATTAAAATTAAAATAAAAAACTCCTTTGAAATTATGGAAATATTTTTTCTTTTTTGGAAAAAAATAATAATTTGGGATAGTTAAGAACAAAAGAAAAAATACAACTGTGATATGCCAGCAGGCAAATTCTTGCATTTCCACTGTTAGCAAAGTGATGAGACCATGAACTCCAAGTTTCGAATCTAAAATTTCACCTCAACATAGCCGAACCCGTCACAGGTCGGTTTTTTATGCCTCAGCTGACAATCTATGCCTCAGTAGAAACCCTGCATCGCAAAGTCATGAACTTTTTGGCATTAATGATTAATTTAAGAAGAATGCTACGTATAAATTTACTGTAATGTTATTATGAGTGCTTGTAAGAGATTAGCTTATAGAAAGAAATTCCGGATAGCTGAATGGATCAGGTAAACAAATTGCACCTGTATCTTATTCTTGTGGTCATATTGTCCAGTAAAGTCGCTATCTTTTCTGGTGAATCTACTGCTCATCTTCTCTGGAAGTTAAGGAATTTAACCGAGAATGCAAAGGCGGCGAAGAATACGATACAGAAGGCAACAAGGACTGCTATTGAAACTCCAACCATCTCCTGTCTAAACCCGAAATTATCATCCAAATACTGTTTAACAGACACCTTAAATCCTGGTTCTTCAATTATGTCTTCGACGTCACCAAGCTGCGAAGAGATAATGCCTTGCAGAGTCCAAGCAATAGGGCAGATGGAATAGAACCAGATCCACCATCCTGGAATTCTCTGAAATAACAAGTTGAAAAACCAATTATGCTGTTTTTCAAGAAGCAAATTTGAACTCGGACTTTAATAAATAAAAAAAAAAAACACCTCGTCTGCGTGAATCCCACATTCATTAGAGATTTAAAATCAGTGATTTGCATCAGTAGGTAAAGCAAATTACTTACTGGCGCTGGGATGAGAAAACCTGAGAGAAGATTCCATAAAGAATAAAATGCAGTAGACACAACAGCTGCCATGTGTTGAGAGGGCGTGAGGCCAATAGCCATCATACCATAAAATGTGAACTACGTGAAAGTGAGGAACAAGAACAGCAAGTACAGGAAAAATTTGCCTGCATCGACAGTAAAATCATATTACCGAACTGTTTTCAGCAATTTATGATTCTCTATTGAGATGACGATGATGATAAAGTTAAGACATATTAGATATAAGAAAGCAATTAGTATGACAGTAAACTAGGTTAAATGTTCTGGACGATGGGAAATATAATGCACCTGTTGTGTTTATTTCAAATCAACAATGAGTAGTAGGACAAAATTGCACATTTTCATAATCTGAGCTGCAAAGTTTTTAAGCAGTGTTATTGCCTTGTAAAGTACAATGGATAAGCATTTAAACTAGAGGGGAAGAATTTATACTTTTCACTTCATGGGAGCTTAGAACCTTACCAGCTGACTTTTCAAAACCAATCGTGAAATAAGTTATGGCGCCAAATAGAATTGTTTGCGCCAAAATATACGAAACCTCCACAATACCCTGTTGACAAAAACATTTAGTGTTCACCAAATCTTTCCACAAGCAAACTTATAGAACCAGAATTTGTTTGATAAATGATGCTTACTTGTGCTGCAGCATAGGCCAATGGAGAATACATTCCAGCTGCTTTTTCTCTGTAGAATACCGTTCTCTCGATAGAAACTACTGGTTGTACTGAGGAAGCGTTATTAACCCCAAGAAAAATGCAGGCAGAATAAAGAGCTCCCATAATCATAAACAAAGCTTTTGTTGTTCCCCTACCAAACAATTTACATCAAGTTATTTAATTGACACGATAAAATTCCGTACATTCCGAGATTCATGTTCAATCAAGTACGTGTAAATCAACAACACCAGATGTTGGAAAGCAGTGCCAAATTGGAAATTAACATTTGTCCTCCTTTCTTTTGTAGGACTTTAACTTTTCATTTAAGTTTGATCATATTTAGATAGAAAATGGTATATGACATGAAGAAGTCCCCTGAACTGCCAAATATTGATGAATCCCAGATATTCAATTGTCACAAAAATATCAAGATTTAGTTTACATGCGGAAGAGACCTGTATACGGACAGAGTTGATACGTATTGACATGACATACGGATGCATTGGTCAATTTCTCGTACAAAAAAATTATTCAAAAAACTGAGACCCATCTGAAAACTATTTCAGAAAGTATTCTCGATAAAGGAGACAGGGAGTCTTTACCTTTTTGAACCAACATCCCAAAATATGGAGCCGAAGATCAATGCAGCTAGGACAGTAAAAAATATCCTCACGGCATTGTATCTTGGACTTCTCCAATATACAAGATTTTCTTTCCTAAGGCAAATCTGAAATTGATTCAGAGAAGGTTGCGAATAGGTGGACTCAAACTTTAATGGTTCTGAGCCAGCAGGTGGAACACTGAATTGCTTAATTGAATTTTCCACTTCGCTGAAACGAGGACACAAAAGGAGTTACTCGTGCAAAGATACTATAGGTACAAAGAAAGCATAATTACATATTAACAATGCAATCCCCTGGACTACCTGTATTGCGCTGATTGTTTATATAACTCGGCAAAATCTGCACCTATCCTCTCTTCAACAGTAGGTGTAGTAACCTCAAGCATCCAAGTTGCCAGGTTGTAGCCATCAGGAATACGAGAGATTCCTTCAAATTGCTAGACCAGGAAAGGAAAGTTAGGATGTGATAGAGAGCTGCTGATGGACCCAGGAGAGGGAAGAGAAGACCCAAGGCCAAGGCCCATGCAAGGGAGGGTTTGGGCGAGAAGGCAAAGGAAAGAGGCAGTGGAGCACCCCTCAGCTGATGTGGCATAAGCTAATTAAAATAGAGAAGAGGGAGAATAAATATAAAAGGGGGTAGAGGGCTGGTGAGGAAGGGAGTGGAGAGAATTGATTTGTGGTTTCAGCTATTGGGCTGAAAAGAAGAGAGGGAGTAAGGGCCTGTGGCAATTCCCTGCTCTTGGGGGCGTTAGGCTCATAGGTTTGCAATTGTGTTTCATTTTCCTTATTTCTCTTCCTGGATTGTATTAGCCGAACATAAGTTGATTTTCTTCTTTTGCTGGATTTGTAAGCTTGTCTTGAAACTTACTATCAATACAAGTCCATTAATATTTCTTCATCATATCTTTCTTTACTATCATTCATTGTGTGATAAATGTTGATTTCCATCATTGGTCTGACCTGCCGGATCTGTGGCCCAGGAGAGGAACCTCAGGGGAGAAGCCGCCAAATGGGTGTGGCCCAGGAGAGGAACCCAGAAGGGAGAAGCCGCCAAGTGGATGTGACCCAAGAGAGGAACCCTTAGGGAGAAGCCACCAGTGGGTGACAAGCCGCCGGGACGTCGGCTGTTGAGGGAGGGGGCAATGTTACGATCCCACATCGGTTAACTGCTTAGTTAGTTAACCAATGTGGGATCGTAACAGGATGTTACTTTGGTAATATATTAATGATAGAAATCTTATTCAGGAATGACAAGGTAGTATTCTATCTTGAGGTGTCAAAGAACTACTTCGTTTTGTCTTTTTGGAAACAGAGTAATAATTAGACACTGTTATGAAGGGCATAGCAGAAAGATGGAAGCATGACCGATTCACAAGACAATGAAATCTACTCAAGGGTGGTCTGAAGAAGAAAGATGACTTTACTCAACATTAAAAAACTATGCAGGAGCAAAGATTATGGCTTGAGGAGATCATCTTAGTTTCTTTTTTAAAAGCAATAGCTTCAACCATCACTGGATTAAAAGAAATAAAAAATTTTGACGTTGAAGATAATCATTTTGCATGGCAAAGTTTTACCTGAATATAGTCGATCATAATCTGTGAGTGCACGCCAAGCTTCCCTTCATATATGACACGGCCCCCTCGTTTCATGAGAAGTAGCTGAACATCAAAACCCAAAGAACATACACTTAGAGAGCAAAACTCAAACAGAGTGTGCAGTTTTCAAACTAGTTGTCTTAACAAGAAAAATGATAACCTAACCTCATCGAATGCTTCAAAAATGTCAATACTTGGTTGATGAATAGTGCAAACCACTGTTCTCCCAGTATCAACAGTATTACGAACAGTTCGCATCACAATGGCTGCTGCTCTTGCATCAAGCCCGGATGTTGGTTCATCCATAAATATAATGGAAGGATTTGCAACAAGCTCAACAGCAATTGTCAATCGTTTTCTCTGCTCTGTTGACAGCCCACTACTACCAGGCAAACCAACCCAAGCGTTCCTTAGAGTGTCAAGCTCTACCAATCTCATGACTTCTTCAACAAACTCCTGCAGTACATTGTAGTAAAATTCTCCAGACAAGCATTGAAACACAAATGAACAAAAGCATAAGTGTGCGAATCCACGTATCAAAATTAACTCAACTCACATGTCTTTGTTCTTTGGTAACTTCTTTTGGAAGCCGAAGACTGGAAGAAAACCATAGAGACTCCTCCACTGTGACTTGTGGAGAATGTATATCATTTTGCTCAACATATCCGGAGATTCTAGCAAACGTGCTTTGCTCTTTTGGATAACCTGATATCTTGATATCACCTTCTATATATCCTCCAGTTTTTCTTCCAGCAAGCACATCCATCAAAGTTGTCTTTCCTGCTCCACTTGACCCAACCAATGCAGTCAGCACACCAGGTGAGAATACTCCACTGACATTTGATAAGAGCTGCAATCTTGTTTCTGGCACACCTTGTTTGCTCATTGCCTGGAATATGCAGCAAAACCTGTTAAAACATCATAAGCTATATATGCAAAAAGCCAAGGGAACCAAAGCTACAATAAAAGCACTCACCTTTGGCATATCAACAAAGTAATTGACATTATGGAAAGTCATTGTCAATGGCTGAAATGGAAGAATCATTCCCTTCTTCCTACCACCCTCCCGAGCAGCATTTTCTGAATATTTTGTTTCTGTGGCTTCAACTGGCTCGGCCACCGTTTGAGCTTTCTTAAGGGCTAACAAAATCCAAGAATAGTTGAGTTAAGGTGAAGTTCTTACAATTAAGACAGATGATAAAGCATAGAAACCATTTAAACATACGATTAAGGTAGGTCAACGCCCACGTTACAATTATGTTAAAAACCAACGCATAGAGCCATAAAACACCAACGCCAATCCAATACCAATTGTCATCCGTGGGTAAACCATGCTCGTGGAGAACATTGTATCCTATTGTATTATTCCCAATAGCAGATCTCTGAAAGACATTTCAATTAATTTGTTGAATGTGTATATTTTAAAATAAATAAATTCGATTCACAAATGCATATTCCTCGTAAAAGCACTTACCTTCGTCCACCTTTTGGCGAGAAATTCATTAGCAGAAATTGCTCTTTGTCCATAGCTTAATGGTGAAACCCAATAACCCCAAATCCACCAGGGTTTGATTGATTCTGATTCAAAAAATAATAATGGCGATGATAAATTAAAAAATTGAAAAAAAAAAAGAAAGAAAAAGAAAACAATTAAATCACCACTGAAATACGAACTTAAATTATCACATGAAGATGCAGAACACACCTTTTGGAATGATGAATCCGCCCAATAAAAATACAGCCAACAAAGCAGCTGATCCAAACGTATTGGCAATTACCATATCTCGTGCAATAGCAGCCATCATCCGAAAGAGACCCAATGCCATTTGGTGCATTGTAAAAAGTAAAAGCATAAAGCGGAAGAATCTGCACAATGAACAGAAGTGAAGGATATAAAGAAAACAAGAGAATGGTAATCCCACTTAACAAAAGGAAAGTACTGCAGTTACCTCCCAGGAGCAGGGGAAAAACCAACGGTATAGTACACGACACAAGACCATACAAAAGATTCTACAGCAGAATAAGGTATACGTAGAACTAAACTGGAGAGATACCATGCCCATCCAGGATGAAAGAGATTATCACGTTGCTTATAGAAAACTGGCAGTCTAAATATCAAAAGAGAGAGTTCAGAAAATCCATTGAACATCATATGCACCAACCCATAAAAGAGACATGAGAGATAAAGATTCCCATTTGCCTCGTCCGTTGGATGCAATCTGGTGCGCAAGAAAATCGTGCAAGTAATGCATCCAACAAAAAAGACCTGTAGCATGCACAAACAAGTAAACATATGAAAGAAAATTGAGATGAAGATAAAATAATTGAACATCGCTAGCAATTCAAGGACTACCTATGCATCAATATCATAGGAAAAAGAAAATCGCAAACAGCTGTTGAAAACCTGAGGAAGTAGTGACTAGCTATTGCATAAGAAACTTACAAAGGGATGCTGTAAATACTAACACATATATAGGCATCTCATTTTTCCATCAAATTCTAAAATATAGAAGGATGATGAGAATCATGTATGCACAAGCAAACAATACCTGGAATGTCCTAAAAGCATAAAGAAAAGTGTGCCTCTTGATCAGCAGAACTTCTCACGCAAAGCATGCTTTCAAGAGCTCCCACCTTGACACAGCATATTTCGTTTTTGACAAAGCTGAAGGATCACACCTGGATTTGTCAAATGGTACAGAAAGCATGGACTCCACAGATCTTCCGAACCTAGACTTTTTGAATGCTTCTGCGATTACTGGAACTGGCATGTATTCATATGGCTTTGAAGGATCAGCCCAGTACTGGGCTTGATCCTTTTCTGAGGTGACCTGGCGAAAGATCCTGTTAGGCAAGAACCAAAGGTACAGGTAACTCGAGGAACATCTCATGGCAATACCTCTTGAAGAAAATCTGCAATGCCCTTCCGTGGTGTTAATCGGAAACCTAGCGACTCAAAGAACTCTAGAACTTCTGTTCTTGGGCCTTGGTATACCATGTAGCCTTCTGGTAATAGCACCAAATCATCAAACAGATCAAATGTCTCAGGTGGAGGCTGAAGAAGAGCCATCAGTACAGTTGCATCCATTTGATGAACGAAATTCCCTATACAATTCACTATTTGATAAGTTGTGGAACTATCGAGTCCTGTGGATATTTCATCCATAAACAAGGTTTTTCTTGGTCCAACAATCATCTCTCCTGCATGATCATATACTAGCTATTGTTAGTTTGGCCAAAGAATTTTAGATAATAGAACACTATTGGTCAAAATTCTAGATCTGACTGCTCATACCCAAGCACATTGTTGGAAGGTCACATGGCTATACTGTTGAGATGTCAAACCCCGACATATAAGATCCAGCTACAGTAATCTAATCTAATTACAGGAGGAAGAAAGAACATAAAGGGAAAAATGAAGAGATATGTCAAATGCTCTGTCAACAGCAGAAATAATGCTAAACCTACATTCTACTCAAAGTTACAAGAAGTCTGTTTGCGGCAGTCCTTGTGAGAAAGAAATATGAGAACCTTAATGGTGCATTTATTTATCAACTTGCCACCCAGGAAAGGCAAAAGAAGAAAAATAAACCTAAATTATAGTCATAATCCTTGAACATTACATATAACGTGGACAAAGAAACTATGCAAAAACATACATGGTAAAAAGAGAAAGAAAGAGACCAGTGGTAACCCTTTTTCTTTGACCTCCAGAAACACCTCTAAGCATATCACTGCCTACTACCGTCTCTGAACATACATCAAGACCGAGCACTTTTAACACGTAATCTGTTGATATGTTGTGCTTTTTACCAGCAACAGAAGATGCCTGTTCATTGAAATTGTTTAAGTAATAAACAAGGATACAACTATACTTATAAAACAAAAAGCACAGGCACAAAGCTATAAACTTAAGATGATGGCCTTCATAAAAGCATCGATCTATGAACTTGGGCGTAGGTTCTTTTCCTTCTCTAAACGAACAAGATCTTTCATATAGGCTGGAAAAAAAGACGGTTAAATCTACGGTATCCATATGATTTTTCATGCTCAACATCAATTATTTGCCTATCTTATATAACGCAGTCCGTAAATAGTTCATGAAACAATGACTTTGAGCTTTGCCTTCCTCTTTTATGTTTTTCTGATTATTTTTTTCTCTGGGGTTGGGGACATAATTTTATAATGGTGTATGGCAATGTTGAGAACAATGCATCTCAGATGAACCAAGAGAAAAAAATGAAGGGAATAGTCACTCATGAGTATTATGAGAGCAAATGAGAAAATAGTATGAAAAGGCAAATAGTTCTAGAGCAGTAAGAAGTACTGAGAACGGAAAAAG
The DNA here is from genome assembly GCA_037975025.1 of Excoecaria agallocha. Lineage (NCBI taxonomy): Eukaryota > Viridiplantae > Streptophyta > Magnoliopsida > Malpighiales > Euphorbiaceae > Excoecaria > Excoecaria agallocha. The sequence continues at coordinate 253,598 of CM075821.1, forward strand.
ATCGTAAGTGAGATGCTAATATACATGGTTTCATACAGTATGCCTGAATCTAGAAAACCCAAGTCTTGTTTGCGTGTGGAGAACGTAACTTCAACAGAGAACAGTATTTGTTCTGAATTTAGAAGCCACTGAAACTTATTTGCATCAGCAATAGCGTGCATGAAAAATTACATGGGTATGAACGACAAATTCAAGAATTGTTCCTTTCCTATTTGCTTGCAACCTGAACTTGACATAGTACATCTTCCTTTATCCTGTTTATTGATTGGAAATGTAATATCTAAATAGGAAAATTAAATATTTGGATCACTAATCTACCACTTTGGTTTAGTGTTTAAATAATTATGCTAGTGAGGAAATAGAGAACCCAACTCGTTTGCAATCAAACGGCAATGTTATGTTAGACAATTGAGCCTACGTTTGCAAGGTGGAAAAAGAAAATCATCAGGATAACCAACTGACATGACCGAGCATTTGAACTGTTACTCACTTCTACAAAGTGATGAATTTATATAATTTTTTATAAATTTCTTAAGGATAAGCAAACCTGCAAAGCCTTCACTTGCGCCTTGGCAGCTAGCAGCAAAATCTAAGGTTTCTCGTACTGTAAGCTCCGCAATATGATTATCTATTTGACTTATATATGCAGCAGTCCTCCTAGCGTAAAAATCATCAAGCTGCCGGCCGTTGTATGTAACATTGCCAGTTTTCTGAAAATATTAACAGTGGATATAAGGTTTCTGGAAATAATATTTTCAAATTTACCATATAATATATAAAATTGATTATGAACTCATAATACTTTACCTATCTTCTTCTCATCTAACAGAAATATATATATATAATTTTCAAATAAAACTAATCAACTAACTTATTGGCAAATGACCAATTTGTTCGCATGATCTATGCCGGTTTGCTATTTTTTTCCTTTTCTGGGTAAGCGGATATTAATTATCTATTTGCATATCATTTTAATTTTAAAGTAACTTGTCAAATGGATAGGATTGGAAGATTCGAAGGGTTTGGAAACCGAGTTTGAGATGTTTTAGGTTCGAGCTAGGCCTAACAGAAATTTAAGTCTACATAAATAAAATTTAGGCCTACTTCGAATTGGATCGGATTTAGACCAAATTGGATGGATCGAGTTCAGATCAAACCTATTCAAAATTTTAAATTTCTTTTTTTCGCAAATCCGTGTAAACAAATTATAGGCTTAGTTCGGGTTAGGTTGAATTGGATTTGGATTTGAGCCCGACTGAACCTAAATTTAAAGGTTTTTTTTATGCAAAAGTCTGTATAAATAAAATTCAATCCTACTTTTAATTGAATCGGATCGATTTTGGCCTTGAACGGGTCAGGATCGGGCTAGATATTCTTGGTATGAAAAAAATTGTAAATAATATAAATTTGATATTTGGGCATCGTAACTTGACTTCCAGTTCATCCCAAATTGCCAGTTCTATTTACCAAAAATGGCTCACTTGAAGCTCTCGATTTCGTGGTGTGGCTCAACGAAACAATCACGTCATTCTACCTATTTAAAGTTTGAGAATAGGTCGAGGGTATTGCGTCACCAATGCCTCTATCATTGGATTTACCTGATAGAACTCGTCTCAAGCTTCAACATAGTATAAATTTGATACTTCGACTCATTTGGTACAGTTGATGCCTGTTAGGTTATATGAAACTTGTTCATTTAAATCAAAACTTAATATGAAGCTTGTTCATTTAAATCAAAACTTAATAGAATCAGTTTTCAATTTTTTAGGGACGAGCTTGGATAAAAATTTTCAATTGGACCAAATTTACCACCACCAAACTAACTCATTTTAACCATATTTAACTTGTACTCAGCAATAGCATTCAATAGTCTTTCAGGGTTTGAATTACGATATTTTTTTAGTGTCGTTATATACACCTTGTCAAAATTTAGGGTTCACAAAAACTTTCTTTTTTTGAAACTCCATTTTAAGCATCTATACTGCTTCAAAGCCTCCATGGAATGCACGATAATTTATTATTATTATTATTTTCTTTTTATGGTTGTCTAGAAAATTGCAATTAAAGTTTGCTCTTAATTTAAATTCTAAAACACTAATTTATTCCACATTCAATCCTAAATTTATAGTTCAAAAATCATTCAGGGATTGAAAATAAACATGACATTTTCACTACCGCATTACATTAACATCAAAAGTTTGAAATCAGCTGATGGTGACAGTAAGCCTCAAGAACCGCCGATTGTATACACTGCATAAGTTACATCTAGTTCAGTGCTTCTAGGCAAAAAAAGGCTGTGGAAAAATTACTCAGTTACCTACACAGGGATATATGGCAAAAGAAAACCTACCAAAAGTTAGGACCAAAAAGATTTCTTGCAAGGCAGTCTACCATAGAGGTGTGTTGATCTTAGGAAGCAATATAAGCGTTCTATGCTCACGTCTCTTGCTTAGCATTTGACCTTCCTTGGGCACTTACCTGATTTTGATCCTGATTTTTTCAACTTCAAATTCTTTCCATCAGATTTGAATCCATCATCATCAGAATCATCATCTCTTTCATCCCCGTTCTTGCGCTTAGAATTCTTCTTAGCATTTCCGCAAATTATAATCTTCCTTTCATTCTTACGTTCCTCAAAGTCCTCGAATTCAGACTTCTCCTTTGGCTTCCAAATGAAGAGGGACCTGAAAGAGTATCTTAGTTTAGGCCATTAAAGCCAAATGAGGACACCCACGACAGCAGAATAACCAGTAAAAGGATGTTTAGAGTGACCCCAATCATGATTTCTTTGACAAGAAAAACTAGATCTGAATGCTGCAAATCATAGCTTATTTATTCATCCTACAAAATCATGATAAACAGTCTAGACAAAAGTTTTACTGCTATGGTACAAGAATTTTACGAGAGAACAGAATGGAACCTTGAACTTCCAGATGCCAAAATATCATCCCGAGGGTGCAGCTTGTTCACAGGACTAATAGTTGTGATATTTGGATCCATAACTTCAGCAACTAGTTGACCATTGCTAGTGTCTATGAAATCAATTGGATGCAAGGCAGTACCATTATAATTTTCACTTATATAACAACCAATAACTGCAAGGGACTCTGAGGGATCCTGCAGCATAAAATAGTTAGGTACTCCAGAAACAGGGGTCTTCCCCCCCTCCCTTCTTTTTTCCTCTCTAAAGAAAAATGAAAGAAGAAACAGAAAAAGTTATCAACAGATTAAATTTTAATACCCTTGGATCCCATTCAACTCGAAATGGAGTCAAATGTCTGTTGAAATCATGACTGTACAATCTCTCAGCTTGGATAGTCCAAATTTCCAAATATAGAATCCCATACTCGAAGACGGTTATCCTGTGAAGTAGTAAGAATTTTGCTGCCAGACAGTGGAGAAAAATAGGCAGAATTAACAACGCGTTTGTGCTCAAGGTCACATAGAGAAGATCCAGCTTCTAGTCGACGCATGTCCCACATTCGACCCTGAGATAAAGATACATCTTTAAAGCTTCAATGAACAAAACCATAAATGAAGTATGCAAACACACACACACACACACACACAAGGTGGTTCCAGAACGAGGCATGTTTAGAGTCTCCTATTTCACCATCAGTTATATTAGGTGCCTAGAAACTTCACAACTTACATAATGGTCATTTCCACAGCTCAAAAGTAGTTCTGGATGAACTGGATTGCAGTGAAGGCCAACAACTTTACTACCTTTCTTATGGATCAAAATTGCCTCCCCAGTCTCAATGTGGCATAGAGATGATCACGGAACAGAAAATTCCTGAATTTCTCCCCTATGGGGACGGAAACAGGAAAAAAAAAATCCTATTATAAAATCAGGGGTGGGAGGCGGGGACGGGAAATGGAGTATCCGCCCCACAGAAAAATTTTTTTTTAATTTTAAAATATAATATTTTATAAATAATTAAAATTAAAATATAACTTAATTTTATAATTATTAAGTTTTAAATTATACTTAATTTTAAATTTATGAATAGTTAAAATTTATATTAATTTAAATTATAATTGATTTAAAATTTTTTATTTATTAAATGTTATATTTTAATTTTAATTTTTTATAAAATATTATATTTTAAAATTAAAAAAATAAAAAATTCGGGGGACGGGGGGGATTTTCTCCCCGTTCTAGAGTTGGGGGCGGGGACGGAAAATCCCCGACCCCGACAGGACAGTGAGTGGGGATACAATCCCCGGCCCCGTCCCCGTCCCACCCAATAAGCACCCCTGCCGTTGAAGCGCATATCCACCCTGAGTACGCCATATGTAATGAGTAAAAACAAAAACTTATTTACACCAAACAAAAGCATCATACTATTTGCATGTGGAATGAGGTGTTCAATAACCATTATAAAATGAATCTTTTCTTCTTTTTTTTCCTTAATTTCCTTATTTATGGTTGTTTAATCTCATTTTTCCTCTTTCAATTTTTATTAAATTTGTAATGTGAGTATCCTATGAACTGCATACTACAACTAAACATTCAAACAAATTTCAGGACAACTCCCTTTCATTATCCCCAAAAATAAAAAACAAACAGATTTTTCTCTTTCATGAAACCTATGCATCTCAATACTAATATAGTGATGGAGGTGAGGGATATAGTTAATGAACACTAACTTATACACGGATGCAACAGCAAAAAACTCATATCAAAAGAAAAATATTCTTTGAGTACATGAATAAGATGTTGAAAACAAAATTCTAGATGCAAATTTAATGAAAAGGAGGACTAATATACAGCATTGGATGATGATGATGATAATCATAATAATAATTTCTTATCATCATATTGCTTGCAAGCGACCCATCAATAAGATAAATGATCATTCTAGTTGCATCTGTCTAATAATGATAATTTCTCATAATCTTGCAAGAAACCCATCAATAAGGTAATATAAATGATAATTCAATTTCCTTCAATGGACCAACCATTAGATAGTTTAAGTAGCTTTATACAAATTATTAAGAATTAGATGCTAAGATGCTTTCCCAGCAGATCGATGACTCTATCTGTTCTCTTGTCTCTACCCTTTCATCCCCATCGTACACCTAAAGATTTGCATGCACGAATAGGTTTAGCAGGAGAACATACTTACATATAGAGAAAACCAAAGTTATCAGCAACAAACACAACACCTTTCTCTGAGTTGCTATCCATACCATAAAGCATTCTCCAACTGTTTGGTCCCTGCAGAAGAGACATATTTGTATCATTTTTCTCATATAGTATTAGAATCAGTTCATATATATACTATGAAGCACAATAGTAAGTATTATTTTGTTTGCCACTCTTCTCTGCTTCTGCCCTAATTGTTTAACAGCAATGATGTACGTTCAATCTTTAAAAATTCCTGTTTCCACATGTCTATCTACAGTACATAATTTGATTTAAAATATATTATATTGTATTCCAAATTCAATAAAGATGACGGTAAACTGAAAATTCAAACCTCAAAACAAAAGCAATCACAAATGGACAAACCTAAGAAAGAACTTCCACGAAGTACGTGCCATGTTACTTAAAGTCAATTCAATTATCTATTGTTTACAACCTCAGTACCAAGTACCAGAAAAAGTTTAATTACCTGCCACCCATTAGGGTAAGATTCATTAGAGATGATGAAACTCCAGTCTCCATGTCAGTGCAACTGATGGTTCCATCTGAGGATGCAGCATACACCATACCATCATTTGAAGGCATAAACCTGCAAAAATTTGCATATCATTGTGCCATACAATTATAAAAATCAAACAATCACATAATAATTACCACTTAATTTACTGAAGAATGAACCCTTTTTTTCTGAAAAATAAAAATGAATATGTAAAGTGACTCACAGCATGTTATTGACAATACAAGAGTGTATGTTTCCATAAACCATTTTCTCATGCACTTTGTCAAAATCCCAGACTCCCACTTGTCCTTTCTATTGCAGCAGACCCCAAATGAGCCAAGGAAAAAAAATTGATATTGATCAATCACAATGAAGATGTAATACCTTTTCCCAAACTGAAATAATATGAAACCCACCTTGTCCCCAGATAAAAGTATGTTATTTTTTGTCGGGTGGAATTCCAAACATGTCACCCGCCTGCTGTGGTATCTGATAACAGCGCAATCCACTTGATCTGGTATGACATATGCTGGTTTTATCTATTGGGATGACAACAACTATAAGAATTACATTTCTGATATCACCATACGTTCTGAGAGGATCATTGAAGATGATAACATTTGAATACCATGCAGAAAATCCAGCTGTAATATAATGAACTTCTGAAAAAAAACACTATACCATGCGACACCCAAATACAACTTCAATAAAAAGATGAAGTACAGAAAACCTCGGGAGAAGCAAATAGTTAGACGATATTGAAAATAAAATTTGCAGCACTCTTGCACTGGTAGGATACAAACAGTTTCAAGCAGGGAACATGGCCTCAAAAAATTAAAAAAAAAAAAAGAAAAAAATTCATGTATAGCAAGCTTCTACAATCATTAAGCCTCTTATAATCCATTCAACATAGAGAAGAACGAAATGTTGTTTAAAAAATAGAGAAAAAAAAAAAGAGAAGGGCGTAAAAAAACTTACTGGGGGATACTCGGTTTACGCTGGCGCTGGAAGACATATTCTAGTGGATTGTGTGTATTTCTAGACATATTCTAGTGGATTGTGTGTATTTCTAGACGTGGCGCTGGGATGACTCCATAATCAGTACCCACTTTATGCGGGCATGACATTGTAGTGTGGCCTGCATTCACGAAACTCAAGCACCTAGTTAGCTCAGTATATCATCAGATTTACAGAGGCAATGTTCTAAATGAATATTAGACGAAAAGAAAATTTGAAAAAATAAAAGGAAAAAATAACTTAATTCAATATAAGAGTAGCGTTTTATACTAAGAGAAAGCAACTCATTCATGATAATCAGTTTATGAGTGCAAATACGTTTGGATAATCCCAAGTTAAGCTACTGTATTAAAAAAAACCCAAATTATTAAAGGACAATTAAAAAAAATACTCTCTTTACAAAGAGCTAAGAAATCATTACTTGAACATCAAATTCAATTAATAATAACAGGTAATATCAAATACTCTCTCAGTCTATTAATTATCTCTTGCATAAATAATAGGTAATATTTCTTGAAATTTGAAAATTGTCACATTTAGTTGAAAAAAAAAGGCGAATGTTGCAGTAAGTGATAACAATAAGAGCAAGAACTGCTATTCACCAGGCATTTTGCAGAGAAAGCAGGGTTTCATAGGGCAGTCTATGTAGGTAGCTCCCTTAAATCCCGCTTCATGACCCGGTTTCTTGCAGACCTAAAATCACACAACAAAACCCAGACAAGCAAAAAGCAATTATAAACGAAATGAAATGGAAACACAAAAATCAAACTGAACACTATTAACTGTTTAAAAAAAAAAAAGCATACTTTGCAGATTTTCTTGAGACTAATAGTGAGGGGTGCTTTCCGTTTCGTCTTATCTTCATTTTTCTCTATAACTTCTTCTTCTTCTTCCTCTGATTGTGGTTGGATGTCATCATCCTCTTCATCAACACCATCATCATCTGATGAACTCTGCTCAGAGTCCGTCTCCCGATCAATTACCACCTTAGGAAAAGCAGTTCTTCTGGTTTGGGGCGACATTCTTAAATATTTTATAGTGCTAAAAACGACAGCAAAAATAGCAAAAGCAAAGATTAGAAGACGATTCAAGCAAATGGGGAAAAATCTTGTTGCTCCCCCAGGCAAATGTGAACCACCAACCGACAAGTACAAGAGCATAAGAGAATTACTAAAATGTCCTCTACGTCTGCAGAGTAGTTATAGTAAGAGTAAGACACATCCGTAATTTCAAGTCCAATGAATATTCTGTAAACTGTCGGTTTTTCCAACTAATGCTATTTCACGGCGGGAGTTGACGTGGCAGATTATCAGCCAATTAGGCTTCTAGACGTGGCACTCGACCCAGATATGTTCTTTAGTCATCAACCATATTATTTAATTTTATAAATATATATTTATTTTTCATATCTTATGTTATTTTTATAATATTTTATTTTACCAATTAAATTTGAATAAATTTTAAATATTTTATGGTAAGTTTCTCTTAATTTTATACTTAGCATTTTCTCTTTCACATTTTTATTAGTGTATACTTTCACGCAAGAAATAGAAGTGAAAATTGATGATAAAACTAAATAAGAATTAGGGTTTCTAATTAAAGTACCTTTTATATAAGTTAACAACAATTTTTGCTAATTTTTTAACTTAGAATAAGACATTTTGGGCTAATTCTATTGCTCCATCTTGCTTTAATATTGATAACAAATGTAATTTATTTTGATATAAATCATACTGGAATAAATAGTTGATAGGATAAAAATTTACATATAATTAATACTCTGAACGGCATAAAATTTTATATCAAATTGAAAGGATAAAAATTTATATACAATTAATACTCTGAATGCCATAAAATTTTATATCAAATTAAATTACCTTTATTATCAAATAACATCTTCCCCATCTATCTAAACATGAGCTAGGAAATATTAGAATAATTGTTTGCTAATCAATCATTTTTTTAATAAAATATCACTTCCATGGAACAAAATCTAAACATGAGCTAGGTAATATTAGAATAATAGTTTGTTAACTAATCATTTTGTAATAAAATATCACTTCCATAAATTTCAAATTAATATATATAATCTAGATATTTGTAAGTAAATATGACATAATGATCTGTTAGACATAGTAAATATATTTTGAATACATAGATTATCTTTACTAGAAAGTAGAAACCTCTGTTAACAAATATCTTAACAGATGATTATGTTAAAATAATCTATTAATTTTATATGTTTATAAATATATTTATGATAAATATATAGACCGCAATAATAAATATATTTATGATTTTTTTGGTGTCCTCTTTTGCGATATTTGTTAGGATAGTGACTTTTTTGTTTGCATATCCAATAAGTAATTTATTTAGGATATTTCTTATTAAATTTTTTATTTTTTCTAAAAATATATTATTTTCTATATTTATTTATCTTAAAAAGCTTATCTCTTCGCTTACAGTACTTTTTGAACTTTTATTTATTATATTTTTTTTTCTTAGGCCTTATTTATTGTTAGCTATTATGACATCTCCATTTTTGTGGGTTCTGATATAATTGGATAACAAAGTTCATTTTTAATTGCTTCTCTTTTTTGTATTTCATATGCCCAGTTGCACATTTTGTTAATTCTCTTTTTCACATGTTTTTGGTAGATTTTTAAGGCCTAATGTTTAATTTTATCTCTGAAATTTTCCAAAAAAAGTAATATCATCCCTAAAATTTACTTGCATACAATATTTTTCTCGAAGTTATTCAAAAATATACAATGTAGCTTTTATCCTAACATTTCTGTCAATTTAAAAAAAAAATCGTCAGTTGACCGTTTATGTAGATATGTTATGATATCTACGTGTGTGTTCACGTAAACAATCAACTGATATTTTTTGGTTAAACTGACAAAAATGTTAGGATAAAAGCTACATTGCATATTTTTGAATAACATCAAAAAAAATATTGTACGCAAGTAAATTTTAGGGACGACATTACTTTTTTTGAAAAATTTCAGAGATAAAATTGAACATTAAGCCAAGTTCTAAAGTTCCTCTTGCTATTTTAGTAATATGTGTAAAATTTCTTTTATATTATCATTACTGCAAGTGCACTTGGCATTTGGTCAGTTGTGACCCTATATTTTAATTTTTTGTCATTCTTTTTGAAAAAATTAAATTCTATTATAGTTCTACATTTTCTTTTAGTGTACCACTGAGTTGAAAGTTAAATGCATATATCCGTTAGTTAAAATTGTTAAATTATTTATTTTTATCCATTCGTGTACAATTTTTTTTTATAGATATTCTATATAATTTTAAATTTAATCATACTCCATTTGAACATACGAGTTCCACTTCTATTTTCTTTATAAATTCTGAGTTGTCATTTATTATTCGTTCTTTATATAGGTTTTTCTTTTATATATTTATCATATTTTCTTAAACTTAAAATTCCTTTTATCATTTCTTCTTTTTCATTTAATACTCCAGATGTTTGTCCTATTTCAATTTTTAATTGGAGTAAACGACATTGGATTTACATTCATATTTAGATATTTCATTTTTGTAATAATCCTAATAATTCTTCTTCTTCTATTTTATTATTCTCATATAACTTTAATCATTCTTCTATGATTAACACAAAAATTTTAATAGTTAATTTCTTTTGTATTAGTTTTTTCATTTTTTCTTTGGTTTTTTTCTAATTTTTCTATTGTCATTTATAAGGTGTATATTTTTTTTATTATTTCTTTTAATAGGTTAAATATTTTTTCAATTTTATCATTTGTACTTTCGAGTTTAGGTTGAATTTTCACTATCATATCTGTCTTTCTCATTATATAATGTATTAGTAAAACTATAAGGTCTATTATTCATGTTTATAATATTTTAATTTAATATCTTTAAATTATTATTAATTTATTTAATTTTTTAATCATATTTATACTGTTGTATATTTTTTATATCTTCTATTTATGGAATTATTCATTATATTCTATTTTACTGGCCATAAATATTTTATTAATTGTTTTATTGTTTCTAATTTAATTTCTAGGAATATTATTTGAACTTTTAAATTGTTTAATTTCAATTGTCTGAAAGTTGTATTTTTTAATTATTCTAGTTGATCTACACTTTCTATTTTATTAAATATATTTTTAATTTTCATTGCGTTAGGACTAATTGCATTATTGTATTTTGTATAACCTATCTACTGTTTTACATTTTCTAATTGCTTAATTAATTTTATATATTTTTTTGTTTAACTTATTTAATAAAATATTTAATATTATGAGAGATTTTTATATTTTAAGTTAATTTGACAAATACATTTAGATTAATTTGGATGCTTTTGTTATATTTTAGAGACTAAAAAATAATTTTATTTTAGATTAAGAGACTAAAAAATGGGGTTTTTTTTAATAATGTAAAAAAAATATTTAGGAAAAGGGGGTGTGTCAGAAACTATTTAGAATGGGTGGGATTATTTTCGAAAAACGCAAAGCAGAGCTGCGTGATTGGCTGGGGAAGGAGTGGGAAGTTGCCACGTGTCGCAGCCTGATGGAAAACGCAGTCAACACCTGCGTGGTCAGCTATTCTCTGGCCCCCTTCCACGTGTCGGCAGCATGTAGATCACGCAGGTGTTGACTGCGTGGTCAGCTCTTCTTCTGGCCCCTTCCACCTATCGGCACTCGGAGAAATTAACTAAAAATCCGACCCTCCTTTATTTCACTAGATTATTTTCACTTTCCTTTCACCCTTTACTCTTTAAAACTATCACTTTCCTTTCACCCTTCACTCTATAAAAATTTCACTTTCCTTTAACCATTTTCTCTCTCGGTCCTCATTTCATTTTTCTTGTTTGGTTGAAATTGTTCATGTATTTATGTATTGAAGAGTTGCTCTTGAAGTAATACTAGGTAAGTATAATTTAAAAAATTATATTTAAATAAAATTATTAAATACTTAAAATAAATATTATTATGGGTTGTGCAGGTTTTTTTTTATTTTTTTGGAAACATGAAGAAAAAAAAAAGGCAAGTAAACACTTTAATGTAGTATAAAAAAATTTATGTTCATATTTTAATTTGATATTAGTGTTATGTAAAATATCACAATACGTTGAATAATATATGTTAATAGTTAAATTTGAATATCTTGTTTAATTTTAATTATTTATTGTTTAATTTAATATTGTATATAATTTTTTATATTGTGGAATAAAATATATTTGTATTATAAATATAGTGAAATTTAAAGAAATTTAATTTGATGTATTAAAATGATATAAATTACAAAATTAGATTTTAGTATGATACAGAAAAAATGGAATCGTTTGGTGCACGCCAATATATTAATCCGGGACCAATTAATGATGAGCTGCTTACTATGAATGGCAAGCACCGAGCTGATGCGGTATGGAACGGATATGTAAGTATATTGTAAGTTAAAATTAAAAAATATAATATTTATAAAATATATATACTATGTCTGTTTATTAAATAAATTAATTTATTTCAGGCTAAACCCGATGTTCTATTTGCACGTAGAGCTAGTGTTGAGAGTCACTATAGAAACATTGATGAAAGGATCATACCTTACCTACATTTATCAGGTTTCTATGGTGTCTCTCGGATCGGTGTTATGAATGTTAATGCTGGCATGATAACTGCTCTTGTCGAGAGGTGGAGGCTAGAGACGCATACTTTTCACCTGGCCGTTGGCGAAGCTACAATAACTCTGGAAGATATACAGATACTCACCGACTTACCTGTGGAAGGACATCCTATTATAGGACATTTAAATCACGACTATCATGAGATGTGTGGTCGGCTTTTGGGTAGTGTTCCCCCAGAAGAATATTTTATGGGACTAAAATTAAGAATGAGGTGGTTGACTAAACAATTTAGCCACTTTTCGACCAATGCTACGGAATACCATATACAATATTGTGCCCGTGGATGGATCCTACGTTGCATTAGTGGACTATTGTGTCCTGGATAGGCTAATAATTATGTACACATGATGTGGCTTCCACTGTTGAAAAATTTAGCTGAAACTGGTCAGTATAGTTGGGGTTCAACAGTTCTGGCATAGCTTTATAGGGAGCTATGTCGTGCGACCCGACCTGATGCAAATGGACTCGGCGGATATCACCTGTTAATCCAAATGTGGGCATGGGAAAGAATTTCTTAATTTTGACCGCGTTTTATTAATCCGGTTGTTATAGATCAAGCTAGACCGTATGGTTATAGGTAGATTTTATTAACCTATTTGTTAGTTTTTTATGGTTATAATATTTGTTGACTAATTCTATAATTTAATTTGTAACAGGTGGCGATCCCATTTGGACTTAAGGAATAACAACAATAAAAATGTTCAGCAATACCGCGAGGAATTGGACTTGCAACGTTATGATCAGGTTTATATTTGTTATTAAAGAAGAAGTATTTTTTTAATATTGAGAATTACAATAAATTATGTAACATTATTAATTTATTTATTGTATTTTATATGTAGATGGTATGGGAACCGTATAAAAATGTGATGCATTTATTGCCTCAATATTGCACCAATGGGCATGCAAGTTGGAGATCAATTGTGCCACTAATATGCTATAATATTATTGAGTGGCATCAATCCAATAGGTGTATGAGACAATTTGGTATGGATCAGTTGATTCCAAAAGCATCGCAGAAAAATGATGAGGTGCATTCAATAGACTTAAGGGGACACACAGATCAAAACTGGAAAACTAAATTTGCAACTTTTATTTTTGAATGACACAATAGACATAGTCGGGTTATTAGGGGTCGTGTTCTCAATTTTCCATTGCATCCGAGATTACAATATATGCAATGGTATGTAGAACGGACAAAAAGATGGATAACATAGGTTAGAGCCGCAATGGTCGCTTCGGTATGTGATATTGTTCATTTATTTTTTTAAATGCATATTTGTTAATTATGACCGTTACTATATATGTATAAAAAATCTACATTTTTATACAGGCTGATGCTGCTGAACGTATGTTTCATAAAGGCGAAAATATTCATTTGGCCTCTGAAAGCATTTTAGGAGCTGTAGGTGCATATGACAGGACAAACATTGATTATCCTCTTCAGCCTGTGCCCAATCCAGTAAATATTCCACCACTATCAACACCATTTGAAGATTTTCGTGTTGGAAGATGTAATAGGAGAGGAATGACAGAAAGAAGGACTACAATTCCTACTATTTCTATTGATCCAAGAGTGCATCAAGTACCCCCACCTATGTACTGGCCATATATTCAGGAGGATACTTTGAGCTCTTTCGATGTGCCTTCATGCAATGAGACTTGGCCTTTCGGAGGTGCACCTTCTAATCAAGCTAGATGTTATAATTATGGTGCTGGGCCTTCTAGATCTGCACCTACTGATTCAACTGCTTTTGGAGCAGTGCCATATGAAGCAGGACCTTCTACTTTTAATGTTGATTTGAATGTCAGTTTATTTGAACGAGATGCAACACCATACAACATTTATGCATAGAGCTCTCGAATGTCTCCACAAGATGATTTCTTTAATGTATTATTTAGTGATCCAACAATTGTAGGTACTCAGTGTAAGGACCCAAAATAGGCCCTAGTAGAATTCAAGGGCAATTACATATTATTAAAGCCTAATTAAGCTTTATTTGATGAATTATTAAGAGCTAAACTATTAATTGGGGCAAAAATATTATTAAGTTATCAATAATTATGTGATAAATATGTAAATTATATGGTATGAATTTTATAAGGTCATAATTAAATTATTATTGTTGGTTTAATAATATTCAAGGGTGTAATTGAAGTATAAAGTATTAGTTTAGGGGTCATTTTATAAATTCAGCATCTTTAGGGCCTAATGTGAATAAAGGAGACATTTGAGAGGTTAATTTAAGAAGAAGAGTTAGTGGAGGGGTCACTTTATAACATGCAAAAAGATGAAAGGCAAAAGTGTAACATGCAAAAGATAGGAAGAAGTTAGTGGAACATGCAAATTTTCAAGGGACCAAAAAGGGAATTTTCCCTAACTATTATAAGTAGTCTTTTTGCTAGTGGAATGAAAGAGAAAACCAAGAATAGGGAAGGTGGAGAACGCCATTTAGAGAGGGAAATATATAATTTCTTCATTCTCCTCTCTTAAGCTCTTGGTTAATCTTTAAGAAAAATCATTGAAGAATTCTTGCATGTGGATTTTTGAAGAACAAATTAGTGTATGTGTACAAGGTAATTAATTTAATTTGATGATTCTTCTTCTCCTTCTCCATCTTATTGTTTTGGTTAATAGTAGATTGAGTTAGATGCTGAAATTTGTGTTAATTGATGAAATTATTGTGAAAGGAAAAGAAGGAGAAAACTAAGATCATTAAGAAGAAGATAGTGAAAGAAAAAGGAGAATTTAAAGAAGATTTGAGTTGCATGTCCAGGTTTGGGAACTATTATTTCTTGCATGCATTAATATTGTGTTGATTATGGATTTTATAAGTATATTGACTTGAATTAAGATATTAGACATTAATGTGAAAGTGCTGTCCAGAAATTCGGATTGACCTCCAATGACTAATTTGATCATAAATTGAGTTTTTGAACTTCGAATTTGATGTTATTAGTTGGGTTAGAACCGAGACTTCTGTGCCTACAAATGTTATAGAAATAGAAATAATGAAATTCTGCTTCTAAGGTCCTCAAAAATGCCCAAAACAGTAGCCTTTGAAAGAAGAAAAGTTAATGAATTTGAAATTCTGAGTTAAGTTTCTATGAACCAGTTTCGGAATTTTGTGGATATCTTGAATTTTAAAACTCTGATTTGAGGGGTACTTACTCTTAAGATTTGGACCTAAAATTTTGTAGAAGAAACCTATATTTAATTCTGCCTCTAAGTGCTCCTAAAATTAATTTAAAATTCGGACTGAACTGCTACCTAGTTGTTAAGAACATGTTACAGTATTTTTGCTATAAATATTTATTGAGAAGTCGAAATCCATTGAAACAAAATTCTGGTTAAAATAGACTCATAGGAGCATCATTTTCATGAAGGAAGGTTGTTTAAATTCTGTACCTATTTTATTATATGAATTTATTAATTGGTGATAAAAACTGAATTGGGTGCAGTAAAGTGCTGCATAGGAAATGAGAATGGACTGTAGTAATTTGAGTGTATCTCTTGTTATAGAGGTTTAAATGAGATGATTCCAAATTCTGATGAAATTAGACTTATTTATTTACAACTTTTGTGAAGAAAGCATAATTTGATTCCGTTTCTAAATATGTCAAAGAGTGACTCGAATTCAGAAATGTTGACATCACTTTTTCAGTGGACAGTTTGCAGTATTTTGTGCATAATTAATTTTGTAGAGGTCAAAATGCTATGATTCGAAATTATAATGAAACTAGACTTAAATGTCTACAATTTTTATGGAGAAATCATGATTTTTTTTTGTGTCTCTAAATATGTCAAAAAGTAACCTAAAATCGGGACTGTTGACAGCATTATTTTTAGGAACAGTTCTCAATGTTTTTGTAATATTTTAAAAAGTAAAAAAATGATATTGATGTTATTTTTAATGTTCCTGAAACTAAAAACATAATGAATCATGATTTTAAAAGATAATTTCGACCATAAATGTCTTTAGATATGAAATAAATAGGTTTCAAAATGAACTTGAAATTCTGTCTCTATGCAGAATTGTTATTTGAGTTTGCCAAGAACCATTTTAAACATCTTTTGAGTATTTTTCTATTATAGCAGTGCACAAAGGGAACTAAATGTATAAACTATATAATAATATATAAATGTAAAGTATTAGGCATGATTATGTGATGAAGAATGTGTATGGTGATTGCAATGTTTAGGTAAGTTATTGTTTACCTACTTGAAATAATATGAATATAACGCTATAGAAGGATTATATGTTATGCCTCTATGCTCATGCCAAAAGTAAAATTACAATGACAATAAAATAGAAAGTATTGCTGTATGAAAAGAAAATAATGGATAAAGCATGGTTAGATGGAAGTACGTTAATTATCGATAATTGAGCAAATAACATGATTGCAATTGTTTATATTTTATGAGATGGTGTATACATGTATGTACACTAATAAAGGTATAACTTTTAATTGATTATTTACATGAGCAAAGAAAAAAACGTGTGGATTGTGCTATAAGATGTGTTTACATGCTTATGTACTAGAGATTGGGTATTTCTTATTTATGATCACATACATGTACAAAATTGTATAATATTAGTACAAGCATGATAAATGAAATTTATATAAACAACATGTGTTTAAGAATATATGATGGTATTGCATAGTTAATTAAAACATGTCATATAACAAATGTATAAAATATTATACTTATTATTTAGTTGAGATAACATGTACATGCTTACATATTTTATGAATATGAATTGTTATGCTTAAGCATGAGAGAGCAATTAGGTATATTCATGTATAAATACTTGAATGTCATATAAGATGGTATGTGAGAGAGTTACATGTTGTAAAGCAAGTTTCAAGTATTGTAAGGTATTAAACCCAAGGTGTGCATGACATGATATGACATGATATGTTATATATATATGTATATATATATATATATACACGTATGTATGTAAGATACCTAGACGTATACAATGACAAAAAAAAGTAAAGCATGGAACAAAGATGTTTAATCATGAGCATGATATAGTGTTATAGAAAATTATTTCTGTACATGTATATGATTATGATTATCCTGCTCATAGCCATGAATAGATTTATACTATTATGTATATAAATGCATGATTGAAAAGGGATCATTCCTTGAACTAATTTCAAGTAGAAAATAGCAATACTCAATAATGTGTATGATCACATGTTTAAAGAAAGTATTACATGAACATGGATACGATTACCTTGGACATCATTATACATGAATTTTGACATACACATATGTATATGATTGAACAAAGTAAAGCAACATTTGGAAAATAAAGTAAAGAGATATATTTGCCTGCTTTTAGAGTTCAATTGTGGATAGATAGGCGCCTATAGGGAATTGCAGCTGTCACAGTCGACCTTTTTAGGTCCACAGTATAGTTGATCCTGCTGGATCTTGCACAGCCATTTGGGTTGTTCCATGACCCTGTTTGGGTCCTTGACCGGTCCACCGTACAGTTGGCCCTGATTGGGTCCATAGTTTTGATATCTTCGGATATCCACCGTTTGATACCCTCGGGTATCCATCGATCCTGTTATCCACTTTTAAAACTTAAGCAGGCTAAGCTATAGTATAGTTGCATCATAGTCTACTTCAGTATAGTAAGGCATATGTTTATGAGTTTTCTAATGCATATATTAGATTAATGCATATACTTATATATATGTATGTAGATCAATATTTGAAAATAGAAATTTGTGGATGCTAAATTGTACATTTAGGAATGCATGATACATGAAATTGTACTTATAAAATGTGTTGTTTTGCTAAAGTGTTGATATGTAAAGGTATATCACCACCAATACATGATAATTATTGAGTTTTGAGTAAATGAGATAAGTGGTAGGTATGACTCACTATACGGTAATAATTAGTGAACTATGAACTCATAAATTGTGAATTTGATTTATTTGGATATCGAAATGTAAGAGATATGTATAAGCTTGTATGTTAGTGATGTCTTTTAATTGTTACATGGTCTTGTATGATTTTTCTTATAATTACTCATTTAATTATTTCTATTGGGAAATGATATGCAATATCTTATATGTAACGATAAGTCACTTATAAACTTGTAACTGGTGAACTGTATAAGATTTATATTTGAGATGTAAGTAAGATAATAAGTTAACACATGAGTAATCTGATAAATAATCAAGAAAGATTGGTAAGTCAAGTGATTAGATAAGAATAACATACAAGAATCCAAAGTAAACTTGATGTGTTAGACTTTAAGGGTATAATTGTATGTATTTGCATTTTGACGACCTTTAAAAGAGGTCGTCCTCATGTTTTTATTCCCCACTAAGCTTTATAGCTTAGCACAGGTGTTTCATCCGTGTAGGTTGTTTGGGTGATATCTGCAGCTGGATGGCCAACTCAAGTCAACAAGAGAGATAGTTATAGATTTTATTTTCGAGCTATTTGTATATTGTAAAGATGTTAAATAGATGTTATATTTTGTAAAGAGACTGTAACGTACATTGAAAAGTTTTTAAAAGTATAGCACTCTTATGTATTAAGTTTGATTATATGTTCTAGGTGTAATTGGTATATGTTTATGTTGCACAGAATACATGTGTAATGAGATGGATAAAGTGATATGTATAGATTACAGGATAAGGGTGCTACACTCAGGGTTTAGTGGATCAACTACTCTATAGTGATCCAAATCCATATGAAATGGATCCAGAAATGCCCTTCTTTACTGCCCTTAATCTCCATATGCATTCGCTATCAGACTGTGCAAACTTTACAACCCAGTATTTTGGCTTCGACTCAACCACTCTAAAATGAACATTTCTCGTTATTGAGTATTTTTTGACAGCAGATTTAACTTCATCCTTATTATTGAAAATAAGGCCAGTGAATAACTCAGACATACCATCCCAAGTATTAAAGTTCACACCTTCTGATATATCTACCTGGGCTGCTCCGAAGTCAAAAGTATAATGATGCTCCGATGGAAATGTAAAAATATCTTTTTCGGCCTCACTAGTTGGATGCAGTGATGATAATAGACTGGCATCTAGTGTATGTTCGGACTCATTGCCATCACCAGCTTCTTCTTAGCTATCACTTCCTCCATTAATGTCGGCATTTTCGTCTTTTGGATCATCATTAGGCAATAGATAGTTATTATTAACTACACCATTAACAAAAGCATCATCTTCACTTAAGTTAATGGCTTCTTCATTTCCACAAACTACATTAGTGCCACCAGATATGCCATCTTCAAGCAAATCACCGTCTCGCCTATTGGCAGACTGCCATTGCTGATTGACATCTTCAGCCTGTGATATAAAACGGCTTTGATTAACATCTTCAATATGTGAAATAGATCTTCTAGATCTGTCATCAGTGCCTTGGGCTATAACACTCCTCCTTCTGACTTCTAGAATATGAGATACAGAATATCGATGACTGTTGCAATCACTACTCTGTCTCAGCTGAGCATGTGTCCCAAATGAAAAATGTCTATCAGGTAAATGACTTCCTAATCTACTTCCGAAGATGGATTTTCTTAGAAAATTGCCCATCCTTCGACTCAATTACCGACACGGTTCACTTGTGCAAACATTAAGAATTTGGCTTGCTTGTGTTCGTATATGATCTGCTCCAGAATCGATTGATAATTCCCTTCCAATCAAGTCACCATCCCGTCAACATTGAGATTGTCTTGCCTGACTGGAAATATTATCTCCCCTAAATTGGGAAAATATTTCAATGTTTTGTCCACTTACTGACTGCCCCGGCTGACTCGGATCAATATCATTAACGTACATTTGTTGAGGTGTCCCTGTCTTTTCCATTTGAAAGCCTTCATGTGCAAACTGATAATCGTTACGATTCCTTGGTTGACTGGATCCAACAACTAAAATGATTAATTCCACTAATGTATAATGTTCATATCTCCTTAGATTTTCATATATTGCATCTACGTCATCATCATCTGATAAGTCTACCTCCATCCAACATAACGATCCTCCATTGTACACCGAACTCTTGTATATAATTCTCGAAATCGCGTCATTCATGCCTAAATCCATTTTAACATGGATTTTGTGACGCAATTCAGTAAGAGTTGACTTATTTTTAAGTCTTAATCTCCTTGTAATGACATTCGGTGCTGATATGTCATATTCAAATCCTGCAGTTCCATAACTGATTTTTTTCTCCCGTGTGCAAATAAATTTCAATATATAATGATATTTTTCAACTACCTATAAGTAAAAAAATTTTATGATTTTTCTACTATCAATAATAATAAATTATTTAATTAATACATTCGTATATTATTCCACAATATAAAAAATTATATACAATATTAAATTAAACAATAAATAATTAAAAATAAATAAGATATTCAAATTATATACAATATTAAATTAAACAATAAATAATTAAAAATAAACAAGATATTTAAATTTAATTAATACATTCATATATTATTCCACAATATAAAAAATTATATGCAATATTAAATTAAACAATAAATAATTAAAATTAAACAAGATATTCAAATTTAAATATGAACATATATTATTCAACGTATTGTGACATTTTACATAACACTAATATCAAATTTAAATATGAACATAAAATTTTTTATACTACATTAAAGTATTTACTTGCCTTTTTTTTCTTCTCGTTTCCAAAATAATAAAAAAAAAAACCTGCACAACCCATAATAATATTTATTTTAAGTATTTGATAATTTTATTTAAATATAATTTTTTAAATTATACTTACCTAGTATTACTTCAAGAGCAACTCTTCAATACATAAAGACATGAACAATTTCAATCAACCAAAAAAAATGAAATGAGGACCGAGAGAGAAGATGGTGAAGTTTTAAAGAGTGAAATTTTTGAAGAGAGAGTGATATTTTCAAAGAGTGAAGGGTGAAAGGAAAGTGAAAAAAATCTAGTGAACTAAAGGGAGAGGGTCGAATTTTTAGTTGATTTCTCCGGGTGCCGACATGTGGAAGGGGCCAGAAGAACAGCTGACCACGCAGTCAACAGCTGCGTGATCTATCCGCTGCCGACACGTGGAAGGGGGCCAGAGAACAGATGACCACACAGGTGTTGACTATGTTTTCCATCAGGCTGCGACACGTGACAGCTTCCCACTCCGTCCTCAGCCAATCACGCAGCTCTGCTCTGCATTTTTCGAAAATAACCCTATCCATTCTAAATAGTTTCTGACACACCTCTTTCCCTAAATATTTTTTTTAACATTATTAAAAAAAACCCTAAAAAATATCTAAAAAATAATTTTCTTTTTCTTGTACGTCTCTTCGAGCTGATCCATTTGTACGCATCTCACACACGACTGACCTTCAGTGGTCCATCTTCAGCTTATCTTCCTCTAGGGCGAGTCAATTTTTGGAGAACAATATAATTCTCACCACAGAAGCTTCAATCATCTGCTCTAAAATGGAAATGAAGCCGCAACTTGAGTGTGGCGACAAGCAATATATAAAGGAAGATGCAGGACCAGAAGAAACCAGAAGAAGAGCAAAGCTCAAATTCAACAATGAAATCCTTGCAGTTAGGTTTCCCTATCTCCATCTACAACTTTCTAGTACCTCAACACCCTAAGCTATTCCCTTCTCAGTCTTGCATTCCCCAAATACAACCAATACGACGCCGCGCCGCTCCGCTTCTTGCCACCCAAACGGAGGACTTAGCATTCAGAGTAGACGCTTCTACCAGTTCCGTAGATGTGGAGCCTTTGCCGGATGGACTCCGGAGAGAATTGATGCCCCGGCATGTGGCTATTATCATGGATGGTAATGGTCGGTGGGCCAAACAGCGAGGATGGATAACATCCAAGGGGCATGAAGCTGGTTCCCGATCTTTGATGGAAGTTATACGGTTTTGTGCTCAATGGGGGATCAAAGTTCTTACTATTTTTGCGTTTTCCGCTGAAAATTGGACTAGGCCCAAGGTTAGTATACAAGATTGTTTCCTCAGTTTGGAGCTTTCGGAACCAATAATAAGATTTACTGACTATAATTTTGTCGAATTGCAGCTAGAAGTCGATTTCTTGATGAGTTTATTCGAAAGATTATTGAAGTCAGAGATGGAAAAGTTTGTGAGGTAGCTATCTTTTTCTTAATTAGCGATTCGTTTTTCTTGAGTCTTCTTGAAATACTGCTCTTCAAATTTTAGCTGTAGAAAGGATCACTTCACTTGCTAGGTAGTAAACTAGTTAAGTATTTCAGATATTGGATTGCTGCTATTCAAAGAAAATTTTATACGTGACAACACTTCAGTTTTCAGTAACAGTACTTCGGTCATCTCATAAAACAGAACTCCTGCAAAATTTCCATAGAAATACTCTCACGGCGAAATCAGTATCTAGCTAGACTATTAATGACTGGAGTATTAGCTTAGTGTGTCCTCTTGTAACGTCTAGGCTTAATTCTAATGTAATGCTTGTAATGCCTGAATATAATGTTTCGGTTATCTGAGTTTAAGATGTTATATGGTAGTACAGCGGTTATCCATGCGTGGTTTAATTTGGTAGTTTTCTCTAGTAGTAGTTTATTGTTGCTACTGATGGCAGGGAAGGCATTCGAGTTTCCATTATTGGAGATTCATCAAAGCTCTCACCGTCTTTGAAGAGTTTGATAAATGAAGTGGAGGAAACCACTAGGAATTTTTCCAGTCTCCACCTCCTCGTGGCAGTTAGCTATAGTGGGAAATATGATGTTCTAAAAGCGTGCAAAAATATTGCTAGCAAAGTAAAGGATGGTCTTGTTGATCCAGAAGACATTGATGAACCCCTAATTGAGCAGGAGCTGGAAACGAACTGCGCTGATTTTCCATCACCTGACTTGTTAATCAGAACAAGTGGTGAACTTAGAATCAGCAACTTCTTGCTGTGGCAGTTGGCCTACACTGAACTCTTTTTTGCAGAAGAACTCTGGCCAGATTTTGGTAAAGACGGGTTTGTTGCTGCCTTAACTTCGTATCAGCAAAGGCAGAGACGTTTTGGCCAGAGACAGTAGTTACTTGCCAATCACAGGGCATTAAACCAATAGCAATTACAGTAGAGCAAATTAACTAGTTCTGGGATTAGTATTAACTCTGAGCCACCAAGGAGTAAGGCTTGTACCTAAATCTAGTGCATGAGTTTTTTAATGGATCAATCCAATCATAAAGTGCTATCCGTACGTAAATTACTAGAATCTCACTTCTTTTTCGATAAATTTATCTTATGTTAATTGTATTGACTTGTGGAAAATTACAATGGAACAAAAATCGGGGCATGAATCGGTAAGCCATTAGTCAATGGTTACCGGCATTTTGTTTCTGTTGTAGCTTAATAAAAGATCGAAAGCTCTCTCTTAAATTGAGTGTATTGTGTACATTAAGATAAATTGGAATTAGTATACAAAATTATATAACAATAATAAAAAAATTCTTATAATAATTACTAAATTTTGTACACGTATACACAAAAATCATTTTGATATATTTTCAACAAGGGACTAGCCGAAAAGTTTAATTGGCATATCCGGTCAATATATTATGTACATATGGCATCCAGCATGGTATCACGTCAATATGACATGTATCATGGTTGTCACATGGCTTGTTGATGTGATATGTACAAAAAAAATTTATCTACGTATGCGCTAATATGGCAATCATATGACATGTGTCATACTGACATGATATCATACTGAAAATACCAACTGAATTTTTCGATTTATTCTTTGTTATAAATCAGTTAAAGTAATTTATATATACTAATGCAAAATTCAATAATTATTATAAATTTTTTTTATTATTGATGCATAATTTTGCTATAAGTTCAATGATTACGTGTGAAACTAACAGGATAAGTGGCCATTTGTGGAATACAACAGTTTACTGTTAGATTGTCCAGAGTTGTGCAAGAAAGAATGACTTGTCGATTTGTAATTGAAAAACCTATTGCTTTCGCACAGTAAAGTAAGAAAAACATCATTACCAATATTAAGGTAGGCGAAAAGAATTTTCATCCGATGTTTGAGACATAACATCTCTTATAATTTATTCTTTTAAGGATCTTTCTTTCCCTGTCTCGAGCCGTTTCGTGGGCGAATTATTGATGTACTGCCAATTCTAAGTTAAAAGATTTTTTTGTCTGCCTTTTTTTTCTTTTTTAACTACGTTCGCACAGTATTTAAGTTTGATTGAACTGATTAATCTGAATCGAATATCGTAAAAATTTATTATTGTAGGCGATACTCCCAACGCCATAATTTTGATACACATGCTAACCTTGCAAATTAAATTTGAAATATGTTTAAGGCAGATAAAATTTTTATTTACTCCGATCAGGCTTGGATGACTTTTTTGTCTTTTAGAACTGTGATACCTACGATGGATTACAATTTATGATTTTATGTACTTTTTTCTTGATAATTGATATATAATTGTTGTGGAATGACTTGGAAACTAATCACATGACACTTAAAATCATTTTTTCGACCAATTTATTATGGACAGAAATACTATTTTTCACAACGTGGTTACTAACCTTAAATTTCTTTTACAATTTACTTTCCTAAATTACTTATTTAAATTTGGCAAAATCCATAATTTAATCTTTAAATTTTAAGATTTTTACATATTGTACCCCTATACCTTTAAAATTATATATTGAATTTTTCAAATTTTACATATTTATACATTAAATCTATATATTTTTAAAATTACATAATGAATCTTTGTTTATCTATTAAAATATATTAAGTCCAAATTAACGTTAAAAATAACAAATTTCCGTTAATAATACACCTGACTTTAACCCAGTGTGTATTATATTATCGTTTGTATCATTTATTTTAGCCTTAATGTGTTTTTATTGAAAAGTTTAGGGACTTAATGCGTAATTTTAAAAATATAGTTATTTAATATATTTTTTTTTCTTTAAATTTCTTTGCCAACCTTATGATGAATGATTATAGAATAAAAAATATTTTGATAATTATACCGCTTAATTTCATCAAACCGATTAGTCATACATATAATATTCTGAATTTTCTGACTTGATTAATTTAAATTTACAGGTAGACAAAAAAAGAAAAAATATTAATTTTTAAATATTGAGATATATTTTATATTTATAATTTAAAATCGAAATTTTTAATTAAATAAAAACTGAGCCATCTTTTTTTTAAATTTATTAACTAAAAATTTTTTTATTTCTTAATACAGAATAAAATTTAAATATAATTAAACGAAAAAATAATTATATTCTCAACTGTTTAAATTAATAATTTCTCATTCATTTTGTAATTCACCGAATCAAACTTATCTACTGAAAAATAAAAAAATATTTTGAGCCAAGTCAAATAGGACTGTGTGCATCCCACATTCTAGATGTTGATTGATTAACAAATAATAATCCCCATTATATTATTTAAGTAAATAGTATTGAAATGATTAGATTAAAGATTCTTCTGGTGTCAAGTGGAGGGCAGACAAATGCTTGCAGGTGGGATTAGGATAATGACACTCCTTATCTGGTAATTAATTAATTATTAGTAAGCTAATGGATAATCCTGAGAAATAAATAAACTAAAAATATTATAAATAAAAGTAAAATCAGAACAAAATATAGAAAATAACGAAAAATGTAATTTTTCTATTATATTATTATGTGTCTAAAATAATAATAATGTGAGTATTTATAAACACAAAACTTAATCTATATAGGAAATAAATAAATTCAGAAAACAAATTAATATAGGAAATAAATCAAATAATAAATGAAATAACCAATATGAAAAGTCATACAAATAGGAATATATCACAACACTTTTTCTCAGATGACTATACATTATGAACATGTCTCGTTAAAATCTTGCTAAAAAAACTCAGTGGGATAAAAATTTAGCGAAGGAAAAATAATATAATATTCATATGTATTTCTCCCCAACAATAGAACGAATCACACTAAATTCTTTAATTGGCGCATTCCAATATTGTGCACATGTTTCTTAACAATTGAACTTGGTAGGGCTTTTGTGAACAAATCTACTGGATTATCACTTGAGCAAACTTTGTAAATATCGATATGTCCTTATTTCATAAGTTCATGAGTATAGAAGAATTTTGGTGAGATATATTTGGTTCTATCTTCTTTGATATAGCTACCTTTGAGTTGTGAAATACATGCTGTATTATCTTCATTTAATTTTGTTAGTTTTTTCTCCACCACCCACTCCAAGAAATTACACTTTTTACGATGCAATAAATTGTCATGAAAAGTTTCATTTTCGTCACTAAAAAGATAAGGGGACGAATATTTATCGTCATAGAGAACGTCATGGTATCCACGTAACATAAAAGTTTTTGTGACGATTTATTATTTGTCATTGTAAGTATAATTTTTTGTGACGAAAATGATTATCAACTTTAATTCTCACTTTTTATGACAAAAATTACATCATAAATAAAATTATATTTCGTCACATGATATTATTTATTGTCACAAAAAATTAACATTTTTTATGACAAATTTAAAATTCATCACTGAAATAAATACTTTTAGAGACGAAAATTCATTCATAATCAAAACTATTAAGGCTAAGTAATTATTGTCACAAATAAATATAATTTTTATCATAAAATAATTCATATCATCACTAAATCTAATTCTTTAAATGATGATAAATGATTTCATCATTAAGTTAATTTATATTAATGATTAATATAAATTGTCATAATATTGATAAATTAGTGACATAAACATGAATAAAAATAATTATCACAAAAAGATAATTTTAAATAAAAAGCTACTAACTGTAAAAATTAAAATATTCTAATCCATAATTCAAAAATAAACTTTGCTGAAACTTCGACTTTACACCTTGTTAACAGATGTTAACTCCAATAATTGAGCAGTTAAAGTATAATCATGCATGGTGTAAAAATAAGGAAAAAAGATTAAAAAATATTTTTGGGATAAATTAACCTCTACCTTCTAACTTGACGTCGGCAAATTAAAACTAATTTTGAAAGTTGAAACAAATTGTTAAAATATCCAAAAAATTCTGGGGCAAAAATGAAATTTTATTAACTGTTAAAACAAATTACCTGACACTAAGACTGTTCAATACTTGGGTTGAACCGACCAACCCAGTCAACCCAAACCGACCAAACCAAGAAAACATGGTTTTGATGGGTTGTTGGTCGGGTTGGGTAAATAATTTCAATTTTAAATGATTAAAGGTCGGGTTATGTATCATTTGTTCGGTTATTATTTAAACCGACCACTCACTATCTCTCTCTCTCTCTCTCTCTCCATCGTGCCCTAGAAATTGTCCTCAGCTACCTTCTACTCTGCCGCATCTTCTTCTTCTTCTTCTTCTATATGCTAGTCTGCCGTCTCCCTCTTCCATCTTTGCTACTCTGTAGTGATTAGATATAGGACAGATCTAGATCGACCCTCTGCTTTAAATCTCCAGGTTATTTTTATGTTTATTTGATTGTTCGAAATGATGAAGGTCTGCTTTAGATTGTTATTTGTTGTAGGAAATTAAAAGCATTTGAATTCTTATGATTGATTGTAGCCTTTTGCTTTTTCGTCCAAGCCATTTTTGTTGTGTGAAACTTAAAAAATGCTGAGAGTAGAGAAGATATTTGACCTACAAATTAAAAATTCTCTTGATGAGAAGTAAACATCATTGAACTCTCTCTAGCTAAAAGATGAATATAGGGTAGTAAAATAGCATAGCAGGAATTTTATTTCTAAACAATAAATGATTCAAAGCCATCGCCATTGTTAGACAATTTCTTTATAATGTCACTGCTGCTAAATAAATTATTGATTTCTTTAAATTATATAAATGCTGGAAATCACAGGAGTGAATAGTTCCTTCACTTAATTTCTGATGCCATAAATATATATATATATATATATATATATATATATATATATATATATATATATATATATATATATATATATATATATATATATATATATATATATATATATGAAACTTTGTCATGAAATTCCATAATTGTGTTTGAGACTTGTATTTTTATGATTTGCAGAAAGCAAACAATGAATTTGTTAGAATTATTTCATTACAGTAGATGACCAGCCTTTTGTTTTTATGTTCAAACATTTTTAACTTAGGAGAGACATGGTAAAATGGCTAAAACAAATAAATAGAGGAGAAAGACAAATTTTAAGTTTGTTAGATCTGTTTTTTCTTTGATTGATTTTACATGGGTTTTTAAGTTTGTTAAATTAACACATCTGCTTATTTGTTTGTAATTAATCAGGACACTAGTGCAGTAGGAAGAAGGAGAATTGCTCGGTGTGAAAGAAGGCTGCTCTTAGTGGAGGTTGAGAACAAAATTGTGTAG
Organism: Excoecaria agallocha; assembly: GCA_037975025.1. NCBI lineage: Eukaryota > Viridiplantae > Streptophyta > Magnoliopsida > Malpighiales > Euphorbiaceae > Excoecaria > Excoecaria agallocha. The sequence continues at coordinate 282,377 of CM075821.1, forward strand.
TACCAAACATTTATTGATCAAAGACTGGTAAGAAAGCTGGCCATATTTCTGTCTTTTGAGGTATTAATCTCTCTTTTCAATTATGCCATTATTGTTGTGTTTCATTTCTTTTACTACTGCGAGTTTCCCTGGTTAGTAGCCTTAGTGTGATGAACTAATTGATGATTTTTTTTTTTGGTCTGTGTGATAAGCTAAAAATTTTAAGTTGAGTGAAACAAAGGAATTAGGATTTTGGTTGAGCCTTTATTAACTTTTCTGCTCCATTGTCTTTGTGTTGTTACATTACTATTTTGCTTCTTTAATTTGAGACAAATATGATTCATTTATGCACACAAGTATTGCTTAGGAATTGGGAACTATTTGGATGAATGAGAGTAGATGAACTTGTTCTGTGAATTTCTTCAGTCTTCAATTCTAGGCTTTAGAGGAAAATCGTTTTGTTTTATTTGTTAAAGTTCGATGTCATTTTAATACAATGTGTAAAATTGCAAACTTAGCTTAGCCTATATGTTCCGCTATCTCTCCTTTGCATCTTCTCCTTTTCAATTGTATTGATACTTCATTTCAATGTCCTTTTGTGTGAACAATTTTTCAACCTGTTTTCAGGTCATTCCAATTGTCAATTATGCTATGTTGATGAGTTTTGTTGCTCAACATCAAATGGGATCACAAGTTCCTAGATCAAATCTCCTATTGATAGTCGCAAAGCATATGTTAGTTCCAGCATAAGGCCAATAGCAATGCTTTGTTGGTTTTTCCTGGCACAGTACACTGTGAACCACACGAACAAAATTGATAGATAGGTTAGGTACACTGATATTATTATATTTAAGTACAATGATTGTATATAAATTTTAATATTTATTAGTTTTAAATATAGTATACAATATTTTAAATTTAGTACAATTTATAATTTAATGTAGTTATTTTTTTGTTTATTATTTTATTTTATAAGTTAAATTTTGAAAAAAAAATGATGAATAAAGTAGTTAATTTACTTCAAACCATATTCAAACCGTTTCAAACCGTTTTAAAACCACCCCAAACCATTGTAAACAACAATAAGAAAACCGCATCAAACCGCTCCAAACCATCTCAAACCGCTTATATTGGTTTGGGTTGGGTTTTTTTATTTTTAACCCAACCCAACCCATGAACAGCTCTACCTGACACTGTAATTGCCGTTTTGACCACATCAAGTGGGGTAGTAAAAGCAGCAGCCAAACCTCCAGCAGCTGCACCAGCGGTGGCATGAACTATCAGCTTCTCATCACTAGCACTTTCCGGAGAAACCTCTATCAACGCCCTCTTTGCCTCCTCATAAGTAGCAAAATAAACGGCCGTCAACGGCGCATTCATAATCACTGTAGTCCTATACGATGCATAAAACTTCCCAATTCCCTCTTCTATCGGAACCCTCTTAATGCAATCCCCAACTACCTTATACGGACTGCTCTGCAATTGCAGCCTCTGTTTCACCATATCCATCAGCATAAACACCGCATCTGATGACTCTATATGCTGCAAATTGTCCTACTAGAATATTGTTTAAAATTTGAGCATTTGCAGCCAATACAAATATATTGGCATCATAATTAACTAATATTTTGAACTTCAGATTCACGATATGAGAATCTAAAATATACATAATGTATTTATTTATTTTAGCTGCTTTTTTTCCTAATATTAGGAAAGCTATTAATTAAAATGCATTTTTTAACTAAAATTGCAATTAAGAAATTTTATGATCTTTATTGGTATAATACATGTAAGTATTGTTTACATCAATTATATATCCATATATAAAAATAGAACTATTGTTCTCATAAAAATATCTAGCAATTATTTGGAGGCACTAAATAAATATTTTTGCTAGATCTTTGAGTATGAATATGTACGACGAGCTTATAACAATAATTTACCCGTGACATATGATCGCTAACATGATCAAGAAAATATCTTGATTGTATATTCTGAAAATTGTGCACTTAATTTGAATAATCTTACAAACTACAGGTTATGAGTTGATAATAAACACACATGTGATCATTTTATCGATACATCTTTCAAAAATTATTGATAAAGCTTAATTTATCCTTATCTTATGAGAGGAAGTGCTGGCAGTTGTAGCGCCGGTCGGATAACTAGACCTGCAAAAAAGAGTGTCCGGTCGGATCCAGGCGTTAGCACTCCGACGGTTAAGTTAGTAACTTTATAGATATAGTGCTTTAAAAGGAGTGAGAGGGTCTCAAGTGTTCAATACCTGGAGCCATTGTATTTTTGGCTATTTATAGGAGTTCTTTAGAGGGGTACTTGAGTACCTTGGGGAGTGATAACCGTCAATTAGAGTAGTTGAGCGGCGACGTGACAGGAAGTAAGTGAAGAGTATAGGCGTTGGCTTGTGTCAGTGGGCTGACAGGACATGTTGTCCCATCAGTCCGATCGGATATCACGCTTTCCTGTGCTATCTTTCAGCTTACGCTTTATCCTTTTGCCATTGGGCTTGGGCCCTATTTGGGCCATACTGATTGGGTTTTTGGAAATATATTTTCCTCAGTTATCAATTATAAAACATTTGAATGGTTCACATGGTGGATAGTGGGCCCACATATATTATCTTTATTCATTCTAGAATGAAGAAAATTCAGTCCCTTTATTAGCTAGTGATATTTTAGTAATATTTCTTGAAAACAAGTAGATTATGAGAATTCCTTAAATTGAACTAAAACTTCTGGTTCTTTAATAAATATGTATGTATGAATTTTCAATAATTTATGCATTATAATTGATTCAGACTAGTCAAACCGGTCATGCCAAATAATCAATTATTAATTAGTAAACTTTATGTTTACTATTTTTATTATATCAATATTTATATCAATTGATAAACATCAAGTTTCTTAATATTAATATTAAATAGTTAGTAAACTTCGTGTTTACTAATATTTGTGACAATTAATAAATTTCATGTTTATTAGTATTTGTTTCAATTTTCAATTTTACTATAATCAATAAACTTCATGTTTATTGATATTAATATCATAATCAATAAACTTCATATTTACTGATGTTTGTATAATTGGTAAACAATAGATTACTAATATTTATATAATAATTAGTAAACTTTAGGTTACTAATATTTGTATCTATTAGTAAACTTTGAGTTTGCTAATATTTGTATCAAAATAAAATCAAATTATCTTTAATATATATATATATATATATATTATATATATATATATATATATATATATATATATATATATATATATATATATATATATATATATATATATATATATATATATATATATATATATTACTTATCTTATACAAACTAGATCTTGAGTATTTCTCCCTCAGTCTCAAAATAATATCCATTTCAGCGAATATCTTTTAAAAATAAATTTCTACGGGACATATTGGAGAAATATAACAAATTGTATCCAAGTAATTGCATTATAACTCTTCAGGAGTTTGCAAATAATTATATTGCACATGACAAAAATATGCATAAAGTAAATTGAAAACCAAAATATGGCTTTACATAAAATATATTCATCATATATATAATATAAGGATCAAAATATAATTAAGCAAGGATCAATTTGTAATTATACAAAATAAATCACTAAAATCATGTTAAAGTCCACGCCAAAATAAATGACAATGGAAAATGCTATTCTCACTTTTTTTTTTAATTTCATATATTGAAGTTTTTAAAATTTATATAGGATATAATTACTCAATCCTTAAATAATCTCATTAACTCATGAGAATTAAAATAATTCAAAGTTTACGAATTAAACCTACATACTGTGTAATCCTGTAAATTATAATTTTTTATTCCTTCGAATCGGATTGTTGTAAACCACCGACTTCCAATAATCAATAGAGATTATCGTGCTGATAACGTGTTATAAATAAAAGTAAAATCAGAACAAAATATAAAGAATAATGAGAAGTGTGATTTTTTTGTTATATTATTATGTATCTAAAATAATAATAATGTGAGTATTTATAGACACAAAACTTAGTTTATATAGGAAACAAATAAATTCAGAAAATAAATCAAGTAATAAAGGAAATAATCAATATAAGAAGTTATTCGAATAGAAATATATCACAAAAAAAAATTATAGGGATAAACAAATAAGTAATAAAAATTTTGGCAAAATTCATAATTTAATACCTAAATTTTCATTTTTTTTACATTTAAATTTTTATATTTTTAAAATTAAAATTTTAAAATTTTTATAAAAAATATATTAAATTTAAAATAAATGGTATAATCGGTAGTTTGAATTAATTCAAAATGGCAAAAACAAATTAAAATGGACGGCACATAAATAAGTACTCCCTCTGTTTCAAAATAGATGACGTTTAAGGAAAAAAATTTTATTTCATAATACATGACGTTTTGATATAATCAAGACATATTAATTAATTTTTATTAAATATACCCTTAATTGATTTTGAAAAAAGATAAAATTTTATTAGTGAATGCAATTAATATAGTAAGGATAACAAAGTCTTTTAATAGTGAATTAATTGCATTTCTTAATTATTATAAATTCTTTTTAAATGTTATCTATTTTAAAACATAGGAAGTAATAAAATATTCCTTCGGTTTTCAAAAAACAAGTCAGAGGCGGCAGCCAGTTTGTGCCTTCTTCCATACCCCGCCTTATCCTCAATTACTGATGCCTTATCTTTACTAAAATACCCTTTTGTCTGTTTCCTCATTTTTCTCTTTTTTGTTTAATTATTCTTTATCCCTAAAGAAAATAAATTGAACGTATCAGCTGTGCTGTATTTTCAAGTTAAAATGATAAAATTAACTATTTATAATACCTGGGTAGCGTTTAGTTCAACAAACTAATTCAGTAATATTTATCTACAATAATGTAAATTATTAGTAAAAAAAAGTCAACCCGACTTAGAAGAAGTTAACGTTGGAAATTTTGATTATTTTTTAAGACTTTATTGCTATTTAATGCTATATTATTTACTATTTAGTTATTACATACTTATCTGATTATTATATGCTAATATAAGAATTCAAACGAGAATATAACATCTAAATAGGAAAATAATGTAAGAAATAAAATAGGAATTAATGTTTAAAAGAAATATAAAAATTGTATTGATATTTTTTAATATTTTATTTTCTAATAATTTAGCAGATAAATGCGATTGTATTAATTAGTAATTTACCAAAAATACCAAAATAGGAAAAAAAAGGGAGGGTATGATTGTAATTTAAGAGTTGAAAAACCCGCCTCCATTAACTGACAGTGTGAGGTGGTTTGGCTTAGGCGTGTGCGTGGTTTTTGCTAAGAACGAGAGGGGTTTTATAAACATTCGTCACCTGACAAATTTTTTACAGTTCCTTTCATCTCTCTTTATAAGCGTTGGATTGTCAATTTCTCGAGCCAGAAATCGAAGATTTTGAGTGTTTTCAGTCTTCTATTTAATTCGATTTTGTGTTTGTTTGATGGGAATTTCTTTCCGGGAAAATTCAAGGCGCCATGGGAAAGTTTTCTTTTAAGGATTCTCTCAAAGCTCTCGAAGCTGATATTCAGCACGCCAATACTCTGTAATCTTCTGCACTCTCTCTCTCTCTTTTTCGATTTTTTTATATTTATTTATTTTTCTTCTGTTTGATTTTATTAGAAGGAATTAAAGCTCGTTCAATCCTGGAAAACTCAACGAAATAATCATATTCGATTTTTTTATATTTATTTACTTTTCTTCTGTTTGATTTTATTAGAAGGAATTAAAGCTCGTACAATCCTGGAAAACTCAACGAAATAATCAGAATCTTACGAATTTGCTTTGGAGCTTTTTCTGTTTCCTGCAGAATTATGATTTATGAAATTCAATTTGTTTGTTGTTATCTGTTTTAATCAAGGTTTATGATTCATTTACAGGCAGAATGACTAATAAACTGCCATCTAAGATTTGTTTTTCATGATAATGCTTTTTATGTGCCAGTTTTTCATCGATTTTTGTATGTGGAAGAATTTATGGATCCGGATAGCTCTGTAATGCACGAATTTCATAATGTTGCGAAATTGATGTAGGCAGCCTTTGCCTGAACTGTGTGAAGGATGATTTTTTCTGAGTCAAGGGTTTATGGATAAATGTTTGATTGCTCGACCTTTCTTTTCTTTTCTTTTTTCGTATGAATTAATTGTGTTCAAGTGGTTTTAGTGTTTGAAGGATAAAAGGAAAGTACAGTACTACTTTTATATATTTGGCTTTGATGTTATTCTGTTTCTTTGGCAATAAATTAATTACCATCATTCCTTAGTTCTTATTTGTTCAAAAGGTTTAATTTGAATGAAATTCTTCTTTATCTTACTGAGATTGTCTTGATCTTATTAGTCTGAACATGAATTCTGACCCATCCTGGACTTGTTGACTTCTTTTATCAGCAAGAAAACAAGAATGTCTGGGTATTACTTGTTGTGTTGAATATGTTCCATATTACCATGACTCGGAATTGTTTGATATATTTTGACTCTGTTTCTTGTCCATGGCGTTCTCTTCACGCAGTGCATTAGATTACCCAAGGGAGACAGACGGAGCTCGTATTCAGATGAGACTGTCATACAGTCCAGCAGCCCAATTTTTTCTTTGTCTTGTTCAGTGGGCAGATTGTCACCTTGCTGGTGCTCTTGGTTTGCTTAGAATTCTTATTTACAAGGTGCATTATTCTTTTGAGTTTATATTTTGTCCCCACAATTAATTTTTGTCTTTTATTTTTTTTTCCTTCCTTTTCTCTTTGTTCTCAGTTCTCTATCTAATTCTTTTGTTCTATAATTTTGTTTATATGATTCTTTAAATTATTATTTGCATGGAATCACCTTCAACAATGTAGTAATAAGATTGCAACTTCTTGTTGAGTGTGACAATATTATCACTGGTGCAGATCTATCCTGATGGCAAGACAACCATGTCTGTCTATGAAAGGAGAGCTAGTCTTAGAGAGTTTTATGGTGAGTGACTTTGTTAGGAGATTCATTTTTCAAAAAATGTAGAAAAGTATAGTTATGGTGCATTTCGTCAGTTTTTATTCAAATCTCTTCCTCTTTCACCAAATTTTTCTTGGGAAAAACTTGTGGTGTGGCCATTTAATCTCTATGGTTAATCATTGCTTAAATGTTTAGTGTTCTGTGGCAGCTGTAATATTTCCTTCGCTGCTGCAACTTCAAAGAGGAATCACTGATTTGGAAGATAAGAAGCAGAGAGAGGTGTGTAATCTCAGATACAGAAGGAAGGATGAGTTAGAGAGGGGTAAATTCTCAGAAATTGACATAGAAAGAGAAGAGGAGTGTGGGATTTGCATGGAAATGAACGGCAAGGTTGTTCTGCCAAATTGCAGCCATTCTTTGTGTTTGAAGTGCTATCAAGATTGGTAAGTTCCATCTATTTTCTTTGAATCCTGAATATACATGCTATTGGCCACAGTTAACCGAAGAAAGGACTATAGCTTGTTTGTTTTGATGGAACTGAGTGTGAAAGAAAAGAAAAGAAATTTGATTTCTTTTCTTTTTTCCCCTCTTGCTTGATTACTAAATGGTGATGGGAAATCGGAATTCTCAATTTCTCTCCAAAGGCCATTATTATTTCTTACCAATTTGGTAGCATAGCAGGGGAAAATAGAATAATTTTTTTTTTTTTATTCTACACCATCCAGTGACAGTGAAAGCTTTTAGTGTCTTATTTAGCATTGACGTTTTACTTTTATGCATCTCATTATCGGGCATGGTGATCTATTTATATAAGAATCCTCTGTTCAGGTTAGCCACATGGCAAGATCCACTCTTTGAGACAGTAGGATCCCTTTAAACTAATAGTAATCCATTTGATCTTGTTGCCTTATTACAAAACAGGTCTTCTTTAATATATCAGCGGCTCAAAAAGGAGTGAATGATATTATTTTTATTCAATTGTCATTAAATAAAGGGTTTTGTACCTTGTGAATGTATTTTTCCCGTGCACTTGTACCCAACATATATTATTAAAAAAAAAAAAGAGGATATCCTTACTGAAGTTGTTCGGCCAAATGTCCAATGTCAAAATTGAACATGTTGTCTGATATGTGGCATCTATAAATCGGTTGTTGGTGGATCCTCATTGGCTTGTCGGTCACCAAAACCCCACAGAAAAGGGCGAAAAAAAGGCCCCCAGGGACGTAGAGAAGCTTTTGTTTTTGTTTTCTTTTCCTTTATAAGCTTTATTGTAAACTGATAATGTGGTACTTTGGTGTTCATGGCAGGAATGAGCGGGCGCAATCTTGTCCCTTTTGTCGGGATAGTCTCAAAAGAGTCAATTCAGCTGACCTTTGGATATATACGGATAAGTTTGATGTTGTTGATTTATCCTTAATTTTGAGAGATAATTGTAGGAGGCTGTTCATGTATATCGATAAGTTGCCTCTTGTTGTTCCAGATCATGTAATCATTCCTTATGATTCTCATGTTAGATGATGGTTTCTCTATGCAACTCAGAACTCCTACTGTATGATAAGCAGATGGCTGTGTATATATTTAATGGTAAAATTAGAAAATGTGAATGTCTTTGCCTTTAGAATTATTAATTTTAAAGCTACACTAAGGTTAGTCATGGAACTTTAAGCTTTAGTTTCATATACACCGAACCAGAAAAATAAAATGATAATTTAAGAGATCCATTTAATTTTCATTTAACTAATCAAATGAAATAATATAAAATGAATTAAAGAAGTTACAACTGATTCTGAGCCTGAAGTCGTACATAGTCTGCATAAAAATGGGGCTGGTTTTCTTCTGGATGACCAACATAGGCATAGCCTCCATGGCTGGAGATGTCAAGACCAGCAACTTCTTCTTCACTTGAAATCCTTAGCAGTCTAAGCTTGTGAAGTGCAAAGAAAAGAGGTCCCATTGTTATACTAACCCAGCAAACAATCACTATGACCTCAACCACTTGGGACCCAATCAGACCCCAACCTCCGCCCAATAGGAGCCCATATGGTCTTACCATGCCACTATCGCCAGAGTCATATGCTTGAACCACAAAATCCTCCTTGGCAAACAACCCAGTGAATATCAATCCCCAAGCACCACAGCCACCATGCAACTGAGTTGCCTCTAGTGGGTCATCAAATTTCAATTTTAGGGCTAAGATATTGAGCCCAATCAAGATCCAAGCAGAGCAAAACCCACAGACAATTGCGGCCCATGGCTCAACAACAGCACAACCTGAAGTTATTGCAACAAACCCACCAAGCATTCCATTGCAAACATCTAATGGATCCCAATGGCCTACTATTAGTCTCCGGCCGAACAGGGTTACTATTCCAGCAGTCGAACCGGCCAATGTAGTTGTCACCGCAGTCCGGCCAACGGCAGTCCAATTGCCTTGATCAGTTGTATTGGGGTAGGATACGAGAATCTTAACAAAAGAACCAGGGTTAAACCCAAACCATCCAAACCACAATAAGAAAGTCCCAAGCACAACTAAGGTTGCATTATGGCCACGCATAGGCACAGGCTTTCCAAATGCATCAAACCTACCAACCCTTGGGCCTTCTATTAAAGCACCCCAAAGCCCAGCACTTCCACCCACCAAATGAACCACACCACTGCCTGCAAAGTCAATGGCACCTGACCCAAACAACAACTGGCTGGAACTAGCGCTCAACCATCCACTTGATGACCAAACCCAGTGAGCCACAATTGGGTAAACAAAGCCAGTAAGGAAAAATGAGAAAACAAGATAAGCACTGAATTGGGTTCTTTCGGCTATGGAGCCACTGGTAATTCCAGCAACTGCAATAGCAAATGCCCATTGATAAAGAAAATAACTATAGTCATAGGAAGAATTTGGAATATCTTTGAGAGCAAAGAAATTTGTACCAATAAAGGGATTAGAATTGGACCCAACACCAAATGCAAAAGCAAAGCCAAAGAGGTAATAAGAGATGCTACCAACAACTGCATCAACAACATTTGTAAGCATAATGTTCATGGCATTCTTGGCCCTGACAGAGCCAGCACAGAGCATGGCAAACCCAAGTTGCATAAGAAAGACCAAATATGCTGAGAATAGTAGGTAAATGGTGTTGATGGAGTCTGTAACACTTTGCTCCCACGAAACCTCCATGGCTCTGTGTGCGTGTGAGAGAGAGAGAGAGATATGGTTGGTGTGAGTAGAAAGTGGGAGATAATGATTGATACTTCTGATATTTGTGGTATTTTAGTTAATTGTAGTTTTTAGGACTTTGAATGGTAGTTCCTGCTGTGCTGGAGCTCAGTTTTGTAGTTGTATTTTCGGTAGGGCCATTGTGCAAGTTGTTGATAACTTGCGTTGCATTCTACTTCAATTACTTGCACGACAATGGATAGGGTTAAAACTGGAATTGAAAACTAATCTTCCCATATAAAATAATAAAATAAAAGCTTGACACTTGAATATAATTATGATTCGAATCTAGGCAAGTAAAATTCAATTTAGCTGTTAATATGATGGTTTAAGATAAATTTCTTATTAATTTAACGAATTAGCGATGCCAGCAAAATCTTAGGCTATGCAACACTCTGCACATGGCACTAATTAAATAGTTAGATAAAATGCTCAAGAATCAGACTGAATATTCAAAAGATTCCCATATCAATAAGTGTTTTTTTTTTTTGCTATAAAGTAAATACATACAATCATTTTTCTACTACAAAACTATTATATAATGAACCTTTTTGAATCATAAGGTTCTAAATCATTTACATATATACTGTCTACTTGTATTCATATTTATATATACAGCCAACTGTTTGAAGATGATCTAATAGGCTTTTACATAGTTATTAAGGTCACCTGCAGATGTTCGACTAGTGAGGGATGATCTCATAGTAACAATAGATGATTCATTAGCTCCAGCTATAAGAGCAGCCTTCCCAGCTTCTAGGAACCTCTTTACCGCATCTTCAGCATATCTGTTGGCTTGGCCAACAGTCATGCTTTTGCCGATATCAGGGTAAGTATTCAGGACATAATCACCATTCAGCTGCGATGCTAGCTGGATCAATTCAACTTGAAACTCGGATAGGCTCAAATCTTCATTTGGTCCTCTTGGCCTTAATGACATCTCTACTTCCGGCAGAGTTTCTGTAGCCAGATTTCAAGATTGGTTTCAAATCAAGGATGCAGAGTAATATGCCAAGAGCTTTGTATGGTGTTTAATCATGAAAAATTTACATTTGACATTCTCCTTCTTAAATGCCAAATGGGAATTAACCCAGACATTAGTATTAGATAGCCTAGAAAGCAACACATGCAAAGGCATCTAGAGCAGATTCTGACTTTGCATGCACAAAAAGAAGTAGATTGATGGTTCAGCTTTCCCTTCCGTATTATATCAACTTGACCTTTGTGCGATATGATAATAATTGTGTTCAAGATTTCCAGAAGATTAGTTTTGAATCATTGATGAAATTTAATCACGAGAAATTTGCATGCCATGTCGTCCTCAAATGGCAGATGAGGACAAGCAGACATGCATAATCGATGACCTAGAGAGTAATATGGTATCTAGGGAAGCTTCTAACTTTAAATGCCAAGTAATTTATTGCTTGCTGAGTTTTCTTTTGCATTATAGTTAAGCAAGCTCTGAAAGAGGAATATAACTACTACCTAAAACTTTACTTAATCAATCAGAACTGCCTCTTATAACTTATAAGTAAAGGAAAAAAGAGAATCATATAAGAAAATAGTGAACTGCATCTTAAAAGTAAAGGAAAAAGAAAATCATAGATGAAAATAGTGATTTTGCTTCTTAAGTCATCTTCCTTTCCATAAAAGTGCAGATGTAAGTGCAAATTCTCTTATCATTGAAGGATATTTGCGGATGTATTCAGCATCAAGCAAGTACTTAGAGTTAGTGCCTAGCAGTTGCCAAATAGATACATGATGACTCTAGTGGTTGAAATTTTGTAGATGAATATGAGCTATAAAAGGGTTAAATCCTCTCATGAACCCAACACCGTAACCATGCAGCCATGTCCTGGGTATCTAATGACAAACTTTAACAAACAAGTAGACAAACCATGAAAAGAAAACAAGTATGCAACTTCAGTGTTATGATCAAAATGGTTTGATACAAACCTGGACAATCATCACGTGGAGTGCTTCGAATGTAAAAGTAATCCTCAAATGTACCAGCCCATGCATCTCTCTTTGTTAGGAAATTTGAGTTTAGGTTGAAAAGCTTCTTTACAGTTGCAGGGACAGAGGAATGCTCAAATTGTGAATATGGTGTTGGTCCAACAGGCTCATGGATAACTGCAACAAACAAGTATCAATTAAACCCACTGACTAACTACATGACTGAGATAGAAAATAAAGAAGATATAGGCCCTTACTCTCAACCCTGAAAGACAAAGTTTTGAGGACTTTACTCTTTAAGCATTCAACTTACACCAGTACAGGGAGAAAAAATACAGCCTTAACAAGTTACGGCAAGAGCGCACTGACTAATCCAGTTCATCCACTGTGGGAGTAAAGCTCCCCAGCATTGATAATCTTTAAATTGCTTAAAAATTTCAAGAATATAATAACTTTGGAAGTAAACTTAAGTTTATAATCATTGCTAGTAAAGAATTTTGATACAGCTAAAGCTAATTACTTCGCTCAAGCACAAATCTTGCTATACTCAGTTGGAACAGCCAATCAATCAAATGTACCAAAAACTGCAAAACCTCACCAGTTCTCTTCTCAATCCAAGGTGACACCAAGAAAGAAGGCACCCTGACACCCAACCGGTCAAACCGGAAATAATAAGGGTCAGGTCCGATGATCCCATCGGGATTCGGCACGTGAGTAAAAGGTGTAGGCACGTGATCATAAAATCCACCATGTTCATCATAAGTAATCAGAATCGCCATTTCCTTCCACTGCGGGCTTGCCCTAAGCGTCTCATACACTTCCTTCACGAACTTCTGTCCTAACGCCACGTCATGCGACGGGTGGTCGTCGTTCGCCGGAAATAGCGAAACGTCGAAGTACCGCTGCTCCACCACCACATAATTCGGCAGCTTCCCTAACCTGGCATGGCGTTTGAATGTCAATTCGTACTTGTGGAATTTGGACACATGCTTCAATTTCCTCAGAGATTTGTAGAATAGCGTCGCAGGGATATTTTGGTAATAAATTCCAAATGTAAGGTCATTTTCGTCCAAAGAGTCGAATATTGTTTTTTGAGGAAATCCATGGATAAGATCTTTGCGCACGTTACTCATGGCTCCATGAGAGGTCGCCGAGTGGACGTAGAATCGGTTCGGCTGAGTCGACGCCGGCACCGACGCGAACCACCGGTCGAAAACCGCGAATTCGTTAGCTAACGCTGTGTAAACCGGTAACCGACTCGGTTTGAACCCGCTCATCACAGTTTTCGACTTGTTCTCGCTCATGCTCTCTGCTTGCTGGGCGAACCCGTTCATTAACGGCCGGTTACCGTCGTTCTTATTCGACCCGAATATTTGTTCTCGAATCGCCTGGAAGGAGTGGCCGGGGTCCCAGTCAACGAATACAGCATCGTCGGAGACGAAGACTTCAGGGGAGTCAGGATCGGAAACGGAAATCCTGTTTGACTCCGTTCCGTTGAGGCCGTCGATATCGGGTCGGGTTGATTTAAGCCATCCGAGAACATGGTCGAATGAACGATTCTCCATGACTAATATCACTAGGGTTTTAATAGGTCCGTTGATTTTGGTTTTGTGAAGTCTCTTCAAATTCTCAAAATCAAGGGACTCCGAAGAAACTGCCAAGTACAGAAATAACAGAAAGGCGAGGGATTTTCGCCGGGAAGCCATCGCCGGCGGCGGGAAGAAGAGTTGAAATTGGAATGCTGAAGTACAGAGGTAGGACCAGAGGCAAACAAGTTAAAAAACTGGATAAAGGAAAAAGGAATAAACTTTGAAGGACAGAATAATGCTTTGTCTTAAAGGACTAAAAGAAGAGAAGCTTAACGTTAATTAAAGTTTACTTTTGAATTAAGGCGAGCACTTAATTTAATTAATTAATTAGTAATTTATTAGGTGTTAGATCTAATGTGGACATGACATAGTCGAGTTCAAGGGGTTCCCACTCTCAGCTGGTGGGGTGGGAGACTGTATTTTCCATTAAATGATGATCCTGTTAATATAAGATCGTAAGCAATGGCCATAATAATGTAATGTCAATATCAAATGCCAAAGGAAAAACCCATACTTTATTCCCTATTTTAACGATTTTTTATATTAAATTTTTATATTTTTAAAATTATACATTAAGTGCTTGAATTTCTCGAATATAACACTTAAATTCAGAATAAAAGGTACAAATAGCTGTATAATATAAACGCGATTAAAATCGCGTGTATTTTAATAAAATACTATTATCTTTTACGTTCATTTAAATTTAACGTATTCTAATAGATAAATTTAAAAATTTAATGTATAGTTTTGAAAATATAGAAATTTAATGTTTAAATATGTAAAAGTTAAAAGATCAAATATATAGTTTTAAAATTATAACGGTTCAATACGTAAAAACGTTAAACTTTATAAATTAAATTATGAATTTTGTAAATGTGAAATTATAAAATAGTCATTTTCAACCTTTTGAGTTGATTTTTTTTAATAATTCATTAGTATTATGAACTTAAAAAAACCCAGCATAATAATAATAAAGAAAGCAGTCATTTTCAGTACAGATTGGCTGGTGATAGCTGTTGGAACGATAATTGTGGAATTTATATCCTAAATAATTTTGTATTTTGTTGATTAAATCTTCAAATTTACGTTGCAGATTGCTGAAAACAAAAGAGAAGATTTTGCAAGCAAATTATTTAATATGTAAACAAAGAGAAAGAGTGGTCCTATGACGATGATGATTCGGCAGGTACACTGCTTTCAAAAGTAAATACAAAATTCGGCATCTACCCTAACTTTGAAGTTTCAAGAAAAGGACTTGACCTAAAACTTTGTAATTAATTTCCTTGGCCGGCTATGCGCTACGTCAACCGTTTCAGACCAGCCAAATTTCTTATCTTTTACTCAGATGAATTTGTCCAGATGTTTTTTGCCCTTTAATTCAGATTAACAAAATTTCTGTCATTTTGCACGCATTTTTTTACGTTTCTTTTCTACGTAATTCTTATTTTCTTATTTGACAAGAAATTTTATTGCAACTAAAAAAAAAAAGAAGGGAAGAAAAAAATGGATAACAATTTAAAAAAAATATATCTTAAGAAAGTCAAATTTTTTTTTGTACAGACGATGGGATGTTCTCAATGGCCCATGCAGACGAAAAATATTTTTAAGTTATATTAATTTTTACTCTAAGCAAAAAAAACCACTAAAACAACAAAATTTTACCGCAAAATATTTAATACAATTGCATTCTCAAGACTCGTATTGAAGATTACTGATTAAATTAGCAAAAATTCTTAATAATTCAGTTTCGTGTTTGGTGTTTTAAGAAACTCAATTTTTTAGATGAACTCTAAAGTTCCATTTTAACAAAACAAAAAAAAAAAAATTGCACATTCTACCTTGGAAGAATCGTCAACCAAACGCAGGAAGAGATGGCAATGCTATCTATACTATGAGAAGGAAAATCAAGCCACACGTTTTAAGACAAATCTAATCTAAATTTCTCGCCAAATGCCAACAAACGTAGATAAACAAAGGCAAGATAAACTACGTGTAAAAGGTTGACTTTCACCAAACCATTTGCCGGGTTTTTGAATGCCCTATTCCTATGCGAGGAAAAAAAAAATGTTTTCTCACTTGTTTGAAACGTCTCAGCTGGTTACTCAATTCAGCTTCGATCTCACCACGTAATGTTTCTTAAAAGAGTAGAAGAGACAACTTCAGTTTGTTCTGTCGCCATTTTGGAAGCTCGTAGAAGGCCTTTCTTTTCATTCCGAACATCTCTTGAAACTCTTCGTCGCTCAAGTGTGCCTAAAAGGAATCAGAAACTCTCTTATTTATTTAATCGATTCAGATAAACATTGCAAGCTTTTCTCACCAAAAGCCAAACGAAAGTTATCTGAAACACTAATAATGAAGCATGTTCCGCAAGACGAATGCAAAAAAGTGGGGCAAAAGCTACGGCACCTGCCTTTTTTCTTTTTTTCTTTCTTTTTTTTTTCCTTTTTTGGTTCAGGGGCATTTATAACCATTGATCAAAATAATCAATAGCGATCAATGGTTGAAAAGGCCCCTGTACCAAAATAGTGAATGTACCATAGCTAAATGGATACCTCTCTTTTGGTGACATCTATGCCTGGCGCAGGATCCCTTGAATCCACTGTTAATCGGCCGTATGGATATATCAATGAATTTGCGCTAGCGTCACTACGCTCAGCCTGAACTGAATTGGCTTTTTGAGAGCTTGCCTCTACAGTTGGAGTACCTGCGGTAACCAATTATGCTTCATTTTGAGATGTGAATTTAATGCACAACAGTGGCATCGAGTTTATTCATTTTCATTAAAATCCTTAAACAATTAAAATAGTGAGGGGAAAAAGTTCATATAATCTTAAAAAGAGTATCCAGAAATGTTGGCTTGCTCATCCAATTGCATGGTGTTTTTGAAAAATCACATATGATGGAGCAAAATTTATTCTCCTTCGAATAGTTGGTTAATTTCAACCATTCTATTGTTCATCAATTCATGGAAGCTCTGGATGATGATGCACTAACAGAAATGTTATGGCTACTACTAATGATAACCCTCACGGTGTTCCTATTGAAAATCTGCAGGAAGTTACTATTTTCTTAGATGTTCTAGGAGCGCGGCAGACCGAACTGTCATCAGCTAGAATCTAAAAAAATATGTTGGCTTGCACAAAGACATGGTATTAATGTTCAATCCTTACCATTAGTAGCATGAGAAGGAGAAGAGAAGAGTTTTCTTGCAAGTGGCGGCAAGCTGGAATAACGGTGGCTGTTTGAAGACTTAGAATTTGAGCCCGAAACACTAGATGACTGAGATAAACTACCACTCGTCCCATTTGAACTGACGGAATTACTTCTTAAACCGTCTGGAGTTCTGGATCTTCTCCATGAGTTTCTTATAGGAGCCTGCAAGACACAAGTGAAACATTAAAGAATTAGACCTTTTGAGTGTAGTAAAAGGATAATGTTGTCAAAAACTGGCTGATGCGAGGAAACATAAATGTATGCCATACCAAAATTTTGATCCAGTGACATATGGGCCTCAGACAGAAAATAGAAAACATTCAAGTAGCAATGAGGCACAAGGTCTCAGAACAGCATTAGAAAAAAAAATGCACTTACTTCCAGATTTTGCTTGTTTCCTTTCAGAATGGCAAGCTTCCGTTCAAAAGAGTTTCCATGCATCTGCAAGGTCCCACAACCAATTTTATGATCAAGATTCATTTGTGATGTATTGAATGGCATAGGAAGAGAGTTAATTTTGAAAAGAAAAACAATAAAATTTTATTCACATACATTTGCCTTTGAACGATCCCACTCAAAGAAACGGGTAAAAAATGGAGGCTCGTGCCCTTCTGAAACAACATAGATAGGAATCTCTAAAGATGATCCTTCATCCAGATGAACAATCTCAAGGAATTTCTGCCAATTCCAGGTAAGACGAACAACAATAAAATGTAGACAAAAGATGAAAACTGAGTGGCATTAAACAGGAAGCTAAGATAATGAGAAGCTGACCTACAAATGCTAAAAAATGTACCTGGCCAAGAGTAAAGGCGTCTTGTTTTGATTTAACATTTGAATGGCATCCGATCCAGACATATATTTCTTCATGACATTTGAGTACTAGGACATCTTCCGTAGTTAAATCATCCTGAGTAAAGCTGTATACTTCTTTCACCTGAAAATATTACGTATATGGAGAATGATTAACTCCATGAGAAAACTAGGAAAAAGAGAATTGCATAAGGTGCATCACACTCGTCTGATTGCTGCACGTAGTTATCTCGTTTATAATGGAAAAAACGTGTTTTAGAGATAACTCCAGGCCATCAAATTTAAAATACTTGTCTGGTCGGATGAATGTAAAAACAAATTGAATCCCACAATTAAAAGCAGCTGTCACGGTCAAATCAGGGACTGAGGACCTTCATGTAAAAACCTCATATTTGTCCAGTATTACCTTGTATGCATCTGAAATAAAATTCAACCACGCAGCAAGAGAGCAATTATCAACCATTCAATATCATTTGACAACAGTTTAAACCTGCAATAATTCAGAACCAGGCATAGCAAATCATCTTTTGAAAACAAAGTTTAAAAGAAAGGATACTTGGCTTACCATCTTTAATTGTAAATGTATATAGATGAGGCTCTTCAATGTGTTGTTTTATCTCCTTTTCCCTAGGATACTCTGTTTTTCCACCAAGTGCCTCCCAAAATACATCAGGTTCATTCCCTTCCCGCACTGATATAGGTAGCCGCATTGGCTGCAAATAAAATCAAAACAAAATAAATCCCATTTTCTTGGTATGAGTGTATGAACTAGTTAATAAATTAAATATAATTAATTGGCCCAAAGGAAGCTGCAAAACGTCCTTTTCAGAAACATGCATCTGCAGTTGTTTGAAGAGATCTTAGAACAAAAATATAATAATTAGCCTACGATAAAAGCTCCAGATTGCTGCCAAAACACACTAAGCTGTGGAATCACAAATATTGTCCCACTGCAATACAAGTTCCACTCTCAATTCGAATTTGCCAACATAATCCAAGAATTGTGTATTTCCGTAGACAAGATGACATACATTAATAAGTTGGAGCATTCTATCAAGAAGATCATGATCTGTGGTGGATGATAAATTCCCGATCCATGTAAAGGTAGATGTTCCAGTTTGTAAGATGTAACAATATGACGAATTCAGAGACCTTGAAGCCTGCATCAGTTTCAACTTACAATCAATGCTCAAATTGCAAAAAATAGCTGGTTGCATAGTAGTATATAGACAAATAACATGCAACAAGGACAGGGAGCATATCCCAGAATATAGTAAATAACCTCAAGAATCATAACTTCATGGATAATAAGCAACTAAACTCAAGAAATCTTTCCTTCAACATAATGCCACAGCTTTTAAGCAAGTTTTTAACCTTTTTTTCCACATAAGCTTAAAACCATCAATTAACCATGTCATTGCAAAACACCACAGTTTAGCATGACAGCTCAATACTCGACAGCAAAAAGCTCATATGAATTAGCAGAATACTGCAATGATAAAATCAAAAGTCGACTGTGAATCCTTTTAAACAATAGAAAAGTTAATATTCAGGAGATTTGATTTATAGTTCTATTAACTGATTGAAACCTACAGGCAGGCCAGACAGATGACCCATTTTACCAGTGTTGGCAAAATATACTAAATTTGTAATAACGGTGACCCTAGCAGGTGTCCAAAACTGATAATACATATTTCACAAGATGAATTTTGTAACATTAGAATTACTAGTGTTCTTATTGCCCAAGGAATCTCTTAAAACTTTGTGTAGAGAGAGGTTTTAAGCCAAAAACAGTAATCAGATTCCAGCTGTAGCTTCCTTACTTGATCAACTTGGATAGCCTGCGTGCTATTTGGATTTGTCCTTTGAATTCGAAAAAGTGCTGCCTTTCCCTCACTATAAGTTTCGTCCACAATTCCTTCTTCTTCTATAAACCTCTTATACTGTTTACTCAAACCTCCCTATAGGAAAAAACAGAACAAAAATTTTCCAAGCTGATATCAACCACCCATTATCTTGACAGGGAAGTGACCAGGAAAAAGAAGAAAAGGAAAAAAGAAAAAAATAAACAAAGGAAATAATCTTATATCCATTAAACCTTGAAAATATTCACTGTCTGCAAGATCAAGAAAAGTTGAAGTGGCTCCTTGTCCTGCAAAACTTTTGCCTGAATACAGAAGGTACAAGTAAGAATAGAAAGAAATTGTTTAACATTGTGCATGAACGAACAGATTTTTTTTTTTTTTTTTAATTCTTGGTATCATATGATTTAGATATTATTGCCACCAATTTCATACAATATAACAAGGATTTATGAAAGGCCTAAAAGTGTGCAAACAAACATATTTAGTTTTTATGAAAATATTAGAAACAGCAGAAAAAAAATATCTACAGGAAACATGAGAAGAATTTATGTATTAAGTTATAACTTTCTGTGTCTAACTTGTAACTCTTTAAGCATACACCGATAATTTTCATGTTACAGGTTCTCAAACAATTGGGATACTTTACAACAGGGGAAATAAAATGCTGACCTGATGACAGAGCAGATTGTTCAAACTTACATGTTTAGTATTAATTATACCTCATTTAACTCCCAGCTTTGGACATTGTGAGAAAACACACAAGGGAATTGAAATTCTATATTCAATCAATTAAAAACCTAAGATTACACTCCTATTTATACAAAGAAAAGGAACCAAATTAATAATTATAGTTTCCTAATTAGCTCCCTAATTTGCTCCCTAATTTACTCCAATCACTTTACTGCTATATTCTAACACTCCCCCTCAAACTGGAGCATAAATTTTAATTATGCTTCAGCTTGTTACAAATTTATTCCATAACATAAACTTTAAAACATAATCCCAAACTTCAAAATAAAATGGAAAATAAATACGAAACCCTCTCCAAACGAAGTCTACTAATAATCCATGCCGTAAGCTTCAACCCAAAACGGAGATCAAGTGCAACTCTCTCCAAACGAAGCCTAAACAAATAACCCATGAATAGGCTTCAACACGAAACGAAGATCAAGCGCAATTCTCTCCAAACGAAGCCTACACATATCCTGTCATGTAGACTTCAAAACAAAATGGAGAATAAGGAAAACACACTTTCCAAAACAGAAGCAGAAATCACAAAATAGGAACACCAAGAACCAGCCACAAACATTTAGAAGCAGCAGAGGCAGGGGACAAAACTGACACTGCACCCAAGAAGAAGCTGAGGCAGGAAACAACAATGGCACTAATAAGGCACACAACAGGTGTAGCCACAAGAATCAACCGAACCATGACACCAGCAAAACACATGTAAATCTTCCAAGAAGCAGAGGACAGCCACCACCGAGAGGGAAGACCACCGAAAAAGGGCACCGGAATATGACCGGAAATGGCCAGGCGACGCTGGAGGTGAAATCGGAGGACCACCGGACGCCGGAATCTCTCCCACGCGCCGGCGCGTGAATACGGAGCAGAATTCTTGTGGTGGGGCGTGAGATTCACTCGCCGGTCTTCTGGTCACCGTATTTTGTGCAGAGGCCGGAAATCCACCGGCACTCCTCCTGAAGTCGACGGTGAGGCAAGATGATCACCGGAGCTCAGTGACCCAAGCAACAGCAATCCACCGGAGCTCACTGGAGGAAGAAACCCAGAAAAAAAATGTCCCAGAAACCAGAGATTCCAGAAAACCCATAAGAGAAAAACTCAACCCTCAAACAAGAAGAGACCCAGAAACTTGACTAGGCTCTGATACCATGTGAGAAAACACACAAGGAAATTGAAATTCTATATTCAATCAATTAAAAACCTAAGATTACACTCCTATTTATACAAAGAAAAGGAACCAAATTAATAATTATAGTTTCCTAATTAGCTCCCTAATTTGCTCCCTAAATTGCTCCCTAATTTACTCCAATCACTTTACTGCTATATTCTAACAGACATTATTTTAATCGCATAGAGACAGCTATATAACATTCGACTACTGCTTGAATATCCATGTTAATTGTTATTTTGTGCTAAGAGACTGCTGCATGTTAAACACAGACTAGAACTAACCAACACAGAATCCCCCTTGGTTGAGTCTGCCAGAGCATTCATATGGGAGATTGCATCAACTCTATCCTCCTGCAAGCAAAGAAAAATCATAAGAAAACCAGAGAGGATATATCAGGCAAATTCGTTAATAAGCCTCTCTACATTCTAATCCAATTCAGCTAATATCAAATTAATCCAATTCAGCTAATATCAAATTAAGAATTGAGAAGAAAGTTAGCTGCAAAAAAGTTTAGGACTGAACAATTTTGTTGATAATAATATGCAAACACAAAAATCGACCAATTATATATATAGTTGTCCTCTTTAACCTCTTTTTAACTCACTCTGCATTCCACAAGATTTTTTGGGAGGAAACTAACTTGACAAAGACACTTATTTTGCTGAAGTAAATTCTAGAAAAAAAAAATGAAAAAGGGTAAAAAGCCTAATTTTTTCTGGCTGAAAACAACTGCCACCTGATCTTGTCCCAAGTTCAATATGTCACCTTATAGTATACGTGATAACATGTGAAACAGGGTCTTATATTTACAGTTGGTTCAAGACTTTAATCCATCAAGTAAATCCACATTGGTATTGATGTTCATCATAATTCTAATCTAAATAATTGATGACATTTCACCACCATGCATACCAGTACACTCTCCCGACCAATCCATGCATAGAATAAGTTTCCATTCCTTCCATCACCAGCATATTTACACTGAACAATATAACAATCTCCGCTGTAAAGCTTTATTTGCTGTTGAACCGGAACCATGATCAGCTCATCACCATTCACCCGCCAAACCTAAACAATTAAGAACGCACCAGGTTACATAGGATTGCAGTAGTTTGTAGGCATAGCCCAAAAACTAGATGCATATTAGTAAAATATTACTTTTGGTTTGCCTTGGCAATCTATGTAGGGCTGGAAATCTTCATCATCAGGAAGCTCCTTTACATCATAGCCCTGGTGCTTAAATATTGCTGAAAATTGAGAAGAAAAGGTAAGATGAAAATCGACAAGCCTTACAGGTGCTACAATTCAATTACTAACAGTTTTAACTCTTTCATTTTTTGAATCTCTTAAATGCATCTCCTTTGTAACTTTTCTGCACTAGCACTAACGGACCTGCCACTTTTTCCCGACCTTCTTCATACAATTTAGGCTCCACTTTTGGCCAACTCTCAAAGTATGACCTAAATGTGGAAGTTTCCAATCCTTCAGTCAGGATTGCAGCAGACCTGCCCTGATTTCTCAAAAATCCCTGGAAAAAAGTAGCCAATAATCAGATTAGGAGTGACATCCCCAAGAATTGCTATGCCAGGTATGGTTCAGTAAATACATGCAACCATCCACGTGGGGACAAGAACTCCTTGTTTGTAACAAAAATTTACGCTGAGTGCCGGTACTTTATTTTAGTATTCACACAAACATTTGAAGAAGTCCAACCAATAGAAATTCATAATAAACATATCAAATCCGTTTCAGAGAAAAGATTTGAGCTTAGTGTTGAATCAAATCATCATTTCATCAAAATACAATGATCTTGGTGATGATAAACTAATAAAAGTTATGTTGTGCTTTGTTTCCAAAACTCATCATGGTTCTCATGTGCTTCCTAGTTTGTGCGTCAAACATAACCCCCCATGAGATCTCTTCCATTACTATTTCCATTAAAACTAACAGATATATTCCCGTAAAAATAGCACCTTCGCTAGTTTTGAGAATAATTTATTACCTATTACAGGTTTTGCAAATATTAAAAAAAAATGGCATATTCTTTTTTAATTGGCACTTCATCCAATCAAAAAGCCACATCCATGTACAGATCATGATATAACAAGACCAGCATCTTTCCAGAATAAGAATAATCCCAGCACAAAGTGCATACATCCCAACAATTTAACCACATGTCCTCATATGCAAGCAAGCAGGATTCTGAAAGAGAAAACGGCTGAAAAGGATGATGATGATGAAGAAAAGTTCCCTTACTTCAACAGCTGAAATCGATGTCTTCCTTTCTGTCATTGAAGTATTTCTACCCATCCACACAAAAGTCTCAGCACCACAATCCAGCATATAACACTTGTTTGACTCAAGCATTGGTCTGTCTAATGAATTACCTTCAATTGGACATAGTTTACCCTGTAAGGTTATCCTGTTGATAAAAGAACCTTCAGTTTTTCCTGAGCAAATATGCAGAGTGATAACTGAGAAGGAAAAAAAAAAATGCATGCATGCAGCATAATGAGGAGGAAGACAATTGTGATTCATGCACTAATATTAGCATTTTCCCCCAAAACTGAGTAAACTTAATAATCAATGAATTTCAGAAAATTAAGGAGAAATAACAACTATTATTACTATCTGCAGAGAATTCATGAACTGTATCCTTCTTCTGACCTATGTCATCCAAATTTTAAGTGATCTAGTTCAGCTTTAAAAAGTTATTAAAAGTTTTTGCAAAATCCAGGAGCAGAAGCAAATGCAGAACATAATGGGAGGTAAAACTCACCTAGCAAAAGGAGAGCCAAAAAAGAGGTAAATCTTACCAGAACAGTTGTATAGGTGGGGCATCAGATTCTATCTGAATACCGGAGGGCAAGTCCCTTGGAATGGGAGCATAACCACCAAACAAACTCCAAAATTCACCGACATCAGAATCGCCAGCAAATTGTCCATCCTCTGCAGGGGTAGAGCAGTTAATTGGAATTCCCCTCTGAGTGCAAGTGTGCTCATGTCAAAAGAGTGAGAGAGAGATATTCCAACCTATAGTTGCAACCTGACATTTTCCTCCATGCTTGTTATACCTAATAAACTGAACAACCTCCAAAGCTTTAGCTCTTTCTTGTATGCTCGAATTGCACCCGCTGAAGAGAAAAATTTTTGATGCAGTGTCAAGAATGAATACATCATTGTGATTCAAGGATGACCGAGAAAAAGGCACCTGACAGAGTAGACACCTTAAAAATCACACTCACTATTGTCTAGCCTGGCTTCAAGCAAATGACGATTATATTTTATCAGTAGAAAAAAAGAAGAAACACAAAATCGGGATCATAAATTCAGGACTTGCAATGGTCTCACACATAGAACTTGGCTTTGTAAATTAACTCAATGGCATGCAATGCATAACCAACAATGATAGATAACATGACACACATAGACAAGGATTTAATCAGCTAAACCAAAGTATCCACGGAGCAGATGAGACAATGGCTTTCACAATCAAAATACAGGCTTTTGACTCAATGAATCCTAAGCTTAAAAGTTTATATAGAAGCATGATAATGTCATTCGTGAACTTCAGGACTTACTTCTTTCACAGAAACAGCATGGTCGCCCTTGCATTTTAACATGCTGATTCTATATGATTCTCCATCTAAATGCCCTGGTTGTGACACGTATACTCCTTCAATGGGTATGATACAAGGTTTGAAGTATGACAAGAACTTCTGTGTTTCTTGGCCCTGAACTTCCCTGTACTGCACTGCACATGATCCTAGAGCTGCATCTAATTCAATTGCCTTGTCTGATGCAAAGGCTGATTCCACCTGGAAATATACAGTAAGCAACCTTAGGACCTCATGTTGGAGAGAAACTACTTACTATCAAGTTTGTTGTACACTCAGTCACAACCTTACAACACATAAAAATAGTTGAGAGCACGAAGAATTTAAAAACATCAAAACTAACACTTGAACAATTTGAAACCATGAATCTCCTTCACTGAAAAATTGATAGCGTCATTACTTTGCCTATCTATATAGAAGCTCAGCCTATCCATCGAATCAGACTTTATTCAAACTAAAACCGTTCCCAAGCGGTAAACAAATTAGGAAGACGAAACAAATACCTCAGTAGCATATTTTCCTATCCAGTAATGAATGTCGTGCTGAGGAGGACCATTTTTTAGCAAAACAGTCTGTCAAGGAAACAAACAAGCGATGAGGAATTCAATCCATAGTTAACTAGGAAAGAAATATGTATTACATACACCGTAAAAAACAAGAGAAAATTCACCACAGGAACTCACGTTCAAGACTAAATAAGCATTTCCAGAGTAAAACTTTCCGTACAAAGATTTCGGAAGCGGAATCAACTGGAGCTTCTCCTTCTCCACGCACCAGATCTCCAAACCTCTAAACGCAATATCTTTAAGGATGAACACAACTTCTACCGGCACCATAATTTCAAAAGATAAGTAACAAAAAAAAAAAAAGGCTGTTAAGAAGGATACAGTTTAGCTCCTGCGCCATGGAAGGCAGAGTCAATTTCTTCAGTGACAAGAGCCATTGCCTCTCATAGCTCAGATAACAGATATCTGAAAAGTTAAAAAATCAGATATGAGATGATGGCTTAGAACTCAGAAGTCAAAATGCCATTAGCAAGATCTTACCTCAAGCTGAATAAACCAAAATTTGAAACAGAGTAATTAGGAGAAATTAGCAGGAAGATGAAGCAAAATGCAATGAGTGCGAAGCATGCTTTGATGGTAATCAAAAGTTGAAAAGAAGAAACAAAAATGATTACAAGAAAATTTGGCGCATGCTCATTGCTTATGCGTGGCTTGGCTTTACTTTGTCGCCAGCTAAGAAGGGGCCCACCAAGTGCTCAGCTTTATTGGGTTTCGGTGCAAATGGAAAACGGGAAACATTAGAGAAGGGCCCGCTCCCGCTCCCTTGGATTTCAACTCTGTTGGAGGATGCGACGCCGTTTGGATTTCGGGTGCCGTCAATTTGCCTGCCGTTTAACGACAAACCATAAAATGTAACTGTCAAATCTCCAAATTGGACGGCGTGAGTTTAGGAGTCCTTTTCTTTCTTTTTTTTTTTTTTTCCTTGTAGCTTCGCAACCAGCTAAGCTACAAATAATTGGCAAATAATGGCAGTATGAGGGAAAAAAAAAAAAAAGCTTACCTCGTTTGCTTGTTCAATATTCCAACTAAAAGTCATGTAAACAAGCTATAAAGATACGTGGACTTTAATAATAATAATAATAATAATAATAATAATAATGTATTTTAAAAAAATAATTAAAATTTTAAAATATTTTAAAAATTATTTGTAGTTTTGGAATTTTTTTTTTTTTTGCAGTTTTTTTCTTTCGGAATTGGATGGGCCCCACTCTCTCTTTCTTAATACTAAATTAACCGTTTTATTATTAGAAAATACAAGTAGAATAAAACCTAAGGAAGAAGAACATATATTTAATTAAAATATTGTTCTATAGTATTTGAAATTAATGTAAAAAATATAATTAGTTTGGTTCAATAAAACTTCAAATTATTTTTCTTATGCTTCATTTTATATATGTTCTATATTTTCAATTAAGAGGTAAAAGGATTTTCATTTTCTAAAGAAGTGTAATTTCTTTTTCATTCTTATTTATTTATTTTAATTAGGCTAATTCCAACTTGAAGACCTTGAAATTAGATTGCAAAATCTTGAAGGCCACTGATTTCAATTGAGCAATGTTCAATATTTCAATTGACCAATTCAAAACCGAATATGATTATTTATTGATAAAAAGGATATATTAACACAAGTAAGTCATTCAAAAAATAAAAATAAAAATAAAAACATAAGTGAGTAATAATCTCTTTAAATAAAATAATTAAGTTTTCACTTAAATGCAAAAACTCTGTTATGCAATTACATAAAAAAAAAAAGGCAAAGTGAAATTAATTGGACGTATTAAAAATTGAGTAAGTATTGGGAGAGAGAGGAGGCCAGTCCAATTTCGAAAGAAAGGACTGCGGAAATAAAAAAAAAAAAATCCAAACATCCAAATAGTTTACAAAATATCCTAAAATTTTAATTATTTTTTTAAAATACATTATTATTAAACAAAAAAAGTTTCAAGATTTGCATATTATCTTCCGCGATCTGATGAGAAAATTTTTTTTAAAAAAAAACATAAAATAACGGTGCTCTCAACAGTTAACACCTAATTCAATAGAGTTATCAACTCATAGCAGGTAACTCGTTAAAAAATGGTTGGATGCTATTGTAAATAGTGAATTTATAAGTTTGATTGCTCAATGTATTTGAGTCTAAGTGTTATGTAAAAATATATTATATAGAGGTTTATACATTGGCTTTAGTGGATTGAAGCAAATAGAAAGAGAAAGGACAACATAAGATCTTAGTAGAAATATCCTTTTAGCATGCTGTAAGGATATGTTTGGTACGATATAATCAACTGTAATGTAATAAATAATGTAATGGATTAAAAAAGATACAATGGAATGCAATAAAATTATACTGACATTACTATATTTGGCGGCATTAGTAATGTAATGTAAATACTAATATATTTTTATATTGGGTTGGATTATATATATTGTGATTCAATTATATTTATAATTATGAACTATTTTTTATGATTATTTTATTTTTTTTATATAAATTTTTTATATATTTATTATATTATAAAAATATAAAAATCAAAACTTGATAAAAGCATAATGTTTTTTAAAAAATATTTATATTAAAAATATAAAATCTCATATAAAATAATAATTCAACTAAATTTGAGAGAATAAGATTTAATTTGAAATAAAAGAATATAATGAAAAATAACACAAAATATTATGAATTAAAAAATATATTTATTGACTTATTGAGAATTATATATATATATTTATAATTATAATATATTTTAAAAATTTGAGTTAACAAATAAAATAATCAATATATTAACCGTTACATTATATTACAATCTTTTTATATTAAAATCACCTATGTGTTTGGGTCGAACTGTCATGCAGTAATAATCTACAAAAGTCTACATATTTCCTTTAGTGAACTAAAGCTATGGTATAGTATCAAACCATATAAACCTGCTTTTATTATTCCTTTAAAAAAACAAAAATTCTCTAATTATCTCGTACTGAAATAGTAATAATGTTTTTTTAGTATATCTCAAAATATAGTATATTAGTTGATAAATTACAAAGTTTCGTAGAGTAGGGTATTCCCACCTTATATTAGATGGGAACAAATTTGAAAAATAAGAGATTGGTTCCAATCGGATCCTTCAGCTGATAAACCTTACAACAATACTTAGCTCGATGGATCCAGGTTTCAACACTTCGATGCTCAAGTCAGCTATTGGGATAAAAAAAGATAATAGAGTTAAT
This sequence comes from Excoecaria agallocha, assembly GCA_037975025.1. Taxonomy (NCBI): domain Eukaryota; kingdom Viridiplantae; phylum Streptophyta; class Magnoliopsida; order Malpighiales; family Euphorbiaceae; genus Excoecaria; species Excoecaria agallocha. The sequence goes on from CM075821.1 coordinate 311,330, forward strand.
TTACTAAAAGAGAGAGGGCAAGAAGGGGTTATTCTGATCTTGCAATATATTATAAATGGCACTCATTTTCGGATTAATTAAATAAGCCATTTTGACCTGTAAGATGAACGAGACCAAGATACATCAGAGCCTGCTAAACAGCTCAAACTAGGTGAAAAATCGTCTCTTTATTGACAGCTCTCCCTTCAAAAATAGATGCATTTCTCTCCAGCCAGAGAGTCCAAATGACAGCAAGAAAAATCATGAGCCACACTTTTGCTTGAATTTTACCTTTAATCAGACCAGACCACTCCTTGAAACAATTGGGCAAGCATAATGACAATCCCCACCAGCACGCAATCCTAGACCAAAAAGTTAAATAATGATAACAATAATACAAGAAGAAAAACATGGAAAATTTGCATTTATCAACTTTTACTATTAATTGGACCTCTGTATATTTTTTCGTCAAAAAACATTATTAGGTCCTTGTAGGTTTCAAAATAATAATAATAATAAGAAAAAAACATTAGGCCCTTGTATTTTAATTTTGTATCCACTTATTAAACCCTTTTCTACCATCAAACCTTAGTTTATTATGTCTTTACAACGTGCTTGTGGAGTTGCTTGCCCAGTTTGATGTGAAAATGAAGGTGAAAACATATGGCAGACATTGCTAGGATGGCTACCATGGAAAGTGGATCTTCATTCACTTCAATCTCAATTTTCATTAGAGATTTTATTTTAGAGGCAACAATTATTAGTATTAATTGTCTTCTAAAATTAGTCGCTGCGGCTGAAATATATGAAAGAAATTGAAAAACACTAGTTATAATGAATTAACCCTATTTTCCCTTCATCAATCCCATTTACATTCTTTTATAGTTATACATTCTTATTTGCCAGTTGGATGGGCATGTATAACGGAAGCCTACCATTATTGCTGAAAGTTGAAACTAATACTAATATGATCATGGAGAATCTATTCTCCATTCTTCTCTTGTGCATCACCTTCTTAACATTGTCTGAATCCGTCACAATAGATGGGAGTGAAAGAGACCGAGTTTCCTTACTAACCATAAAGTCGCAGATTCATGATCCCACAGGCATCACAGCCTCATGGAACAGTTCTATTTCCGTTTGTAATTGGAGTGGTGTCAAATGCGGTCCTAGGCATCAAAGGGTCCCCGAGCTTGATCTAAGCTACCAAGAATTGGGAGCTTCCTTGTCACCTGCCATAGGAAATCTCAGTTTCCTAAGGGTAATCTACCTTCAGTTCAACAATATTGGCAGTGAAATTCCAAGTGAGATTGGAAAATTAACCAGGTTACGTACTCTTAATCTCTCCTATAATGTTCTGGAAGGTAGAATACCATTCAAAATTTATAATTGCTACAACCTCATTCAACTTGATCTTTCTCACAACAAACTAGTTGGGAACTACATGGAGTTCTCCCACATAACATAGCCTTGAATCTTCCAAGTTTAGATCGATTTAGCATTGCTTTTAACAATTTTTCTGGTCCTATTCCAAATTCAATTGCCAATGCTTCAAAGCTAGATTATTTTGACATATCAAATAATCATTTTACAGGAAAGGTATCCCTTGATTTCAGTGCCCTTAGGAATCTTAGGGTTATGCACATTGGAAACAATAGTCTGGGATCTGGGTTACTTGATGATTTAGATTTTCTAACTTCTCTAAATAGTAGCAGACTAGAAGCAATCGGAATATATATGAACAGATTTGGAGGGACACTAAAAGTAGCCAACCTCTCAACAACACTTAAAACTTTTGCATTGGGAGTGAATCTAATATCAGGCACCATACCCCCAGGGATAGCAACTCTAGTCAATTTAACAGTCCTTGGGTTCGAGTCAAACCAATTAACTGGCACCATTCCTGATTACATTGGCAGTCTTGCAAAATTAGAAGCCTTGGACTTGAGTGTAAATAAACTTACGGGAACCATCCCTATTTCTATTGGAAATCTAACCATACTGAGTCAGCTCTATTTACAATCTAACGATTTGAGAGGCGGCATACCCCCATCATTAGGAATGTGTCAGAATTTGTTAAGCTTGAATCCTGCCCATATAATAGACTAACGGGAGATGTGCCCCAGCAAATTATTAGCATAGCAACCCTATCAATTGCTTTAAACTTGTCTCACAACCATCTTACGGGCCGTTTTCTTTTAGGCAATTTGGAGAATCTTGTCACACTGGATATATCAGAAAACCAATTCCAGGGGGAAATTCCAGCCACTCTTGGTAGTTGCGTTACCATGGAACACTTGGATTTGAGTGGAAATTCTTTTAATGGAAGCATTCCATCTCTAAGTTCACTGAGAAGCATTAAATTGCTGGATCTTTCTCACAACAAGTTGTCTGGTGAAATTCCAAACTATTTTCAAAATTTATCACTTTTGCAATCCTTAAACCTGTCTTACAATCACTCTGAAGGGGAAGTGCCAACTGGAGGCGTTTTCAGTATTGCAACAGCAGTTTCTTTAATTGGGAATGAGAAGCTTTGTGGAGGTTTAATAAAATTTCATTTGCCTCCATGCTCGCTAAAAGGATTTAATCATTCAAAGCTGAACTTACCACTCAAACTCATCCTTATAGCCTGTGTGGTTGTGGGACTTTGCTGGTTTAAGAAAAAGGGAAAGAAAGAACCATCTTTAGCATCATTTTCTGGTATTTCAATTTTGCAACTTTCCTATCAACAGCTCTTTAAAGCAACTAATGGCTTTTCTTCAGCCAATTTGCTTGGGGAAGGAAGTTTCGGACGTGTTTACAAAGGCGTTCTCGAGGAGGAAGAAGATAGCAGTGTTGTTGCAGTGAAAGTATTTGATCTGCAACATAAAGGTGCCTCCAAAAGCTTTATTGCAGAGTGCAAAGTCCTAAGGAACATTAGGCACCCAACCTAGTGAAGGTCATAACTGCATGTTCTAGTATTGATTTTCAAGGTAATTCCTTCAAAGCTGTTATATATGAATTCATGCCAAATGGGAGCTTGGACAAATGGTTGCACATGTTGCCGCGAGAAATGGAGGCAAGGATCGAGCTAAAGGGATTGGGCTTTCTTCAAAGACTAGATATAGCCATTGATGTGGCTTCTGCAATTGATTATCTGCATCACAACTCACAAGTGCCTATAATTCATTGTGATTTGAAACCAAGCAATGTTTTTCTTGACGATGACATGGTGTACCTGAGCAGTTATTCATTGTGATTAGGCTCAACTTATCAGATTTTTGAAATAAAACTCCAAAATCAGTAGTGCCCTTGATGTACCTGAGCACCCTTTTAGCAGCCTTATAATGCAACTCACTACAACAATGCATTAATCTGGACAACAAACTCATAGAATACAAAATATCAGGTCTTGTAGCAGTTAAATACATCAAACAACCTACAAGACTTCTATAGAGCCCTTCATCAATTTTTTCAGCCCCATCTTCTTTGCTTAGCTTCTTATTTTGCATCAAAGGAGTACTTATTGGCTTACAATTCTCCATTTTGAATTTTTTTTAACACTTCCTTTGCATACTTTTGTTGGCCAATGAAAATTCCTTGCTGCGATTGTTGGATTTCCATGCCAAGGAAGTACGTCTCCCCCATGTCTGTCATCTCAAAGGCCTCCATAATCTACACTTTGAATTGTTTCACCAAGGTTGAATTGCTTCTTGTAACGAGTAAATTATCAACATACAAAGAGACAATAATAATGTCATCATGAACGACCTTTATATATAAATTTGATTCACTCAAACTCTTCTTGAATCCTACTTTTAATAAAAAAAAAATTATCGATTATACTTTACCAGGCTCTTGGTGCTTGTTTCAAGCCATATAAAGCCTTTTTAAGTAGATATACTTTGTCTTCTTTCCCAATTATTTTGAAGCCTTCGGGTTGCTCTATAAAAATCTCCTCCTCCAAATAGCCATTAAGAAAGGCAGACTTGACATCAAGTTAAAAAACTCTCCACTTCTCTTGAGCTACAAGTGCCAGCAACATTCTAATTGTATCAAGCCTAGCCACAAGAGCAAATGTTTCAGAAAAATCCACACCAAACTGTTGAGCATACCCTTTAACCACCAATCTTGCTTTGTGTTTGTTGATAGAACCATTAGCATTCAATTTTGTCCTCAATAACCATTTCACCCCAATGGGTTTTTTGTGACTTGGCCTATCCACCAAGATCCATGTTTTATTTTTTTCTATCATTGTCAGTTCTTCCTCCATTACAGCCACCCACTTTGAACCGTTTGATGCTTCTTCAAAACCTACAGGCTCAAGCACAACAACATTACATTTCTAGAAAATATTAGAAAGTAATCGAGTCCCTCTTATAGGAATGTCATCTATTGATTCATCCACAATCTCCTCTTGAATTTCATTAGAATGCAAGCCATTTCTCTCTACCATAGTCCTGTCCCAATTCCAAGATGCCAATTCATCAAATTTGATGTCTCTGCTAATAATCACCTTTCCAAACAAGGGTTGAAAAACTCTGTAGCCCTTGGTGATATTACCATAGCCAATAAAAATTCCAACATCTGCCTTTTGATCTAACTTGTCTCTTTTCACCGCAGGAACATAAGTGTAACATATGCTTCCAAAGACTTTTAAGTGCTGCACGAAAGGCTTATAATAGTACCATGCTTCAAATGGCATCTTGTTCTTTAATTTTTTTGTAGGCAGCCTATTGAGTAAATAGACTGCAGTGTTGATAGCTTCGGCCCAAAATTTCTTTGGCATCTTCTTCTCAAACAGCAAACACCTGGCCATCTCCATTATTTTTCGGTTCTTCCTCTCACTCACTCCATTTTGTTGAGGAGTATAGGTAGCTATCAGCCGGTACTCAATTCCTGCATCTTCACAAAACTTTGTTGAATTTTTTAGAAATATATTCATTACCATTATCAGATCTAAACACCTTAATTTTGTGGCCACTTTGATTTTCAATCCAATTTTTAAACTTCCAAAACACATCAGCAACATTTGATTTATACTTCATAAAATAAACCCAACACATTCTGCTGAAATCATCAATAAATGCAATGTAATACCTGCTGTCATTCAAGGATAGTGTTCTCATTCGACCGCATATGTCGGTGTGGACCAGCTGGAGCTTCTCTATAGCTCTCTAGGCTTTGTTTTGTGGAAATGGTGATCTAGACTGCTTCCTACGAACTTCATTTGCTTCAATCTCTCAATTCATTAAGGATTTTATTTTAGAGGCAACAGCTATTAGTATGATTGTTTTCTGGAGGCCAAATATGCAAAAATATCTCTAAAATTTGGTAAGATATGTAATTTTTATTGCTCTCGATGTTTCAAAATTAGAGTAATTTTACTTCTGATCAAAGATTTTACTAATTTTGACTAACCCCTTTTATTGACTTGACAGTAAAATTTATTCATATTCAATTATCCATCGCCACGTGTTAGTGGATCCCATTGCTCTGTCAACAAATGGAAGAATCAAAGGTAACACGTGGCGATAAATGATTGAGTGTGAGTAGATTTCACTGCCACATCACCAAATGGAGTTGGTCAAAATTAAGAGAATCCTTAAATAATGGTAAAATTTGCTCCAATTTTAAAATATGGAGGCGCAAAATTATCCCAAAATAAATATTAGAGACAAAATTATATATTTTGCCAAACTTTAGGTGTATTTTTGCCCCTTTAATTTTCTAACCAATATGAAATATTTAATATATTTTTTCTTTTCTTTTGTCTTTTTCAAACATATACATTGTCTACATTCACCTCGCATCCTTAGCCCTAAGCTACTTTTCGTAACTATTCTCCTTTTTCTTTTCTTTTGTTTTATATACTTGTTTTTTTTATTTTAATTTACTTTCACACTTCACAATCACAAGATTATAATATTGATTGTGTAGATTATTAATGACATAATGGTGTGCATGTATGAGTAAAAAAGGAAAAAAAAAAACAAAAACAAAAAAGAAGAAACAGATAGCACAGGTCAATGGAGACAGCTGAGCTGACATTCATCCCTTCTCCAGGAGTTGGCCACTTAGTATCCGCCATTGAATTTGCTAAAAGATTGATTCAACTTGATGATCAACTATTCATTACTGCTCTCGTGATCAAACTACCTATTACTTCTGCTGTTGATGCATACAGAAAATCCTTACTTATTCCCAACCCAAAATCCATATCATTGAAATCCCTGAAGTAGATCCTCCACCTTTACAACTTTTCAAGAAATCCATTGAAAGTTATATTTATGTTGTGATAGGTAGTCATAAGCCCCATGTCAAGAACATCGTTGCAGAAATTATGTTATCGCGGTCGTCTAGTTCTGACTTTGTTAACGGTGTTGGGATTATTGTTGATTTGTTTTGTGTATCAATGATTGATATCGGTAATGAATTGTGTATCCCTTCTTTTATTTTCTTCACATCTGGTGCAGGGTTCTTGAATCTAATGCTTTATCTGCCTTCCCGTCATGAACAAATCGGTACTGAATTCAGCTACTCCGATCCTCAGATGCTGTCAATTCCAGGATTTGTAAGCCTTGTTCCGCCTACAGTTTTGCCTGAAAGTGTGTTTAACAAGAATGGTGGCTATGATGCTTTTATTCAGCTTGCTAAAAGATTCAATGATGCTAAAGGTATCATTCCAAAATATCTACTTGCTTTCTCTCCACTTCTCTACCATTTTTTACAAAAAGAAAACATTTCGGTCTCAAAACTGAACAAACAAAACTTTTTTAATGGATAACTCATGAACCAACTGAAGTTCAAAGACATAATCAAACCAAAATTATTTTAGTCGGTTTGGTTCCGTTATCTAATTTTAATTCACAATCGGGGTATCCAATTTTGTGTTTTCCTACAGGTATAATAGTGAATACATTCACTGAGCTGGAACCATATGCAATTGAGGACTGTAATAACAGCAACAACCCCAAGATTTACCCAGTCAGACCGATGGTAAACCTGAAGGGTCATCCTCATCCAGAGATGGACAACGCAGAATGGAATAAGATAATGAAATGGCTCGATAATCAGCCTGAATCATCAGTGGTATTCTTATGTTTTGGAAGCGCTGGTGGGTTTGGTGTAGGCCAAGTAAAACAAATGGCTCTCGGCCTGGAGCGAAGTGGGCACAAATTCTTGTGGTCAATGCGTGTTCCCTTTATAAGCCAAAGCCAAGATTCTGATCAGTTCAAGAATCCTATGGAGACGCTACCAGAAGGGTTCTTGGAAAGGGTAAAAGGGAGAGGGATCATATGTGGGTGGGCACCACAAGTGGAGGTTCTTGCACACAAGGCAATAGGTGGGGTTGTATCGCATCATGGATGGAATTCTATTCTTGAGAGTTTGTTGTTTGGGGTTCCTATTGCAACCTTGCCCATGTATATATGCTGAGCAATAGCTTAATGCTTTTACTATGGTGAAGGAGTTGGGACTGGCTATGGACCTAGGTTTAATGGTGATCTTGAAGTGGCAGAGGTGGAAAAGGCTGTGAGATGTGTTGTGGATAAGGATAGTGAAGCTAGGAAGAAAGTGAAAAATATGGCAAAAACTGCTAGGATGGCTGCCATGGAAAATGGTTCTTCATTCAGTTCATTCTCTCATTTCATTGAGGATTTGAAAGCCAATAGCTATTAGTATTAACTAATTAAAAAAATTACTTGCTCCTAATAATTACTTTTACTTTTGAGATAAATTAATTGAAGTAGGCATTGTAGAAGTAATCAAATAAAAAAATAATGGAGCTAAGAATGGATTCCATGTATTCATTGTATTTTGAGTCTTTAAAAGGTACTCCTCCATCCACAAATATGCAAGGATGTAGAGAAGAATTAAGAACAGACCCTTATAAGTAACTCTATCAATTTAAATTTACGAGTTACGACGTTGAAATGGTGCTTACATGACCCTTATAAATGACAAAACATGCTATGATAAATTAAAGCTTCCTTGGACTGAAGGGGACAATTAGTTAAGCAGCACTGGGTTTTACTATGTTTTCTACTTTTGTAATTGTGCTTACTAATCATTAATAATATCTAGCCGATATGTGGAAGTGCAAAATATGCAATGGAAAGTGAGGCAAGCCCAGGCGAAGACATGTATAGCCTTGGGATATTGCTCCCGGAGATGTTCACGGGCAAGAGACCCACCAATGATGCATTTATCAATGGTGTGAAACTTCATAGCATCACCAAGATGGCATTGCCAGAGTACTTCAGATTGTAGATCCCTACATAATATACAGGGCTTGTGGAGATGATAATAACAGAAATCCAACCCATTCCCAAATGATGATAAGTAAGATGCAAGAATGGTTGGTTTCAATCTTTGAAATGGAATAGGTTGCTCTGTCTAATCACCCAAGGATCGGATGGACATTAAGTGATCGATGTAGCAAGAGTATTATGAGCCAAGGATGAATTTTAAACCTTCAATCTACACGACAAAACAAGGATAACATACCTGAAATTTGGTTGCCTATGGGTACATTTGCTAAGGAGTGTGGCCTTTGGGTTAGGCCAACAAAAATTTCCAGTGTATGTTTTAGAAAACGCCTTGCTTCTCTATTAGAATTTTTCATGTTAATGAAACTTGAATAAAATTGTATCTTTCTCTTCCAGTTTTTTTTTTTCAATAAGATATTATATTACGTGGGAAGAAATAATTGATCAGCGGCAAAATGAAACTTGAAAAACAACGTTCCCTGAAATCTCCCATTTCCCCTGCTCCGTTGAGCATAATATAGTCATTCTATTGAGTTATAAAGGTATCAATAGTATCGGAAGGCTTATCTATCCCTATAGTATTATATTCATGCTTCAAGTATTATATTCCTCTTCTATTTGCTAATAACAGGAATGGCTACTATTTCATTTGATGATGGGGATCTCTTCTTCACAGAAGCTGCAGCACTTCTTGCTGAGACTTTCAATCCTCTGCAAGACTTCATGTGTGTGTGGAGTTTCTCTGGTTTGAATGGCTTCCCACATTGCCTAGATTTTTAAAAAGAAACATCATGTGAGTGAATTTAAATTCAGGATTACTAGACCATCTCTCAGTAGCGATAAATTACTTACGAACAGGTGGGTGCCCCAACTGGCTTGTATGCAGCAACAACACAATTTGTGTTCCCAAATCTAGTCTTCTGCTGCTGCTGCTGCTTCTTTGATCCTTCTACTCCATCAAAACTTTTCCTTAAATTACAATGTTAATTGATTGAGTTGGACAATTTAATTAAACTTACAATTAACTTGTGTTGGAATAATATGTTTTACCTATGGTGGTATAGTTGATTCCAATGCGTTCCAGGAACTTTGGTGTTTATAGAAGATTTATGAACAGAAACCAAAGCTGAATCGTTTGTATCAACAGCACCGCAAGTAATGATGTTCCTAAGCATTTTGGAAGCACCACTTGAATAGCTCTTTCTCTTTTCAAACTGTGATTTTGGAGAAGGATAAGACATGGAAAATTCTGATGAACTACTGCTCTTGTCATCCTTCTCATTTGCATTCTTTCTACTCATCAGAATGCAGTGGTTATCAGAGGAGGCTGATGAAAAACTTCCCAACTTCTCCGTTTCTTCTTCTTGCTCCTCAGAATTGATTTGTTGTCGCTTCATCAAATCTTCTTCGGTTAGTGTTGATCTCTCTGAACTGAATGTGGGCGATTCTTGATATATTTCAGATGACGTTTCGACTGAAGAATCGACAGATGTATGGTTTTCTTCATTTTTCCAAGATTTTTTTTGTTCTTTGTCTTCAATCCCAACATTATTTTCATTTTTTAGTATGGAAGTTTTAGCATTTGCATCTGGTTATCATAAATAATGAACGGCAACAAATTAAAATCTATCTATATCGAGAAAATTAATTAAATGATGCAAGAACATGAAATTAAAAATACCAGAAGGGACAGGTCCAGGTACGGGGAGAATTTTGGTTCCTTTGAGGACAAATTCATTGTCACAGATTGGAGTAATAAGATCATCATCAACTAAGTCCTGCCAAACGTAACCATTCTTGTATCTCCTGTTTTACCACAAAAATGTTTATTAAGAGCCTATTCAGGAGCTTAGAATTCAAAATGCCTAAATAAAAATACCATTTATACATAAGTGAACGTTAAAGCCATATGCTGTCTTAAATTCAATGGAGACAGTCTCAGGTTCGAGACTGTTCATCCCCTGACCTCTTGTAAGACCAAGCAAAGGCCTCCACCATATCTTTTCCTCGCAAGTCTGCCATCCATCTCTTGACATCTGCTTAACCAATTAATATAAGCACCGTGATTTCTTCCGTACCCAAAAACAAAAAGTCATTAGTTAAAAAAATAAAAGGAGAAGAAGATTAAACCTCGAAGATGGACACCATTACGATTAAGATGATGAAGACGAATGAGATGAGGATGCTCCATTCGACCCATTATGCTAAGAAAGTATATTATGTGAATGCGCCTAACTTCTCCTTCCATTTTTCCTCTTCTGTTCTTGTTTAGTTATACAAAAACAAGACAACACTTATTTTCAGGCATTATCTAATTGATAATGCTCTATCTGTTAGTTAAAAAGAACAGTGATTTATATTTTATATATACATAGGAATCGAAGACAAAGAAATCCAAGTTTTGTCTGTTCTTTGCCGGCCAATTCCACTAAAAGTTGAAAATAATATTCCTCTATGTTGAAGTGTTTTATAATGAAATAAAAATTAAAAAAAGTTGCAGGCCAAGGGTAGTCCGAAAAAAAAAAAAGTATATGACATCGCATAAAAAAATTTCTCGTACGAGTGAAAAGAGACATTGAATTTCGAGATTACCCAAGTTATGCTGACCACTCTTCTATATGTGCCTGTGCTTGTCTTTACCTGATTTTTCACCATTTAACAACAAATCCAGCTTTTGACCAAAACTTTACACCATCTTTCGAACTCTTTAAACTTAAAGTACAGCATTTCTAATATCGTATACAATGTTTAAATAATATTATATATTATTAACCAATAAAATATATATATATAATTTTCATGGACTAGTAAAAATATTACGCATTAATAATAATAATAGCAGCCCTCCTATTGGGCTAGATTCATCACATATGCCATAGTTATGTTCAAATTATACCTAGTTATATATATATATATATATATATATGTATCTTGTGCAATCTCAATGTACCTTATTACCAAAGTAAAACAAATTAAAGAATAATTTCTGCTTTACAGTATATATGGAAAGACTGAGATATCTTACTTGTGTAATGTTTTGCCTGACTCGTAACTGGATCCGATTGAAGAGATCGTCTTTTCAGTTTCAGAATAACTATATATATATATATACAGGAAGAGTGGGAATTTGTTTAAAAGAAAATAAAATTTGTTCGAAGGATATGTACGTGGGATAGAGAAAGAAAGAGATAACTTGGAAAAGCCGTAATAGTTGATAATGAAATTAATTGCAATTTTCATAAAAAGCTTGCCGTCTCAGTTGAAACTCATCCCTATTATTATTGTATGATGTATGTCCACTCTTCCGCTCGTCCTTACCAATTTAGTATTTTTCGTCCTGTTATTTTTTTATATAAAGTAGTGGGAGGAAATATTAGTTAATTAGTCAGACTTCTTGATGTATTATGTAAGGGGATATTTTATCCTTATTATAGATTCTTTTAGAGTTTGTAGGAATAAAAGAATTGTAGCAAAATGAAATATTACTGAAATTATCTCAAAATAAAATTAAAAGAAGAAAAAAACATTCTAGCGATATGTTGGTTTAGATTTAAGGAGAATTCTTAGAAAATTAGACTAATAGGAAGCCTTCCGTATCTTGGATGTACTGAATCTGAGTGGCTATCCTTCAGAATAATATTGCATGCAGGTTTTACTACTAGAAAATGCATATTTTAGCGACCGACATGAATTAGCAGCCGAATTAACGACCAATTAGTAGAAAAAATGCAAAAACACAAGCATATACATACAAGTTTAAAATCAGATTAAACTTGGTACTAAGCTAACCAACAACCAAAATTCACTTAGATCACCAACCAAAACTGAAACTGATTAATGATTTTGAAACTTTTGTTAGACAAACAAAGCTATTTTAAAAAATTTAGATTTTATGAATTTTTGGTTTTTAACCAAATTAATAAACCAAAATTTACCCAATATGTTAAATTAAATTGAACTGATTAATCAAATTAATTTGATTCAGTTTGATTTTGGGTTAAAATCCAACCATGGTCGCTGTAGTTGCTCATTTTCAAGTTTTTAATGCTTTATGGTGGAGTAAAGAACAAAAATTCCCACATTGAGAAATCATAAAGGAAAACAACAGCGCAATTTATAGGCATTCAGGAGGGGGCAATATATTCAAGGGGTTTAGACCATTTTTGATGCCGAGTCCACCAACTCATGGGGAATCTATTCTCCAATCTTGTCTTGTGCATCACCTTCTTGACATTGTCTGAATCCATCACAACGAATGGAAGTGAACGTGACCGTCTTGCATTGCTAGCCATAAAGTCACAAATTCATGATCCCATGCGCATCACAACCTCATGGAACAGCTCTGTTTACGTTTGTAATTGGAATGGTGTTAAATGTGGGCATAAACATCAAAGGGTCACTCACCTGGATCTAAGTTTCCAACACTTGGGAGGTTCCCTGTCACCTGCCATCGGAAACCTCAGTTTCTTAAGGGTAATCAAGCTTCAACAGAACAATATCAGCGGTGAGATCCCAAGTGAAGTTGGAAAACTATCCAGGTTACGTGTTCTTGATCTATCCAATAATACCTTGGAAGGTAGAATACCACTCAACCTTTCCTATTGCTGCAAACTCGTTGAACTTAATGTTGGTAGCAACAATGTTGTCGGGATGATATCTGAGAAGCTTGGATACTTATCGAAGCTCAAGAAGCTAATCCTTGGCGATAACTATCTAACAGGAGGACTCCCAAATTCCTTTGGAAATCTTTCACATCTTGAGAAACTCTCCGTAGCACTGAATTGTTTACAAGGGACAATTCCTGAAGCTCTTGGCCACCTAAGTAGCTTAGTGTTTCTCGCACTGCATCAAAATAGCTTTTCTGGTACAATTCCGCCTTCAATTTTCAACATCTCCACTCTTGAGAACTTTCAGGTAATATATAATCAACTACAAGGCGTTCCCCCACAAAACTCAGCCTTCAACCTTCCAAATCTGTCAAAATTTTCCATTTCTTTTAACAATTTTCTGGTCCTATTCCAAAATCAATGCTGAACGATTCAAAGATGGATTATTTTGCTGTAAATAGGAATCAATTTACAGGAAAGGTGCCCCTTGATTTTAGTGCCCTTAAAAATCTTAGGTGGCTAAACTTTGGAAACAATAGTCTGGGATCTGGGTTACCTGAAGATCTAGATTTTCTAACTTCTCTAAATAGTAGCAGATTAGAGGTAGTTGCTTTATATTTGAACCGATTTGGAGGTACGCTAAAAGTAGCCAACCTCCCAGTAACAATGAAACAAATTTTGTTTGGAGATAATCTCATATCAAGCACCATACCCCCAGGAATAGCAAAACTATCCAATTTACTAGCCCTTGGGTTGGAGTTAAACCAATTAACTGGTCCCATTCCTAAATCTATTGGCAGTCTTACAAAATTAGTAGTCTTGAGCTTGAGTGCAAATAACATTTCAGGAACAATCCCTTTTTCTATTGGAAATCTAACCAAATTGACTAGGCTTTATTTAGAATCCAACAATTAGATTTTCTGCGGTGGAGTCTTCACCACACCAAAGCTGCAGGGAATACAACATAATGGATATGGAGGGGAGCTATACTGGTAAGGAAATGTCAATACCACCTTAGCATCTGGATTAAAAGAAAAGGTGCATATTCATAATTCTATTTCCTTCTATATATTTCCACAATATTATTCGTCTTAGATTAATAATTGGATTGAAAGGATGTCCTTCGCAATGCAACATTGTGGTATGTGTTTAAAGATGCAACTTCCCAAAAGTTCTATTAGCCAACCAACTGCAGTTCTTGCACAATTTGAGAGAGATAAATGTAAAAGACTGTGACTCAATCCAAGTTGTATTTGACTTGGAGGATGTCTTTGTTGAAGATGGACATGCTGGTCTGCTCCCAGAATTAAGGGAATTGAAGTTAATTAATTTACCAATGTTGAGTCGATTTTGGAACAAAGATCCTCTTGGAATTTTGGATTTCAGAAAACTTGGGTTGCTCGAAATGAAAAATTGTAGTATCTTGAAATATGCATTAACTCCATCCATGGCATCATCCCTTGTTGTGCCCATGTGAAGTGAAGAACGTTCTTTCATAACTTGTTCGCACACTACTAATTGGACTGGCATTGTGATTGGACCAGCCAGGTAGGAGTAAAAGGCTGCTAAGCTAGCTAATTGTTTAGTTAGTTGGAAATGGGTTGATTGTGTTGGATAGGCCTTCCCCCTACATGTCTAACTGCAAAAATTAGGGCATGTCTTCGAATCTGACAGAAGTTTTATTTTATATGTCTTCAATATTATTATCTCCGTTTCAAAATATTTGACGTTAAAAAATAATATAAAATATTTAAAAATATTAATTATTTCATAATTAAAAATCTTTATTATTCTTATATTAATTATGCAGTGTAATTAATATAGGTTAAAAATTACTTTTATAAAAGCAACTTAAATAATGATATATTTTATAAAAATGAATTAATATATCTTGATTATATCAAAACATCATGTATTATGAAACAAAAATTTTCTACTTAAACAACATGTATTATTTTATTCACACATAAAGGAGCCTCCAAAAGGTTTTATAGCAGAGTGCAAAACCTTAAGGAACATTAGGCATCAACCTTGTGAAGGTCATATCTGCATGTTCTAGTATTGATTTTCAAGGCAACTCTTGCAAAGCTGTCATATATGAATTTTTTCCAATCGGAAGCTTGGACAAATGGCTGTACATATTGCCAAGAGAAACTGAGGCCAATAGCGACCCAAAAGGATTAAGCTTTCTTCAAAGGCTAAATATTGCCATTGATGTGGCTTATGCAATTGATTATCTCCATCACCACTCCCAAGTGCCTATAATTCATCATGACGTGAGTTTTCCTTTTTCATTTCAATAAGACACCAGAACATTTGGGAAGGAATAAGTCAGCAGCAACATGATGGTGCTGAACCATTTCTCTAAACCATGTCAGTTCTACTACTATTGGATTCATGTCCAAGTGACACTTGAATGACAATGTTCCCCAAACCTTCCATTTTTCCTTCTCTTCCAACACGATTAATATAATCTCGTCATTTGAATATATTCTAAAACAGTGTATCCTTTTAATTCGATGGGTTAGATACACTCTTCCTTATAATTTAATCAAAAAGTACAAGTGCACTTTTTCTAATATATCAAATTTTGCTTTTTCGGGGAAACTACAGTTTCATTCAGGTTGGAAAACTACATTTACAAAAATATAATATTCGGTCACGTGTTCATTAGAGAGCATTACTTCTATTCCGGTATTGCAGGATGTAACATTTAATAATAATAGTAACAATAATAATAATAATAAACTGAAAAATTGACAATTTTAAAGGAGTGATGTTTAAGTGTGCGTGCCCATGCATCTCTCGTTACATGGTCAAGAGTTACATATTCGAAGGAAACAAAAAAGTGTAAAATCATACAATTTGTTCTATTTCTGATCTTGGATCTGAGAAATGACAGTCCAAATGTAATACCAGTCACTCCTCTATAAAAAAATAAATAAATAAAATTATAAATTCTCTAACATCATTCAACCAACAAAGTCCATTGCCTATGCAAGCTGATAACAACCATCTTACAGGAGGACTGCCAGATGCTATTTGAAATCTATCATATCTTGAGGTAATCTATTTAGACACAAATAACTTACAAGGGAGAATTCCTGAAACTTTAGGCCAACTTAGAAGCTTACAGTTTCTAGGACTGCGCATAAATAGCTTTTCTGGTTTAATTCTGCCTTCAATTTATAACATCTCTTCCCTCACAACCTTTCAACTGTTCCTAAATCAACTGCATGGGTCACTACAACAAAACTCAGTCTTCAACCTTCCAAACCAGGAAATGTTTACAGTTAACGGTAATAACTTTTCTGGTCCTATCCCAGATTCAATAGCTAATGCTTCTAAGATTGGGGTAATTGACATAGCCAACAACTATTTTACAGGAAAAGTTTCTCTTGATTTCAATGGCCTTAAGAATCTCTGGTGGCCACCAATATTTATTACTTTAAGCCATTTATAACCATGCTAGGCATATCATAATAATGATGATTTTTTAATGTATTGTAAAGAACTAGGTATGTTTTACTGAAAAGGAAAAGGTTCAAGCATTTATTTTTTACTCAGTCCATCTTATACACTTTTAGTAGTTGGAACCCACCAATTGTGCTTAGTAATCATTTCAAATTTAATATTTCAAGTTGATGTGTGAAAGTGCAGAATATGCCATGGGAAGTGAGGCAAGCACAAGAGGAGATACATATAGCTATGGGATACTGCTACTAGAAATGTTTACAGGCAAGACACCCACCAATGATGCATTTATTGATGGTATGAACCTACATAATTTCACGAAGATGGAATTGCATGAGCAAGTGCTTCAAATTTCAGATCCATCCCTAGTATGGGGGGCTAGTGAAAATGATAACAACATAAACACAACCCATTCTCACGTGGAGAAAAACAAGATGCAAGAATACTCGATTTCAATCTTTAAACTTAGGATTGCATGTTCTGTTGAATCACCCAAGGACCGAATGGACACAAGTGCAGCAGCAAAAGTATTGTGTTCAATCAAGGGTGAACTTATCAAAGATGAATCTACCACACAACACAGGAACTGCCATTCATAAAATTCGGTAGTACATGCTTTTATCTGCCAAGGACTCACCTATAGGATGAGGCAAAAAGAATTTCCAATCTATGTTTCCAAAATACCTCATTTCTCTATTAGACCTAAAACTTTACTATCCAAGTGAAGCATGAATAACAATGTATCTGAAAATGCTTCCAGTTTCCTCTTTATATCAATAAGATTAATTACACCAAAATTTAAAAGGAAAAATTCAGCAGAAAAATGGAACGATGTCGAACAAAGTCTCTTAAATATTACAATTTTCTAGAAAATCTTAGCAGCAACCTATTTGCAAACCTACATTCGCATATAAACCTTACTACTATATTATTAAGCACCTCTAACAATCAATCTGAAGTCAATAACAAATAATGAAGGTACTTCGGCCATTCAATTTCATTTGAAAAGAGCTAGAACTTCACCAATCTGCATAATTTGACCAGCTTCAGCACAAATACTTTGAAGTAATTCAAATTTCTCTAACAAACTAAATTTGAACTACACCACAATTCGTGTATATAATAGCTCTAAACAGCACCTTCTCTTTCAAAGCCTGATACTCTTTCTAACAAACCAGCCAATCGTCTTATCACAACTAAATCTAAGCAATCACTTCTCTGAAATATATCCTCAATCAACCACAAATTCAATCACATAAATGCGCATTCAGTAGGAGAGAAATGCAAACACAGTTGAATTGAGTCCAAAATGACCAAATCAAAATTAAGAAAACGCAGAAGAGATCGCAAGAATCCTCAACAACCAACAAACCCCAAAAAGCCATTGCCAATCAATTATCCTCTCCGATTGACAAAGAAAAGGAAGGAAAGATTTATAATTACATACACACTTAACATATCATAACAAACGCCAACAACAACAAAAACAACAACAGACGGAGTAATTACTTTACACAAGAAGTGGCAGCAAATACATAGAACACTTAAAATTTAAGAGGAGTGGGGAACAAAAATCAAGGCTTGCTATCATAATCAACGACCTCTGAATCAGTGACTGACCTCGAGTGCTGTACAATAGACCTCCCAATCGAATTGATCCACTCTTCCTTCTCCTTCTCCGAATCAGCAATGAAATACATGGTGTCCTGGTTCGTAGATAGCTCGAAAGCGAAAGGTTTGTTAAGCACATCCTCTGCGCCTTTAACTGTCAAGCAATTGCCCACTGGGATCACACCACGTGGAATTGACCAGCGACTGACATGGTTTTCCTTGAACCAAAGGAGCTTCCCTTGCTTAAGGACGAACCAGCGCCGCCGCCATGTCTTGATGTAATCGCCTTGCTTCGTGAGATAACCGGAGCGCTCCGGATTCGACCAGAACTCTATGTTTTTGTAGTCTTCCGGGTTCGGATCCTGACCCGTCCACGCTCTCAAGAAGGACTCCATTGGCGTACGGAACCGTGGATCTTTTTTTTTTTTTTCTTTTCGTTCTTTCTCTCCAACTGAAATTAGTTGAGACTTTGTCGAGATGCTCTTTTAAGTCCTTTTTATCAATTTTAATCGAAATTTTTATGGTCTACTCCTATCATTGAATGATATTAAAACGCCGTCGTTTTCTCATAAACGTTGTTCTCCTTTGAGTCGATCGACTCAATTCCAACTTATTTATTATCCACATGCATGTCAACTTCTCAAAAGATTCTTATCTTTGCTTCCTATATAAGGATTACTGTAACAGTATTCTCTTATTCCATTATATATTATATTGTTGTATAATTTAAAAATGCAATTTATCTCTTGAAATTTAATAAAAAAATAATTAATTTTTTAATATTTATTTTAATATAATACCTTTTAAAATTTATAAATTAGAGTAATCTCATTTTAAAACTGACGAATCCGTTATTTTAAATATTTTCTATCAGTTGACTACTAACGTGACATAAATGTGACACGTCAACAGAAATTAAATTACCTCAATTCACAAATTTTAGGGGTTAGATTGCTCTTTTAGAATATTTTAGAGGCTTTTTTTCACATTCATACTTGTCAAGTGATACTTTTTTTACATAACTTTGATACCACATCAGCAATCAACTAATAAAAATAGTCAAAATAATGAACCCATTAGTTTTGAATAATGAATTCGTTATTTTGATTATTTTTCGTCAGTTAACTATTGATCTGGCATAAGTGTAACATGTAACAGGGATTAAATTACCCTAATTTGCAAACTTTAGGAGATTAAACTGCTCTTTTAGAATATTTTAGGCGCTTTTTTTGCACATTCAGCCTTGTCTAAGTAATATTTTTTTAACATAATTTTGATATCATGTTAGCAGTCAACTGACGAAAATAGTCAAAATACGAGATTCATCAGTTTTGGATGACATTGTCCTAACATGAAAACTTTAGGGGTAATATTGCACCAAAATAAATATTAAGACTGTTTTCTGTCAGTTGACTGCTAACGTGACATAAGTGTGACAGATCAACAGGGGTTAAATTACCCCAATTTGCAAGCATTAGGGATTAAAATGCTCTATTGAAATATTTTAGACGCTTTTTGCACATTCAGCCTTGTCAAATAGCATTTTTTTGGCATAATTTTGATGTTACGTCAGTCATCAACTGACGAAAATAGTCAAAATAACAAACCTATAAATTTTGAATGACATTGTTTTAATATAAAAATTTTAAGGGTAATATTATACCAAAATAAATATTAAAAGGTTAATTACTTTTTTTGTCAAATTTTAGTGGTGAATTATACATTTGGCCATTTTATGATGAATAATATTTGGAAAAACTATAGTTTTATAATCTATTTTTGTTCGATTTGATTGTATTGTATTAGACAGCTTTACACTAAAATGATAAATGTCCTCAATTATTATAAATTAACAGGTTTGATAAGATATCATAGTTTTAACAAAGAGTATGTTAGGAATTTTAATCTCAAAATATTTTTGAGTGAAAATTACTTATAGAATCACATAATTGATGCTTTTGCACTATCACAAGGATAAATTTGCTCAAAAAAATCCCATCTTGTTCTGATATTGCTTAATAATATTACATTATTGGAAGCCTTGCTTTGACCACTTCTATCATGAGATTGAGAATTCATCATCAACTCTTCGTCTCTGCAATCCTCGTGCAAAGTGCCAAGCATCCTCTGTTAAATTTTTTCTCTTAATTCTAGAGGTAGCTTCAAGGGGCTAACTTTTCAGCTTTTTGGCTATTTGAGCAACATACTTGCCCTGGTGATAAGCCTGTTGAAGCTCTAATTCCGTAGGCTGACGCGTTCCATCAGCCGCATATGTTCCGGCACCATAAGAAGAGCCGCCTTTCACTTCGGACATCTCGAACATACCGCTCCCAAAGGTGTAACCAAGAGGAACAAATAGCATACCATGGTGTGCTAACTGCGTGACAGCTGTTAATCTGTAAACGGAGATAACTGAAGTATCAGATAACATGCAATCTTTTAGCAGCAAGCTACGTACACAAGTATACAACTGTGTTAAGATTACGCCAATGATATGAAACATTTAAACCCCTTGCAGCATGCTGGCTGGCCTGCATGCTGCAGCATGCTGGCTGGCCTGGCTATGAGCGCTTGCAGGCCTGTATGCTGTGCTCTTTCAATTCTATTCAAGCCTTTTCAATTGTCTAATTTTATCATGATTTTAACGATTAGATGCATTTTTGGCAAGTTTTTTTTTCTTGCAAGTTGCTAATTAATTTGCATCCATTTCTCAAAAACATTTTCTTTGTGATAATTAAGATGGGGCTATCAGCAACATATGCTAAATCTTACCAAAGTACTATAATTGCAACTAATGCTAGGATATTGTCTTGTAAGGACAGAAGAAAAGGATGCAACTTATTGGAAACATGCCAAGTAATCATTATGTGATTTTGATGTAATTATAAAGGCATAAAAACTTTCTACAATCTTTAGTTCTTAACTTCAAGCTCGTACTTTTGGCAAACGGGATAAGGCGAGGGACTTATGCAAAGAGAAAGAAATGGAAATTGCTCAAGATAATCAGTGACATATTGCTTAAGCAAAATAGATAGCAGAAAGCTTCTATTGAAAGCTAAAGATGAATAAACTCACGCAGTAAGTTCTTGGCCTCCCCCAGTGAAACCAGTACTCCAGAAGATTCCAGCAGGTTTACCAGCAAGTGCTTGGGACGCCCACAGCTTATCAGTTGCATCAAAGAATGCCTTGGATTGGGCTGCCATCACACCAAAACGAGAAGGAAAACCAAAAAGAAAACCATCAGCATCCTGAAGTTGTTCAGGTTGAATTATCGGCACATCATCTGCTTTTGAAGGGGCCTTCATCTTTTGAATTATCGTGCCCGAAAGGGTCTCAGGTACCTGTTCCAACCACTCGAGTTAATGCTGCGTGAATATTTCAAGGTGCTTTTTCACTTCTACGTACATAAAGACTTCTGAAACCATGTAAATCCTCTAATTTGCATGAGCATTATATTTCTTTTCTGTAATAACCCATCTTTATCTGCAGGCACTTACCTGCCAAAGTGTTGCTTCAACACCTTGAATGGAATTAGCTCCTCGCTGCACTTCTCGTGCCATCGTCTCCACATGTCCATATAATGAGTAATACCTGAGAAAACAACTCCAAATAAGTGCCATGGCGCTATATGTGTGAATAATCTTACATCTAAGGTGCTAACCTGAGAAGAGAAGGCCAAAGGAGGGAACAGAGAAGAGAGAGATACGTACACTATGTACACCTTGGTGATACTCATGGCTGACATCTTGGTCAAAAGCCTGATCCTAGTTGACTGGCTGTTCGTTATGCAACCATACAAAGAGAACAAATTACCTGGATAGAATGCAGCATACATCATAAAGATATCAGTAACTCGGACTTATCTCTTCATCTCAGGTGACAAATATCATAAACATATCAGTAACTCGGGCTTATCTCTTAATCTCAGGTGACAAATAAAGATAACATATGTTTTGCTATAAAACAAGATAAAAACCCATTTCAAATGCAAATGAACAAGATGAGGGATGAAGAAATACCATTTATTAAAACTAATTACTGAAATACATTAAGATTTCATCTTTTTAGGCAAACATCTAGCTCATCAACAGTTCATGGAACCACAAGAAAAACGGATACCCAATATTCTGTGTGCTTGCAGCTTAACATTCAAAGCCATAACAAGACAAGCTTATTACAGCTTACAAATACAGAAATCTTGAGATAATACCCAAAAGAGCACATAATCCTCCAAAATCTATAAAGTCAAAATCAACTATGAATTCAAACGCTGTATTCTCTTCTAATACCATTGGATGCTGAGTCAATGCAGGAATTTGACAGCCACAGAAATAAAGCTCGTAACGATCAATACCTTAAAAAGAGTAATTTGACTCAATTATAAAACCTGCAACCAAAGTATGAACGAATTGGTGTGGTTCATTCATATCATAACAGTAGTGCCCATTACTCACCTCTCTTTCTGTATGTAGAAGCATCCACTGCACTTACTACCAGGTATAATTAAATTCGAGTGTAGGTTTCTCATAAAAAGGACCAACTGTCTATATCCGTCTCTGTTACTAGAACTAGCCAAAGTATTCACTGCAAGCATGGAAAAGGTAAAACTACATTTGATGAGAAGAAGTGTAGTGCGCCAATTATGATCAGCTAGCACATGAAACAGGTTTGGCACTGTAAACCCATTATGCATCTTACAGAAAACCGGAACATTTATAAAGAAGCAAATCAAAACGGCCAAACAATGAAAGAATTGAGAAAGTTGTCAAGAAATATGACAACCTATATCATTACACTACTGCAATCAAAAGATATAATGGCAGAAACCAAAAATCATAACATAAAACTACTACAGATTCCAGCAAAAAGAAAAGGCACAACCTTAAGAAATATTGATGGCCCAAAATAGTTACTGATCATGTTTATTTGGTAATTTAGCTTAGAACTCAAACTGGGAAACCATGTAGAGCAAAGGGTGAAGATTCTGTCCACCAAAACATATAATGGCAGGAAAAAAAAATCTAGTTTTGGAAAATAATACTGGTAGAAATTCCATCGAACAACAAGACACAATCTTTAGAATCCCTGAATGCTCAAAGCTAGTTACAAATAAAGAAGCAGTGGTTTTTGGTAATTTAGCTCAGAAATCAAAAGGTGAAAATGTAAAAAGAAAAGGGTCAACGTTATTGCAAACCAAAGATAAAAGGAAGAAAAAAAGATCAACTTTTTCGATTACTAGAAATTGCAGCAAGTAGAAGCGGCGCAACCTTTGAAATTCTGGCAGGCTCAAACTGGTCAGAGAAAATGCAGTCGTGGTCGTGATTACTTTGATGATTTAGATTAGAAATCAAAAGACGGGATCATAAAAAGAAAAAGGTTGAGCTAAGGTACAGACCTTTGCAGTTGAAGAATCCAAAGAGAGGAGGTAATGAAGATTTCGTATCTGGTTGAAGACATTGTTGGGAAGGTAAAGGGGTTAGTTTAGTTTTGAAAGAAACAGTGTTTATTTTGTTTTGTATTGCAAGAGGATCAATGCTGACGTGTCTTGCTCTTATCTATCCTCATCCTATAAGCCTTACGTATAAAAATGGCAAAGCCCATTTTTAAATTTATTTAATTTTTAAAAATTTTTATATTGAATGGTTTCAAAAAAAAAATAAATTTTTATATTTTAATAAATATAATTAACGTGCAAGTATTTCAATGCTGTTAAAGTGTGAATTTAAAAAAAAAATCAATAAAAAAATTAAAAGTTTAAATTTGGTATAAAAAATTTTAAAAACTCAAAAATTAAATGTAAAATAAATTTTGACAGTATTGAAATATATATACGGTTAGTTCTATTTATGAAAAACTGAATATTATTTTATATTAAAAAAATTAATTAAAAATTTAAAAAAATTATGTGAAAATTCTTAAAAATGTGCGTTTACTTACATAAAATAGTTTTATGTTTTCTGTTTTCTATTTTCTTAAAAAATTGAAGTATTTATTTTTTTTAGAAAATTTAGAAAATACGTTTATTTATCAACAAATGAAAAATTGGAGTGTTTATTTATGTGTGTGTTTATATACACACATACATATGTATATATATATACATACATACAGATATTACATGTATATTTATGCGTACATACATACATTTATATATGTACGTGTGTATGTATGTACATATGTATATATATGTATATGGATGTGCATACATACATATGTATATGTATATGCATATGTATGTGAATATATGCGCATACATACACATGTATTTATGAATACACACACATATATGTATACATAAGTATGTATGCACATATAAGCACATATAGATACATGTATATGAATATGTATGTGTGTGTATGTGCATATGTATATATGTATATGTATATATATATGCATAAATACATATTTATATGTATAGATATGTATATAGATACATACATGCATGTATGTATGTATGTATATTTGTATATATATATGTATGTATATATATGCACATATATGTATATGTATTTATACATAAGCATATGCATGTGCATGTATATGTATATTTAGTACATGCATACATACATACATATGAATATGTATATATGCATGTACTAAATATACATATACATGCACATGCATATGCTTATGTATGTATGCAGATATAAAAATTTACATATGCATGTATATGTATATGTATGTATGTACATATATATATATATATATATATATATATATATATATATATATATTATTTAGAAAATTTAGAAAATATTTTTTATTAATTTTTTAATTTCTTCTTTATTTTGAAAAACTGAAAAATTTATTTTCTGTTTTCAATTTTAGAAAACTGACGAAAATAAACATAATCTCTATTTTATATTTTCTGTAGAAAATTTTTTTGAAAAATTGATGTAATTTTTTGTAAGTAAGCAGGCCATTAATCACGTATTTTGCCAATAAAAATTGAAGGGCCTTTAATTTTTTTTTTTCAACTAAAAGGGCTTTTAGTTGGAGTTTGGGGTTCTTTAAGGTAGTCATTTGAGAACCAAAACCAATACCCAATGACTCATTGTTTTTTATTTTTTTAGTATTTTATTTTTTTAATATTAAACAATATAAAAAAAGAGCAAAAAGTCGAATTCGAAATTTCTCTTATTTTAAGATTAGTATTTGCTATTAAAAATATACCCTCAAAAACATCAAACATTACACATTGGTAATAGTACATAATTAATATTAATTAATATTATTTTTTAATTAAATGATATATGAAAGATCGAACTCGAAATCTTACATTACATTAAGATCGGTATTTGCTATTAACATATTCCCTCAAAAATATTAAAACATTGCACATTAGCAATAGTAAACAATTAATATTATTTTTTAATTAAATGATACGTATTAGTGTATAGTACCGTCGAGAATTAACACCATCCGGATGCTATTTATCTATTTACAACCTTCAATTTTGAATTCTTAGATTAAACCATAAATTACCAATATCAATTAATTTAAGTGATTTGACACTTATTTTTTTCAATAAAAATTTCATTTTATAAATGGTAAAAATTAATATTAAAAAATATTTTACCACATATTGGGCCAACTCAGCCCAAATTAAATAATACCAAAGTTTGTTTTTTTTTTTTATAAAATATTTGAAACAGAAAAATTAATCATTATTAAACAATATAAGAAAGCATAAAAAAATAAAAATAAAAAAATTCATTACTTTTTTCCGTTTCTGCTCTCTTATTCTCCAAGCCTACCATTGAATGTTTTCCCTTCAACAGAGACTAGCATGAAAAAATACACACAAAGATCCACCACAACACGCTTAAACAAACTACTTTATCATTAAACTAAGCAAACCAGATCCCAAAATTCTTCTATCATAACATCAACTATTTGAAATAAACAAAAGCCTAAGAAACTTAATCATTTATTGACAAACGAATCTTCTGCAAGATCAATGGCTCGAGCCAGACCTGCAGCCTTGTTCTCACACTCTCTCTGTTCATCGGCAGGATCAGAGTCGGCCACAATTCCAGCCCCGGCTTGGAGGTGCGCCACCCATTCTCGCCGCTTGTTCGTGTCCTTGTATGAGTACATTGTATCATAACGGGTGCTAGTGGGGAACACGATGGTTCTGAGAGCCAATGCAATATCCATATCACCAGAAAATGAAATCCCTCCGAATCCACCACTATATGGCCCACGCCTTGCCACCTCTAGCTCATCAATCAACTCCATTGCTTTCACCTGCATTTCGATAAAGCTGATGGTAAGAACTACAAAGAGCAATCCGTCCTCATCCAAGTCTTAGAACAGACCACTAAGCAGATCAGAATCTGGTAAAATGCGTTGAGATTAAATTTTTTTTATCAGAAAACTATAAATAAAGAAGGAAAAGATTATTACAAGGATTTTTTTTCCCCTCCTTTTCTTTCCCAAAAGAAGGAACATTTTTGCCATTTAATTAGTATCTTCTGTTATATATAACCAAAACGCCAAACTGTTATCTTTCTAGCTCAAAAAAGAAGCAAGCAAACTGTTGAACTGAGAGTTCAGGTGCTTCTATCGGGATTACATATGTAAGAATAGAATTCAAAGTGAGCTGATGAGAATAAACCTTTGGTGCCCCACTGACAGTGCCAACAGGCAGCGCAGAACGTAATGCATCCCAACCAGTTAAGTGATCCATCAACTCTCCACTGACCTGCAGAGACATGAATCAACTTAGTGTTTGGTTCTCAAGGACAAAAAAATCCAACATCATTTTACTTTTCGGATCAGTTTCTCATAGATTGAATTGATGATTAACAAGAAAAGTTTAAGAAGAAAAAACAATGAAAACAATTTTTTTTTCTCTATTTTTTTTTTTTTTTTGGTGTCATAATTAGCATTTCTAGACTAAAATAAGGGGAGCATACTGTTGAGCTGATGTGCATAACATGTGAATAACGCTCAATATCCATGAGGCTCTCAACTTTAACAGAACCAGGCTTGGAAACCTGCACAAACAAACTGCCTTAGAACAGAGTTATGGCCACAAAAATTAACTATTCAGTAATACATGAAATGGAGCACGGCAGTAGCAGTGCCACCTTATACTATTTACAATAATTTGCAGCAGCACATTCCAAGCACATATTCCACTGAAATGAAGAAGAAACCACCTTTCCCACATCATTCCTTCCCAAGTCAACTAGCATAATATGTTCAGCACACTGCTTTTCATCATTCAGAAGTTCCTTCTCTAACATTTTATCTTCTTTTGGTGTCTTTCCTCTCCTAATAGTCCCCGCAAGGGGTCGGTTTATAATCCTTCTCTGTCCGAAATTGTCAATATCAAGCATGAAACAAACAAGAAGAATGGAATTTTCATAAAAATTAGAAAAACAGTTGTCTGACATTTTACTGAGTTGTTTCAGTTACCTTCTTAACACGGGTGAGAATTTCTGGACTAGAAGCAACCAGTATACATCCTCTAGCCTGATGATGAGAATAGTATAATCAAATGCTTAGACAGTTTAAAATGGACAAACTGTTCAAATAAAATAAAAAGTTAAATGGACAAGTGAGCAAACCTGTAAATAAGCCATATATGGACTAGGATTTACAATTCTCAGAGCTCTGTATATTTCAAATGGGTCTGCAAATGTACGACGTTCAAAACGCTGGCTCAATACAATCTGAAATATATCACCAGCCAAGATATGCTCCTTAGCCTGCAAAACTGCTGCCTTGTATTCATCACTTGTCATGCTTGACATCTCTAATTTGGGGCCAAAAAGACGAGTCAACAACTTGATTGAACCTGCAGGTATCCTTGGTCTGAAATCAAGGATTGAATTAATATTCTGATATTGAGCTTGTATGTACAATAACATTTAGGATGGCATGACAGTAGCTTAAACAGAAAGATGATTACTCACGTAGCTACATCATGTACTCTCGATAATAAATTTTCCAACCGGTTCATTCCATCACTAAAGGCCTCCTCAACAGTTGAAAATCGATCTAATCGCACCCAGTGAATAAGATAGGCTTTCTGATGGGGAAAAATTACAATATCAAAAAGACTATATTGCATTCATGGACAAAAGATTACATCTGCAAAAATATTAAAAAAAAAAAAAGTGTCATTCTATAATTTCCTATGGTAAAGCTTAGAAGCCCCACCGACTGGTGAATTTTGTTTGAGATT
Source organism: Excoecaria agallocha (assembly GCA_037975025.1). Taxonomy (NCBI): domain Eukaryota; kingdom Viridiplantae; phylum Streptophyta; class Magnoliopsida; order Malpighiales; family Euphorbiaceae; genus Excoecaria; species Excoecaria agallocha. The sequence goes on from CM075821.1 coordinate 339,448, forward strand.
AGTATAATGAGGAATAAAAATATGCTTCAACAAAGATAACATAACTAGGAAAAAGAGTCACATGAATGTCATCAAATTCACAAGATTCTAAAAAAGGAAGACACAAAATTAGGCAGATTTGCATCCCGAATTATCTTTGAAATGATTAAAATGTTTGTGGTTCAACATATAAATTACATGAAAAAATATTAGTGGCTCCATGTACAAAATAAAATGACAAAGTATCTTGTGGTTCAAGATACAAATACCTTCTCCAACTGATCAAATATCATAATATCCTCATAAAGGCCAAGATGGACATCTGGGAGATTTCTATCATCTGAGGGGGCATCAGAGAAGGGCAATTTTTTCTTCTCTACATACCGGACTGTGTCATACGAGAAATAACCAACCCATCCACCTAGTCAAGAAGAAGACATATCAATAAGTAAGCACCAACTTTGATACAGCCTCTAAAATTTTCAGGGCCATATTAAGGGAATTACAAAAACTGTACTAAACTTACCAAAGACCAGAAGGAAAAAATATTAAAATAGAAGGGTTTACATACAAAATGAGGATATTAACATATCAAAGTATGTTAAATATCAACATTTTACCACTAAAAACATCAGGAAGCTCGTCAACAAGCTGGGGGACCCAACCCTCCGTCATTTTTCTAGCGACATCCATGGGGTCCTCCACAATCTCCTCTGTCCTCAGTCCTTCATAGTGATCCATAACTGTAACCATGTTCTCTTTGGCTACAATCTCCACACTTGGTTGAGCTCCAACAACACTATACCGCCCCTAAAATTATTCAATATCAGTAAAAATTTAGGAACAAGCATTTCATAAGGACACAGAAGATGCAAATGAAGAAAATTAAAATAACAAAAGGACCCTACAATTGTAGAAGAATCCAAACCAGGTTCCACTGATTCAAATAAAAAGCTAGGAGCATCTCTATCATCTTCCTTAACCAGACAGCGATAAGCAAGCACTGGAGTGAGGTGATCACATAAGATGCAGTGGTATAAAGGAACTAGATTCCCTTTCTTGGAAGCCTCATGAAATTTTGCTGCTTGTTCAGCTGGAAGAATCCAACAAAAATTATTAGAGCTTTGATAGTTGAGAAGAGGCAGAACAGACTTTGTACAACCAAATTTCAAGCTAACAGCGATAGAGAAATAGAAAATGCTAGTATCTGTTTCCTTATGTGTGTGTGTGTGCGCGCATATGGACTTGTATATTTGGACTTAGCAGAAAACCTAAATTCTCGATTACTTATGTTACCTAGATTTGTTTGACGTAAAGGATGAATATGATGAATGGTTCCAAATGCTGGGTAATTTTAAACTGTAGAGTTGTTGAGAAAAAGTATAGGTAGACAAAAGTTCTAATGCGAGTAAACCCTTGACATCTCATTATCAGGTAACACAACTGGAATGTCCATTGAAGTGGACCTGAAACATCAATGCTGGTTTAGGTAACCCAGATTTCAAATTAGTCCTAAATTTCAAATTTTGAATAAATGGAGATCCAAAAGATTTCTTTCTCTTCCTTCCCTCAATTCCTTATATAGAGGAGGAAACTAAAAAAGGAAAAAAAAAAAAAAACTTACACTGATCATCAATTTCCTATTGCTATACTTCCTCAGAGACCAAACAAGGCCTTTTTTACTGCTTCTATTAGTAATTAAGAAGAATCAAATACCCAATACCCATTTCCGTTTATCCTCCAATTCAAAGAAACCAAACAGGGGGAAATCTCAAAACATAACCAAGTAACTGAAATTTTCTTGCCCATTCTATCTCAAACTCAAATCAGAATATCAAAAGTAATAAAGCAATTCATAAGAATCATGAAGTAAGACATTGAAACGAAAATAAGTACCATGAGATTGAGATACAGAAGCCGAGCACTTAAGTTTACGGGAATGGAAGGTGGGGCCAACAAGAGAGAGAGACTTTGAGAATGAGCTTGAGATTCTCCCGTTAAACTTGACGGAGAAAGTTGAAGGCAAAGGCGGAGCTAACGGAAGCTGGCGGGGAGTAACGGCTAGGGTTCTGTCCATGTTGAAGGAGCATTCGGCAGAAAGAGCTAACCGCAAGCGAGAATGAGAAACTCCCCACATGACACAGAATGAGAGAGAAAGCTCTGTTTTTTATGTTATTTTATTTTTAATTTTCTCACACGCTGAGTCACTGCCACTGATTTTGGATGTTTAAATTTTGGATTTATAGTCAAAATTGGGCCATAAATGGGCCTGCCTTTTTAGGCTGATAGTTATATGGGATTTTTTCATAAATACCAAAAAAAAAAAAAACTGTATATATATCATATTTGCACTTTCATATTTTTCAATCTTCTTAAATACCATTTTTTTAATTTTCTCTTTCATAATTGCTATTTTTTAAATTTTAACTTTCAAAAATGTCCCACATTTCATAATTGCTTATAATACATGTTTCATATTCCTACTAAATGTTTTATAATTGCTTGTAATACATGCAGTACAAAGTTTCCATCAGCTTCTACTCTCATCTGATGAGGAGGCAATGGTATTCGATTCGGGTAGCTCTTCTACAAGTACTCTGTCTAGTTTAACAATAAATCACACGTTGCTTATAAAAAAATAAATAAATAAATCACAATATGACGGCATTTCCTTAAAATATTAATTTCTATCTATACATCACTATCATAATATTTTGGTAAATGAACTATTTTATTCATAACATAGTAACAGGAAAAGTTCCAAACATCACAAAACAAAGTAATGCCAGGTCAATTAAAAAAGATGAAAAGATGTCTGCAGCATATAAATTCACATTCTACTTCATGGAATTCATTACAAACAAAGAGACCCAAAAGTGACAAGCTATATGTGAATCCCTACAGTTGGAATAACGAGTAGCAATGAATACTAAATTATTAGCAGAAAACAAAACTAACATATCAGTACCTGCTGTGATTGTCACTTAGCCATCAAATACATATCTAAAATAAAAAATCGAAAAATCATTGTTCGAGAAAACAACAGATTTAATTAACCATTTCAAAAAAATATATATTGTATAATTTTTTTTAAAAATATATATATTGTATGACTTTTTGTAAAAAAATATATAGTGCGTGATCTTTTGAAAAAAAATACAATGTATAATCTTTTAAAAATAAAAAAAATACAGTATATGATTTTTTGTAAAAAAAATATACAATGTATAATTTTTTAAAAAATAAAAAATACAGTGTATGATCTTTTTAAAAGTAAAAAAATACAGTGTACGATCTTTTAAAAATAAAAAAATACAATGTATGATCTTTTCAAAACAAAAAAAATACATTGTATGATTTTTTGTAAAAAAATATATAGTATATGATCTTTTTTAAAAATATATAGTATATGATCTTTTCAAAATAAAAAATATACAATATATGATTTTTTGTAAAAAAAATATACAGTGTATGATCTTTTCAAAAATAAAAATATACACTATATAATATTTTGAAAAAAAAATTATGAAATATATTTTTTTATTTACAAAATATCATAGCAAAAAATCTCAAATCCTAATGTTTTACAGTAAAGTGAAACAAAAATTACAATAATTATACATGGAAATAACTTATTAGCCTTTTATGTCTTCTGATGCTAATATCACACGAGCTCTTTTGTTTTCAGTTGCTTTTTTTCAGTAATTTACAAGGCCAGGCGTTGTGCTTCTTTTTCCATTGTAAGTATAATAAGACTTGGTTAAAATTATAAATATGAATTTTCTAACTGTTAATTAATAATAATAATGAGATGTGAATGAATATTGAACAGATATGCATCGATCGTTGCGAGCCATAGAAAGCCCTTCTACGCTTGATGATCAACAATGGCTCGCTTATTGGATAATATATTCATTTATTACCCTTTCTGAATTATCTTGCTGGAAAATCTTAGTTTGGTAGGCAATCGACAATTTTCTCAAAAATATATATTTACTTAAAAAATATTTGTAAATTAGATTTTTTTGTTTATAATTAAAAACCCAAATATATGTATTATTAAGCCCTAATCAGTAAGTAATAATATGTAGGCTGCCATTCTGGTTTATTGATATTGTTCTTCAATCATCATATAACAGATAATTTACTGCAACATTGGAAATCCTCAGTCTCTTGGCCAGCAGTCAATAACATTCTTCCGAGAGGTTAGTATGCTGCAGCCTTTTAATGGACGGCATTATCCTATTTATCTGACCAGTGCAATTTTCATAAATTATTCTCTTCCTTAGGTAATTGCATTATGCGACGATCCTTCAATTTTAGACAAAAGTGAGACTCAAGGTTTGTTCAGGTATTTTATGTTAATTGTTTAGGTCGATTGCTTCTCTGTTAGCTTTTTTCCCCTTTCAATTAAGAAGTTAAGGGATTACGTGATACAATTGCTGCTGGAATTGAAGATCGTGATGCATGGTTTTCCTCAAAAAATAGCTAAATAGAAAGTATATATACAAAAAGGGGTATTTTTGAAAGTTAAAAGCGTAAAAATATAAAAATGATAACTTGTAAAATTAATTGAGCATTTTTTAAAAGAAAAGTTAAAAATGTGGTAAATCATGTAATTTCCTCTAGTTATATTAGGCTGAGGATGCAATTTGGTCCCTAATATTTAGCAAAAAGAGCAATGTAGTGTTTAAAATTTTAGGGAGGACATTGCACCAAATTTCAACCCCAAAAATTTTAAAATCGAAGCAATTTGGCCCTCCAAAAATTTTAAAATCCAAGCAATTAGACAATTAGTTGCATTGGTATATTTGTAAAATAGCTATTGATATTCTTAATAATACGGTATCAGGATCTCATAAAGGCAGCAAAAATGGTACAAAATTTTAAAATCCAAGAAATTAGACAATTAGTTGCATTGGTATATTTGTAAAATAGCTATTGATATTCTTAATAATACGGTATCAGGATCTCATAAAGGCAGCAAAAATGGTACAGCTAACTTGCCATTTTCTTGGCTATTGATTCCGGAAAATTTTTATTAGATCCGATCTATTAATTTTTCATAAATTAAATCAATAGTATATCGATACCCTAAATCAGTATTTATCTATATAATACTTTTTCTAACTTATTTCAATAAATGAATAAAATAATTCATTTTTATTTAATTTTTTACCCGGTTATCATTTTAAAGCGATCGAATATTATTAATAGTCAAAAAATATATTGGATTAAAGAAATACTTATATTAGGTGTGAATTGTCAAGAACAAGTATGTTTTGATGATCTTCACATATAAATACCAAACCATGTGACATAAAATATAATTATAACAACAATGAAATGCCTTGAAATCAATCCCAACTAAAATAATTTTAATGTTCTTTATGTCACCGAATTTTGAGGATTGGAATTATTCTTTTAATGGCGTATAATTAATATACAATTTAAAAATATAATATGAAATATATACTGCTTTCGTTGTTCCGGAATATATATATATATATATATATATATATATATATATATATATATATATATATATATATATATATATATATATATATATATTCATTTTTCAGGTCCGTTAATTATAATTCTCAAAAGTAAGTGTGGCACGTGCACTTAATTTTTTTTTAAATTTTCTCTTTTAATTATAATTTTATAATTCTTTTTATAAAATTTAGATTTATTATTGTTTAGTTTTCTACTTATTTGATCGTTCTTGTTGCATATTTATTCCAATGATAAAATTGGAATCCAAGCTAAAAAAATTAAAATTTTGTAGTTCCTATCAGAACAAATAAAAAAGATATTTGATAATTTAATTATAAATATGAAAATACGATTAATATTAAAAATTTATTTAACTATCTAATCTATTTGACTTATAAAATCCTTATAATTGATAATTTACATTAAAATAATTCTTACATTTTTAGTCAATATTAATAATATTTTTTCTAACATATTAATTTTATATCATATTTTATATAATTAAATTAATCAGGTTATGTTTTAAATATTCATTAAATTAATTTTTTATTTTAAATTAATTGAATTATTTGTGTGTGTATATATATTTGACGTAAATAATGACACCAATTATATTTAAATCAATAGTATATTGATACCTCGAATCAGTATTTATCTATATAATACTTTTTCAACTTATTTCAATTCATTCATTTTGCTTGTCATTTTTTTTATTAGTTTGATTCATTGATTTATTCATTTAAAATAAAAAGTACCACAGAAAATTGAAGCCAATAGGCTTCCTCGTACAGCCAACCTATGGACGAGCTTGTTAGCTTTACAAGCATTAGGAACAATCTATGAAAGGGAAAGACCATTTCAACAATTGCTTTGATGCAACTAACTCACCTTCAGCACTTCACCCACAACCATAAAAATACACACAAACCCAATACAAAATTTCCTAAGCGACCCATAGAGACGGAAAATACCTTTAACATATATTACACTCATATTAATTTCGAGCTAGATTGGCCAACTATAGGAGTAAAACTCTCCAAATATTGATTTTTGCCATTTACAAGATTCGAACTCAAAATCTTTCTTAAAAGAAACAAATGTCAAATCACTTGAACCAACCAATATTAGTTATTTCTTATGAAATTTATTTGTAAAAAAAAAAATTTATACTTGAAATAAAATAACCAAAATATAGAATTAAAAATAAATTTCTTAGCTTTGTAAACATTAGGAACAATCTATGAAAAGGATAAGCATTAGTAGGGGAGAGCAACGGTCGGTTCGGTTCAATAACCAAACCGAACCGAAATAACCAAAAATCGAAGTTACATTATTTTTATCAACCGAAGTTTTAGAATAACTGAATTTAAACCGAACCAAAATTTTCGGTCGGTTTGGCTCGATTAACCGAAAAAACCGAATTTAAAATTATTTTTTAAAAAAATAAAAAATATTGTGTCTAAAAATTATAAATCATAATATACTAAAGTAAAAATATCTAAATTGTACAAATAAAAGTTCAAATTAAGGAAATAATCCCAAAATATATAATAAATAATACAACAAAACCGTTAAATAATTTTTTTATTTAATCGATTTTTAATTTAATCGTCAAAATTTCAAATTATCATCTAAAAAATAGATATTAATAATTGATAAATGTATTCATATAATTTACAACTAAAAATAAAATAATTTACATGTATAAAATACTTATTCAATAAAAAATCAAAAAACTTATATAATTATATAAATTTTGGTTCGGTTCGGTTTCTATGTGGTTTTCTCCTTAAAAAACTAAATCTAACCGAAAAATTGAAGTTTCTTAAAATTAAAATCGAAAATCGAACCGAAAAACCAAAAAACCGAACCAAATTAATAAAATCAATCGGTTTGGTTTGATTTTTGCTCACCCTTAAGCATTAGGCTTCCTCATCATCAACACTTCACCTACAACCATACAAATACATACAAACGCAATACAAATTTTTGTAATACCTTACACTATGCTTGGGATAAAAAAATTCAAATTATAAATTTTATTATTCATTTGTAATTGTAAATGAATTCTTATATTTGGAATAAAATAACCAAAATATCGAATTGAAAATAAATTTTTTATTTTTATATTTGGAATAAATGAATAAAATAATTTATTTCTATTTTATTTACTAAAATATTCTCAATGTCAATTCAATGCATATAACAAATATAATATTATGTCTATAAAAATTGTACTAAATAAAACACTAATTAACTATTACAATTTATGATTCCACCTTTTTCTACCATACCAATACAAGTTTAATGATTTAACAAGAATTTAATGGATATATAATTAATCAAATAATAATCCAATTAATATAAATCAATTTATTAAACTAGAGTTTTTTAATATTACACAAAAAAAAATTAATTTACAATATATAAAAAAGGAGAATATTGATCCAGTTGAAAATTTAAGAAACAAGTAAGAAAAAAAAACGTTAAAAATATAGAACATATATATATTATAATAAAAATATTAAAGTGTTTAAAATTTAGCTATTTAAAAATATAAAATTTATTTGTAAATTTCACCTATTTTGATGAAATTTAGTGAAAGTATAATAAAATTCATGTAATTCAATTCATAAAATTTGATTTCTATTTTTTTTTTGGTATTCCAAACATAAAAAATTAAAAATTACAAATGAATTTTTATAAAATTTATTTATTCAAAACATACTCTTCATCATGGATGGCCATTAAAAATAAGGAAACTACATGTATTTCATTTATAAGGAAAAAAATAAGATATTGTATGGGATGGAAAGGACGTGGCACAAAAACAACAAAAGAGTCATTTATGGGAACTGAGTAAAAGTAAAACCCATTGTTGATTTTGTGGGCCCCACTTGGGAGCATTTTGGAATCCAAAAGGATAATAAGCTTATAAATATTCACTACTCACTATCTTCATGAAAACCCTAGTGTGTGCAGCAGTTTGCATTGTGGATCTTAACGCATTTGACTGAGCTAACGACAACAAATATGGCAGTGAAGGTGACAAAGGCACAGAAGAAAGTCAATTACGACCAGAAACTGTGCCGTTTGCTTGATGAGTACTCTCAGATTCTTGTGGTGGCGGCTGATAATGTTGGCTCTAATCAGCTCCAGACTATCCGACAAGGTTTGCGTGGTGACTCTGTGGTGTTAATGGGGAAGAACACCATGATGAAACGCTCTATTAGGCTTCATGCTGAGAGAACTGACAACAGTGGCTTGAACAATCTCGTTCCTTTACTTGCTGTAAGCTTTATACTTTTATTCCATACCCATAATCCACCGATCAATCACTGAATCAGAAGTTTGAGTTTCTGTCGATGCATTTTCATTTTCATTCAGATAATCTTTTGATTTTGTTTTTGGATTAGGGTAATGTAGGCTTGATATTTACAAAGGGTGAGCTGAGGGAAGTCAGAGAAGAGATTGCCAAGTACAAGGTATACATAATAATATTTGTGTTATCATTTGGTTTATGGAATTAATTAGAAACTAGTTTAAGCCTTTCTTTTGTTAATCTATATTGTAATTTTATACCCATTACGATAACATTAAGTAATGTAGAGAAATTTTAGTATTAATTCAATACGTGATCATTCAAATTTGAAGATTGTAACATTATATTCATTGTATTACGATTTGTAACGAAAAAATCATCTAACTTTTATTTTATAATAAAAAAGTCAAAATAGCCGAAAAATCAAGAATTCGGCCATCATAATCATTGACAACAGCAAAATTTATTGACAACAGTAAAAAAGTATATTATCTTATGATTTTAAAATTATTGACAGCATCAAATATTGTTATATTTTTGATAGATAAAATGTATATTTATTTTCATATTTTCGATTTTCCGGTGGCTTGATTCTCGATTTTTCAGCCATTATGACTTTGTTATTACAAAATAAAAGTTAATTGATTTTTTTTGTTATAAATCGTAATATAGTAACTATAATATTACAATCACCAAATATAAGTAACTATAAATGAAATTAACCAGAAATTTCATGTGGTTTCATCCATGTTTTTTTCTATTATTGTCCAAATTCAGTTCATAATTTTATACAAATTCCAATGCCTCTAATGTTTAATTAATAGGTAGGGGCTCCTGCACGTGTTGGACTCATTGCCCCAATTGATGTTGTTGTCCCGCCTGGCAACACTGGACTTGATCCTTCTCAAACATCCTTCTTTCAGGTATATATTATTCTATACCTATACTATAAAACAAGTATTGAACTGCAATTGAGCAGACTCAAAATTTGATTGATAGGTGCTGAACATTCCAACCAAGATCAACAAAGGTACAGTGGAGATTATAACCCCAGTGGATATCATAAAGAAGGGGGAGAAGGTGGGATCATCAGAGTCAGCACTTCTGTCAAAGCTTGGGATAAGACCATTCTCATATGGTCTTGTTGTTCAAAATGTGTATGACAATGGGTCAGTTTTCAACCCAGAGGTGCTTGATCTTACAGAGGATGATCTTGTGGTTAAGTTTTATGCTGGTTTATCAAATGTGGCTTCCTTATCTTTGTCAATCTCATACCCATCTATGGCTGCTGTTCCTCATTCCTTCATTGATGCTTACAAGAACCTTCTCTCCGTTGCTGTGGCTACTGACTACTCTTTCCCACTTGCCCACAAAGTCAAAGAATACTTGAAGGTTGGCTATCAATCCTTATACCAAAGCTCGTGTTCAATTATTATATTATACTACGTATCAATACACACTGTTTTATTAGATGGGACACATTAATGCGTACAATTTAGTACCCGTAAATCCAGTCATTACACAAATTTAAGCATTAATATATTGTGCGTTACTAAGTATGCACACCGGATTAAAAATAATAATTCTTTCTTAATTATGGCTGACTTCTCAATTCTCATGCTTACATTAACATAAAAATGAAAAGAAAAATGAATGCGGGCCGAGCTTGGAATCTACTTTATATTTACAAGCTCGGCCCATTTATAATTGGGCTGGACTGGTTGTCGAGCCCATGATCAAATCTTATCAACATCGGTATTTTTCATGTCATAACTCATTAAATTGCCAAAAACTTTCAGGATCCGAGTAAATTTGCAGCTGCAGCAGCTCGGGTGGAAGCTGCTAATTCTGATGGCGGTGGTGGTGGTGGTGCTCCGGCCAAGGCAGAAGCGAAACAAGAAGTTGAGGAGGAATCAGATGAAGACATGGGACTTGGGTTGTTCGATTGAGATTTTAATGCTGCTGTGTTTTTGGTAGTTTTTATGTGGTTACCAGTTTAACTGGTGGTTTCTTTCTCTTTCAGAATCATGTTTCCTGAACTTCTTAGTTATGTTCATGCTATGAACAATTGAATAAGCAATTGAACTTGAAAATTAATGTAATACTGTTTGTCTGCTACAACTATACATTCTGTGTTGAATTTATCTTGAAGATTTTACGTTTCTGTAGTGCCAACTCTCAGAATTGTTGCTGGAAAATGAATTGCATTCAGATTTAGAAATCTGAGTCCTCTGTTTTCTTAAGAATACCAAATATTTGTCACTGAACTTGTTGAGGACTGATCAAAAAGTTAAAAAAAAAAAACTGTTAGATGCTGACAGCTGAAGGATAAAGATAAAGCATTGTGACAGCTTAAATGAAGCAGTAGATAACCTCTTACCTGGAATTCGAGAACTTCAGAAAGAGCCATCGGAGAGAGTTGAAGAACGATGTATACGTGTATATGTACAGAGGAATTACAGAAGAAAGTTTCGAAAGAAACGCACACCCTGTTGGAAGAAAGATGTAATTCAACGAGAAACGAGTTAAAATCTGAAGGAAAAATGATTAAATCTTTGCATTTACTTGAAAATGCTGTACCTGCAATGCAAAATTGATGTCTGCTGCATCTATTTTCAGTGTTAGCCTTCTCGTTTTGTCATCACGAGATTGACCTAGTTTCAAAAGCCCCTGCAGGTTGAATTATGCTTCAGTTATTGTTTTATTAGTGGTTAATCTCAAAATAAGGTTCATTTTCGGATCATCCATAAGCAGAGACCGACACCATAGTGCTACTTCGTTTACCTGGTCATTTAGCACTCTGCACATGCTCAAAAATTCTGAAATTCCGACTGGAGGTATCATTGTTGATTTGCATATATCCATGTAAAATTTGTTCAACTGCGTCCATGCATTGAGGTCAGATACATGCCATTAACAAATGCCTGAAGTTCTTGCGCTTGAGTTTCATTGTTTAGAATGATAGAACATACCTCTCCAACAGTAGTATCCTTCTTTCCTCCACGGAAAAACTTCACAGCTGCGCAGTGTAATCTGCAGTAGATATACCATATAAACAAAGGATTCCAGACACTCGAACATCGAAAGGAACTCCCAAAGGGGAAAAGGGAAGGATATATAACAGCTTACTTGTTGATGCTGAGGGAGAGATTGAATGGTGTCCACTACAGGTGATCTATATGCTTTTGACAAAGCAGAAGCCATGTGATCAATTCTCACCTGTAATACATCCTTTTTAGAGATTATTATAAACCCAAAACATCTAGATTTTTTCAGCAAGTGATCGCAAGGTAAATAGAATAAACTTGATCACTGTTAAAAACTTCTACAGAAAGAGCCAGTTTGCTAAGCAAAGACTAGTAGCAATAACACCCACTCCATTCAGGTGATTGCATGAGCTCAAACACTTTGGCGTTGTTTATTTAAAGAAGCTTAAACTACCTTAGCTATGGCAAAACAATAGGATGAAATCTATTCATACATGCCAAGAGGCTGGATAGAGTAGTCAAGCTACTGGTGCTGGATACATTTTAAACAAGAAAGAATTAATCTCTTCAAGTTGGATTATGAGCTCAGAGAGTGGACATGTGTGTTCCGTGGAGATAAACACGTTCATAACTTGTACAAATAACCAAACAAAAAAATATATATATGCTAATTCACTAATAGGGAACACTTACAATGTTGTTTTCTTGCTTCTTAAAAAAATCACAAGCTGGAGCTGCTTGCTGATGGGACAACTCTTTCTCCACTGCATCTGAATTCATATTGCTTTTAGATTCATTCAGCTCTGCCTCTAGGATCTCAATTGTGCTCCTAAAAATAAAATCAATCATGTTATAGATTCAGCCACCTTGAAAAGGCCTAGGTGGTATCGTTATCATTCGGACATACACTGAATGAATTACGACTAAAACTACATTTCTGAGAAAAAAGAATAATACTAACCTGCAAATACATAGAGCTTTCCGCATGTCTCCAGAAGCAGCTGCAACTGTCTGATTACATTCAAGTTGTCAGTATCTAATGGCACGAAGCCAACTGAAGAAAAAGAAAACTTATTCATAAGTATGCATAAAGACAAAAATTGGATACTTACTCTGGCACAAAGCTCCAATGCTTGCGAGTGAAAAACGGTCCAAGGAAGCCCCTATTGGTATAGAAGAAGAGTTAGTACGAGTCATCATAGGTAAAACATTTTATCCAACATCTCAAAAGCATATCCTTTTATTTTTAGATGAATCAAGAATGTCACTAGATATATCTTGCTTCAATCTAACAAAGATGTGATACAAATTTGCCTTCTAAGTTCTCAATTTGAGAAAGAAAGGAAGAAGTATTTTTTCATCTAAAGTAAGATATTACACCAGGAAAATATGTGAATATTTCCGTTAAAAGAATCCCTATAAAAACATAGTAGCACGTAACTAGTTTTCCACCAGGAATGCCCATATTTAGCTGCTTTGAGATGACATTGGCAAGAAACGCATTTCAATTATTGAAAGTCCGTAAAGTAGGCAAGCATACGGGGAGACGGGAGTTTTGATGGAGTTACATTTAAAAGAATCAATCATTAAGTAATAACTGCAGCCACTCCTATGCTGCTTGGTCCAATCAAAATAATACTGGGTTCCATGATGATCACGGTACTGCATAATACATCTGATGTGTGTTGGTAGTATGTTCTCGCTTTATCTATTTGGAACTTGTTCATTATCTTCTCAGCAATAAAATAAAGGCAAAGAGAGATAATAGAAATTACCAACAGCCTTTCCTTAAGTATTCTGAGGATTTGATCCTTAGAATATGCTCTAAAAGTTATGACCATAGGTTTGCCTGCGTGGAGAAAATGGATGAATGGCCAGTAAGTACAGCTCGGGAATTACAGAGAATGCTCAATAAGCTCTTTGGAAGTGCGGATCATAGGCAATTGCAAAATTGAAAATGCTAAGAAGAGATCAACTCACAATTCAATGACTGAAGTCTTGGAAGAAAGCGATCTGCAAGATCTATGGCATTTGCAATACCTGAAAGGGAGAATATTAGCACATTTAATTTGTTTATGTACATCGCTAACAATTTCAAGATATATAAAGAGTATTTCATTGAAACAAGAACTTTTTAATGCATTGTTGCCTCAAACAATACCTATCAATATACACCGAGAAAATGGAAGAGTTGTGAGCATGAAAAGATCATGAAGAACAGCCCGGTCTTTAGTAATCAAGTAATCCAACTCATCCGCAATTATTAGCCTGTATACAGAATATCCAATAAGGCAGATAATTAAGCATCAAATCTCAGTAGAATTGCACAAATCAATTGCTATATTCTGCTCATGGAGTATTAAATATCAGCTGTTATTAGCGCAAGTGCTGAGGTTCTGAGGACAAGGTTTCTTACGTCATTTTTGAACCAGATGACAGATGTTGAGAATACAAGTTCTGAAGATTTTGTAGAGGTGACGTTTGCCCATTGGTTCTCTTTCTTGAGAGGTTTTGACCAATTATCTGCAATAAATATCAGCTGATCAGCTGGCAAGTGTATGTGTTAGTGAATACAGAACGAAATGCATGATCTGAATCTGCACCTTGCTGAATATATCAGACGTGTTTGCTAGAGAAGTGCAATTTATATTCAACACATCGGGAGCCTGAAAGCCCTCCTGGTAAAGAGAAAGACTCTATGAACATTGTTGATCAGGAAGAACAAGATACTGCAACAAACACATGCACCTAGTGCAAAATAGATACTAGAAGTTCTAATGGCGCTTTGTATATTTTAAGAAAAACTAGACATCACCATGACGATGATTGTAGCTCCCTACTGCTGTTCCTTTTAAAATCAAAATTCACAATTTTAAAGAAATACACCAATTGATTCAAGGAAAAAAGAATCAAGACTCATAAGATATTTTTCTTCAGCATCCTTAAAATCTCGATAAAAGAAAAGCATAAAACTGATTTAGCTAACCTCTTTAGCCCATTCAATCAAACTGTGTTTCACTTTTTCCATTGAAAGTGACTTCCCAGTCCCAGGACATCCGCACACATATAAACTTCCAGCCTTTTCTTGTTCTATACAACCCTTACAGAAATCCAGAACTCTTGTTTGTTCATATTCCCGGCATACAACAACAGATTGTGCAGTTGATACATGCAATGCCTCTTTCACTGCACTTAGATGCTGGGCATCTACAAATAGAACACAATTAATCAATCTTTAAGATTCCACAAATCGTGAATCAGTACAATATAAACCAGTAATGTATATTGCCTCTAGGATTCCAATTTAGCTTATCAGTGAAATCATCGGTCACTGGAGATCCGCACTTTTTCTCTGAATTTGTGCTAGAATCATTCTCGCTTTCCTGATAAATTAAAAAAAAAAAAAAAGGAAAATCTAAATCAATAAACCGCATTGCTTGTTCCACAGCAAAGAAGTCTCCAATTTCACTCAATATCCCATTAGAAAACTCGAGCATTGAACACAAATGGAATTAGAAGTCAAGAGAAAAAGGCTTACAATCCGAGGGCCACTTGGGGTCGAATTCAAGCATCGGCGAGGCGATGCACGCTTCACAGGCAAAACCACCGGGCCATCCAACAATGCCGCCGCGTTAGATCTCAACTTCCGCTTCTGAAGCGGCGTAGATTCATCAACCTTGGCGACCTTCTCCGATCTGAGTAATGCAGTCTCCTTGTAGGGAGACAAATTGCGACCTACGATTGAAGGCATTGTGGAGTTGAACAATAATTTCCGTTTGGATTCAGAGAAAACTTTAGGAGAAAAGAATTGGTAAGTAGAGTGTGTGGGGTTTGATTGCTGCAAAATAAAGAAAATGCGAGATGAAAAATATTTCCCGCTGTTTTTTAGCGGGAAAATGTACGCAAGCCAAATTCATCTCCCGCCATCTCTGATTGGTTGTTTTTCAAGACTGTTACGGTGAACAAAAAGCCAGCTGGCTTAACTACCATATATAAACTTTTAACAATTTTCATCTTAATCTATTAAAATACTATTATGAATGACAATGTGATAATTCTAATTCAGTTTTAAATTTAAATAAAAATTGACGGGATAGTGTTTGCGTATATCTGGTCTATTCGATTAGATAGACGAGTAAAATTTAATAGAATTTGTATGCATCATATGCGTATATTGAATTATTACTCAATATAAAAAAGTTTGTAGACAATTTTTCTAAAATTTATGTTTTCGTAATTAAATTGAATTCAAGCAATTAATAATATAAAAAAGTTTGTAGATGATTTTTCTAAAATTTATGTTTTCGTAATTAAATTGAATATTTCAAGCAATTAATAGTACTACACTTTAAAATTTTTACGTACCCTTATTACAAATGAAATTTTTATTGATAAGATATAACATTCTAAGTTTAATTCCATGAATTTAAAATTTTGAATAAACAGGCATACTCGATTATAATAATTTACAGGGATAATACATAAATTTTCTCCTAAACTATTATCATTTATTATATTTTTCTTTTAAATTAATTGTATATTATATTATCTCCCTAAACTTATTGAAAATATCATATTAGCCAGATAAACTTTTTTGAAATGTAAAAAATATATTATATACTAGTAAAAATATTAAATTACCCCCCTAAAACTCGTTAAAAATGTCAAATTATCCCATTATTATTATTTAACACGTGTTTTTCATGCTCTCTTTGTAAATTAACACGTATCCTATAGGAAGATAATATGACATTTTTAACAAGTTTAGGAGGATAATTTAACATATAATTGGTTAAGAAAAAAAAAATCTGATAAATAATAATAATTTATGAAAAAATTTATATATTAAGCCTAAATTCTAATTGATAATACTTAATCATCTCTTAATGGGAATGGGACACTCTTAAACCAAAGCCCATCACAAAAGCAAAGGTTCAGGCTATCTCTACCCTTTACACTTACAATCCAATCAAGCTGATTGGAATGGTAAGATATAGCCACCACATTTCTTGACAAAACTGACCGGTATGATAGGGTTCTATCTTATCATATCATCTGATACAAGCCATCTACTCATTTCAGCCGATATACCAACCGTGTCAGTAGGAATGTTCATAGGGCAGGGAATACCCGACCCCGGCGGGGACCCGACCTGAACAGAGTGGAAAATTCCCGAATTTTTCCCCCGCGGGGATGGGGACGAGGGTTAAAAAATTCCCAATATGGATTTCGGGCGGGGTCGAGGAATGGGGTATCCAGCCCGCGGGAATCCCCGGCTCGATGTGTAATTACTCTATTATCCTAGTTTTCTATTTATTTACCTATATGCCATTCTATATAAATAGCCCAATTGATGGTTGTCCCATGTTCAAATCTTGAAATTTCAATTCTTAGGAAAAACTTTGCATGTCCCAAATTTTTTATGGTGAACTTATCTTGTAAAAACTGCTTTACTGTCCTTATGTCATCTTCTAAAGGACCAGTAATCAACACATCATCAACATAAAGCAGTAAAGCCAATGAGAAGTACCTGAAGGCTTCATAAACAGACAATGATTATCTTTGGACTGCTGAAAGCCAAAACTCTAAAGACTTGAAGTGAATTATTGATTCCATTGCCTTGAGGCTTGTTTCAAGCCATAAAGGCCTGTCGAAGTTTGCAAACTTCTCCATTAGAAGCTTTGTCATATCCTTCTAGTGGCATCATATACACTTTTTCATCAATGATCCATGGAGGAACACATTATTGATATCAAGTTGAAATAGAGGCTATGAATCAGCTGAAGCAATAGCAAACATAATTCGAACTATTACAGTTTTAGCCACTGGCGAGAATCTCTCTGTATAATCAATTCTTTCAATTTGGTTATACCTCTTAGCTACTAATCGGGCTTTGTGTCTCTTTATTGTACCATCGGGCTTCGGTTTTAGCTTATAGACCCACTTGGATCCAATGGCCTGCTTCCTTGCTGGTAGAGACATAATTTCCCAAGTTTGATTTTCTTCTAAAGCCTTCAATTCTGGCTGCATTGCAGTAACCTAATTTGGGTTTGACTTGGCCTGTTTATAAGATTTTGGTTCCTAAAAAGTTGATAACTGAGCAACAAATGACATATTTTTGGATAAGAAAAAAATAGTGCTAAGATTAGAGTGCGATTTAGGTGTAGGGAAGGAAGAGTAAGACTTGTGGAGGTTATTGGCACTACAAATATCATTTATGAATTTTTCCACTCTAAAACTAGCGACAAAATCATTTAACCAAGCAGGTCTGTTAGTGACTCTGCTACTTTTCCTCAACTGCTAGGACTGGGGAGAATCCAATTCAACCGATTCATAGGTAAGGTTAGGTTCTGGTTGGGCAACTTTATGTTCTGGTAAAATAGATGTTTCAGTTTCAGTATCAGACTGAAAGTGCATGTTTTCATCGAATAAAATAGCAGGAGGGGCAAAAATAGCTGGCAAATAAGTGCCAAGTTGAGACTTGGTTTGTGTGTTAATGGATTCGTAAGGAAAAATATGTTCATGAAATATGACATCTTTGGAAATTATGGTGGTTCGATCCTCAAGATTGTACAATTTGTAAGCTTTTTTTCCAAATATTTATCCAATGAAAACAAATTTAAAGGCTCTAGGTTCAAATTTGATTTTCTTTGGCATGGTATTCGTAACATAGCATAGGCAACCAAAAACCTTTAAATTAGATAAGATGGTGGTTTATTAAATAACATTTCATATGGTATTTTTCAATTAAGGATATGTGTGAATAGTCTATTAATGATGTATGTAGCGGTTAGAATGGATTCTCCCCATAATTTTTGTGACAATTTTGCCTGAAACATCAAGGCTCTAGCTACTTGTAATAGGTGCTTATGTTTTCTCTCAACTACCCCATTTTGTTGAGGTGTGTAAACATAACTC
The DNA here is from genome assembly GCA_037975025.1 of Excoecaria agallocha. Lineage (NCBI taxonomy): Eukaryota > Viridiplantae > Streptophyta > Magnoliopsida > Malpighiales > Euphorbiaceae > Excoecaria > Excoecaria agallocha. Next base: position 358,153 of record CM075821.1, read on the forward strand.
CTTTGATGTACAATACCCATTTTAGTAAACAAGTCTTGACAATTACCTCCTAAAAATTCTGTCCCATTATCAGTCCTAATGATCTTAACGATTGTGTTGAATTGTTTGGTGATCATTTTGCATAATTTTCTTAAGATGCTAGCAACTTGCAATTTATACTGCATTAAAAATGTTCATGTTCCCCTGCTGTAATCCTCAACAATAGTAAGAATATAAGATCCCTCTATTATATTGTGATGATTATATAGTTCCCAAACATCTATATGCAGTTACTCAAAAATGCGACTAGTGTGAGTATCACTTGAAGGAAAATAGAGTCTTTGTTGTTTAGCTAGAGGACAGATATCACAAGTTCCATCAAAATTATAAACTTCATTCACAATATCTGGAATATATTTCAAGACATTAATGGAAGAATGACCGAGTCTATTGTGCCAAACAGAACAAGTAACATTATTACTAGAACCATTTGAATCTATAGTTAACAAAGGAAATTCAAGAAAAAACTATGTGTTTCTTAATAACATATCTACTAAAAGAGTGTTTGTCACGAACATATAACTCCCTCACAACCTTTCCTACTGCCAATACCTCCTTAGTCTTCAAGTCTTGCAAAATACAGTGCAAGGAATAAAATTCAAATTTGACATGGGCTGAACTGGTTAACTTGTTAACAGACAATAGGTTGAATTTAAAAGAAATAATATGATAGGGGTGTGCGACAGTCGGTTCAGTTTAATAACCGAACCAAATTTAAATAATCAAAAACCGAAATTTTGAAAATTTAACTAACCAAACCTAACCGAAGTAATTAAAAAACCGAATACAAATAGAACTAAATTTTTCGGTCGGTTGGGTTAACCAAAAAATCGAAAATTAAAATTATTTTTTTAAAAAATAAAAAAATTTTGTGTCTAAAAATTATACAAAATTACAAATTATAATATATTAAAGTAAAAACATCCAAATTGTACAAAATACAAGTTTAAATTAAAAATACAATTCCAAAATATATAATAAATAATACAATAAAAACCGTTGAATAATTATTTTTTATCCCATCTACTTTCAATTTAATTGTCAAAAATTTAAATTATTACCTAAAAATTAGATATTTATAATTAATAAATGTACTCATATAATTTGCAACTCAAAATAAGATAATTTACATATACAAAATAATTATTAAAGTAAAAAACTCAAAAAAAAATATATAATTAATAAAACTTCGGTTCTATTTTTTTTGCGATTTTCTCCTTCAAAAACCAAACCGAATAACCAATATTTTTTAAATACAAAACCGAACTAAATTTAAAAAATCGATCAATTTAGTTCGATTTTAAACAAAGTTTACTCACCCTTATAATATGCAGGGCTTTGGTCAAGGTTATTTTGTTGGTAAGTTGCACATCTCCAACGTGATGTACAACAGCCACGATGTTATTGGGCATGTAGACAGGAGTAAATCTGCTTGGTTTGATTGGTTGTATCATTAGGTCAGTTTTGCAACATATATGATTTGATGCACCAAAATCAACTATCTAAGATTCAAAATCAAATAAATCACGAGAAGTCAAAGCAAAATGAAGCCTGTGTTTAAGAACACTACCTGCAAAATCATGCAAGTGAGCAAAATTCACCATGGGATCTGCTGGTCCTTTCCCTTTCATCAATTTCATAGTCTCCTGCTTGATCATTTTTGAGAGATTTATCTCTGTTTTTGCTCTTTCATCATCAGTTTCTACAGCATTTGCCATGTTTCCTTTGTATTAATTGTTCTCCATCCCTCCATTTTTGCTTTTACCAGATCCTTGTACAAATCTGGATACCCATGAATCTTGAAGCAGCTTCCTTTGAGTGCCTTTTCCTGTCATAGTGTTCACAATACAATGAATTTTTTTCCACATGTCCTTTTTTCTTATTAAACTTCCCTCCATTATTCGCCCTTTTTCCATTCTGAACTCTTACTGTCATTGCATTATTTTCAATCATTTCAGCTCGTCCCATTTGAACTTTCTTCTATTTTTTAACCCGTTGCAACATTGAATATAACCTGTTAGTGGTTGGTAAAGGATCCATAACTAGCAACTGGTTCCTCACATGGTCATAGCCATCACTCAAACCCATTAGGAATTGAACAAGCTGGCATATATGAGCTTTGCTCAGAGATTCTCTTTGATATTCCACAAGTACATTTACCACAAGTACGTTGTGGTGTTGGCATAATACAAGATAACTCATCCCATAGCTTCTTGAGTTCGGTATAGTATTTGGCTATGCCTACATTTCCTTGAGATACTGAACTAATTTTTCGTTGCAATTGGTAGATCAAAGGCCCATTGGATTCCCCAAACCTTTCTTTTAAATCCAACCACAACTTCCTAACAAAGGCACTATATATAAAAGCTTCAGCAATTTCTTTCGAAATCGAATTGAGAATCCAGGAAATAACCATACAATCTATCCTATTTCATTTCACACAATCTGGTGAGGTAGCATTAGGTCTTTCAAAAGTGCCATCAGTGAAGCCAAGCTTATCCTTGGCTCCTAAAGATATTTTAACAGCTCTACTCCATGAGAGAAAGTTATTCCTATCCAAATGTGAAGTGACAAGAGCCATACCTGGATTATTAGAGCTGTGAAGAACAATCGATCTTCGTTGCTCTGAGTTAGTGTACTCCCATTTGTCGAGCCATCAACTGCATGATTAAGGGGAATTGTGCCATCAATGTCTCTTGTGCGGCTCTTATTAATCGTGTTCTTGGTCAACTAGATTTAGAAGTGCAACTAAATTTATAAATTGCTGAGAGTTGGAGAGGATATAATGTATTAATAAAGAAGTCAATATATATATATATATATTGATGATTTTATGAGATATTTTTTCAATTTTAGCATTGTGATGGTCCATCTCCTAATATGTAATGTAGTGGTTCAGTTGCATAATATTATGCACGTGACATGTGTATGAATCTAAATTATAATAAATCGTTGTTGTCCTATATTTATAATTATATACACAGTTTTATTTTTTTCTTGCACATGCCTACCATTTGCCCTAGTTCGGTGACCACTGACGACCATGGGATTTGATTCTATCAACCATATACTTTCCGTACAGTTATCCATATTTTTGCTTGTACCATAGCAGTATTTATTCATGAAATTGTGACAATATAAAAATATTAATTTTTTCTTTGTATATGTTAATTATATCATAGACACACAAAAGAAAGTAGGTACACATGTATATATAGTTTTATTGAACATTAAATATAAATTAGGCATCAATCATCTGTTATCAGACCAATTCTCAACTACCACTCATAAAAAATAGCTATAGAGTATGTATCGTATATATTTAATAGTTAAGCCCATGATGTATCAAATTAATAGCTATTCATACCTATAATAGTTAATTATTTTACATAAAAATGTAATACTCTTTATAATAATTTGGACAATTTACAACTCATAATTTAGTTATAAGCTAGTTTTGGAGACTAAGTTAAATCCAAAATTGTACCATTTATATGCAAGAGTTCATAAATCAAAGATGGTAAAAAATGAAATTAATCTTGGATTGAAATGTTGATTTGATTATATTTCATTCTTTAAATATTGGTTAAATTTCGAATCCTATCATAGGTGAATAACTTAAGTAATTGAAGTTACAAATTTTGTATAATTAATTAATTATACTATATTCAAAATTACAGATTTAGAAAGCGAATAAAGCATTTTTTTTCTAAATACTTTTAAAAAATCATATTCAAAGATAAAAATTCAAACTCGAGACATTAGCAATGAATTTAACGAAAATTTATAACATTGTAAATGGTAAGAAATTTTAATTCTTTTGAACGAGATTTCAAATTCAATTTTTGTCTCATGTATAGAATATACATTATAGAAAGGATCACAATGTCTTTATATATTTAATAATATTCGATTTTGAATTAGTACGTCACGTAAATTTAAAGAAATCGAATTTAATATTCAAGATAATAGAGTACAAAATAAATAAATAAATAAATAGAAATGAAGGCTTTAAATGGTAGCCGTTGAAGTGGGGAAAGGAGAGGACAAATGCAAAATGCATAGGAATCTCTTCAACCAATTAGCTCTTTTGATACTTATAACTAGTAAACGTAACAACTAAGCTTAGCAATTATTTTTGTACCATCACATTAGCGCAGGGAAATAGATAATTAAGTTTTGGCCTATCCTACAAATTGCATATGGTAGTGAGAACCTCAATCTCAACTAGTAATATTTAGATTCCATTCATAATTTTTTTTAATTAAATCAAACAAGAATTTTTGCAATCAAATAGAAATTATTATTTTTTGTGCTGAATTGATTCTGATTTGGGTGTGTGTGTATATATATATATATTGTATGGATCGGATATGAATGGTATTGGTATCCACAACCACAACAATCAACCAATGGTCCTTCCACTTAGATATTTTCTTTTGACATGTCACCAAAATATCTTCTTTCAGTTTTAGTACTTCTTCTTCAAACTAAACCACAACATAATTGACCTTTGTAATTGAGAGTCATCCTAGTTGAAACAGTTAAAAAATTGGCAATTGAGAGTCAATGTTTACAACCTTTGTTCCTGGGGCTAAATTGATTAATATGCATTTTTCAATCTGGTCCAGATATCCCTTTTAATTAAGGTCAAAGGTACAATTCACGGCCTGAAATTTCACAAAAAGAGCAATTAAACTCCTAATATTTGTTTTTGTGTAGTGTTTTTCCTAAATTTTACAAATTGGGATAACATCACCCTAAAACCAATGGATTCATTATTTTGATTATTTTTTGTCAGTTGACTGCTAATGTACCATTGAAATTAACATTAGATAATGAATTTATCTGAGTAATTTCAAAAACTAGTTTATAAAAAATAATTGTCCCTATGATAATAAGAAGCATTTAGTACTTAAAATCGATTTAACATAACTCTCTTAGAATAAAATCGAATGTCACTGAATAATTTATCTTAATCAGAAGTTTCAGTCTTTTAAATTCGAGTTTTAAATATGAAAGCGATTTTTCCATTTTCGTGGAAATGAAGCAAAGAAATAGGAGTTTGATTGGCTGGGAGAGGAAGAGAGAGGAGTAGATGAGGAGATAAGGAGATTGGCGTGGCATTGGTGTCTTCATGTCTCTGATTGCTATATCTTGATGAGGCCCTCCATTTGGTCATTTCATTCATACCTCAATGTTTTCTTTTTCTTTGGCTTCTTTATTTCCCTTCACCACCAACCAATTTGAATCTTCATTTTTCACGATTAGGCTAACCCTAACCCATCTCTTTCTTGTTTATTTTCTTCTTTTTTAAATATAGCATTTCAAAACCAAAAATACACGTAATTTGATAATCAACACTCGATTAAAAGTGTAGAAGGTATCGGATTCCATTAAAAACGAAAGAGACAACTAAATGTGACATGCATATTGGCTTAATTTCAAATTACAACAAAATAACCTTCACATCTCACCTTCTTTTGATCATTTATTTATGAGTGCTACACTTCTTTCAACGGTGGAACTTCTATTATTCTTCGAGAGAGCACTGAGCATCCCAACAAATAAAGTTCATGGACATGTTGAAACCACATTAGGCTCACCTCTTTTTTTTTTTTATAAATCAAAAATTAAATTTCTTATAATTTTCCATTTTATCGAATTCATCAAATATACAAATGAAATTTAAATCAAATTTTAGTTTTAATTTCAAAATTTCAACATAATACCATACTACTCAATTCAAAATTGAGCCTTTTTTTTATTTTACTATTGATATTATCCTATTCGATTTGAATCAACCTACTATAAAATAAACTTTTTTCAACATTATCTTTTGCCGTTCGTGATACTCAAACTCAAAATTTTAAAAAAAAAAACAAATGTCAAACTAATCGAACAAGCCAATATTGGTAGAGTCTAGCCATATTTAATTAGTTTGTTATTTATAGATTATTATAATTATTTCTCACACTATATATAGCATAGTATTTGACTAGATTTCACGTGAATCGATATATAAATCTTGTTCAGATAATAAATTTTCTTAATTATGAGGTTAATTATATTATCTGAATTATATAGTGAAATATGATAAGGTTTGTTGTCACCAAATTTAAAAGAAAAATAATTCAAAATTAATAATTTTATTTTATTGATTGATTTTTCGTAGTTTAGCTTTTGTTCAAACGTGGATTTTCTTTGAGAAGATTAACTCTTCCACATTGTCATTCTTTGAACCGTCTAACCTAATACTGGTGTTGTGGGTCTCCAAGCTTACTAAAAGTAATTCCATAAAAAAAATTAATTTCATCTTTTATTTCAATTTTTTTTTAATTTTATAATCTGAAAATTATAAATTAAGATATTTCTTCAATTTTAGTATTCTTAAAAGAGAAATTTACACAGAATACACTTTTTTTTACTTTGTTTTTCAAAAATACCTCCATCAAATTTCCAGTTTTAAAAATACCTTTTTTTAAATTTATGTTTTTAAAAATACCACTTTTATTTTTTAACTCTTTTCTATTCATTCCTTCAATTGTTAGGTTAATTTTCGTCATGTTCTCTCCCTCTGTTTATGCTCAAGCTTCTGCTCTTTCACCTACCAGCGACGGTAAGTTTCAGTTCCTTCATTTTCTTGATTTTTCTATCTTGATTGCCCCTTTCTTGCTCGCTTGGTCTCGGTTCATCTTTGTTACCCTAATTTTCTTACTTTGTAATTTAGTTTTGTTACATTCTGATTGTACTCGCATTCAATTTCTTGGTTTGTTGTGTTGAGCTTCGTATTGGTTCTTGCCGATTCTTGACGACCGGGAGAAGGGTTTTGTGTACGGGCTGATTCTCCGAGTGTTGATTTTTGGGGAAATGTTCTTTTTTTGTACATTAGTCTTTTGATTTTGGGATGAGAATTGTAATCGGAGGATGAACGATGCCGGTTCTGCGTAGCGGAGCGCGCAGGGGCCGTGGAGCAGCAACACCAACGAAGCAACAGGCAAAACCGACTGAGGCTGGCGGGGGGGGCGATCGCGACAAGGACACGCGGACGGCATGCGACGGCGGCAGCCGTAGGGGATGCGACTAAAAACACCAATAATAACAACAATAACGATAAGGAGCAACAGCAGCCGATAGATTGAAACGTAGTTTCTGTGGTTGCTGCTACGGGAAATGTGGAGAGAGATGAAAAGAAAAATTTTACGTGTCCAGGAGAGAGAAAAAGGTGAAGAGTCAAAAGAGGGAGAGGCAGTGTGTTGGGGAACAGGTTAGTGTAGTAATGATTATACTGATTTTAGCAACAATTTGACCGCACATGCACCTCACGTGCACTCGTAAGCTATTCTCAATATGGGTAATTTTTGTTGGATAAAGTTGGGAATTGAGATTCACCACACAGGGGCTAATGCTATAAAAACATATAAAATACCCAAAATATTCAATTTAAGTCAAATCAGAAAATGTGAATCTCCAATAATTAATTAAATCAATATAAATTTAAAGGTTTTGGCATTGTAATTTCTTTGATCAATATAAATTTAAAGGTTTATGTAAAGAAGTGGCACTGATTGTGATGGGACAATGCCCCAACTGTTGAGAAAAAATATTTTTTTTGTGCAATCCATTTTGCATTCTTCTCATAACTTGAATTTTGTTTAGGATTAATTGAGTGCCCTACGCATGGTTAAATTGTAGAATATATGAAATTGGGTTATTCGTATCTTACTATTCAGAGAATATTGTATAACATGCTTTTAGATCTTTAAGGCTAATGGCCCAAAAATTCAGAAATAAATTATAAGCAATATATATGTTGAGTACCGGAATACCATTAAGTAGATGAACAACAACATAAGAATATAAGATGATTAATCATACTATATGTTTATGCAAAATAAAGATGGATCAAAATAAATTGATGAGCTGTTTCTTTTTATGAATGATAATCAAAATTAATTTTTTTTATTTTGGTATACCATCGGTATACCAGGTATACCGTTGGTATACCAAAATTCAGAATACTATTTTCAATTCTGGATTTTGGTATACCACCGGTATACTAGGTATACTATCGGTATACCAAAATCCAGAATTGAGATTGACAATCTGGATTTTGGTATACCATCGGTATACCTGTTATACCGGCGGTATACCAAAATCCAGAATTGAGATTGGCAGTCTGCATTCTAAGGTATACCAACGGTATACCAATGGTATACCACCTGGTAGATTCAGTATACCAATGGTATACCACGATATACCATGGTACATCCGGTATACCAATGTTATATCATCTGGTACATCAAGTATACCAATGGTATACTACAGTATACTATTGGTATATCATCCAGTATACATGGTATACCACATGGTGCATCCGGTATACCAATGGTATACCGGTATATCATGGTATACCACCTGTTATACATGATATACCACATGGTTCATCCTGTATACCAATGGTATACCAATAGTATGACGTTTGGTATACATGATATGTCATGGTATACCTCTGGTATACCTGGTATATCAATGTTATTTTGGTTGAATATATATATTACATGAAAAAGCAATCATTATTTACATTAAAGAGGTTTTTAATACAATTGCATAATGGATGATATTGTGATATTGTGTTAGTTACAGGCACAACCCAATTGAACTCTCAGGTTATTGCTTGTTTCTTTGACATTAGATATCAGACAGCAAAAATTCTATGAGATTTGTTGAAGTTCTTATGTAGGGGGAAATCTATTGTGATTCTATAAAACACAAAAATTAATTATAAAAAAGAGAATGGCCAAAGAAAAAGACAATTCGAGTATTCATTGAAAACATAGAAGTATTTTGGTGTACACAGTTGTGTATTGCTGGATTAAAATTTTAATATTGTTATATTTTTAATCCAACAGGGCACAATCACAAACATCAAATTGCACATCCTCAGGTAAGTAAAAAAAAAAGCAACAAAAGTAAAAATCAGGCAAATGATGAATTACAGTGAAATGTAATGAGCTGTAAACTTGATAAGACGACATAATATAAAAAAGCAGTTGATCTTCAAATAACAAGGTTAGGAAATTATTTGTTTGTGATCCTAATTGTCATTATTTATATGTATTTATGCAAATTACTAAATTAAAAACATTTTAATATCAATTTATGCTAAATAATAAAGACACGCGATCGATATAAAGTTGATTTGCTCTTTTAAAACATTTTATTTAACGCACTTCAACCTCATTGCCTTTTTCTTCAAATAAAATATAAAATAAAGATGGTGTGGAATCTTTTGACTTCAAGCTTAAAACAATATATATATATACACACACACACTGAGTTAAAATATACAAGTTATATTAGATTAAATAAAAAAAATTATATAGATAGTAAAATCTCCAAACACACCATTAGATATTTTAGAGAATAATAATAATAATAATAATAATAATAATAATAATAATAATAATATGGAAAGTGTTGGTTTACTATTAAAGGAAGAAAAGGAGACGCTTTGGTTTACATCAAAGTTAGGTTGACACAGTCAACAATTTTAAATGCCCAGCACGGGAAATATGCTATAACTCACCAGCACATTTGCTAGGATTATGACAAATTTTTAATTAATAATCATGCATTCATGCGGCTGACAAAAAAACTAAAAAAAAGATTAACCGCAAAACCGATCTGAAATAAAATCGATTTTTTCAATTAACCGATCTAATGGACTTAATTATAGTTTTTAATTTTTATATTTTTGGTTTTTTGTTACGGTTTCAATTTTTGGATACTGGTTAACAGTTAGATCATGGTTAACTGATATGTATATATATATATATATATATATATATATATATATATATATATATATATACACCTTAAAAATTTTTATTTTTTTTATTTTTCTTTAAAATTCACATAAAATAATACTTGAAAATATATTTAAATTATATTTTTATTTTGTATCTTAATTTTTTATATTTTTCTATAAAATTTATATAATACTTTAATGTAAACTTATATTATGTCATTTTCTTTAATTATATAGTAATATGTATACACAGTAACCGATTTCTACCCAATCGGACTCAATGGTAGCTTCTGATAATTCTCTCAAAAATTCAACCTTGATATCAATGAAAATAACTGCTATAGTGCCGCATACCAAGAAGGGTGTGCCGTACACTCAATTTCGATGGTAGTTGGTGGTAAACGCACTTAACAGGAAATAAATATATCTGCTCAACAAACATTATTTAAGTGCATGCATTGTTGCAGTGATTGGAGCCAACATTAATTACTTAACCATTCACCTAATGATAAAATATGCATTTTATTGGCATACTCCCTGCAACGATGCAAATTAAAATTAATTAAATTAATAAATTTCAAATATTGAATGCAATAAATGTTATTCGATTTCAATTTATTTTTATTAACGAAAAAAAAGAAAAATATAACCAAGCTAATGAAATTTTTTGATAAAATGATTCATTTATATTATATAGCAATTAATCGTATACCTAGCATCCTTTATGTGAGATGCTTGCTTGGAATGTAATGCATAATCTGCAAAAATCAAATCAAAGGTCGACAGCTGATTCATTTGTTTGCAAAGGAATGGAGTTAAAATATGAATTCAGTGGTCCTTGATGTTGGAGAGGGAGAGGAGAGGAAGAGTTTGAGTTAAATGCTGTATTTTAAAAAAGTGGTATTTTTGAAAATAAAAATTTAAAAAAATGTAATTTTAAAAAGGAAAAAAGGAAGGGGGTATTTTTGAGGGGAGCTCCTTTTTTTTGGGTATTTTTGTGAAACTCCCTTCTTAAAACGCATTCTGATGGTCCATCCAATTCTAATAAGGGTAGTAAATAAATATGGCAATTGGTACGTCCAGCACTCGACATATAACAGCTTTTTATTCCCTTTCTATATAGTGGACATGATACTTCAGTTATACAATGCCTGGAAGTGTCCAAGTAATTGTATATAAAGAATATATTATATTTTTATAATTAGTCGATGTGAGATATTTAATATTTAATACGTTTTAATTCCGTACATAGTTGAATACATGAAAAAGCATGTAGCGTAAAATTTAGAAGATCGAATATAATATTACATGTCTAGTAGCTTTTGATATCATTTAAAAAATAAATAAATTTAAATTTAATTCCGTTTCAAAAGCTAACTCGTAAAATCAATTGAAATCAATATACAAAAAATGTCGTATTATATATATTTGGCAAAATTCATAATTTAGTTTTTAAACTTTAATATTTTTACACATTGGATCCCTACACTTTCAAAATTATACATTAAGTCTCTTAAATTTTACATATTTATACATTAAATCTCTATATTTTCAAAACTACACATTAGATCCTTGATCTTCAATGTTATTAAAACCGGATCGGATGGAGAACCGGCAAGGCTGGGGTTCGTGGTTTGATCGGTTCAACCAGGTTCAACCGGATTTTTTTCTATTTTTAAAATATTATAATTTTTTGAATACTATTGTATAAAAATTAAAAAAATATTCATCAAATTTTAAATATATGTCACAAATATTCTACTAATAAGTTACAAAAATAATTTTAATTTTATTATTACAAGTGATTAATTATGGATTATTGAATATCATATGCTAGAAACATAAAAATACAATTATATCATGAAAATAATTTAATATTTAGATGGATTACTAATAAAGTGAACACAAAAAATATTAACCTTGCATATATGAGTATAATTATATTTAATTATAATAAATTCAAATAGATAATAAGTATATTAAATTATTAAGTGACATTTTTATAATTTAAAATACTAATTTTTCAATAAATAAATAATAAAAATTTAATATATATATATATATATATATATATATATGTATATTTTAAATTTTCATTATTTATTTATTTGAAAAAAATTAGTATTTTAAATTTTAAAGATATTATTTAATAATTTAATATACTATTACAATAATTCAAATAAATAATAAGTATATTAAATTATTAAGTGACATATTTAGAATTTAAAATATTAATTTTTTCAAATAAATAAATAATAAAAATTTAATATATATGTATATTTTAAATTTCCGTTATTTATTTATTTAAAAAAATTAGTATTTTAAATTTTAAATATATTATTTAATAATTTAATATACTATTACAATAATCCAAATAAATAATAAGTATATTAAATTATTAAATGACATATTTAGTATATATATATATATATATATATATATATATATATATATATATATATATATATATATATATGTGTGTGTGTGTGTGTGTGTGTGTGTGTGGGGGGGGGGGGGTGAAAAAATTCAAAAAAAATGATTTTTTACATTTTTAGCAATCTGTCCGGTTCGTCGGTTTTCCGGTTCTATCCGATTTTTTGCCAATTCGATTTTCAATAGTCGAACCAATCGGCTGATCTGTCGGTTCGCAGTTAAACCGGTTTAACCAACCGGTCCGACCCGATTTTAATAACATTGCTGAACTTATTTATTATAATACATTAAATCGAAACAGACAGCAAAAATAATAATATTCTATTAAAATACACGCGACTTCAAATAAGAGTGTGTTATACCATCATCATTCATTTTAGATTTAATATGTTTTTCTCGAAAAATTTAGGAAATTAAAGTATAATTTTAAAAGTATAGGAATCTAATGTATATAATTATTTTATATATATATATATAACTGAAACTTTCCCTCTTTATTATATTTTTGAAAATTTATTGTGCATCCATTTATTATCAAAATAAAATATATAATTAAAAAATTACATAATAGTATACAGCAAACCAAAGCCTTCGGGTTATTGGTAAATAAATTATTTTTACTAATTATAAAAAAGAAAAGGTGAATAGAAAGTTCCAATTATAAGAGTTTCCACGTGCATTGATTGGGAGCTTTCGAAATTAATTAATTTTGTACATTTGCATGTGAAGTGGGTAAAGTTCACAAGTGTGGATTTTTCACTGAATATATATATATAGAAGCAAGTGGTGTTTAATTAATTAATTAATTAATTATTATTATTAGGTATAAGATATGAGAAAATTCTATTTTTGTAAATCAAAATGCAGGCTTTGGTTAGATTTTTTGGGTGCCTTTGCCTTAATTGAATGTTTGTCAGAGATTCGATTGGATTCTTTTCGTGCCCATTTCCAGCAATTTCTTTTGTTTCCTTTCCACTTCAATTCTCATCCATGCAATATCCAACGGCTCAAAACCCACCATTCAATTTAATTCGATTTTTATACGTTAAAAAAATTCAAAAATTTCGAAAGAATGTAGTTTTTTTATTTTGTATATATATGAATGATATTAAATAAATATTTTTAATATTTAAAATAAAGAGGTCCAAACTTATTAGATAGAACCAAACTGATAGAAATAGTTCAGTTCAATTCTTCAACAAAATTTCATTTGATTCTACTCGTTATATTTGAAAATTTTATTGATTTTTTATATATGAGTTAATTTCATCAATGGTTACTAAACTTATGCTTAATAACCCAAAAGTAACTAAATTATTTTTTTAACAAAATTGTCACTAAACTTATGCTTAATAACCCAAAAGTAATTAAATTATTTTTTAACAAAATTATCACTAAACTTTGTATTATTTTGCATAAAAGTTATATTAACATATTTTCGGTGATAACTCTTGCTATAATGCTGACGTGACATGCAATACGTGTAAAAGTAACTGACGCGGCACGCTAGGCGTGCAAAAGTTGGTAACGTGATGTGCGATGTCAGCATTTCGATATTGATTCCGGTCGAAAATCGATGATCATAACTTTTGCGTAAAATAGTATAAAGTTTAGTAAAAATTTCATTACGAAAAATAATTCAGTTACTTTTTGATTATTAGACATAAATTCAGTGATAATGGATAATATTAACCCGTTTAATTGCGCATTTCCACATAACACATTTCTATACGTAAGAAATTTCACTCGTAATTTTAAAATCAATTATTAGCTAAAATTATTTAACGCTAACTAACTAACTAACTAACTAACTATATATATATATATATATGCCCACATACATTTAGATAAAAATACATGCATAAAAAGCACATTTCTTAATTAGATGCGAATTTGGAGATAAGCATAATCTAAAATTAACATGTAGATTTTTTCACTTCGAACCTAAAGTAGGTTGACATATCATTTTCCCTGACGGTCCAATCTTATGTGTCTAGCAAATTCTAGTAGTAGCAAAATTATTTGGATGTGCCATTAATTATAATATAAAGGGATCTGATTACATATAATTAATAACTTTACATTTCAGTTCTATATATTTTATTTCGAAACGTTACATCTTAATTCATGCATATATATCCACATATAATAATGGTTTTTTTTGAATCATGCACGTAGCATAATGTTATGGAGCTTGTATTCCATAATGAGAAATATTATTTAATTAAATTGGCTTTTTTGGCTTTTTACTTTGAATTATTTAATATAATGAGCGATATTATTTGATTAAATTGGCTTTTTCTCTTCGCAAAGTATTGTTTGTCTCATCTTATTATATGCTATTTAATAATTCATATCAGATAATCTATCACGTGATTGGTCTCTCATAATCTTGATGCTTTTTTTTTTTTAAAGTTCATTAAATAGTACCAATAAAACCAAAACAGCTGGAAAATTCCACTAATTAGAAAAGCTTTTGTAAAGGAAGTTTATTATGAAAAATTGAAAGTTAATTAATTGTCTTTTATGTGAATTTTTAGGGCTTAAAAAATGAAGTTTAGGGTTTAATTCTGAAACTAACAAAAAATATATATATCTGATTAAGATAAGATTTGATTATTTATTGAATAAAATTTTTTCATGATTGAGATCACTATATTAAAAATTCAAATAAACCTCAAAATAAAGAATTCTGGCTCGACTTGAATTCCAATTAGGGATGATCATTCCCTACCCCAAATAGAGTGAGAAATTCCTGAAAATTTTTTTCGTGAAGGCGGATACGGAAGAAAAATATTTTTCAATTTAGATTTCGAGACGGGCACGGGGATTAGGGTCCCCATCCTGAAATTTAGTAATTAAATTTAATTATATTTATATAATTTAATTTTAAATTATATTTAATTTTTAGTTTTGTCAATTGTTAAATTTTACATTAATTTAATTTGTAATTAAATTTATATTTTTAATTAGTAAATGTTATATTTCAATTACAATTAATTATTAAATATTATATTTTAGTTATAATTGAATTTTAAAAAATATATATATTTTTACGGGAACGGAGATGGAGGAAATTTTTCTCCCGAAATACTATCGGGAACAGGGAATTCCTGCCCCTGCACGGGGCAGTAGGTGGGGAGTCATTTCCCGCCCCCGTCCCGTGATCATCCCTAATTCCAATTCAACTTTCACAATATAATTTTCTCTGCATAATGTCTACATTTTTATCTACAAATCCAACGAATAATACACAACACATAAAAAATATTATGAATAAAAATAATTATGTAAGATATTTTTCTTTAATTTATAGCCAAATATTGTTGCCTTTTTTTTTTTGGAGATATATATTATTGCCTTGTTGGTTCAATGCATAAATCGTTAAGTATTAAATGAATCTAAATTTGACACTTAACTAGAATGCCAACTCAAGCTCTTAATCAGTGTTCATATATATATTCATTTACAATATTGCATCATCGGTGATATGATTTAATATAACAAATACTAATTTTTCATTTATAAAATATAAAATTAATTTAATTGTGATTTTTTTTTTGGTTATATTATAGGGTCTAATACTATAATTTCACTGTATAAATAGAAGCAAAACCGGGAATATATATTCTTAGCAAAATTGAATTCTAAATTAAATTTGAAAGTTTTTATTAGGGTGAGCAAAACAAATCGAAATTTTGTTGAACTGAAAAATCGATCCAAACCGATTTTAAAATCAACCGAACCGAAAATTTAGGTTTATGATTTTTATGTAAAAATAGGCAGTTAACTGATATATATATATTTTATAAATTATACTTATATTTTTTAATATTTTTATAATTTATAAATATTATAATATATAATTTTTTAAAATGTTATTATAATACATATTTTTAGTAAATAAAAATTAAAATTATATTATTATTATTATTATTATTATTATATATGCATAATTAGCATTCTTTTGTTAGTTTTATACCGAATATATTTAATTTTTATAATTAATTATGAAAATTTTATTTTTATTTTGATTATTTTAATGGATATTGTATTTAAATTGTATTTTTTATTTTTAAAGCATTTTTAACTATTAAAAATAATATTATAATTATATAATTTATTAAATTTATATATTAAAATTTTTTAGTAGTTAACCGTTGACCGATCCGAAAAATCGAATTAAAAACTGAAATCGATATATCGATTAATCGAAATTAATGAATTAATAAATAAAACTGTTAACTGATTCACACTTATTCTTAATTTTACGTAAATATTATAGTTGTAAATGCTGATTTTAATGTATTATAAGGTCTAAATTTATTTTTCATACCTGATTATCTATTGGTGAAACATAATAAAATAAAATTCCTCTGATCAAAAGCTAGACTAGACAGAAAGGGAAATTGCTAGACTGGACAGAAAGGGGCATTGCTCTCAATTTTCAAAGTATTCGTCAATGAGCAAGCGGCAGCCCACAATTAGGAGAAAATAAGATACTATTAATCTGCCAATTAAAAGACACACACAGTTTAAGCTGATCGACATTTTTGACATGAATTGCTTAAGACGTAATTAATTTACTGCCAAAACCAGCTTAATCCAGATCAGTGTCAAAATCAGAAACATAATGCAGATTATTTTATTATTTTTTAATTATTATATAAATCTGGAAATTACAGAAACCAGGCCGTCAAAAATAGGAAACCATGGGGTGCATGTTGTGCTCGAATACGGCGCCGTGTTTAAGTTGGCAGGAATTATTGTCTCCTTTGCTGTACGGTGCCTACAAACCTTTGCCTTTTTTAGTAAGTTTTGTTCGGTTTGACCCCAATTTCTTCCACTGAACCTTGGCTATGTTTTCATAAATTCCACATCCATCTAATCAATTGATTAGATATTAAGCCAATTTATATTTTTTCATGGAAAACCCATGACAATTATGATTAGGCATTGATATGAAATAAAAAATGTGAAATTACAGTTATGAATCAAATATATATTAGCGTATCATTTATCCATATATTAAAATTTAAGTTTAAATTCATTAACTATAATTTTTAAAATTGAAATTCGCATTCATGTTTAATTGAATTAATTAACCGTAAAAATCAGTCCGACCTTAGTTTTAACTGCCGGTTTAATTATTTTTTAATTTTCAAATTTTTCCGGACCTAGTTCTTGCTAAAGAGGAGCCACACTATGTTGTGCGCACTCTCACTTTTTAGAAATTTGTCAAATATATATATATTGAAATTCTAATACCGACCTCTCTATTTTATTTTTAGGTCTTCTTTTAAATTTTAATTCAGTAATAATTACATAAATTCTAACATTAAGATCGATGCTTTCTCTAGTTTTAGGGTCTTGCCTCCGCCGCTAATTGCAATTAATAAAACTTACAAGAAGCCTAATTATTATTGAACTTTGAACATCGCACTCTAATCTTCTCTTAATACAGTTCAAAGCATGATTTCAATTCAAGCAAGTTGCTAATAAGATTCCAAGTAATAATCATGCTACTAATAGACACTAGACAAGATATTGACCGAGGATAAACAAGATTAATGGTAGCCATAAAAAAGATTTTCGAATAACAATTTCGGCCGTTCGATCAATCTGTATCGACTTGCCGTCACCATCACCGTTAACTTTATTTCTCCTTATGTAAACATCAGAAAACGGCAAGTTGGCATACAGCTGTTTTTCTATTTTGAGCTTTTATTTTGGACCGTCAATGCCTCACCCCCTTGAGGTGCAAGTGCAACTAGATATTTTATTTTGCTGTTTATTTGTCATGTTTCAATATTGTTTTATTTCAAAAGAAAACAAAAATGACAACTGTAGATGAAAATAATCAATAAAATAACAAAGATATGATTTTTTTTTTGAAAATCAATGGATATTTGAATTTTTACACGGTTGAGACTTCAGTTGGTTTTTTATAGTTCGAATTTCACCTTTTTTTTGGTGTGTTTACCTATAAAATTGTTTTTTATTTTCCTAAAAAATTAGAGTATTTATTTTATGTAAAAAATTTAGAATTCGTGTTCACTTATCAACAACTTAAAAATTATTTTTCTTGAAAACATAAAACAAAAAAATAAGAAAATATGTTCATTTATTAAAAATAAAAAATATTTTATAAATTAAAAAAATAAATTATATATTATTAAGAGAAAATAATTTATACTCTAATTTTTAAAATTGAACTAATATATATATATATATAATTAAATTGTATATGTATTAAAATGAGACCACTTAAACTAAATTTTTATAAATTGATGGATATTGTTTAAAAATAATAATAATAACATAAACAAATGCAAACAATTTTTAATTATTATTATCGTTCCACAATTGATTAGCAATGCCTTTCTAACTATTTTTATTTGCATTTGTTGGGATAAATCAATATTAATACCCTCTTTTTGTACTATAACAGTAACTTTTTCAGACATCGTTAAGTATTTTCTACCGTAAAATTTAAATAATTGATTGCCACTATCTTCCATTTTTATGAAATTGTGCAATATGCAATGAAAATAAGCTTTTTTAACGACGTAAATGATAGTTTGGTATTAATTTCAAAATTAAAAATTATGTTTAGAAATATGAGAAATTATATTTTGATATTTGAAAAGCAATCGTGAGTAGAGCAAGAGGAAAAAAATAGAAGTATGAGATGGGATGGGATTCTAAAAGCTGGATTTTCACGTCGTTCCAGCCCAAATAGCTGTGTTTTCCATTGAAAAAGATGGAAAGGGAAAATTTTGAACATGTAAAAATAGTTTTTTTAAATCCTTTTATATTTTAGAAAATTAAAAAATTATTTTATGTTTTCAATTTAGAAAAAATATATTACGTGAACATAATTTTCTATTTTTTATTTTCTGTAAAAAAATTTTATGGAAAACATAATTTGTTTTCTATAAATAAACAGCAACTTTATATCTCAAATGTAGTTATAAAAAAAAAACAATTTTTTTAATGCATTTGTACGATTGATCACTGCAATTTTTTTTTTTTTATTTTCTTAACAAAATTGGCAAATTATCTTTAACTTGATATATCACGTTATCGTTAGGCTTAGAAATCTATCAAAAATTATATTAGTTTAGTTAATTGATAAAAAATACGCTAAAGTTACTCAATTGGAGAGAATTACAAATAAAGATTGCTTCGTTTTAAATTAATTTAATCACATGTTAAAAAAATTAAATAAATAATATCAAGCATAATCATTCTTTAAGGCTACACAAACTCAATTTGAATTTCAATAATGCATCCAAATTTTCAATGCAACAATAAACAGCATACGAAAATTATTGAAACTAATATACTTTTAAATTGCATCTTATCAGTTTATCCTGTCGCTAAATAATTGCTACAACACCATGTTCAATAAATATAAAGCAGAATTAATATTATACTCTTATATATATTAATCCAAATTAATCGAAAACGTAGTAAAATTTTCAATAATTTGAATTATGGTGAGTTTCATTTTTTTGTGTTTTCAATGTGATATCTTAAGCAGTCTTATACCGACGAAAAATACCTTTAAATTATAACATATTCAAATTAATCCCTACTTGAGATACCGTTAGATATAATTGTAAGGACATCTATTAACGAAATTTATTGTATCAATAAAAATTTAAATTCGAAACTATTTACGTAATCGAGCAGAATTTTTTTCACTCAGACCAACTTAGAGAATCTCATGTTAACATATGCATAAATCTGATTTGGATATAAAATTTGTTGTAGTGTGGTATTAATAACGAAGCAATGACAAAAATGATGAAGGAATAATATCATGGGTAAATAAAATAGGGAGGTGGGGTCGCACTTATAATTTATTTATAATAATGTTTTGTGCTTGCAAAAAGATATATTTTTTTATTACTATTATTTATGCGGAAGTACCCAAGTACACTATTATATTTTCTCTAGATGCCAAAATTCAATTTAAAATTCGTATTGTATATATACCATTTGATCTAAAATTGAAAAACATTATTCTCTATCTTACGGTTCACATTTATTAGCATACCATGTATGTAACATACCCAATAGATATATTTTCTCGTCAAAAGAAAAAGCACAGATAATACGCGTGCGGCGCAGGGACATTTATTTTAATAATGTGTTTTTAATAATTATTTACAAAAATGAGGTGTGTCAGAAAGTATTTACGGAATTGGGGTGTTTTTTGAAACCGTTGTACTATGTAGCGGTTTCAGACGTGAGACCCACACTCAGAGTCTGAAAATTATGATTGAAACCGTTGCAAAGTACAGCGGTTTCAGAGTCTGAAACCGCTGTACTGTGCAGCGGTTTCAGACAATTATTATAATAATAATAATAATAATTTTTAATATAATTTAAATTATTTTTTAATAAAATAAAATTTAATAATTTAATTTTTATTATATAATTTAATAATAAATTTAATTTAATTGATGGTAAAATATTAGCAGAGTAGTAGCGAAATTCAAATTCCCTTAAACAATATCTCAAATTCAATTTTTATTTTATGTATAAAATATATGTCATTACTAAAGCTGTCTCCATTGTAAATTAAATAATTTTTAACTTTAAATTAATTAATTTTATGATATAAAGAAACCGAGTCGGGTATCGGATGATTATAGAAAAAAAAAACGAGTAATGAGATTTTGAATTGTTTGAAATTTTTATATATTTTTAAACTCTATTTTCTTTTAAACAAATCAAAAATAAAATACGAACATTTTAATTATTGGTATTTGATGTTAGTTAGCACTTTTCATATTTCGAATGTATTAAAAAATTATACCAATTACGATTATAGTGATCCTATTGTATTATTTTAAAATGGATAAATGCATTTTTTATGATGTTTTTATTTAAAACTTTTTATCCGTTCAAATTCAATCTTCTAAATTTTATTTTATCAAAATTATAGCTTGTTTTGATGGAGTTAACGGTTCGGGGATATTGCAAATCAAATTTGATTTATATATTGGTACCAATATATAAATCAAATTTGATTTGCAATATCCCCGAACCGTTAACTCCATCAAAACAAGCTATAATTTTGATAAAATAAAATTTAGAAGATTGAATTTGAACGGATAAAAAGTTTTAAATAAAAACATCATAAAAAATGCATTTATCCATTTTAAAATAATACAATAGGATCACTATAATCGTAATTGGTATAATTTTTTAATACATTCGAAATATGAAAAGTGCTAACTAACATCAAATACCAATAATTAAAATGTTCGTATTTTATTTTTGATTTGTTTAAAAGAAAATAGAGTTTAAAAATATATAAAAATTTCAAACAATTCAAAATCTCATTACTCGTTTTTTTTTTCTATAATCATCCGATACCCGACTCGGTTTCTTTATATCATAAAATTAATTAATTTAAAGTTAAAAATTATTTAATTTACGATGGAGACAGCTTTAGTAATGACATATATTTTATACATAAAATAAAAATTGAATTTGAGATATTGTTTAAGGGAATTTGAATTTCGCTACTACTCTGCTAATATTTTACCATCAATTAAATTAAATTTATTATTAAATTATATAATAAAAATTAAATTATTAAATTTTATTTTATTAAAAAATAATTTAAATTATATTAAAAATTATTATTATTATTATTATTATAATAATTGTCTGAAACCGCTGCACAGTACAGCGGTTTCAGACTCTGAAACCGCTGTACTTTGCAGCGGTTTCAATCATAATTTTCAGACTCTGAGTGTGGGTCCCACGTCTGAAACCGCTACATAGTACAACGGTTTCAGAAAACACCCCAATTCCGTAAATACTTTCTGACACACCCCATTTTTGTAAATAATTATTAAAAACACATTATTAAAATAAATGTCCCCATTTTGTATTGCATACTAATTAAAAATTTAAGCATAAAATAAGGATAATGTTATGTCACGTGTGTGCATTTACATATAAAATAATATTAAATTTTAATCTAATAAAGCGTGTTCGTGAGTGCAGTACCCGCACGGATCGTGTTAGTTATTTTTAAAATTAAACATTTAAACAATATTTTGAAGATATAAGCTAAAAGAATTAGAAAATTGGAAAATTCATATAATACTCGGATATCGATAAGATTTTAAATTTTTTCTCAAAATAAAGTCAAATATTGAATTGGCAGCCCAGTCTAATTATATCATCTGTAACTTTCATTATCTTTTTAATCTATAGTTCTTTTATTGAAAAAAAAGAGTCAAATATTGAATTGGGTTAACCATATAATTCATTTATAATTTTTCCTCCATATTTTAATTCAATTTAAAAATGCCGTATTCACTTTTAATTTAAGATTGATTAATGTAAAATCTAATTGATAGATCGCTCGCTCACCGATCGATATGAGATCTTGTCTCGCATTTTCGATGGCGGGAGATCTGATAGGGGAGGAGGATTCGATCGGACTCTGTGTATATTGTCATCTTTGGATCGGAGCTCTCACGATTTTATTTTTTGGGTGCTGCCCCAAAAGATCTACATAGAGAGAAGGTGTCAATGGCCTTATAAGAACCATTTCTAACTCATCTCCAACCGATGTAAAATAACGGATGTTATCACTATTTTTCCTCCTGAAAGGTCTACGAGAGTAGAGGTCGTCGGCCGTGTCCTTGGGCTGCGCCTGATCTCACTCCTCTCTCACTCTCAACGAAAGCACCAAATGATAGATCGCTCGCTCGCTGATCAGTATGAGATCTTGTCTCGTATTTTCGATGGCAGAAAATTCGATTGGGGAGGAGGATTCGATCGAACTCTGTGTATATTGTCCGTTTTGGGCCGGAACTCTCACAGTTTTGTTTCTGAAGTACTGCCTGAAAAGGCCTACACAGGAAGAATGTGTCAATGGCTTTATAAAGACCATTGCTAACTCATCTCCAACCGATGTGGGATAACGAATGTTATCACTAATTATAGATTGAATTCAAATATAAAAAAAAATTATTTAAAATACTATGTAAACTAGTTACCAATTTAACTCAAATTCAACAAAAATTCAATCCATGAACAATTAAAAATTCAATCTATTAAATGACGGTATTTTAGTTTAAATGTTTATTATAAAATTCCCTTTCTTACCAGCAATAGATATTTTTAATATAAATAATGATGATAATTAAAAAAAATAAAAAATAAAATAAAAAAGAGGGTAATTGAAACGCAACCACGCGTTGCATGAAAGGCAAAGAGAGCCGGCGTGAAATTACGTTTTCGTATCCAACTAAAAGAGAGGTTGCTGTCGAACGAACACGTGGTACTTTCTTAAGGGCCATATTGGACTAAAATATCCGTGACAGCAGGCGATTTGGACTCCACTGTCACGGTTCTGGTCTCACTTTGCCTTGAATATTGGCAACTGACTGGTCCCAATTTAAATCAATTATGAAAAAAATTAAACAAACAATTAAAAAAACCAAATTAAATAAAAAAATTAAGATTAATAAATTCATCAGCTATCAATTATTAATTTCAAATTTTATTTGTGATTTTAAAATCTAAAAATTCTTCAATTTTTTAACTAATTTCTTGATTATATTTATATATCATATATCGATTAATTCAAGAGTTCGACATTCTTTATATCGGTGATTAAAAATTTATAGAGTATTATTTTCTTTTTTAACGATGAAGTTTTTGTTTATTTATCTATTACATTCATTAAATAATTAAACTTATGCATGTTTCTGTAATTGATAATATTTATATTTTATAGAGAAGATTTTCAATGATTAAGAATTGTATAGTGATTTACAAAAGCAAAAGGGAGGCAGTTGGAGTGAAAACAGAATGTTCTTTTTGATTTTAATCGAACTAAACTGAATTATTGAAAATTAAAATTTATAAATCAAAATTAAATTGATTAAATTTCGATATCAATTGAATCAATAATTAAGAGCGAATTTGTACCATAGCTAAGAGTGAATATGACTATAATAATGGTCCGCTTCTTGACAAAAAATAATACAAGTGATTATGCGTGCTTATTATTTTTCAATTTAAAAACGTTTTAAATATGAAGTAATAAAAATTGAAAATCAAGATTTCTCTTGGATCATTATCGAAATGATCGATTAACAATTTTATCATATAGAAATTATGTCATTTTTAAAAATTTGAAATTTTAACATTTTAATTATTAATCGAACGGCAAATTAAAATTATATATTTTATAAATCAAAATTGAACTGAATTAATTAAATTAATTCAGCTTTTTTTTTTTGTTAAAACTGCACCGTATTCATCATAGGAATCAATATAATTATCAAACTCATTACAAGAACAGGTTAATTAATTACTAATTATTAGGTTTTAAGAGTTAGATTTTTGTTTTTTTGGAGTTTAAGAGTTTAGTTTCTGTTGAATCCAAAATATAATTACGTAAGGAAAAAAAAAAGAAAATAAATACATATATCGGTTAACAGGTCCATGAGCTTCTTTATCTCCTAGTCACCGGTTGCCTTAATTACCGATTACCAGTATGTTGTTTTTGATTTTAATCAAACTAAATTGAATTACTGAAAAATAAAATTTATTAAAATTATAAATCAAAATTAAACGGAATAAATTTTGGCATCAATTAAATCAATAATTAAGGTGTATTTGGTATCGTAGCTAAGAGTGAATACGACTATGATGGCCCACTTCTTGACAAATAATAATATAAGTGGTTGTGCGTGTTTATTAATTTTCAATTTAAAAACTTTATAGATCTGATGTAATAAAAATCGAAATTTGGATTCGCTTTTATATTGTTATCGAAATCAAAATTGATTAACAATTTTAAAAATTTTATTATAAAAATCATGTCATTTTTAAATTTCTGAATTTTTTAACATTTTAATTATTAATCAAATAGTAAATTAAAATTTATATATTTTATTAATCAAAATTCAACTGAATTAATTAAATTAATTCTTTTTGTTGGTTAAAATTGCACTGAGTTCATCCTACGAATCAATATAATTACCAACTCATTACTAGCATAAGTTAATTAATTACTAATTATTCTGTTTTAAGAGTTAGTTATATATATATATATATATATATATATTGAAGGTAAAGAGTTTAATTTCTCTTGAATCCAAAATATAATTCTGCAAGGAGAAAAAGAAAATCAGTATACCGGTTGCTTCTTTGTCTCATAGTCACCGGTTACCTTAATTACCGGTTACCGGTCGGTGTATAAGCTGCTGCCACTTCATTTTAACGCACTTTTTGTAAATGGAAAAATTACTCGCCTAGATTTTTTATTTTTAATTTTTAATTTTTAATTTTTTAATCCTTAATTTGGAAGACGAAACGAAAGAGAGAGAGAGAGAGAGAGAGGGGGAGAGAGCCGCTGAGGTTTGTATATAAGCAATGGAGCAGAAGCTGCTTTCTTCTAATAAACTGAAGCTGAGCTTCCTTTTTAGCTTTGTGGCTTCTCGCCGGAATCATTCGCCGGAGTTTCGAGAAAGAGTAGAAGCTTTGAACTGAGTAAACAAAGACTACTTATATACTTTCTTCAAGGTCGGTTCAGCTTTTAATTTCCATTAATTTGTTACTAAACATTGAATTTCTCTCCCTTCCTCGGATTCATCTTACTTTTATTCTCGTCGATTTTCGCGCCGGGTTTCGGGTTTCGTCTTCCTGATCCGATTTTTCTGGACAGTAATGATTCGTTCTTGTGCTTAAATTTTGAGATTATGATTCCTGATTTGGCTGTTTTTCTTTATTTTCAGGGGAAAGCGAAGCATGGCTTTTATTAGATCTGCTGAGGTTTTAAATATTCACCGTTTGCCTTTTTAAGCTTTTAGTACTAGAAATCCAAACTTTTTGAACTTTTTGTTTTGGAGCTGAGACAAAAATGGGAGTGAAAGTCGTTTCATCCTGTTTTCAATGGTCGCAGCCAATTATACCTAATTCTCCATCTTCTTCTCAAACCCTAGCCTCTTCAATTTCTTCTCCTTCCTCAAAAAGACGGCACCGTTCTGATACAACTGGAGCTGGAACGCTTGTTTGCCGATACGTTCACAGAGTAGACCGGTTCACTCTGTTTGGCACTTCATCAACGAAGCTTAACAGGTCTCGATCTTTTGAACTTTCGAGATCGAGAATTCAAACTATAAAAAGAGCTTCCAGTGCCAGCTTAGATCCCTTCTCAGACGAAGAATTTTCGAGGAAAATCCAGGAATTGGCACTCAGATTCCAGGTATCAGGTGATAATGATGATAGAGATAATCAGTCCGATTCGGGATCAGAAATAGTCTCTGATTCTTATAGAGATAATAATGGGTCCAGTGGTAGTCAAGAATCTTCAAGTTCACAGAATCAGAGTCAATTCTCGCTGGATTCTTTAGAGCCTTACTGGCCGGAAATCGAGCTAGAGAATATTATTCCGGCCAGTATTGAACGGAAAGCGAACAGCGTTGATCTCCCATTTTCGCTTAGAATTATCAAGAGAAAAATACAATGGCAAGAGGGTTTTAGAGAGGCAGGGGAATTCGCATACTGTTCAGTGAAAAAGGCCTTCTCTTCAATGGTGTTCATAATTCGAGAGCTTCAGAGCTATAGCTTGCAAATGAGAGAGCTTCTTTTCACTGAAGACTTGCAAGGGATTCTTGTTCGAGTACAGAAAGAAATGCACGATTCTTTTGTTTGGTTATTCCAGCAAGTGTTTTCTCATACGCCAACTTTAATGGTGTACGTGATGATTCTTCTTGCGAATTTTACAGTGCATTCAATGGGAAACAACACAGCCATTGCTGCCTCACCACCTCCTGTGTCTTATGCAGCCACGGTAGAATCAGTAGGTGAGATTCAAGACAAAATGGATCAAAAGTTTGATCCTTCCTCAGTGAAGACATTTTCAATTTCTTCATCCGCTGGTAAATCAACTTCCATTGGTGGTAACAGTGGTGGTGGAGGTAAAGTTAGGCCGGCTGCCAGTGGAACAGACGGTGGTGATGGTTGGTTCGATCGATCAAACCAGTTTAGAACCATTGTTCCCGATGGTGCTTCACAATTGTCATCTCTCGGGACTACAGGGGAGGCAGAGTCTGTATCGGGACAATCCATCAGAGAAGACGAGTTAAATCTATGGAACTCAATGGTAGAAGAAGCTTCAAAATTGCAAGCTTTAACAAGAGATGCTACTCTTGATCATGAAACAATGAGGAGATTTGTTTCACCCATCAAAGTGGACATGGAGCCAGATGATTATGCTAATTATTTTAGAACAGAGTTATCATACCAAACTGGATTGTCTCAAGAACCCAATAATTCTCTCCTCCTTGCCAATTATGCCCAATTCCTCTACCTAGTTGCACATGATTATGACAGGTATAAATCTACACCAAATTTCCCTTAAACTCTTTGTATTCTTGGCCAATGATATTGCATTTTACGAGTCACAAGTAGAATCTTTAGCAATGTATGATGGGATGAGTTAGAAAAAAGAATATCCCATTGGTTTATTCTCACAGCTAATAAAGAGTACAACTTTTCAGAATTTGACTTGTCTTTATGCATAAGTTTGATTCGTGGTAGGTTAAATCTTTGAATTAGAATATGTGGTTTAGTTTTCTTTCGAGGGTGAATATATCTTCAACTGGGGTCAGGTCAAATGTTGTACTTTGGTTGAATATTGAAAGATCTTCAACTTGCATGTCCATCTAATTGTGGGTTAATGTGCTGTGTGAACAGAGCGGAAGAGTACTTTAAAAGAGCAATAGGAGTGGAAGCGGCAGATGCAGAAGCATACAGCAAATACGCAAACTTTCTATGGAGAGTAAGAAATGATTTGTGGGCGGCAGAAGAAACTTTCTTGGAAGCCATTGATGCAGATCCTTCAAACTCATATCATGCAGCCAATTATGCTCATTTCTTATGGAATACTGGCGGAGAAGACACTTGTTTCTCTCTTACCTCTCAAGATAACACCGAAGAAGCTTAAAACATTTTAATCCCAAATCAAAAAACACAAACACTTTCAGATCGGAAATCAAGAGCTGCAACCACAATAAAGATACAAAGGACAAGAAATTTGAGATATCGTTTCTATAATTTTATTTTGTCTTGGTTTTTTTTTTTTTAATTAAGTCGGTGAGTGGGAATATCCTGGATTGGGAAGGCGCTGGATGTGTATGCAGTTTCGAAGTTTTTGAGGTCGGTGTTTGGAAGCTGGTATACACGTGTCCTAGGAAGGAATTGCAGCAGCCAAGCCGTGTCTTCTGCTCTCATCGAATATCTCAGTTGTTAGTTTTTGTTTTTGCACAAATTCCCTATGTTTTTTTTTCTCCTTCACATAATCACATGGCAAAAGTGTAATTATTCGTTTTGTTTTGTCAATAGATTGCCATTTTTTTTGTTTGAAATACAAGGCTTAAGGCAATACTCTCTGAATATCAGTATAAATTCAGTAACAAATATCTTGATTTTCTTGCATTATTATGCATGTTTACACAAAATTTTCTTCTTCTTTTTCTTGTCTTTTTAAATGAATTCTTAAAGCTTTAATGTGCAAAAGTACCGTAAATGTTTTTCAAAAATAGATTTAGTTACGTACAATATTAACTCTAAAATTATTAAAATAATATAATTTTATTTTTAAAATAATAGAATCGTTAGTTTTGCTGAATTTTATATTTTAATTGTTGATATTGATATATTGTACTATTTTGACAGAATGTTGTCAAACTAACAGTTTTGTTAGTTCGGATAAAATTATATTATTTTGAAAAATTTATGAATAATATTGTACATAACTAAATATTACAGGTAAAATTGATTTTTTTTTTTGATATACATTAAAAACATTTTTTCACATTGATCATTCTTAAAATTTCAATTCGTTAAGAATTAGGACTCAAAATTTCCTCTTTTATCTTCTAGATTTCGATTGGTGTATAATTTTCTTTCTTAATATATATATTTTAATTTTTTTGGATAGAAAATGAATGGCTGAGTGATAAAAATTCCTCTAGTCTAACATCAAAGGAATAAAAATCTGCACGTAACTAAGTATTAGCCGTAAAATTATTCTTTTTTAATAAATATTAAAGATATTTTTGCACATTGACCATTCTTAAAATTTCATTTTGTCAAGAATTAGGCCTCGAAATTCCCTCTTTTATCTTCTAGATTTCGATTGGTGGATGATTTTCTTTCTTAAGATATATATACACACACTTTAATTTTATGGATAGAAAATGAATGGCTGAGTGATAAAAATTCCTCTAGTCTAACATCAAAGGAATAAAATTCTGCACGTAAAGTTAAAGGTGTTACTTGCATTTTCACATACAGAAAGTGATGGTAACGTACTGCATGAATTATGCTATTATTAAAATCTATATATACACGAATAATTAATTTCTTAGGATTATATATAAATATATCTTTGACACACCGTGCGGAAACCACAATTATAGGGTGATCAAGTCAGCAACTCATGAAGTATTACTTGGCTTTTAAAATATTAGATGAGCAGATTTAGTTTCTAGAGATTAGGAGTCATGGACATGGAACCATTAATTACTTCCCATTATTGAGGATCACATATTTTTATAATGAAAATCATGTGCAAGAAAAATACATATCAAAACTCAAGGGTTAATTTTATTCGTATGTTACTATACTAAACGAAAAAATAACTAAATTTTTATTTTATAACAGAAAAATTACAAAAATCAGAAAATCGAGAATTTGACTACCAAAAAAAATAACTTAACTTTTATTTTGGTTGGATTGATGTTATATAAATCGAGAAGCAGTTGGGTTGATGTTATACAAACTGCACCATTAAAAAAATATAAAAATAAATTAAATAATGAATCAAAATAAAAGTTAGGTTATTTTTTTCGATGGCCGTACAGAATAAAATTTGGATTTTTTTTTGTTATAAATCATAATATAATAACGATAACGTTATAATTGTCAAATTTTAGTGAATACAAATGAAATTAACCTCAAAACCTAGAGTTTATTGATAAAATTATGAAACACACTAATAATAAAATAACGACATGTAACGTAAATGAGTAGAAATAAATTGATAAATAATGGATAAATAGTTACTAATGTTAATATACTAATTAGATTAGTCCATAAAAGATTCTTAAAATAAAATTGAATATTATTATTATTATTATTATTATTATTATTATTATTATTATTTTGCAATAAAAAGTCTCAATTCGAATAGTGAATTATGAGAACCAAATTAAAATCTCCCCCACCCCCCAACAGCCAACACACACATATATATAAGTTAGCATAATTATTAATTAAAGCTTGAAAAGTGAAAAAAATTGTCGTTATGCATAAAGAGAGCGTAGTAGATAATTGAATTATATTTGCCCATCCAAAATTTTTCTTAAATAGAAAATTGCATGATATCATCAATTATGCCTTTGCCCTAAATGAAAAATTGCTCAAATCCTAACACCGGCCACGTATATTTCTTGAAAAATTGGTATTTAATTTGGCAAACTATTTTTATATTTATTTGTGAATTGAACTAATAATACATTGTAATTTTTTTTAAATTCCCTTAATTAAAATAAATATAATTGTAAAAATTATATATACTGATTCGGATTGCAAAAAAATATTTGGAGTAGATAAGAATTTCTTTATAATTTTTATAGATTGTACACTGAATAATTATCGCGGACGAATGGTGGTGTCACTTCTTTTTACTCTCTTATTACTCTGTCAGATGCAGAATAATTTGTTGTTTCCTAAATAATTACGAACGTGTATATCCCTACAGAAGCATAATAATAGA
Organism: Excoecaria agallocha; assembly: GCA_037975025.1. Classification (NCBI taxonomy): domain Eukaryota; kingdom Viridiplantae; phylum Streptophyta; class Magnoliopsida; order Malpighiales; family Euphorbiaceae; genus Excoecaria; species Excoecaria agallocha. The sequence goes on from CM075821.1 coordinate 389,271, forward strand.
TACACATAATATTAATGTGCACATGCAAATTTTCTCAAATTCTTGCTTTTACTTAAAGTTTTTCTTTTCGTTATTTTCAAAAAATAATAAATAAATAAAAAATAATTAAGTTTTTCTTGTCGTTAGCTTGAAAAAGAGAGAGAGAGAAAAAAAAAAGCTTTTCTTGTCGTTGGTTATTGATAAATTCGTGGACAAACATATCTGTAAAAAAAGAAAAAATTCTGTGAATGGGGTCTGATTAAACTACAACATGATCCGATCCTTAAGTTTGTATATACTTTTTTTTTTTCAATAATGGTATATATATGAGAAATCAATTATGCAATAATATTATGTAGCATATCAAATGACAAGTATCTATCTTTATTTATGAACTGAATTAATAGCTTACATAAAATAATAATTAAATTTATTTTTTCCAAAATAATCGTCAACTTGATCTAGGAAAATAGAAATTCTTCACTGTGAGTATAATTTGTTTATTTTGCAAAGAATATGAACGTATGACTAATTAAAGGTTCTACCAATGCTTAGCGTGATAGAAACAAATTAATATTAAAAAATGCAATAAGCACATGCGACTTAATTTCTTCACACGTTATTGCTTTACGTAAATTTATTATTGCCATTAATTTTTTCTATATTCAATGTGTGTGTGTGTGTGTGTATATATATATATATATATATAATGCATTATAGCTTATAAGTATGATTTATACTGATACTTAAGAGATTTTCTTGGATTTTTGTAACTTTTTAGAAGATTTTCTAGACTTTAATATTGTTATTTCTGATTATAAAAACTCTTTTTTTCTCGTACACCAGATATTAAGTTAGTTTGAATTAATAAATTCAACAACGCTAGCTGAGCAACATAAGTTAGCTAGCATCTTTTTGTTGTTAGACTCTTTATATTCTTAGGATTCTCTTGTTCTTGATCTTTCTTTCTCTAGAGGTCATGTTTATTTTTTTAAAAACTTATAAGTATAATTCGTAAATAAAATCAGAAGCAGAGTTTAGAAAAAAGTATTTTATCATGATTCACGTCTTCAATGTAGTAAATTCGAAGAGACAAAAGACCCTACTTCCTGTGCATATCAAGTGTTAAATTTGACTGAGAAACAGAAAAAACGGAAATAAGTGTATATAAAGCAACATGGATACAGGGCATATGATGGGTCACTGTGCTTGGCGATTGAATTAGGCCAAACCATAAACTGACATACTGTCACGTGAACATGAGGTTCTTATTTAATCAAACTGCTCATCTCATCTGTTCTTCATTTACCCCTACCATCCATTGCACAGTTGCCACCTAACCAACCTCCTTACTTTTTAAGGTTAGTTTCATCCATGATCACAAAATTTATAATCAATTACACAACAGTAATAATTTTTTTTTCATAAAAATTACTGAAATTTATAAATATATACAATAAAATCACTTTAATATGTTTTCCAACAAGTAAAATATCGAAAAATCCAGCTGACATTTTCAGTTATCATAATATGCGCATATTGCATCCAATATACTATGTCAGCATGACACGTGTCATATTTAATACATCAATGTACACATGAACAAAAAATAGTATTTGAAATCATCATGTGTCATGTTGATGTGGTGATTTCCAATCATCACAACAAGCATATATTGCATCCAATGTACCACGTCAGCATGATACATGTCATGTTTGTCATATTAGCGCACACGTGGACAGAAAATAATATTTGAAATCACCACGTGTTATGTTGACGTGGTGCCATGCTGGATGCTATGTATGTATATTATGCTGATCGGATATGCTAGCTAGATTTTTTGGTATTTTTCTTGCCGGAAACCGGTTAAAGTGATTTTTTTGTATATATTCGCAAATTTTAGTGATTTTTATGAATTTTTTTTATTGCTGTTATGAAATTGATCACAAGTTCAATAAATATGAATGAAACTAATTCTACTTTCTATGCATATATATATATATATATATATATATATATATATATATATATATATATATATATATATATATATATATATATATATTTGCGTTCAACTTTTTCAATTAATTTGAATTTGCATTAGACAAGTAAGTAGCAGAAAGCAAAACGCTCTATATTAAGTATTTAAAAATACTATATACATAATATTTTGCCATGAAAGAGAAAGGACATCTATCATATATTCCATCTGTTGAAAATAATGGCTACAAAATTAATTTTAAGTTGAAAAAGGAGAATGCCTGATAAATACACCATAAGAAACAATGGCTATGAATTTATGATGTAGAGAAACATTTTCTACACGCAACTATTCACATTACGTCCAAATAAATGGAAAGTTGAATAAAGATTTGTGCATGCAAAAATTTTTCAAAGATATGGCCATTTTTATTGACTTTCTATACATTCCATCTGCCTGTAAATACATAAATTCCTAACAAATTTGAATTAATAGTCATTATTTCCAAATAAATATTTTTCTGCAAATAAATTCCTAACACCATCTACATAAAATACGCCCCTATATTGCATAAACACAATTATTCATGAGGTAAATTAAGAATAAACTATTATAAGAAAATATAATGCTCATGCATGTAAAATTAAGAAACGTATTATTTTTACATGATATATATTTTATGATTAGTTTGATAAGCCAATAAGGGTTTGAACATAGATGTACCAAGAAATTAATTGCCTTGCCTATATGCACCGATGGGGAACACAAACATTTAACCCATACTTGGTTTGACATTTTGTATCTACAAAAGCAATGATAAATTTATAAACACCAGGCTCCCTCATATAATAATTTCATTTATTTTAGATCCGATTAATGAGAAAATTATGAACTAATTCGATGATGACGAGCTACCGTTGAATAAAGTTTTATAAAAATCCTTTTAAAATTTAACTTGATGTTCGGGTTATATACGGTACACATTGAATTTAATAGTCAGAAAATCAAACTAATATATTAAAATAGTATATAATAGCAATTGAATTCAGTATGTAGCATGCAGAGTATGAGGATGCTAGCTTGAACCGGAATTTTTTTTTAGGAAAAAATCTGATTTTTATAACAAAGAAAAGATCAAATATAGATAATTCGGGCTTCAACCAGAATTAGCTATTAGAATTGTAGAGAAGTCCTTGGGTTATAAGGGGTTAATTGGGGCAATTGAGAGCTTCTGAAGTTACTCTGGTCCTTAAACAATGCCTTTTGGCTGTAAGACTTTTAGTTATTATACAGTAAAGGGTCTTCTTATTTTGGGTCACAGAAAGGGAGATTAACGCTAGTGTGCACAGTTGCCCACGCATGCTGGGCTTTTTTATGGGCCGCAACACTTCATTACCAATCCATCGTTCTATGTTTATAGGACATTTTAGCCCAAAAAATAACTTGAAAGCAGCTTTCACCAAAAATTGACACGTGATCACTCAAATTTAGTGATTATAACGTTATAATCACTATACTATAATTTATAACGAAAAAATTACCTAATTTTTATTTTGTAATAGAAAATTTACAATAGGCCAAAAAATCAAGAATCTAATAAGATTTATTTATAGCAGCAAGAAGTATACAATCTTATAATTTTAAAATTATTAACAACATTAAAATTTATTAGATGTTCAACAGAAAAAATGTATATTTATTTTCATATTTTTAATTTTTCGGTGGCCGAATTTTTTATTTTTAGGTCATTGTAACTTTTTTGTTATAAAATTAAAATTGATTTTTTTTGGGTTACAAATTGTAGTATAGTGACTATAATATTACAATTTTCAAATATGAATGATCACGGATGAAATTAACCCAAAATTAACTAGAGATAAAAGCCAAGAGCAATAGAGGGTGATTATATCCAATATGTGGCAATGCTTTTGGTCGGCAACTCTATTGTGCTGAATAGTGTAAGGGTATGGTGGGAAAAGTGTTCTATAAGTGAAGAGACATAAGATTATTGACTGATACAAAGACTTGCATTTTTTGAGATTTAAAAGGTTTTTCAAATTTTAAATTAGAACCTCTACGAAAGATGATTATTCTCCTTAATCAATAATGTGTCAGTATCGTTGACACAATATGATATTATCAAACCGATCGAATTTGGTGACCGTTGACATACTTAATGTGATAGACTGCATGTGTTCGACGAGACTTGTCTTGTATCAACTGCTATTTGGAATGAATCTTGGACCTCATAAACTTTATAGAATTTTATGTATTACCACTTATATACTGAGAATCACAATATATTGTACTCACATAACATGTGAACCAAGTTAAATATATATAACTAATAGGAATAATATATATACCAGCATTTACTTCAGCAACCTCCGATCATGGTAAGTAAATACGAGGAAAAATAAGATATAATTATCAAAGTTGGATAATTTTTTTAACAACATCACATTTCAAAGAAACATTAGATTTGTGTATGTATTTATGAAGCAAGAAAATAATATGTTGTAATATAATAATTTTTTTAACGTGATCTATATAAGGAATTTTGTTTTTTCTTTTTGTAATTTTCTTATTAAAAGGTGAGAAGTTGGCTGAGACCATGGTCAACCCGGAGATGTAGCTGACCTAAATGTATAAAGGAAACGGATCCTTAAAGGAGAATTATGAATTTTGCATATAGTATCATTTATGCATTAATTATTATCATTGGCTCAAGAATTGAAAACCATTTTGGCAGCTAGTCATAGGCAAATTAATTAATTAAATTCAGCGCTTGAAATTCTCCAAAACTTAATCATCCCAATTAATATGTTAAAATTCTTTTGATAACCCAATTATTTTTCTTAAATTTCTCGAATTATGGACAATTAAAAGTGTACACATATGGGCAAATTTGTCTTTTCAACACACAACATGCCAAGGTTATCCATAACAAGCAGTGCTTAAGAACATTCCTTTAGCTTACTTTCCAATTTTCTTCATTAATCATTTAAAATTTTATTAATTAATTTGTAATAATAAGCTGCATAACGAACCCACTAATCTCTACTTTTGTCTGAGAGGAAGCTCAGGAGTTACACTCATCTCTTACTCTCGTCCGTCGGATTAACCATATGATCAACGGCTATTAAGCCAGATGGCATATTACAAGCCTAAGTATAAGCTCTTTGTGTTCTTACAAGACAAGAAGAAGAAGAAGAAAGAAAGTGAAAAAGCTTAAAATCATCCCATTAGAAAGCTCATTTGCAGCCTTAAAATTCTCTCTCTATCTCTTCTTGTTGGGTTCTCTCTCTCTCTCTCTCAAGCTCCTTTCATGGAAGGAGAAGGTTTTAACCATGGAAATTCACAGAACAACCCTTCCTTATATCGATCAGCTCCACCATTAACAGCAGTAGATAGGTTTTTATGGGGAAGAAGTCATTTACCACAGCAACAAGAGACTCAAAACAATGTCAAAACCAAAGAAACGGTTGTTTCCTCAAATGGGTTGTGTGATTTTTCTTCATCTACTGAGTTTCCATGGCCATGTTTTCAAGAGATGAACTTTGTTGATGGGTTCTTAACTGATGGAGGAAACAACCTTAATTTTTGGACATTTAACAGAAACCCTAATGTTGGCTTTGAAGAACAAGAAGAAGAAGTAGTTAAGGTTTCAGGGAATAAGAGTTGTAAAGGCATAGGAAAGAAGGGAAAGAAAGGAGCTTGTCCAACTTTGATTAAAGGGCAATGGACAGAAGAAGAAGACAGGTGATCATATTTACTTAATTTTTTTTTTTATGTAATTATACTTTGTTAATGATTTAAAGTTGCAACTGAAGCATGTTTCAATCTCTTTTTTTCTTATAAAGGAAATTAATTAGGTTGGTGAAGCAATTTGGAGTACGAAAATGGGCTCAAATAGCTGAGAAATTAGACGGTAGAGCTGGGAAGCAGTGTCGCGAGAGATGGCACAACCATTTGAGGCCTGATATTAAGGTTTCTTTTCTTTTCTTCCCCCTTTTTTTTCTTATTTTGTTTAGGGTTTGATAATTTACATTATGTTGATATAAATTAATGGATTTTGTTTTACTTAGATTCTCGGTTAAGTGTTTGATGTTAATTTCAAGTAGTTTGATCTTGTAATAATTCAATAAAAGATATGGAGTTGCAATTGCATATCTTTTTCTCTATCTAAATTTCAAGATTTGATTTTAGAAAGATGTTTTTTTTTGGGTTCATCCCTTAGATTTCTTTGCAACTTGGGAATATAGAGCATATCTAGGGTTCTTTCCGGCATAACAAATGACTAATTTCACGTGCTTTCGTACTAGTTTACTGTTCCAACCCTAGTTTCACAAGTTCTTTATTTTTTTTTTTCAAATAAAGAAAATTTAAGAAATTAAGGATGTTCTTATGGATTTAAGGTTCTGGAAATGGAATGTTTTCAGATTCCAGCTGTTTTGTTTTCTTCACATTTCTTATTCATTGAGTCTACTTTTTCATGTGAACTTTGTAATCTTTTTCTAACAAAATCATCGATTTTGACATGCAAAAAGTTCATCACTTTACCCACTTTATATATAAGTTTTTTCCTTAACTTTTCAATCGCAACTTCTTTCTTTAAATTTGTTATTTACTTTCTTTCTTGATGATTTTTGTGTTCTCAGAAGGAGAGCTGGAGTGAAGAAGAGGAAAGAATTTTGGTGGAAGCACATTCAAATGTTGGAAATCGATGGGCAGAAATAGCAAAATTGATCCCTGGGAGAACTGAAAATTCAATAAAGAATCATTGGAATGCTACTAAAAGAAGGCAAAATTCAAGAAGAAAGAACAAGCAATCAGAAAATCAAGAATCTTCAATCCTTCAAGACTATATTAGAAGCAAGAATTTCAAGAACAATAATCTTTCTTCTACTAATACACCTTCAAGCTCCACCACTACTTCCTCGGATCAAGACCCTTCAGCTCAATTCAGTTTCTTTCTCCCTGAATTATCTGAACCTGCCATTGATGACTCTCCACCATTATTCATGAATTCTGAAGCTTGTGAAGATGATGAACTTCTCTTCTTGCAAAATTTCTTCTCTACTAGTTCCATTGAGATCCAGAATCCAACGGAAACTGAAACCAATTATGTCAACAATTCATCATCCAAGAATTCAAGTTCACTTGGCCTTATTCAAAACAATGGTGGAGAAGAAGAAAGAGCAACTAATGGCCATCTATATTCAGACCTTTATCTCTCTTATCTATTGAATGGAGCAACTCCTTCTCCAGCTACTGATTATGGATATGAGAATTATGCTAATGGGATGAACATGGAATTGTTGGTGGATCAAAAGAAAGAGATGGATTTGATAGAGATGGTAGCTTCTTCTTCTCATTTCTCTCAACATTAGTCAATGGTTTTATTTTCATAGCATGGATTGGACTGGTTCGACCGGTCGGGTTTAGAATAATGGTGATGGTTTATCATAATGGAAAGTGATAGAGATGGTTTCTTCTTCTTCTTAGCATGGGTAGGATTGGTTGAACCGGTCCGGTTTGAAAAGACTGGTGATGTGAGATATAATTAGAGTAGAAAGTAGAACGTGATCGAGGTTGTTGTTGGGTTGGTGGAGAATAGAAATGGAAGCGTTTTTAGTTTTTTGTTTTATGTTTTGAATTTGATTTATAGTAAATGTTAAGAGTAATATAATGGTTTGTGGACAAATGGTGAGTGTCTTTTGTTTTCAATGTTTGCTGGACGCAATCATTTTCATTTATGTTGGTTTTCGTTTCTCTTTCGTCATTTTCTTCTACTTTTCTCAACAACTTCCCTTTTTTTCTTATAAAATAAATTAAAAAAAAAATTCTTTGAGAGTTATGTGTTGACGGAAGGTTTTTGTTGGAATAATGGACAAATATGGAAAGAGAAAGGGATAGTCTTTCTCCCTTTCAATGCAGGATGAGATGCTTCCATATATATCCAAAATCTCTCCATATTTTTATTTTTTAAATCACTCATAAAATAATTTTAAATAAATTTATAACCTCTGCTACCAACTTTGGTCAAGTAATCATCAGCATATAGTGCTTGTACAAAATATTGGGTTTAGAAAGGATACTCGCTGTTTATGAGAGTTTTTATATAGTGTATGATGAAGTTGTGTAACAGGTCATTATATTCTATGTAAAGTTTAGTAACATCTGTCATTAATAGTAATGTGACATCTATCAACTGTAATTTGCCTCTTAAATACTCATAATATGCAACTGTTTAATGCAAGGGGGAGGAGTAGAGAAACTGACTCCAATGGATGCAACAGAGGTCCTAGCAAGCAAATGTGCAAGATCATTTCCTGATTTTCTAACAAAGGTGAAGTCACAATTAGAAAAATAGTGACTAGCCTCAATACAGTATCTAACTATCATACCAAAGGGAGATATAATAGAAGAGACAGAAGAAGGCTTCGATGGAGCATGGAAGAGGACAGCACAATCAATCTCCATAATATTAGCCATATTTGAATTTAGGCCGAAGTTACAATTCATCCCTCTAAAATTTGACCCAAAAAAAAAATTTGTACAATGTCCCCCTAAAATTTACAAATTGTATCAATATCACTTTAAAATGGATAGATCCATTATTTTGATTGTTTTCGTCAATTGATTGCTGAAGTGATATAAGTGTGACACGTCAACAAATGTATTACTCCAATTTGTAAACTTTAAAGGGTTAAACTTCTCTTTTTGGAATACTTTAGGGACTTTTTAACACTTTCAATTTTATCACGTGGCATTTTTTTTTTGCATAATTTTGATGACATGTCAGCAGTTAACTAACGAAAATAGTCAAAATAATGAATCCGTCAGTTTTAGAGTGACATTACTCAATTTGTAAATTTTAAGGTAATACTAATGTAAAATAAATATTAAGAGGTTAATTATTTTTTTAATCAAAATTTAAGGGATGAATTGCACCTTTGGCCTTGAATTGAATTAAGAGTTTCGGGTAGGGGTGAGCATTTGGTCGGTTCGGTTTGGTTTTAAATTGAATCGAAAATCAAAATTCATAAAATATAAGAATCGAACCGAAACCGAACTTTTTAGAATCGAGAATCGAATAAATCGAAATAATTTCGATCGGTTCGGTTCGATTCAATCGGTTCTGGGTCAATATAGGCTTATTTTTTATTAGGCTTTTAACTTATATAGATTAGTAAATTAAATTAATTTATATTCAACAAAATAAATTCATTTAAAATAACTAAAATTAAAATAATATACATAAATTTATTATATTATGTCTATAATAAATACTAATCAAAATATTTTATTGGATTGAAGGAAGAAATCAGATTCAAAAAATATTTTATGAGAAAAACAATTGTTATCTTAGAAATTGTTTCATTCAATTCTAGAAAAACTGGGGAAAAAATTTTTAATCCCTTATATAATTTTTATCCATTTTTTTAATTTGTTCTAAAATATTATTCATGATATGCAAAATCTGATTCTTAAACTATTGAATTTGAAGAAATTAATTGAAAGGGGTATTTTTAGTTTTTATCATAAATGCAGCGATTGAGTCAGCCCCTCTTGTCTGGCCTATTGGCCCTGCACCGGTTTATAAATTATAATAAAGGCTATTTGTTCACAATCTAATCTTTTATTATTATTATTATTATTATTATTATTATTATTATTATTATTATTATTATTATTATTATTATTATTATTATTATTATTATTACTGTTTGTTTGAATTAAAATAAAAAAAATAATAACACATAATCGTTATGGATTGACAGAGTTTTAAATCATTATAAACCCTTTATTTCCTTCCAACAAAGAATGCTATAAAAAGTTAAAAATCTTATTTTAATTTATGTTAAAAAGCCTTACCTCACTCTTATTCCAAATGGTGTATAATTGAGTCAAATCTCTTTGTGCTGGCGAATAATAAACCTTTCACTCTTAAATTAATTAAGAAACTCATTGAAAAATTTCTTTTGTTGTGTGGCCAAAAAAGAAACATTGTTATTAACGTAGAAAATACACTCAATTACCAATCAAGCTACTATTTTACACTGACAATCATACTTTAATTAGTTGTATATGAGTTGTGCTAATCATGTGAGTACAAAATCCGATATTAAAAATGAGAAAAAATAATTAATTGATACATTATTATTATTATTATTATTATTATTATTATTATTGAAATGTTACTTGATAAATATATTTGGCTAATTGAGAATTTCAGTTGATTTTAAGTCTTCGTCAATAATTTAATTAGAAATTTATTCGATTGAAAGTGTAAGAGATCTCAAACTTAATTTCTCTTAATAGCATTCTTATAATATAAATATTATTCATATAACAACAAAAAAAAAGATTAAGTAAAAAAATTAGTGAATTAAATTTTTGTATAGTAAAAAAATATTAAAACAAAACTTTTAAAGTAAAAAAATTAAAAAAATAAAAAACAAAAAAAATTAAAGTAAAAAAATTAGTGAATTAGATTTTTGTAGATTAAAAAAATATTAAACAAAACTTTTAAAGTTAAAAAAAATGATAAAAAAAATTAAAGTTAGAAAACTGCCTTCAAGGACCTGCAACAATTTTTATGTGTTCCACGCCACCCAGCTAACTTATATTCTTTGAAATCTTTATACTATAAAATATATATATATATATAAACTTTAATCGGTTCGGTTCCTTTGGTTTTTTAATTTCAAGAACTGAATCGAATCGATAAAATCGAATTTTTATTTCGGTTCAAAACCAAACGAAACAAAAATCAAAAAAACCGAATCAAACAAACCAAAATCAATTCTATTTGATTCGGTTTTCGATTTCGGTTTGATTCTACATACCCATAGTTTCGGATATACGTGTATTTTTAAAACAACAGTTATTATTAGCTAAATTTATAAATAGAAATATAATAATGTACTCACATGTAAATTTTCAAAGACATAAGACTTTATATATGCTTTTTATTATAAATAGAGTCAATTATATTTATATATGTAAGAAAATTGAAAAAATATTTTGTTTAGAGTTGTTGATTCAATACATGGATTAAAGTATAAAATGAAGCTTTTTCTTTTTGCTTGTTTATTAAATTTATTATGTATATTTTGATTTTTCCATTTCAGAAACTCTTCTTTCGTTGACAACAGAGTGGCTGTGGATATGATTTTTGGCAAATGCTCTATAAATCCCTCCTGCATCTCTCTCATTAATCTCATTCGCCGAATCTCGAGAAACTTTCTAGCTATTTCTTTTCATCACATTCACCGGAAAGCTAACTTGGCAGTGGACTTCCTTTCTTATCTCGCCTTATGGGTTCTCTCATAATATCTTACACTCGGAAATTTCATGAGATGGATAATTGATTCTATCATGATTCTATTGGAGTCTCTTATATTGGTTAGTATTCTGCTCTTGTGAACTTTGCTCCCATTCTTTTACCAAAAAAAAAAAAAAGTCTGGTTGTGGGTTTAAAGGAATTGATGAGCTCATATCAAACTCGGACAGTCGGACAAATTCAGGCCGACTTAGGTCATTGCCTACTAATTAGGCCGTTAGGGAGGCTATTCTATTCAAAATTAAGGATAAAACAAAGAAATTTTATCTTGTATTAATATTTCAGTAGTGCCAATACATTAATCATTGTTATTTTCTGAGACAAAACCTCTTGAGAGATGAATAATTTTTTGTAAAATGAATGTATAAAAAGACGTACTATATTCAGAATCTTGTACGTAGGCTTATGTTTCTCGAATCAGATAGCAGTATGCAGAAGCCATGTCACGGCTTCATTCTCCTGTTTTTCCTTTGCTTTTTATCAACATTTTATGTAGAGACTGATTTTGGGATCAACCCATTTTGGCCCTCGCAAAGAATATCCCAGCAAATAAACCTGAGACAAATATGCTTCAAATTATAGATCCATAGAAAAATAATAATGTGTCTGAAAATAATTAATTATCCTCAAGTGTATTGACTTTATTACCAAATAGTATGCTGAACAAGTTTGATAGGCTGAGAGGAACATTGAACAACACCAGACCAGCAACTGAAATAGGAATCTTGTTTAATGAACCCACCAGACTGCAACAGGAGGAAAACAATAACAACTTGTAATACAAGCAAATTAAGACATTGAAAAGTTGTAATTCACGCTTATAATCTAAACTCTCAACAGGCTGGCTCAGGGTGTTTACTTACAAAATGATGATCAAGAACATTACTCTTAGACACAAACATAGGGTTTCTTTACTTGTCAGCAAGAAAACATCATCATATTGATGGGAACATTCACAATTACCTGTAAGTTGTGGGACCAGTTTGATGTAAAAACCACATAGAGGTGAAGCTAATTGCAAGTCCAAGTAATCCACTTGCTGTTGCAGCAACCCAGAACATTGGTAAATTGATCACATCTCTGCAGAAGTAAATCCACATGCAATAGAGCTTTAGAAACGCTTCTGGCATGAAGAGAAACTTAAGTAACAGATCTGACATTTTCTTACGCATTCAATACATATTCCCATTCGCCAAACAATGGAATCAAGAAAATGGCAAATGGTAGTGACAAAAGATTATTTAGCAACACCATTGAAATTTCATTAAGAGATCCGCCTCTTGTTGACTGCTTTGCTTTGTCCATTACCTTTCGCAGGGTGAGCTGTGATACAAGTACAGATTGCTGCATATTAGTTTGGAATTGTATGGCATAAGTAAGATTGCTGAAATTACGGATGATTAGATCTGCATACAGAGTAACTTGCTGTTAATATGCAATTCGAGATTTGCCATGCATAACCATTTGCATCAAACGAGAGATCTGTGATACCACTGCTAACGGCAGAGATGAGCTGCAAGCAACGTCATGCTCGTCTCAGAAAATATCTGAAGTTTATTAAAAGGAAAAATAAAAGCAAATGAACAAGAACCTGGAGAAGTTAACAAAAGTGCAGTTCAATTATGAGCAAGGGCACACAACTACATATATTGGGACTGATAGGCACAATCTATTGAAGGAATCTATCTTATAGATTTCTCATAGTAGGAAGATATTTTAAGCATGGTTTACTTTATGTCTGGTTTTGAACAGATAGTAATCCTGGCCAGCAATGTGACTCTGGGTCAGAAATTTAAGATATTATAGTTCAGTCAACCAACACGACACAAGTAAGGAATGTTGTATACCATAAAAAACATGGCAGCCCACACTTTCTGATTCTGATGTTTCCGGAAAATATATAACTCCCCAACTGCTGTCAAAATATTTGTTACATTCTTCAGAATTGTCACCATTGCAACATTTATGTATCTCAAACTGAAAAGAAAAATGTACCAGAATTAAAGGCACAGGATTGTTAGAAGACAATACAGGTTGAAGTGTAACATCTCACAGAGTACTTTTCACAGCTATCTCCAAACTGCAGTTTTTTGACATACCTATACATCCCTGATATTAGCATTCCAACAAAGATGGCATTGACAGGAAGCCAGACCCTTATCAATTTCCAATTAAGCTTTTCCAATGAAACTGCTCCACATAAACTTAATACAGCAACAAGCAGGCAACAAATTAAATTCTGCAGAAAAATGAAGTAAATAGATTAGGTCTATTGTGTTTTCATAACCATGCAGAAGGAAAACAGAGGATCATCCAACAAGTGACAGATGTGATAAATTTTATGCCAAGTAACACTCAGCAGTTTTACAATCATTCTCAGTTGGCTAGACCAGGTTCATGTATCATGAAACGAGTAAATAATACAATGACATGTAGGATAACTAATCCTTTACAGATATGAAACCATTCGTAAAAATTGTTCTTTTACATAGCAACAAGTTATTGTCTTGTTCCATCAATGAAAATACAAAGCAAGTCTAGAAAAAACAGATAATGGAAAGTTAACATACTTGATAAAACATAAGTGATATCCCTGCATTGAAATTATAAGTTGATAAAACAACTTTGTTCAACAAAATCATGCTGCAAGAAGAAATGCAGTAGGCAGTTCCAGATAAAAGAGGTCCTGACTTCCTTGCTGATCCACGTTCATGCTTTTCATCTAAATCAAACGAACCATCGTCACTATGTTCAACCTGATTCACTCTAATGAACCTGCAGAAGTAAAATGCAACGCATCAAACTGGCAAAATAGCACAATTAAGACACATTGAGTAAACATTCTACTCTAAATCCTGCTTTATGCAACGTTATGCAAGGTATCACACCATAATTGAAGGCATAAACTGGGAAGAAGAAACAACAAATTTCTCATCTAGTCCATAATTTTATTCAAACATCAAGGCAATAATAGAATGCCATATAAGGAAAGTGATTTTTGCTTGTTCTTACATGGGATTCTATCACTGACTCAGCTTATGATCAATTTTCTAACATGACATACTATGGCTGGTTTATCTCATGGACAAAATGAATAATCAAATTATGAAAGGAAATACTGATTAATGCTAACCTGTCACCTGTAGCTCTACGAGCTGCATTTGTTTTAAATTTGCCAATTGATTTCTTTCCTTGCTTACCCATACCATTCAGAATGCTGTCTGCTCCATTAATTATTTCACCTGAAATCTCCTTTTCGTTGACTGAAATAAACTCTGCCTCCTCACAATCACTGGGAATTACAACTTCTAACTTCAAATCAGACATTTCACAACCTGCAATGCATATATATGAATTTCTAAGATAAATTTCTTGTTAGGATCGATGCGCTATTTTGACAATAATTTAATAGCAATAATGAATAAAATAGCCAAAGTATAAAGAAAATTAATGACACACAAATTTACGTGGTTCGGCAATGTGCCTACGTCCACGAGAGAAGAGGAGCAAAAATTCACTATGAATAAATAATAATACAAGTGGAGTAACTCTCAACCCAAAACCCAATTACACCCGCTCACAAAATGCTCTCTTATTAATTAGAGCAAAACTCTCTCAATAACTATATTTTCTCTATTTTTCTCAATGTCCTAAAATGAGAGTAAACCTCTCCTTTTATAGGCATGAAGGTGCCACTATGTCACCTACCAAAAGTGAAAGAAAAATATATTCAACAATTTGGTTACTCTCCAAATTCAATTTTGCTTCTTTCTTCATCACTTTCAACTTCTAGAAGATATTAAAAAACAAATGAAGCAACAACTTTTGACAAACAAAAAATTGCCTAAATTCAAGGCATTTGACAAATCTCCACCTTGACTTGAATTTTATCCATAGTGAACTTAACTCCACCTTCTCCAAGTAAGTTTAAGTGCTACGTACATACGCCGATCAAATCCAAGCAATGCTTGAACTTGGTAGTAGGAAGAGACTTTGTTAACATATCAGCTGGATTGTCTGCAGTACCAATCTTTTGAACTATAACACTTCCTTTTGAGATAATATCACGAACAAAATGGTACCTGATGTCAATGTGCTTTGTTTTTCCATGAAACATCTGGTCTTTGGTCAGATGTATTGCACTTTGACTATCGCAGAAGACAACAGTCACCTGATGATCTGAATTGAGCTCATTGTATAAGCCCCTTAACCAAATAGCCTCTTTGATTGCTTCAGTCACTGCCATGTATTCAGCTTCTGTTGTCGATAATGCAACTGTAGATTGCAATGTAGATTTCCAACTGACAGCACTGTTACCAAATGTAAATACGTAGCCTGTCAAAGATCTCCTTTTGTCGAGATCTCCTGCATAGTCAGAATCGACATAACCAACTAAACTGCTATCACCATTACTAAACTCCAAACATGTATCAACTGAGCCTTTCAAGTATCTCAAAATCCACTTCACTGCTTGCCAGTGAACTTTACCAGGATTTGCCATGAATCTACTCACAACACTGACTGCATGAGAAATATCAGGTCGAGTACATACCATGGCATACATAAGACTACCTACTGCACTGGAGTATGGAACATGATACATGTATCTTTTCTCTTTATCTGTATGTGGTGATAGTGCGGCTGAAAGCTTGAAATGAGCAGCTAACGGAGTACTTACAGGCTTTGCATCTTTCATGCCAAAACGCTCCAGAACTTTCTCAACATATTTCCTTTGAGTGAGAAATAACTTCCCTGCTTTCCTGTCTCTCTGAATCTCCATCCCGAGAATCTTCTTTGCTGCTCCAAGATCTTTCATCTCAAACTCTTTACTCAACAGAACTTTCAGCTTTTTAACTTCAGAAGTATCCTTTGCAGCAATCAACATATCATCAACATATAACAATAAGTATATGAATGACCCATCAACTAACCTTCTGAAGTAAACACAGTTGTCATAATTACTCCTTGAAAAATCATTGCTGATCATAAAGGAGTCAAACCTCTTATACCACTGCCTGGGAGACTGCTTAAGGCCGTATAGAGATTTCTTCAGCAAACAAACATGGTCCTCCTTGCCTTCATGCCTAAAGCCTTCTGGCTGTTGCATGTAAATTTGTTCTTCAAGTTCACCATGTAGAAAAGCAGTTTTGACATCTAACTGCTCCAATTCCAAGTCATACTTAGCCACCATAGCAAGCAACATGCGAATGGAACAATGTTTCACAACTGGTGAGAAGACATCATTGAAATCCACTCCTTGAATTTGTTTGAACCCCTTTGCAACAAGGCGAGCTTTGTATCTTGCTTCTTCAACGCCTGGGTTGCCTTCTTTTTTCTTGAAAACCCATTTGCAGTCGATAATCCTTTTTCCTTTTGGTGGTTTCACGAGCTCCCAAGTGCCATTCTTATGCAAGGACTCCATTTCTTCCTGCATAGCTATCAACCATCTGTTTGAGTTTACTCCTGAAATGGCTTCTGAATATGTGGCTGGTTCTCCATCATTGTTGATCTCCTCAGCTGCGGACAAAGCATAAGCCACCAAGTTTACATAATCATTAAATTTTACTGGCTTACTTATTTCTCTCCTTTCTCTATTTTTGGCAATAGAGTATGATTGCTCTAGTTCAACTGAGTTGGGCTCTGAATCATCTTGCTGAGAGCTGGATGGTTGTGAATCCGACTGTAAGGTAGAAACTTGTTGAGCAAGATAATCTGCAACATCTATCTTCTGCCTCTGACTGGCCTCCTCCTGCTTATTAGAACTGCAAGGTACCAATACTTCATTTTTCGAGTGAAGCATGGAACTTTCGTCAAATGTGACATCTCTGCTGATTATAACTTTGGATGATTTTGGACACCAAAGTTTATATCCTTTTACCCCTGATGGATATCCAAGAAAAATGCACTTCTTTGCTCTCGGTGCTAACTTGCCATCATTGACGTGCATGTATGCTGGGCAGCCAAAAATTCTCAAATTTGAATAATCTGCAGGTTTGCCAGACCAAGCTTCTTCTGGAGTCTTGAAGCCAATTGGAACTGATGGAGAACGATTGACTAAATAGCAAGCCGTAGAAACAGCTTCAGCCCAGAAACTCTTTGGTAATCCAGCATTTGAAAGCATACATCGTGCTCTCTCAATAAGAGTTCTGTTCATGCGTTCAGCAACTCCATTTTGCTGGGGTGTCATGCGAACTGTGTGATGCCTCACAATGCCTTCATTGCTGCAGAAGTCATTGAACTCTTTTGCACAAAACTCCAAGCCATTGTCTGTCCTCAGCCTCTTTATTTGCCTTCCTGTCTGCTTTTCTATCATGGTTTTCCATTGCTTGAATGTGGAAAATACCTGATCCTTGTGTTTGAGAAAATAAACCCAAACCTTCCTCGAGAAGTCGTCGATGAAGACAAGCATGTATCTGGCACCACCTTTTGATGGAACTTGTGATGGCCCCCAAAGATCAGAATGTATGTAATCCAAAGTACCTTTGGTTGTGTGGGTACCTGTGCTGAAACTGACACGTTTTTGCTTTCCAAAAACACAGTGCTCGCAAAAATCAAGCTTGCCAGTATTTTGTCCACTCAAAAGACCCTTATTGCTTAACAAGGTCAAGCCCTTCTCGCTCATGTGGCCTAGCCTCATATGCCACAGTTTGGTGATGTCGGTTTCAAACATTTGAGTAGAAATTGCAGCAGCAGCTCCTGTAACTGTGGCTCCTTGCAGAATGTAAAGACTTCCAATCTGTCGAGCCTTCATAACCACCAGAGCACCTTTGCTAATTTTCATGATTCCACCTTCACCTGAGTATCTGCACCCACCAGCATCAAGGGTGCTCAGAGAGATGAGATTCTTCTTCATATCAGGAACATGACGAACGTCTGTCAAAGTTCGTATCACGCCATCATGCATCTTGATTTGGATTGTGCCCTTGCCAATAACTTCGCAAGCTGCATCGTTGCCCATCAAAACAACTCCACCTGCAAAAGATTTATATGTGGAGAACCAGTCCCTATTGGGACATATGTGATAAGAGCAACCTGAATCCATAATCCAATCATCTTTGAATCTGCACCTTTCACTGTTAGTAACTAAAAGAACATCAGATGTGGACTCATTTTCAGCAACACTAGCTTCGGCGTATTGTTCTTTTCTTTCTTCATTTGATTGTTTATTTTTCAACTTATAACAATCAGCCTTAATGTGCCCTTTTTTATGACAATAGTTACAGATCAAATTTTTATGTCTAGATTTTGACCTAGACCTGCTACCGCCTGAATTCTTATTCTTAGGCCTTCCTCTAGTAACAAGACCTTCTGCTACATTATCATCTTTACTACCGACAATCCCTTTATCGATTATAATTTTAGAGAGTAAAGCTGTCTTAACCTCCGTCAAAGACACACTATCTTTTCCATAAAGCATTGTGTCCCTAAAACTCTTATATGACGGTGGTAGTGAGCACAACAATTTCAAAGCAGCATTTTCATCATCAACTTTAGCACCAACATTTTCTAGACTTACTAAAATCGATGTATATTCTTCAAGATAGGTTTTAACAGAAGTACCTTCCTGCATTTGAAATGTGTAGAACCGTGTCATGTGATACAGCTTGTCGGTCAGGGTTTTGGACATGTACAAGGACTCCAACTTCGTCCATAAGCCAGCTGCTGTATCTTCATTGATAACCTCCTGAAGAACTTCATTTGACAAACAGAGCTGAATTGTGGAAACTGCCTTGTTAATGATCTCCTCCTTTTTTTCTTCAGTCATTGACTCTGGCATTTTATCCTTTCCCAATAAGGCTTTCTCAAGCCCATTCTGAATTAAGATGGCACGCATCTTAATCTTCCACAAAGAGAAATTTACGTTGCGATCAAATTTCTCAATATCAAATCTTGTAGCTGCCATTACGAACTTCAAAAAAAATAGCTCCAACTATTCCACGTGAATAGTAACCGTACACGTGAATAGTAACCGTATGAATAGTACCGTATGGATGAACAGTAACTGTATGTATGAACAGTAACTATATAGCTGAACAGTACTATATACGTGAACAGTATCCAAGGAAAAATCTTTTCTGATGTGGAAGATCAGTTTAAACTGCAACCACAGAGCATACTAAGAAAATACCTTGGCTCTGATACCAATTGTTAGGATCGATGCGCTATTTTGACAATAATTGTCAAATGCCTTGAATTTAGGCAATTTTTTGTTTGTCAAAAGTTGTTGCTTCATTTGTTTTTAATATCTTCTAGAAGTTGAAAGTGATGAAGAAAGAAGCAAAATTGAATTTGGAGAGTAACCAAATTGTTGAATATATTTTTCTTTCACTTTTGGTAGGTGGCATAGTGGCACCTTCATGCCTATAAAAGGAGAGGTTTACTCTCATTTTAGGACATTGAGAAAAATAGAGAAAATATAGTTATTGAGAGAGTTTTGCTCTAATTAATAAGAGAGCATTTTGTGAGCGGGTGTAATTGGGTTTTGGGTTGAGAGTTACTCCACTTGTATTATTATTTATTCATAGTGAATTTTTGCTCCTCTTCTCTCGTGGACGTAGGCACATTGCCGAACCACGTAAATTTGTGTGTCATTAATTTTCTTTATACTTTGACTATTTTATTCATTATTGCCATTAAATTATTGTCAAAATAGCGCATCGATCCTAACAATTGGTATCAGAGACCAGGTTCGGAGATGGAGCCAATGGTGGACTGCATTGTGTGGGAGGGTCCTCGATTTGTTCATGCGATTGGGGAGATTCGTGTTTGGTGCCTTGTGTCGAAAGTCTTCCTGGTATTGTGGTGGCCAGGCGGCGTGTCTCGTTGATTGATAACGGCGGTGCAAGATGATTTGACGGATCAAATGAATTATCGCTCGAGGGGAGGACATAAGCTGTGGGAGGCCCTCGGTAAGTCCTCGCGATTGGAAAATGGATTATCGCTAGAGGAGAGACCACGTGTTGTGTGGTCCTTGGTTTGAGGGGAGGATTGTTGGGATACAATCCAAGTCCCATATCCCACATTGGAAAATTAAGGGAGAAACACCTTGAATATAAGTGTGTCCACCTAACTCCATTAGTATGAGGCCTTTTGGGAGGAGCCCAAAAACAAATCCGTGCGGGCTTGGCCCAAAGCGGACAATATCATACTAATGTGGAGTTAAGGGGATGCTTGGCGGTCCTAACATTTCTCAACATGAACAACACCAAAGAGCGGACAAAACCCCAAAATAGATTAGTGATAAATTCTGAATGAAGGGTTGAATTCCACACCAATTAGAAATGCAAGAACTAATTTTTATTTACTTTGAGACAAATAACCTATCAGAAATCCTGAAGAAGTATAAAATTAAATGAAAACACAGAAAGCTTAAAAGGCTATTGAGATAAAATCATTGCTGAAGAATCTGAAAACTCATGAGAAAGACGTGAACTTTGTGGAATCTTTTTAAAGAACACGCAAAGCAGCAAAGGGAAGCAAATCGAAACAAAGTTAAAGAAACCATAGCAATGATTGAGTAAATTATCAGAAAATGACGAAAAGAGAGGGAAGGACAGACCCAGAAATTCCAGGAGAGAGAGGACACGGTCCATGCAGATGGAATAATACAGTGAAGGGTACAGGTTCCGAGGCTTCGAAAGTCAAAGGAATAGCGTCCATTACTCAAGTTACGAAAGAAACACACACCCAGATAGAGATTTTTAGATATTTTTTTATTGGGATATGAAAGAAGAGACTGAAAAACAGCAAAGTTAGGGGATCGATCAAGATTCAGAATAATGATTTCTTTTTTTCTTTTGAATTGTGAGCTCTTTGCGGGCAAAAACTGGCTTACTTGTTGGCGGTTGCACGGGGTTGGAGGTGGAACAGTTTCATGGGCCAGGCTTTAGCTTCTTTGGACGTTTTCTCCTTCATATTTAAGCCCATCATAGCCTCATAATTAAGGATCCAATTGGGCTAACCAATTTGGGCCGAATTGGATAAAGATAAATGACAATTATAAATGTTGAGCTGGATTTAATAGAGTTATTGGTTTTTTTATTGGATTAACATGCAAAAATATTTTTAATATTTAGATATATTCAGAAAATTATTAAAATGGTGCAATTTTTTTTCAAAAGTAACGAAACTATTAGTTTATTAACCATATTCCGTTTTTTGACTATTGACCTAAATATATCGTACAATTTTGATAAAATTCTATAAAACTAACGATCATATCATTTTTAGGCAAAATTGTATTTTTTAAATAACTTTATGGACAACATTGCACGTAATTAAACATTAAAAAAATTGCTATTTTTGTTAAATATTAAAGACATTTTTGCAAATTTGGCCTTTTTTTTAATTGATTTGAGTTATTGAATTCGGTGAAGCCATGACATGTTTGGAGAAATTTATTCATGTTTTCAATTATAAGCTTTTCAGTTGATGTTCATCATAAAACAATCTATGCATAATCATAAAAGAATTCTACTCTAAACTTGTTGTATAGAGTTGAGTATTAAAACAACGGCAGAAAAAGAACAAAGAAACTTAAAAGTACAGTTTTTTCTTTTACTTCGCTCAGCATTTCTCTGCGGCCTTTAATAATTCATTGGAAAAAGACGTTACAGATTCACGTTTTGCGACTATACTATATACCCGTCTAGTCATCTCTATATGATTTAATAACAAATATTCGTGTAAAAATATTGACTAAAAACTTTATAAATAGGTAATTGATTGTACTCACACTTTTACATACAGAAAAATAATTCTACTCACTTTATAAATACAAAATTGATTGTACAGTGTTGATGACAAGATCTAACTGATAGTTCGGAATAAGTCCATTTTTATAAGGTGTTCGGTCACATCGAATAGTATAGATTTATTCAATTCAATTAGATTTCAGAAGGTAAGAATTGTTTTTTAAGTATTTTACTCCAAGTCTTCTAAATGGATATAAATTTTAAAACCTATAAATAGAGTCAGGATTAGATATGAAATTTTAGGTTTTTTTTAATTAACTCACCATCATCAAATTACTGACTTTATCATTGGAGTTTCTTTAATCGAAGAACTCCAATCGGTTTTTTTTTGTATTTTCAGGTGACTTGTTTGGGACCAAGAACCCAATTCCTTTGCCCAGTCATTAAGTGTTATTTTTTGAGGTAACAAGTTACTGATTGAGTTCATGAATTTATTAAAAATTGCTCAATGAAAAAAAAAAGGTTTAAATTGAATCCATTAGCGGTAATCAATTTAGGGTGCATTAGGAGAGAATTTTATTTTTGATTTTTACTTTTTTTTTCTTAAAAATAAAACCAAAATATTTTTGACGGATTTATTTCCGTTTTTATTTCTGCAAAAATTTAAATAAGTAATTTTCATACCAAAAACATAAAATAAAAATTTTCAAAATGTGATTTTTATGATTTTATTTTTATCAATAATTTAATTACTTTATCCTTATTATCACTATCGCATTGTCACTGCTGCCGTCGTTATCGCCACCACTAGACTACCGCCACTACTACCATCACCATAATGTCGTTGTTGCTACCACTACCACCATATCGCAGTCACTGCCGCCACTGTTGCCACCACCATCTGATTGCCATTATTGCTGTCACTACCACCATCATTACCATTACTGCTGACACCACCACCACCACTACATCACTGTTGCTGCCACCATTATACTATCGCCACTGCCACCACTACACCACTGTCATTATCATCAACACACTGTCACTATTGCCATTGTCATCGACTTTACCGCTTTTGCCGTTATCGCTGTCATCGCCACCACTACCACACTGTTACTTCTGCCACCACCACCTCTGTTGTCACCACCACTGAAATCATATCATAATATACATAGAAGTGACAAAATTGATCCAAATCCAAAATTCAACCTAAATCCACAAAAAAAAAGATCAAAATTCAATTCAATACAATTCAAATAAATATTTATTGAATAAATTTAAAATTGATCCATTTTATTTTTTAATTCAACCTAATTCAATACCCTACTAAACCAATTCAAAACTGATCAATCCTATTTTTCAACCTATTGACTCTGTATCCTATAAATTTTTTATAAAATTCATCTTTTTTCTTCCTTCTCCTTTCTTCCCAAATCCCTAACCTCTTCACTATGATATCCACCTCTTCACTATCGACGCCGGCAGTCTCTGCTTCTCCTTCCATATGAACTCGCCGTTCACTTGTCTCAGGTCGCCGTTCGCCTTGGTAAGGAAACATAACAGTGAAATTTTCTTCTTAAATCAGGCGCTGCGTAGTATTATTTATGGAGATCAGCCCAGAAACAGGTTTGTGAATATGTGATACAGGTTCTATTTATGTCTCCTTTTTCAATTTATGACTTCCCGTCTTTTATTACTTGGAGATAAAACTGATGTTTTTTCTGTTCAAATAATGGTTTTACAGGTTGGATCTATATTTACCAGAAAATAGAGATGGGAAAAAGCCAGTTGTTGCATTTGTAACTGGTGGTGCCTGGATTATTGGGGTAGTAACTTAATAAGCTCCTCACGTTTCCATCAAAGTTACCATCAATTTGCTGGATGAAATTAGTTTATTTCCTTTCAATGCTCGGTGTATGTTGTCCTACATTCTTTCTCCATGGGTAACTGGTCAAGAATTACCGGTTCTTTAATTCTGCATACCAAATATTGCCAATATCATGCTGAGATCAGTGCCACGTTGATCGATAATATTAAAGAGCTCAAAGGGATATCTCGACATCCCAACTCTTGGCATTGGTTTTGATGGTGCTGAGTTAATGGATTCAGTTAATGTACAAGTTTATAGAATATCACCTCTCTCATTTGTATGTGAGTGTTTAAATGAGAAGCTATAGAAAATATTACTTATGCTTTTCGCAATTTCCCTTTGTTTTTTCGTTAACCCTTTTAAAGTAGAGGACAACAACCTACTGCTAAGTGCCAACAAGCTTAAAGTAGTTGGATTGGCAGCTTTAGTTTGAAAATTTGTATTTACTGGCCCATCGAAATTTGAAACTCTTCAAGTTAGTGAAGTCTCCTGCTTATTTAATTTTGCTGCTCTGCATCGATATTGTATACTGTTTTTTTTTGGTTCATTGCACATTAACATTTTTAAAATCAACAGATAAGTATCAGCAGAGAAAGTGCCTATCCAGTATGGTGGCTTGAGTGTGGATTACTGTGACTGCAACCCAGAATTCATTGTTGCCAATACTGCAACTTAGTTATAGTGAAACCAGCAGGTAAGTCAAATGAGTCTCAATGCCCTTGTTTTGAGTTTTGAATCTTTGCCTTAATTGTGCAATGAGTTTTTGTGTATGTCCTCATTTCTTCGATCTGTAGCTCTTGGTTTGAATGTTCTTTAATTTAAAAAGGTACCCAACTTGATTACTCATTAAAAAGTCTCTGATATCAGAGCTTATAATTCTGTAATAAATAAGATTAATACGAATAAACTAAATATTGTTAGTTATTGGCTTCATATACCATTTGTTATTTTGTACTTGCTCATTGTTTTCGCTTAGCTATTTACATTTATTTCTTTTCTTAACTTGTTCTTTTGGCTATGGTTGACGTGTGCTTCTCCAGCTCCACGTTACTTTGTAAAATGAAAATTTGAGTAATGACATTAAGCCATAGGTTTTCTTCTATGTTGTTTGCTCATTTTGCCAGCTAAGAGCTTTCTTGTTATTTTGATTTTGGGGGATTAACAGAGCTAAGATAAAGGAATTGATAATCGATCGGTATTAATGATCTGATAATTAGGAAAAGAAAATGAACTGAACATCAAATTTGGTGGCATGGTAAATTTATTGGGGAAACATGTCCTGTAAATATTTTTGGATGGTTACATATGGAATTGATTGGCATGTTTTTGAAGTAGTTTAGAAGTAAGCCTTTGTTTGCAAGTAAAATGGATTTATTGATTGCTAATCGTGTATGCTTCATATTTCGGTTTGAAGGTAAAATTAATACACTTTTTTTATTTGTGTGTGTGTCTATACATATATATTTATATACTAAATATTAATATTATTGCAGTTGAGGAGGAATTTTAAGATATCGAGGATAAAGATATTAAATTTTCAAGACTAAATTAAAGTGTTGATTTATCATCAGTTAAAGGATAATTTTTATTTTGTTAGACTAATTTTTACTATTTGTATATTCAATATTTGTACAGATTTTTATTTTTGAAATAAAATTAAATTATTAATGAAATTTTTATTTTTCTTTATATATCAATTTATTATTTATATTTTATTTTTAATTAAATA
Organism: Excoecaria agallocha; assembly: GCA_037975025.1. Lineage (NCBI taxonomy): Eukaryota > Viridiplantae > Streptophyta > Magnoliopsida > Malpighiales > Euphorbiaceae > Excoecaria > Excoecaria agallocha. Next base: position 414,876 of record CM075821.1, read on the forward strand.
TTATTATTATCGAATCTATTAATTAATTAATAAAATTTTATAATAATTTGCATTAAATTTATGGATCGATCCAAATTCGTTCAACTCATTTAGATTTTAACCCATTTATGATTCATATTTTTTGATCCATTAATGACTCGTTCATTAATGATTCAACCTAAATTTTTTCAATCCGTTCATTTGACACCTTTAAATTAATATATTGATTATATTCTAATACAGTAATAGGTTAAAAAAATATTAATTACTTCTTAATTCAAAAATATGAATTGACTGCAAAAATTGTTTTTTCGGCTGATAATTGGTTATCAAGTAAGTTATCAATTAAATTATAATAGTCGCTGATAAAGTTTTATATTTTAATTTATAGTCCTAAAGTGAGAAAAAAAAATTTAATCTAATTGAAATTTGACTTTCTCTGAATAGAATTCTAATTCCTACTCCTTGGCCGCCAAGCTAATCTCTCCTTATAAATAAAGGGCTAATTATCAGATTTTAAATATGATATTGATAATAAAAGATTTGCTCTTGCTCTTCAATATTTACATTTTTCTCTCAATTATTTTTACTGACTTAAATATCAAAGTATTTTTTATTTTATTTTGCAGATTTGCACTCGTAGATAAATTTCACGTGCAATTTATCAGTCACAAAGAGAAATTCTCCTAGCACTGAAAAGACACATTAAAGTTATAAATTAAAACTTCATTATTAGGAAAGATAACAAGCATGGGTTAGTTAAGTCAGGGTTTATAAATTGTCAACGAATTACTCCCTTCATTTTTTTTATCAGTCACTTTTATTATTTTTATTAAAATTAAGAAATAATAAATAAAATTAAATTTAGTATTAAATTACGCGATTAATACTAAATTACTAAATTTTATTGGTTCTGACTTTATTGAAAAAGAAAAATAAATTAAAAAAGCAAATTAAATTACATTAAAAGTCTAAAAGTGACATATAAATATAATTTAAATTTTACTAAAAAATAACAGATAAAAAAAACGGAAAGAGTACAATTTTATGATACTCACGAGAGAGAAGTTAAATATTATTTGGGCTTTAATTATTACATATTTTAAAATGAATCATATTTGTTGCCGATTAATTGAAAAAAACTAATAGGAATTAGTTAATTTGAATTTTTAATTATAGTTATTAAAATTAATTAATTAATGCTACAAATTCAAGTTAGTATTACATGCTACAGAGTTAAGATTTTTACTTTATAAGTTATCCTAAATAGATATATTGATGGGTCCCTGTAGCTTAATTATGCTGTAATTTGGTCTTAAACTTTTGTAATTTTACACTAATTCGGACTTTTAGCTCTCCCCTACATTTATCTCCCACGATTTGGATTTGTCTTCAGTTGATGACTAAAGTTTAATATTGGTTTGTTTATTTTACATATTATGAATTTAGTTTAAAATATTAAAAAATGTGCGTAGTTATATTCAATTATATTTTTATTTTCAAAATTTTAGATGTTATGAAGTATGATTTAATTGAATCTAACTAAGGAGTAGAAGGAAAAGGAAATGGAGATGGAGATAGAATTGAAGATGAAGATGAAGATTGATTATTAATGAGGTTTGTTCATCATGTTAAATGAATTTATTTTAATTTCTATTTTTGATATTATATGGATTTATTTGGATATTTACTTCTTAAGATAATTTATTTGATTTTTATATTTATAAACTTTATTGGACTTAAAATTAATATTTTTATATTGATATTTGGTAATTAATAGTTTTTTATGTATTTTTACATACTATATTTTTTATTTTTTTTGTAAATAATTATATTTAAAAAAATAATAAAAATTTCAAATTAATTCGATCGAACCAATTGATTCGTGACTTAGTTGACAAGCTGAGTCGACATCCGAGCCGACTTTCAAAGCATTGATTATTAGTAATCAAAGCTCAATATTAATGGGAAAGCATATAGTACTTGAGTTAATGGGGTGCAAGGAAAAACACAAGTCATCTCTAAGACTGGACTAAGACTTTGTCAAGTCTTTGAATAAAAGCAAAATTAAGAACACTTTCAAGACATTCACATAATTAATATTTAAGATCAGGTAATAAAGCAATAAGACCGATCAACACTTTAATAAGTCCTTGCACTTTGCAGTCAAAAAGAAAAAGACTATAATTATATATTTCCACTTATTAACAGACAGAAAACTATAATTATTTCCACTTAATAACAGGCAGAAAGCTGGAAGGAAAGTTCATGCTTGCAATAGTGTTAAGCCTGTGGTTGAAGTTAATAATTCGAAATAGCTTCTATAAATATAAGGTAATCCATTGCGAAGTTGCACGTACATTAAACCATATACTTAGCTTTGAATTGCATAATCATTGCAATGAGTGCTGCTGCTACTTCTTCTGAAATTCCTTTCCTTTGGCTTATCCTAATACCAACCATTATTAGCTGCTTTGGCTTTTGCCATGGAAGCTTACATGCTGGTTGCATTCCAATTGAGAAAGAAGCTCTTTTGGAGTTGAAACGTGACCTTGTCGATATCCGATCAGACTGATGGGATGTCTTGTTCTGTGTTATTTTCTAGCTCATATTACTTTTTTCTGTTAGCAGATTTGGACAGTCTCAAATACTATTGGACAAAAATGACTGGGCCTTTAGAAATGTAATTTATGTAGTTATCATTTGTCCCCCTCAAACAGGTCCGATCGAACGAAGTGCATATTTGGTTATATTGACGAGATTTTCGAGTTTTCTAGAAACGCCTAATTTAAGGAGTCATATCCGCCAATTTTGGGCAACCATTACGCATTTAATGCTTGCACATGTGTCAAAGGCGACGCTTCGTTTGCTGGTGTGCATTTAATGTTTGCTCATGCGTTAAAGGTGACGCTTCGTTCTTTGCTATGCGTTCTCATTAGTTGGAGATGTGTGACGACCGCTTAAAGGAATGTTTGGAGAATTTCAGAAGCTTGAAGTCTATAAAAAGATGGCTTTAAGACGACTTCGTCTCATTCTTTAATCATCCCTGGCAGGAGTGTGAAGCTCTTGTCGCGTTTCTTTGGTGAGATTAACTGATCAAATTGCTATACAAAATACTTTTCGCCTCTTCTTATTTTTTTATCAGAGATGGTATCAGACTATACAAAGCCTGTAGATTGGCATTTTCTGAAAGCTTACGGAGGTCGTGGGCTCATGGTTTGCCCTTCGAAACTCAAGGAAGGAAAAGTGATTGAAATCCCTTTACAATATGATCCTCCCACAAAGGTATCTGTAACAGTTCAACCAAGTTCTATGGCGAAAAATAGGGGAACATCTGAAGATGAGAATAGTGGATCATTCATTCGGCGCTTGAAGGCATGGTTGCAGCAGTTGAATATCATGAGATTCTCCCTCCTCATGGGGAGCCAAAACAATTTTCTGACCACGCCTCTTTCAGTGTGCTTCAATTTTATACTGTAATCTTGATTAGATTCTGTGTACATTCCGTTGTTTCATTGCCAATCGGCCAATTGAGGCCAATGTAAGGGTAACGAGCATCATCAAGACTGTCGTCATGTTCGGTGTTGTCAGTGTCAGACTTTGCTGCCTTTTGATTGATCGGACTTGGTGATGTTATTAAAACATAGTCAGCCGTCTTAGTTTTCTAGCCCATTGGCACAAGCCAACGCCTATACTCTCCATCTACTTTCAGTCATATCGCCGCTCACCTACTCAGACTGCCGGTTATCATCTCCCCAACGTACTCAAGTACTCCTCCCCTAAAAGATTTCCTATAAATGGCCAAAAACACAATGACACCAGGTATTGAACTCTGAAGACTCTTTTCCTCCTTTTAGCACTTACTCCCAAGTTACTGACTTAAATTTCAGAGTGCTAACGCCTGAATCAGACCGAACACTCCGTTTTTTTGTAGGTCCTTCCTTTCACCTAGCCTTCGAACTGTCAGTTGCTCTTCTTACCAGATAAGACATTTCCAACTTTATCATTTTGCAATTTCAATTCGAAATAAAATTCTATCAATGTTTGTCTTGTGTTATTTGTTAGTGGCTGCTTTAAATTACCCAACAACAATCTCCATACATAACATTCATGTTTGCTGATGACCAAAAATCCAATCTACTAAAGGTAAAACTTCCAACAACCATGGACAGTTCACTATGTTATCAAGAAATTAACTAATTATCACTAAGCAAAAACCTTCCTTCACATCCCATCTGAAAATAACTTGCTTATGATCCATCGACCTGCATGTATGCGTATTATTTTAATAATAATAATAGTTTTGTTTTAGACTAATAGAAATACTAAAAATCCTCATAGCAGAACCTGCTTGGATGGTCCGATGGATCCAAGTAGCAGCCTCCTGTGAGTCATGGATTAGGCATGCGATCGATACTCCTGAGATTCCAAATATCATCATCCCAAACATCACTAAACATTTCACTGCAAGCTTTACCCATATACTCAACATCCCAAATGAGCAACCAACTTGAGCCCCATGACATTTGCTCATCAACAATCCCCCTTAACCATGGCAATTCCTCGCAATTTGTTACAAAACTCTCTACCATTGCTGCTACTGATTCTCCATTACCCTTCCTCTCCTCTTCCACTTTCTCATCATATACTCTCTTCCCTTTCCTTTTAGTGGCTGAGCCTTGGCCCTTTTTACTAGCTCTCATACTCTCACCCCTTGGCCTCTTCATTTTCCTGAAATAAAGTCCGTTGCTTTTTGTTCTAATTTATAACAACAGCAAGTGGGGTTCGCAGGGGAGAAGAAACTTTAGCTTCTGGAATTTGCAACAGTTTGGTGAATGGTGATGGGAGCGGTTTTGTCAGAGTGTCTGTGATTACAGAGGCACGTGCCACATATCTGTACTTTTAAGAAACCTTTTGCAGAGCCAGCTACAGCCAGTTTTTGTCATGCTAGACCTGTTCCCAACTTGTTGCCCATATTCATTGAATTTTCGGAGTTAAAGACACTGGTCTGGGTGTTCAAAACACACCCTCAATCACCCAATTAAATTTTGCCATGTGTGTTTCGTAACCAAGTTGTCATTTCTTTGCTCCTCGTAATACCTCAATACTGTTTCCCAGTCAAGTTGTTATATTTCTTTGAGCACGAAACCATGATTTTATTTTGGCAAAATTTATTTTCATGTCTTCAAATTCAAGTTGTTAATATTTTATATATTGGACCTCTTTATAAAAAAAATTTAATTAAATTCACTAACGGATAGTGATAAAATTTAAGCTATCTCCGGATTAAGGCTGCAAGTATTGGCAGTTGGGGGGCAAACAATTCATTGAATTTTTAATGTAAACCCTTTTTATTTGGTGTGTTTATAGGGATACGAAATTGATTGAAATTTTCAATAAAGTTTAGAGATGGTGACCAACTAGCGTCTAGCGCTAAGTTCGATCTTTACGAAATTTCAAAACGGATCTTAATCTTTTCATCTAAATTAATCAATTTATTGCTGTTTTGCTTCACCCAAATATACACTCTTCTTTATTCTTTCTTATCTTTATTTTTGAACTATTAACTACTCTTTTTTTTATCAATCATTTTTATTATTTTCATTAAAATTAAAAAATAATAAATAAATTTAAATTTAATATTAAATTACGTAATTAATATTAAATTATTAAATCTGATTAATTTTAATTTTATTAGAAAAAAAATAAATTAAATTAAATTAAAAATCTAAAAGTGACAAATAAATAAAATTTAAATTTTACTAAAAAATAACAGATAAAAAAATGAAAAAAGTATATAAATCACATTATCTTAAATGTTCATATATATATATATATATATATATATTATCTTACTTCTTTTTTTTCCAAAGTAAAATATCTTGCTTAATCCATAGAAAAAAAAATGTTACTTAAAGTAGTCACAAGTTGTAAAATATCTTTGCTTAATATTTGAAATTTAAATTTTAATTGGATTTTTCATATTTAATTTAAAAAGAAGAAATGAAAAATGGATGGAATTTATTCAAATTAATGTCATTAAAATATATAGTTGGCCGCGATCTCACAGAAAATAATCGTTATTTTATTCTAAAGGGGTGGGTAGAACGGAGATCCCTTCCTGCGCTGTCAATCATATATTTTTTTCGCATGTCACAACTTGCAACAAATATCGTATCAACACCCTAAAATTTCAAAATTTTTTAATTATTTTTTCTACAATTTATCTTGCAACATTAAATTTCTAAGTGTTTATTATTGACCCTGAGAAAAACAACTAGCGAGTGTAGAGTTTAATTAATAAGTTAATATCAAAACTAATAAAAATTTAGACACTCAATGTTGATTTAATAGCAAAAATTTTAAAAATTTTTTAGGCTTTTATACATATAAGTAATCATATATATTTAACACACACATATATATGCTAACAAAATTCAAATCTCTACCTCTCTCATAAACAACATATAATAATAAAAAATTTGAATATAAATATTGACAAAATTTTTATCAAAAATTTAAGCTGTATTTTAAATTAAATATAATTTAGGATTAAAATTAACCACTTTTTTTCCTAAACAAGCCAAACTTTCATTAGTTAGAATTAGAAATTACATGAGCTAAAAGAATCAATCAAGAACATGGTTGGAATAAAGTCAGGCCGGTGGCTTTAGCAATCTTGAACCAATAGAGACAAACTATTAAATTATCTTCTAAAGTAGGCATCAAAAATTACTAGAAAGTCAAAAGAAAAAAAAAATATGAAATGTGTTTTCTTTTTTGTGGTATTTGTGAAAAAATCCCAAAAAAATTCAATCTGATTGAAATTTAATTTATAGTCCTATATTGAATAGAATTCTAATTCCTACTCCTTGGCCACCAAGCTAATCTTTCCTTATAACTAAAGGGCTAATTATCAGATTTTAAATATGACATTGATAATAAAAGATTTGCTCTTGGTCTTCAATATTTATATTTTTCTCTCAAATATTTTTAATGACTTAAATATCCAAGCATTTTTTTTATTTATTTTGCAGATTTGCACTCACCGATGAATTTCACGTGAAATTTATCAATCACAAAGAAAAATTCTCTTAGCACTGAAAAGACACATTGAAGTTATAAATTAAAACTTCATTATTAGGAAAGATAACAAGCATGGGTTAGTTAATTCACGGTTTATAAATTGTCAACGAATTACAATTTTATGATAGTCGTATGGCAAATTACACTTGAAAGAAAGAAAAAAAAAAAAGAAGTTAAATGTCTTGAAAAGAATTAATTTTTAGTTTCTTACTGAACAAAATTAATTGTAAAAATTGTTTCTACTGTTTCAGTGTCACGTTAATGGACTTTGTTAGAGTTTGATGTGGGAGCTGGAACTTGGGCCTCAGAAGGCCAGAAACTCTGACAAGGTAAGCACCTAAACTTGGGCTTTACAAACCAAATACATTGTTTAGAAATATAAAGTTCAGTTTTGTAATAGTTGTAATGCGATTGTGAGGGCTTTTGTTGCATGTTTTGTAATTGTTGTATGATATCATCAATATAATTATGATATAATTGCATCAAACAATTGAAGAATTTTATCATACCACCTTGACTCGTTGTTTTAGTCCTTCTCATAAAAAAAAACAGAGAAGCTATAATAATATTGGTGTTCCTAAGTTTTAGAGGTGGCAAAATTAACTAAAATCCAAAATTTAATCCAAATCTACCCAAAAAAAAGGATTCAAATCCAGCCCAACCCAAATATAGGTGCCTCCAAATATCTTGCAAAGATATTAATGAAGTCACCACGTGTCAAAACTCATTAAGGCACGATCGAAAACCGAAGTGTCGAGAGGAGAAATCAACAGTCAAAGCGCAAAAAACAAAACAACTGCCATTAAATCAGGAAAAGTGAAACGACGCTTGACAAAAACATTAGAATGACTGATTGATGAAAAAAATTGCTAGGGATCGATCTACATGAAACAGGCGTTCATGTGATTAAAATCTTATCGCCATGATGCAATCAACAATCCTATCACGTAACTTCGCTTCCCTCTTAACCGATATCATTTAAAAATTTGTTTGCCCATAGCAATTACAAAGTGAAGCGACGAAAGATGGCTTGAAAAGCCACGACTCTTGATCTCGGCAAAAATGATTGATCCCCTAAAGAGGTACAGCTCAGTCCAATTGACTGTCTGTGGGAAGGGAAACAAACAAAGCTAGTGACTATCTGCAATGCCTCACGTACGTAGCCCTTTGATAGAGAAGTTAGAAAACGAACCCTGAATTATAATCCATGATTGTAAAAAATATTTTGCAGGATAAAATTTTAAGAGCATTCTAGCCTCTCAAGGCTGATGATTTATCAATTTCGATTGACGATTCATTCCGATCGATGTGTCAATTTCAGCCTCTCAAGGCTGATGATCTATCAATTCCAATCGATTATTTGTTCCGATCGATGTATTAATTCCAACCTGTCAAGGCTGATAATTTATCAATTTCGAACGACGATTTGTCCTGATCAATGTATCAATTCCAGCCTCTCAAGACTGATGATCTATTAATTTGGATTGATGATTTGTCCCAATCGATGTATCAATTTTAGCCTCTCAAACCTGATGATCTATCAATTTCGATCGACAATTCACCCCAATCAATGTATCAATTCTAGCCTCTCAAGACTGATGATCTATCAATTCTGATCGACAATTTATCCCGATTGATGTATCAGTTCCAGCCTCTCAAGGCTAATGACTTATTGATTCCTATTGGTAACTATCCCCATCAGTTTACTTAACATGCTACGTCCAAATTCGAAGCTTAAGGAATTCTAGCGTATCAAACAAGCTAACGCAAGTGCAACATCACCTTTTCGATTTTTCATCGAACTGATCAATAGGGAACAAGTGATAACACCCAAAAATATAAAAGGGCAAATGCCTAAAAGCTCCAAAAAGAGCTCAGGATAAAGGCTCATATAAGTATTGTCAAATGGAAAACCAACACAAGGATCGAGAACGTCTGATCAAACTTGACCTCTCCCTAACAGGCAGAAGTTGTGTCCGATCAGACTTTATCTCTCCCTGACAGGCAGAAGTTGTGTCCGATCAGACTTGACCTCTCCCTGACAGGCAGAAGTCGTCTGACACACGCTACTATCTAGTCGCTGCAACCTACGAAAATATGTCATACCTACTGAAAAGTAGAACAACTATTTGGCACACTGCTCAAAACTTTTCTAGCTCTATAAATAACAGGTTCATTTCTAAGGACACATATTCTCTCTCTAAGTAATGTTAATTCTCTCTCTAAAAAGGTTTCAGTTCCCAACACTAACTTAAGTATAAGAGTATTGAAATCCGGGACAACCTGACTAAGCACCTTTTTTGCAAGTTCTATCAACGACCTTCCAATCAAATTGTCCCTACCTTTTTAGGCTAATTATTTTATTCACCCTAACACGGAGATACCCCTCTATATAGAATTTTATGATTTATCACTTACAATACATGAAAAAAATTGAAAATTTGCTTATTATATATATGATAATCAGAGAGTCAAACTTTATAATCGTATACGACATAAAATTTTTCAAACAAAAATATATTAAGTTGACTGCTAGATAAAAATATGAGTCTCAATTTAAATATGAGTCTCGATTTAAATTGATTCCGTTAACGGTAATCAATTATATCTAATTATAAGAGAGTCAAACTTTGTAATTGTATACAATATGAATTTTTTTCAAACAAGAATATATTAAGTTGACCATTAGATAAAAATATGAGTATGGATTTTAATAAAAATAGAATTGAAAATGCATATATTAACAAAATCACAAAAATCCAAAGCATAGGCACTAGCGGGAAATAATTTACATATATGATTGAACATCAAATTCGAACAAAAAGAAAAGAAAAACACTATATAGGTTAAATTATATATCATGTGAAAATGGGATCCACTCTCTAATAATTTGGGGAAATGTGGGATTGTGTTTTTTTTTTTTCCAGCATAAGATCATGTGAAAATTTAACAAAAAAACATACCATCACTATCAAACTTTCACATAATCATCACAACCCACTACCATATAAGTAATATTTAAAATAAAATTAAAAAAAAAAACATTAAGTCACCAAATTTAGACTCACACAGTATACACAATCACAAAGCAAGGAAGCACAGCCCTTGGATTGAACACAAGTAATTCTTCTTCATCCAATCGGGTATGGATCCGACCCGTTCCTCTCCCTACTATTGAATCAAATCCTCCATCTTCTTTACACACTTCCTCCTCATGATCCAACTCGGATCCAACCCGTCCCGCCACGACCCGACAAACCAGCATAGCTCTTTTCACGTTCATGAACTTGAATTCTTCTTCAATGTCCTCAGGGATTGCCACGTGTGCTCTGTAACTACTAGATAGTGTAGAAATTCCGTCCATCTTGGGTGAGAAACCCGACTTGATAATCCCGCAAACACTGCAGTATTGCTGGCTGCAGATGCTGGAAGTGCCATTTTGCCCCAAACCACACATGAAAGTTGAGCAGTAAAACCGCAACAGCTCATTGCCATCAGCTATGCACCTCTCGTCCCTCTTCTTTACGGCGCCGTTTCTTGCTGCTTTAGCCTTCACCACCTCTCTGTACTCTTCAAATCTCGAGAGTATTTTGGGGCTGTTATGGATCTTCAAAACCCGATGGATTTCTGGATTTTTCTCTTTACAAGACCATCCTGTTTTGAAGATAATCCGGACAATATTCTTGCCGGAATCGCCGTCTGAAAGCTCCGATACGGCGTGCTTAACCGCTTGGTGCTGCTCAAGGAACTGGGGCTTTTGAAAGATTTCTCCGCAGGCAGTACAGGGAAAGATATCGTTGCGCAGAGGGAAGAACTGATCGACGGTTGAGATATTATCAGACGGCGGCGGCGGCGGTATTATATCTGAAAATTGATGGTCTTCTTGTGGAACTAAGGTGACAATAGATTGATGAGATGATCTTGCGGAGGTTAGAGTAGGGACTGGCGTTGGACTTTTGGATGAGAAGATGCGTTTCAGATATGACCAAGAGGAAGACAAAGCTTTATTAGTTACTCTCAGGCGAGATTTGGAAGTAGAGGAAGAAGAAGAAGGAGAGGGAGAAGAAGAAGCTTTGCGTTTTTTGGAGGGAGATGTGAAAATGAAGCAGCCAAGGTGGAGAAAGAGGAGAAGAACAGAGAAGAAATTGTTGAAGACAGAAGCTATGGCTGCCATTGATGGTTAAGGAGTGAGCTTTCAATGGGGCATCGCTAGAGAGAGAGAGAGAGGGGTTGAAGAAGAAGAGAATGTAGAAAAGGAGGCTGATTTAGGGTGGGGGCTTGGAAGAATAAAGGTAAGGGTAGGTGGAACGCAACTTCATTTCATATATTTGCATATATATATTTTTTCTCTATATATTAATATATTATTGATAAAAAAAATAAAAAGGTAATATTAATTACCTTAGATATGAAGCATAAAAAATTTATGAAATATTTTGATTTTATCCTCACGTATTTGTAAATTAGTTTATTTTTAATAATAAAAAATTAGTTTATTTTTTAAAATTAATTTATTTTTTATACATATAAACATTTTATATTAGAATATTTTGAAACAAGAATTAATACGTTGTATACTTAAATCATAATAACATACTCAGAAAAAATTTAATTCGGAACTGGATATAAATAAATCGAAGAAATTGAAAAAAATAGAAATAATAGGATATAAATATATAAGAAACTAAATAATTGGAGAAATTTGAAAAAATAGAAATAATAGGATATAAATATGTAAGAAATTTATCTATATTTAATAGATAGATTTTATTAATGCCAAGCATGTAACTTTTGGATTACTACTCACCACCGTTTTTTTTATCCGTCACTTTTATTGATTTTATTAGAATTAAAGAATATTAATTAGACTTAAATTTAGTATTAAATTACTTGATTAAAATTAAATTATTAATTTTAATTGATTCTAATTTTATTGAAAAAGAAAATTGAATTGAAAAAAAATATTAAATTGGATTAAAAGTCTAAAAGTGATATATAAATAAAATTTGAATTTTGTTCAAAAGTGACACATAAAAAAGAACGGAAAGAGTAACCGATTATGAGCTATAATAATTATTTATAACGTCTATTTTTTTTATGTCTGCTTAATTAGTTCAGAAAACTATAGTTAAAAAATAAGAAGATTTTTTTTTTTCATGAAAGTTTCATGGAAGAAAAAAAATCATATATTGTTATCCAATAAAAAAATTTCTTTATATATATGAAATTGATAATGAAAAATGGTACTTCAATATTGATTCAAGAAAAAGTTGGGTAAGTAAAATCCGACCAAATATATAGTATCAAAATATTGGATTTTTTATATTCTGACTAGATTTTGATGGAAAATCTAATAATAATAAGTTACCATACATGCAAAATTGAATAAATTGAAGATAGACTCTATACAAGTATGGTAAATAAAAAATAAAATAATTTACTTAATGAGTTTTATAAATGATAATATTACAATTCTCGGCAATATTATAAAAGGAAAGAAAAAAGGAAGAAAAGAAAAATCTTGTAAAAGAAGACGGTTAAAATAAAGTTTAACCGAAAGAAACTGTCTGCCATAATTCGAATTTTCAGCCTACTTTAATGAGTTAGGGCAATATAAGGCAGGCAGATCAAGCAAGGAAGAATGCCAATTATAAAATTAATCATAATTTATAATATATTAATTACAAATTCTATCTAATTATTCTCCTTCAAAGGAAATTTGGAGTTAATTAAGTAGAGTATTTTGAAGCCAAATTTAGTCTTTTAAGTAAATTCATACGTATGGGCTTCTAAATTACTCCTAATCTCATCTAGATTTTTCTATTAATATATTCTCTTGCCCAATTTTTTATCATGAATTTTACATGTATGACCTATTAATCTATTTAATTAAAGTATGTATGGATTAATTAAGCTAAATAGAGTGATAAAAAATAAAAATCACCACCTATGTTATCAAATATCATCAAATATCGCCAACTAAATTTCAAATGACGATAATATTTTACCATCTAAATATATAAAAATATTGAACAGCGTTTCTTGTTATATGTTAATATTAATTAAAGTATAGATGACAAATTATTATCGTTATTTAAGTTTAATTAGTGATTTGAATTTTTATTATATTTAAAGTTCAGGTGTTGATTTAAATAAGATAAAAATTTTGGTATCAATTATAAAATTAAATAAAATGTTTTTTAGGGACATGTACACGTGGAAGGTTCCTACCTGAGGGGCCGAATCATAAATTTAAAACTACAATAGATTCGTTTTGGGCTGTGCAATAAGTTAATCTCTGTGTAATAAATAGGAAAACCTTACGATCTATACATATATTTCTCATTACACTTCTTCCCCACAACTTCTCTTTGGAGAATCCAATGCCAGCACCCTCACATTTTTTGTCGGCTAGTTTTTACTAATCTTTTAATTGCATTTCTAACCAAAAACTTCCTAAATATTGCACAACAATTATCAAATTATAACAAAAGCTCATATATTAATGCTAAAACCATAAATCAAACGAGCAAAATCACCGAACACGTAGTTGAGATTATGAGGATTTCTGCTAGTTTAATCAGTGATTTTAAGTTTGAATTTTGAGAACGCAGTTGTGTTAATCTCAGGTGAAAGAGCTTTTGCGGCCCTAGTAGTTTTATCCCTATTCGAGTGAAGATTAATTTGATTGCGATGGTTTAAGTATCCGCTTAAGATATCTCATGGTTTAACAAAAGAAAAATAATAATAATATATCAACCCAGCAAAAATATAGAACCATAAAAATTAAAATCTAGGAATTTTCTTTTTCTCTTGTTCTTTTTTTTTTTTAACAAAGTGATGATATTTAAGATATTATCATTAGTGAATGCTAAGTGCAAAATTTGCAAATAAAATATCAAAATTACCCGCTTAATGCCAATATCAGCATTTTAGGAGGCGTTTACTTACAGAAAATAGTTTTCTGTTTTCTATTTTCTTAGAAAATTGGAGTATTTATTTTCCATAGAAAATTTAAAAAATGCGTTTATTTATCAACAAATGAAAAACTACAGTGTTTATTTTTTTGTATATATATATATATGCGTACATACATACATACATTTATATATGTGTGTGTGTGTGTGTGTGTGTGTGTGTATATGTGTGTGTGTGTGTGTGTGTGCATACTTACATATGTGTATGTATATGCATATGTATGTGAATATATGCACATACATACACATTATTTATGCATACATACATATGTACATGTATGTGTATATATGCACATACATACACATGTATTTATGCATACATACATATGTATACATATGGATATGTATATATATGTATGTACATATATACACTACATATATACACATGTACATATATACACATATATATGTATGTATGTATGTATGTATGTATGTATACACATACAAGCACATACAGATATATGTATGTATATGTATGTGCATATGTATATATGTATATGTATTTATATACATAAATACATATTTATATGTATAAGTATGTATATAGATACATACATGGATGCATGCATGTATGTATGTATATTTGTATATGCACATGTATGTGTATATATGCACATATATATACATACATATACATATGCATATGTATGTGTATGTGTGTATATACATATCCATATGTACATATGTATGCATGTACTACATATATATGCATGCACATGCATATACTTATGTATGTATGCACATACAAAAACTTACATATGCATGTATATGTATATGTATATGTATATATGTACATATATATGTGTGTGTGTGTTAATATTATTTAGAAAATTTGGAAAACATCTTTTATTAGTTTTTTAATTTATTCTTTATTTTGTAAAACTGAAAAATTCATTTTCTGTTTTCTATTTTAGAAAATTAACGAAAATAAATACGATTTTCATTTTCTATAGAAAATTTTTCTGAAAAATTGGAACAGTTTTCTGTAAGTAAACAGACCCTTAACTTCTTTTGGATTCTTTTAAGCTTTAACGCACGTGAACACCTATCACGTGATTTTCTTTTTTCATATTTTCTTTTGAATTGTTTAATCTTCTCACTTATCCTCAACATGCAATCCCAGAATCCAATTGCAAGCTATTAATTTCTTATCTAGATGCATGCATAACCCTGGATTAATTGGCCACGACAAATCTCTCTCTCTCACACACACATATGATTAACACATAAATTCTTTCTTAAACTATCACTATTTATCAAATTTACTTTTTAAAGTAATTGAATATTAAATTACCTAATTAAACTTATTGAAAATATTATATTATCTCCTATAGAGATACATGTCAGTTCACAATCTACACACATCAAACAGTAATATGAAAATTATTTGACATGTTTAATAAGTTTTAGATGGATAATTTAATATTTTCAGTACTATAAGGTATATTTTTATATTTTAAATAAGTTCGAGTAGATAGTTTGATATTTTCAACAAATTAAGTGGGTAATTTAATATTTTTAATAATATTGGGTGTATTTTTTACATTTTAAACAAGTTCGGGTATAGCTAATATGATATTTTCAACAAGTCAAGAGGACATCTATTATGAAATTAGTTCAGAGAGAAAATTTAATAAATAATAATAATTTAAAGGAAAATTTATATATTATCCCATATATATACGTATGGACGATTTCTTTATTTAAATAATGGCCTTTACTTCGATAAATGGAAAAAAACTATTTATATTTGTTTTGAAATTCTATTTTTCACTTGAAATCATTTTCAGAGCTAAAACATATATTAAAAGTGTTAATTAGTGCAACAACTAAATAAAAAATATTAACATAATTTTTAACGAAAGTGGAATATTAATTTAGTATATGGTGGAAGATAGAGATATAGGCAAAGCAATATGTAGATTTTTTTTAATGGCTATTTATTGTGGCAAATGATGAATGTCTATAACTTGAGCAACCATGGGACCAAATTAATTAAAGCAAATTGATTTAGAATTGGAGATTAATTAGGTCTTATTTACTGCTTATTATAATGTTAGATTAAAAATTCATGTCATTTAATCAATTTGTCAATTTATTCAAACAAATTTTTTATTACTATGTTTAAATAAATTAATTTGAATTGATGTGTTTTAGAAATTCGAGTTTAATAGACTGCTCGGCAATATCCAATACTATTAAAATAAAATTTATATAATATTTCTTGATTACCAAGTGAAAGTAGTATTGAAAAAATTTAAATAAATACAAACCGAATTTTTTATTGTGTGGGATTAGCATGTTAATTATAATACAGCAATTGAATAATTAATTGATAATTATGGACAATTAGATATAGATAATTATGTAAGTGAGCAAAATCTTAATTTGGGTTGCTGCTGGGAAGTCTTTTTCAGTATTTAACACAAAGTATGAAGTTGCTGGTTGGTAGGCGTTCATGTGATAAAGGATAGAGATTTTTTTACGTACTCTCAGAAAAATAATTTTCAACTAATTTTATGTTCTCAAAGCATAAATTATATTTTTGTAATATTGCAACATATGTACTATCAGTTTAATTTACGAATAAATGTATGAACTTATTTAGATAATAAAATTTTATGTTAATAATTTGCCTTACTAATATAAGATCGAGCCAATAATTTGTTACGTAAGAAATAAAACCAAATTACATTTTTAAAATGCGAATCAAATAGTATTTTTATAAGGAAAACTTTGTAAAAAAAAGTTAGAAGTAGAGTTGTTATTATATTTATAATTGATAAATTCTGATATTTGTAAAAAAGAGAGCCATGTATTGTGAACAAAATGACGCTGTAATAGGTAGGTAATGAATGAGAGAATAGGATCTGGTTAGACTTGATAAGATTGAGATCCTGTAAAAGAAAGGTTTGTCCAGTCGGATCAAGCGCGAGTATTCCAATGATTAAGTTAATTTTAAATTTTTTAAAGAGAAAAAGAGAGTGTTATGCAAGATATGTAAATTTATGTTGTGTTTTGGAGATGAAGTTGATAGATAATGAGGTAAGAAGGGTCCATCAAGAGACTATCTTAATATTAGAGTAGGCAAGCAGCGAAATAATATTTGATAAGCAGTGAATAAAATAATGACCTGTGTTCAGAGCTTTTGACAGAATGAGACCATATTGACTGATCGAGCCGTTCGTGAATTTTTGATGTGTATCTGGCAGTATGCGAAAGGCATTGAGATGCTGGACCTCTAACAACTATAGATAGGTATTCATTGTGGACCATATGATCTTCGTAGGGTACTGTATTGCTTTTTGAGTGGGCCATAATAATCTTCTATTTGTTCTATAAATATTGTACTGATCCCTCAATGTCTCACATTTGTTTAATATACCCTAATTAAATATTTACCATTTGCTGTGCTTAGAATAATTAAATTACTTTGTTTGCTTTAAAATCCTAATGGTATATTTTTTGATTTGTTTGTTAGATTTCCTAGACTAAGACTTACATATATTATATATTATATTTTTTTATAACTGTCATACATTGTGTTTTGCACAAAAAGACATATCCTTTTCTTGATGTTATGTTACACTATCTCAAGTATTTTAATTAATAATTTTTGAAAAACAAGATAAAATGATTGAACTTCATTTTTCTTTACAAAAATGCTTTTAATCTTTGTCAAAAAAAAGTAAATTTGCTTCTAGTATTTAGTTACGGACAATTTTATCCCTAAAATTATCAAAATAATGCATTTTTGTTTCTTAAATTATGAAATCGTTAGTTTGGTTGTATTTCGTCTTTTTACGGCTGATGTGAATATATTGCAAAATTTTTACGGAATGATATCAAACTAATGATTTCCTTATTTCAGAGGTAAAATTGCATTATTTTAATAACTTTAGGGGCAAAATTTTTTGTAACTAAAAATTAAAGATGAAATTGCTGTTTTTGGCAAATATTAAGGATATTTTTATGCATTAAGCTTTCTTTGATTATTTGTTATTCGAATAATGGACAAGAAAACATTTGTAAATATTTGAAAAAATATTTTTCTTTTTATACGAGTATGCCTTAATCGGAATATTAGATTTTAAATTGAGCGAATAAATCATTTGATAATTTATATGAAATAAATTATAATATTTTCCATTTGTTAAAACTTAAGTTTACTATATAAATTATAAAATTAACCTTCAAAAGCTTTTTAAACTTTAATTTCATCTTAATTAAGTCTATATTCTCGATTTTAATTAAAAAAAATTTCTAACATGTATGACCAATATGGTCAAACTACATGTCAAAGTTTTTGGAATGATAATAATATCATAGGAAAAAGCATGGCAATGACCCAATATCTAAAAATTGACTTGGACTATGCATTGACTTAAATTAGAACTAAAAAAAAAAAAGATAAAGAAAGAAAAAGAAAGTGTGTTTACCCTTTCCTTGCTTTTAAGCTTTTAACATTGTCCACTAGGATTGAAAAAACAACCCAAAAAATCATTAAATCGGTAATTAAAATTAAATTTATATTTATCTATACAGTTAGCAAGTTCGACTGAATGCGGGCGTAAATTTTAATATTTAAAAATTATGATTAATAAATTTAGACTTGAGCTTTATTAATATTTGATTAGCCAGTCGTTATATACAATTTTCTATATATATAAATAATTTTTATATTTTAATTATTACCATTTTACTCTATATAAATACGAGTATATTTCATATTTTAATCACCAAAAATTATACTAATCAGTAGTAAATTAGTATTGAGTTGTTTTTTATTATCTTACGAAGCGTTCATGTAATTTTTATTATTTTTATATTAAATTTTAATGTTTTAGCGTTTTTTATTTGCATTTTTATGTTTGAAATTTTTTAAATTTATATTTTAATTTTATAAATGCATGTTACTTTTACTAACATAAAGTAACTGTATATATTTAATTTTGTAATATTTTAACAACTGTATTTAAAGATTAATCGACTAGTTAATAATAGAATAAATTTAAAGATTAATTTTAAAAAATTAATATTAATAAAATCAGCATCTCTGATCCCACTTTTATTTTCTCTACTTTCACAGTAAAAATTAAAAAGAGAAAAACAAAAAGACCACCGACACTGTTTTATGCTTGCTAACCATGTTGTCTTTTTGTTGGTCGGCCAATTAAATGCATATATAATAGTACTATTTCTCATAATTTTATTATTATTTTTTAATTTAGCAAAAGAATGTGAATTTGACTGTGCATAATAGTATCAATTTTTTTTTTATCAAATCATTTTAGATTATTTATACACATTTTCCCGTTTTTAGCATTATTTTGAGCTCGATTTATAATTATAATTAAAATTAAATTAAATTAATTAAAAATTAAAATTTGATAAAAATATATAAATTACAATTAAACTGAATCTTAATACTGACCAAATTGATAATAAAAAATCTCTTATATCACTAATAAAAAATTTAATCAATTAACAATTTAAAAATTTTTATTAGAAAAAGATGACATAATTTTAAAATTTTGATTTTTTCAAAATTTTCAGTTATTACCGTACTGAATCAATAATAAAAATTTATATATTTTGCTACTCGAAATTGAATTGATTATTTAAATAAGTCAAAATTCAATTCGATTTTATGTTAAAACTTAATTAACCATGTGCACTTCTTGTTGGCTACATTTAATTATTATTTAATTTTTATTAATTTCTTAAAGATATGGTACAATAAATGGGAAAAGGAGAAATTTAGTATAACCAACAAAAATTGTTCATGGATGAAAAACAATATATATTTCTTTCTTTTTTTTTTTGTGAAAAAGGGGTGTGAAATTGATTTGGCATACTATTTTCAAACACTCGCGTTAAGCTCTAATATAATGATAAATGTGGACAATAAATTGATGGCACCAATAATTCGCAACGTATTTTTATTTATAAATTGAGTTCATTTATTATTTTTATATTGAAAATATTGTTTACAATCAATTTATTTAGGAACATTTTTATGGCCATAGTTATTTTATATTAATTTTTTTTTAAATTAGGGTATTTTGTTGACCAATTAAAAGAAATACTTACAATGAGTATCATAGTTTGTAACATATTTTATTATTCATAATATATAGTTAATTATGATTGGCTAAGATCAAATTCTTTAATTTGGGCATGAATTGTGGAATGGACTTGGTATTGATTGGCAACTATTAATTATATTTCCCACTTATCTCTTTGTTGTTTCTTCAAATTCTTTATTGAGGTGGCCATTTGGCCCAGTGGCATCAAGACCCTTAAGTGTGAAGCTTTTGGATCTCATGATAAAGTGAGAAAATAAATAAATAAATAATATAAATAAAAATAAATTTTTTTTAAAATAAAAATAAAATTTGACTATACTTTAGCTTTTGGAGTTTGCTTCATAAACAATGATGAAATTAGAAAATTTTATCCCTTAGTACTTTACTTTCACATGCAACAGAGCAGATGGGCCAATCTAGTTTGATGATAAAAGTTTGTAGTTTATATTATTTTTTTCAAAGAGACCCAAAGAAGAATCTGTTAGGCTTATTTTTGGGCCCCCATCTTCTGTAAGAATTGATGTCTTTAATGGCCCACATAGTTTCCTTTCTCTAATTTAAATATTTTTTATTTAGCCCTTTTTTTTGACAAGTCATTCTTACTAATTGATGAGGAGGAAGATCTCTTAATATATCTTTTCATTTTTTACAGGGGAAAAGAAATAGTTGGGTTCGGATTTATGACCGTTCAGAACATAAATCAATTATGTAAGAAAGAATGCAATACCTGGAGCCATTAGAAGATTGAGTTATTTATAAGAAATAAGAGCTATTAGGTAGGAATATTCAAGTGGGAGTGGTCGGTAGGTAGAGGGTATATCCTGATAGTAATTTAACTGTTCATACACTATTGAGTGTGTTGGTATGACTGGCACGACATGATCTTGTCAGGCTAATCGAATTTGGTAGAGGCCGACAAACTTAATTTGATAGTTCGTAAACGTCCGTTAGAACTTGTCTTGTGGGGGCTATGGTATGGTAAAATGAGTCTTAGGTCTCATGGGCCTTATAAAATTATATGCATTATCAAACATGTTTCGTTAGATATATTTTTCTAGATCCATCTTGTTTATTAAAAATACTGCAAAATAAGATTATGCTTTTTATGTATTTTGGTGTAATTGAATTCTACCTCTCATAGAAATAAATTTTAGATTAAATTGTCTTTACTAGACTTTAAAAGGTATATATAGGTAAATAATATAAAGAATATTCTAAAAAGCTTGTTCATGGTTGGTCTTGGTAATTGATTAAGTAGGGCCAATCATCATGTAGGTTTTGGCTGTCATAATAAGATAATGGATAAAAATACTTGTGCTTTATTTTTAAATACTTAAGTATTGCTTTATTTATTTATAAATATATTAAATTTAAATTTAAATTAATCCAACCAACAGATTTTTACTGATGCTTGCCAATGCTTTGTATGTTTTTGTAAAAATGGATTGGGCCTACATTTGGGCATGAGTTGGGCCTTGGCCCAAAGTAGCCCATTAAAAAATAGCAGAAAAAACTGATACCGTTGTTTTCTGTTAATGAGCCCGCCAGTTTTTCTCTTTCTTCTACTGACATAATCCATTCCTATACAATAGCACAACGCCACGTGTCGAAACTGTTACCAGTGCCAATAAATATCCCTATACTTTCCTCCAAAAACTTTCAAATATCTTTCTCTCAGAAGAAACTGAGATGTGGTGAGCAGTCAGCATACGCCACCATGAATGCTCGAGCTCTTCTCTACTCTTTCTCTCCTCATTTTCGGCCCCGAAATTGTTCGGTTTCCAAGAAAAGTTTCGGACTTCCCGAATTGAAGCGCAGATCCGAGCCGTTTCACTTCCGGTACCGGATTCAGTCCGGGGAATTTTGCGGCGTTTTTCGCGTTTCTGTAAGGGATTCTGGTCGGAGTGATTTTGGGAAAGTGTACGCCGACGTTAAGTCTGAGCGGTACGATGTATCTGAATCGGCGCCGGAATCGTTGAAGTTTAAGGATTCTTTGGATGACGCCGTTTTGCGTGGCGATGGGACGGGCAGTTCCTTGCCTTGGTGGGAAGAGTTTCCGAAACGATGGCTTATTGTTATCTTGTGTTTCTCGGCTTTTCTTCTTTGCAACATGGACAGAGTACGCTCTGATATCTTGCTTGATTATTTGCTTATTTATCTCTTTAGCTGCTGCTAAAATGATAATTTGCCGGAATTGTGTAATTAATTGGTGGAATTAGACTAATATCATTTGATTCACTGTTACATCAGTAGAGATATGTCAGCTTATCATGGTAGGCCCGCTTGATTTAGCAGTTATTTTTAGCAGATTCTGTTTGGCAGGTTAATATGAGCATTGCCATACTTCCCATGTCTGCCGAGTATCATTGGAACCCAGCTACTGTTGGTCTAATACAGTCTTCCTTTTTCTGGGGATACCTTCTCACCCAGGTAATAAATTGTTGGTTTATGGGCTGTACATTACTATCTAGACTCTATTCACGTTCAAGGGGTTCAGCGTTGATCATACTCAGACTTTAATAGAACGGTTATTTGTCATTAATCTCTAATCACCTTCTGATGAGGTTAAGGACCTCTTCATAACCTATACACCAGCTAACTTCATGAACTAGGTTCTGAGGTTATTCCGTCTATGTTTCTAGACTGATAAATATGGTGTTATCTTCTTTACTGATTGGTACTCGGTAACAGATTGCTGGAGGCATTTGGGCAGATAAAGTGGGAGGGAAGCTGGTTTTGGGTTTTGGTGTAGTTTGGTGGTCCATTGCCACAGCTCTCACTCCTGTTGCCGCAAAACTTGGGTTGCCTTTCCTACTTGTTGTCCGTGCTTTCATGGGAATTGGTGAGGTAAGTGCAAAATTTCTTATGGTTACACTCTGAATTGGGTAATGCATACAATTCTACTGCTTGCATTTCTTTGTTTTCTGTTATCTAATAAGATGTCTGTTCATGTGGGCATTGTTTCTCATATCCTTTTTTTTTTTTTTAATATTGTTTCAGGGTGTTGCTATGCCTGCCATGAATAACATTCTGTCCAAATGGGTTCCTGTATCTGAGAGGAGTAGATCTTTGGCACTGGTTTACAGTGGCATGTACCTTGGATCAGTCACTGGCTTGGCTTTCTCACCAGTCTTAATACATCAATTTGGATGGCCATCAGTCTTTTACTCCTTTGGTTCTCTGGGCACAGTTTGGTTTACTGTATGGATAAATAAGGTAAGTTTTACTGGTTTTAGAGTGCCATCGCTTTTCATTTTTGACATATTTTCTTTTGGGTATTGAGGAGTTCGAAAGTCCTTTTTCTTTCTATAGGCATACAGTTCACCTTTGGACGATCCTCAGCTCCGTCTGGAAGAAAAACAGCTGATAGCTGCAAACAGTGCTTCCAAGGAACCTGTTAAAAGAATACCTTGGGGATTGATCTTGTCAAAACCACCTGTTTGGGCATTAATAGGGTCTCATTTCTGTCACAATTGGGGTACATTCATTCTCCTGACATGGATGCCTACCTATTATAATCAAGTAAGTCTTCCTTCCCGTCAGAGTATATATATGATTTATCATTCGATGAACACATAATGACAAGTCCTTCGTCTATTCATTGTTATAAAATAGATAACAAGTACTCATGGAAGTATCAAAGGCTTGAATTATCATTTGCAAGAGAATGAAACATATAGTGCTGAAGTATCTGATAGGGGATCCTGAAAGTTCGCCATTTAGTGATTCATCTAGTTCTTAAGAGAACAATGCTTTGTGTCCCATGGATTTGGTAGGGATTCTGTATTATATTGTGGACGAATGATGATCATATTCTCGTTGTATATTGTGTAATATACCGGAAAATATAATTGTTTTGTTTTCAGGTGAACTATGTCTTACCTAATCATGGCTTAATTTAATCCTAAAATTATAAGTTTCTGTTGCCAAATATTGTTGGCAATGCTGATTCCATAAGTGGAGAAGGATGTATATTTGAGTTACTGTTATCATTATTACAACCGTAGTGCTCAAAGAGGTTGCAAGTCTTTTATCTAAATCAATGGATTATGATTTCCTTTATACTGTATCTTTTTCCTGTCCGGCTATATAGGTCCTGAAGTTCAATCTTACAGAATCTGGATTGTTTTGCGTTTTGCCCTGGCTTACAATGGCATTTTCTGCAAATCTTGGAGGGTGGATTGCTGATACACTCGTGAGCAAAGGTTTATCTATCACTACAGTTCGCAAGGTATTTATCAGGGACGATACTTGCCTAGTCCGACTAAATTGTCGTGTCATAAGCTTTCATTCTGTCATTCTCTCCCATGCCACTCGTTGTTGCTTCTAATTTGACTCGGAATCCTCATTCAACTCTTTATAGCTAAATGAGCATGCTCTTAATTCTCCTTTCACAGATCATGCAAAGCATTGGATTTCTCGGCCCTGCTTTTTTCCTTACGCAGTTGAGCCATATCCATTCTCCTGCAATGGCTGTATTGTGCATGGCTTGTAGTCAGGTACACTTCTTCCTCCAAAACGATTAAACAAAAAGGAAAAAAAAAAGGAGAATTCTTGCTTGATTGCAGTGTTTTATAACTTTTGCATGTGCAACTTTGCTAGATAGACAGATTTAACTTGTGCCAATTTTTGTGGTAAAACATGTACCTTGGAATGTATTCTTCTTTTGATTACCTATTTATTTTGTAACTGATGTTTTTCTTGAATAGGGAACTGATGCATTCTCACAGTCGGGTCTATATTCAAATCATCAAGATATTGCTCCTAGATACTCTGTAAGTGTTCTTTTACTTCTGTATGTGAATATCTATCTATATTGCTTGCCTAAATCCGCTCCATGTGTTCTTCATGGACTGAGCCAGCTATAGATTGTATATTATTAGCTCAGGTGCATGAGCAAAAAAATGGACAAGATCTAAGCAAGAAATTACAGGTATTGAATATTTTAGAGAAGAAATCTAATGAGTTTGGTGGTCTTTCAGGGAGTGTTGCTTGGTCTATCTAACACTGCTGGAGTATTAGCCGGAGTGTTTGGAACAGCAGCTACTGGTTACATATTACAACATGGTAAGTTCATTTCACTTTGGTATGGTTAGTGAAGTCGTATGGTATCTAATATTATGAAAAATTTGTCACGTTCATATAAACTTATTCTTACTTTAAAAATATGAAACTAATTATAACATTTAACTTTTTTTGACATAAAAATAAATTATTGGCTTGATTTATATATAAAGATATAAACTATATATAGATCAAGTAACAAATTTTCAAACCTTATAGTTTACTAGTAAAAGTGAAATTTGAGTAACATTTAGCATTCAATTAAGTGGATCTAACTGATCAAATTAGAGTTGGTAGCAAAAAAAGAAAAAGGAAAAAAGAAAATACTGAACCTACGGAACATGAGAGTGGAAATCGAATCAAATTGAACTGAATGAATATTATCTTGATCGGTTCTGTTGGTTATTTTAGTTTGTACCCGGTGGCGAAGCTAGAATTTATAATTAAAGAGGACAAAAATATAAATCATGTTTAAAAAATATATAGCATAAATGCTATAAATAAATTATTAAATAAAGAAAAATATTCATTTAACATATTTTAAAAAAATTACAATTGTACTCTACGAGTTTTCATGTCTTGATAGCGGCAAATAATGACTTCGTTATCAATGGAATTAAATACATTTTTTTTCAATATAAGTGATCGAACAATCAGTTATCCATTGATATCCTATTTTGTTATGTAATCGATTTTTCATAAATTTCATAACTGAAAATGTTCTTTCAACAGTTGCAGTCGCAACGAGTAAAACAAGTAATAAAGTGATGAGTTTATAAATCAAAAGATATAAAATATCATTTTTTGTTTGCACCATTCGTTCAGCAAGATCACCTACAAAAATCATTAATGTACTTATTATATTATATATTAAATTTTCAAAATCATTAAAAAGCCATTCGAATACAATAATACAACAAGCACCTTTTTATCTATTTAAAGAAAAGTCATTTGGATACTATAAAAAATATTTGCTTAATTTGCTGGTATTTTATAAGAAAAGGTAAAACTCTATGTTATATTTGTTGGTATTATATTATAGTACCTTTTTTTATACATTTAAATTCTCTACAATTATAAATAAATCAATTAAGCCAAACTGATACAACATAATTCTTAGTGACATAACAAAGAAAGTAAAGAATTTAGGCTTTCATCAATTAAAATAAAAAATATAAAACCTAACTAGGTTAACATTTATCTAAAATTTCATATGTGTTCTCTAAAATGCAAAAAATAAAGATATATAAAAGCAAAAAAAATTGCAAAATTAAATTACTAACCTTTAATTAAAGATAAATCTTTGTTATACTCTTAATTTTTCTGAAATTTTTTTGATTTTTCTTTAAAAATTTTAAAAAAATAGAATTTTGTATTTTTGTTTAAATGAAAGAGAGAAGATAAAACGTTTCATTGATAAAAAAACTTAAGAAATAAGTTAAAGAGAGAGGGGTAAAAATAAAATTTTAAGGGGGCAAAATTGTCTAAATAATATATATATATATAATTAAAAAAATTTCAAAAATTAAAGGGGTCAGTTGCCCTCCTTCCTCTTCAAGTGGCGTAGCCACTGATTGTACTATACGAGTTTTCATACCTTGACAGAGGCAAATAATGACTTCGTTATCAATAACATTAAATACATTTTTTTCAATATAAGTATTCGAACAATCAGTTATCCATTGATCTCCCATTTTATTACATAATCGATGTTTCATAATTTTCATAGAAGAAAATGCTCTTTCAACAATTGTAGTCGCAATAGGTAAAACAAGTGATAAAATAATGAATTTATAAATCAAAAGATATAAAATATCATTTTTTGTTTGCACCATTCGTTTAACAAGATCACCTACAAAAACCATTACTGCACTTATTATATTATAGATTAAATTTTCAAAACCATTAAAAAATCATTCGGATAATTTGGATACTCTGAAACATATTTACTTAATTTGCTGATATTTTTTAAGAAAAGGTAAAACTTTATGTTTTATTTGTTGGTATTATATTAGTACTCTTTTTATACATTTAAATTCTCTGCGATTGTAAATGGATCAATTAAGCCAAATTGATACAACATAATTCTTAGTACATAATAAAGAAATTAAAGAATTTAGGCTTTTATCAATTCAAATAGATAATATAAAATCTGATTAGGTTAGCATTAGTCTAAAATTTTATATGTGTTCTCTAAAATGCAAAAAATAAAGATTTATAAAAGCAAAATAAATTGCAAAACTAAATTACTAACATTTAATTAAAAATAAATCTTTGCAGTATTATTAGTTTTTTCTGAAATTTATCTTATTTTTCTTTAAAAATTTTTTTAAAAAAATAAAGTTTTGTTTTTTTATTTCAATGAAAGTAGGAAGATAAAAGGTTTCATTAATAAAAAAAAAATTTAAGAAATAAGTTAAAGAGAAAGGGGTAAAAATAAAATTTTAAGGGAACAAAATTGTCTAAATAATATATATATATATATATAATTAAAAAAATTTTCAAAAAATTGCCCCCCTTCCTCTTCAAGTGGCGTCGCCACTGTTTGTGCCCTGTATATATATATGTGTTTGTGTGTGTGTTTGTTTATTTTCTTCTGAAGTGGTCATCAAGTTTTAACCTTTCTTCTTGGTAGATGTGTACTGTTTTCAACTACCAACTATTAGAACTTAAAAAACTACGGGTAATTTAGATTCAATTTCTGAAGTAAGAAGCAGTCTTGGAGATCCATTTTTCAACAAAATGGGTAGGAAAAAGGCCTCACCTTCTGCCTGATTACTACTTTTATTGCCTCAGTAAATCATTAGCTTCATCTTCAAGCTCTATTGAAAAAATTTCAAGAAAATAAGTTTGTTCATCCACTGATTTTGAGTGCGGTGTGGTTCCATTCTCACCAACTTCTTGTTTTTTATTGGATGCATCCATTTTTACTTAAGCTGATTATGATATTTCTTTTTTTCTTCTCGATACAATCCCAGGTTCTTGGGACGATGTTTTCAAGGTGTCAGTGGGGCTTTACTTGGTTGGAACAGTTGTCTGGAACCTGTTTTCGACTGGTGAGAAAATAATAGATTAACTCGACAATATGAAGGTTCATCTATCCTGCAGAAGCAGCTCAAGCCCAGCTCCACAACACACGCACACAGTTTCCATCTAACTGGTTAGGAAGGAAATGGAAAATGATAAGAAGATGAAATTTGAGAGAGAATAGAATTAATTCTTGTTCAAAATTGTTGGGCTTCGAGAATTGGCATATTTTTCCCAATGCCATGATTTATTTAAATTAATGAGCTTGAAATTTGTATTCCACATTTGGCATTAGGTATAAATATAATGTATAGGAAAAAAAAGTTGCATTAATACATTTCAGTAGTTGCCATTTTTAAATTACAATTTGTAAACCAGTTGTAAATTTTTGAACCATTACTAATCCAAATATATATTCTTATTTTAGCTTTGTGCTTCTTCCTTCTTGCTATAGCTCTTATATATATAGAGAGAGAGTATTTTCTGAACCTAAAACATTTTTTATGCAATTTAAAATTTATAATATGCATGCATGAATAGAGAATTTTACCTCAATTTGATTTTACAACTTTGATATCCTATTTTCTTACATACTAAGACATTCTTTAAATTTGACTGCTTGTATCCATGCTTAAAATATTTTAATCCTCATTCCTTTTCATTGATATTTGTATAAAAAGTATATAGAAATTCCTGCAAAAAATAATTTAGAATAGAATTTACAATAAAATTTATTTAAGGTTCGATCATTATCAAAATTAGAATGTAATTTTAAGCCAATAGTCACTTTTACAGATAATTTTTTTTATAGATAAATTTGACGTGAATTTAAATTAATTAAATAAGTAAATTTTAAATAATATGCAGTAATAGAAATAAAAATATAGATATGTATAGAGGTTTTTTTTATAAAATATTTGTTAATAAGATTATAATGTTTAATTTATTGCTTTATTATATGAAAACCCATATCTATTGACATGGAACATTCAGCATTACAAAGACAATTCACTCTTTTTAATGAGGATACCTTCCAATCAATCCCGACCCACCCGCTAAAACAACAAATACAAACATTGCAAATTACAAAATAATGAAATGACTTATATACCCTTGGACACCAGCCATTTTGTAGAAAATTATAAAGTACATGATTTAAAATGACAGTTTTACCCCTGGTGCCATCTCTTATGCAAGTGTACGAGGATGCAAGTGCACACGAAGCCCATGTTTCATGAACAAAGTTAGAGACATCTTCTGCTCCACACGGTGGCCGGAAACCAGAGACAACCGGTAACGTAAAAGTACAGCAGAAGCCACAGACTTCATTTGCAGGTAAGCCAAATCTTTCCCTAAACAAGTTCTCGGCCCTGCATTAAACGACACAAACTTGTACCCATCTTTTGGCGGTTCAAACCGGTTCCCCTCCGGCGAAAGCCATCGTTCCGGCTTGAATTCCAAACAGTCATCTCCCCATATGCTCTTCATCCTCCCCACAGAATATATCGAATATGTCACAGTCGAACCTGCCGGAACAAAAGTCCCGTCCGGCAAAACATCATCGGATACTACATATTTGAAATCTTGGGGCACCGATGGGTATAGCCTGAGAGTTTCAGCTAATGCTGCTTTGAGATAGATTAATTTATCTGCTTCATCGAAGTCTAGAGGATCTTGTAGCCATTTCTGACGATCACCACCGCGAGTTTCTTGAATAACATTTGATATTTCTTTAACAATCTTTTCTTCAACTCGTGGGTTGTTCATTACTAGCCAGAAAAACCAGCTGAGAGCGACGGAGGAGGTGTCCCGGCCGGCGAGGACGAAATTGAGAGCGATTCTTTGAAGGACTGAAATGGGGAAAAGATTACCATCAACGTCTCTTTTCTTCATGAATCGAGAGAGTAAATCATCTGATGGATTTTCTTTGCGAGCTGCAATAGCATCATCCATGTAATTTTCAACAACTTTGAGCGATTTCTTCAGTCTTTTCTCTGCTCCAATCCCAAAAATCTTCTCAATCCGCCATAGAAAACCGGGGTAAAGAAGCCTTTGAAGTGTAGCTTCAGTTGCTGTATCAAACGCAACAGCGAAAGGATTTTCAGGCAATTCAGGCGACAAAGTTTGAGGATCTTTACCAAAAGTAAGACCACAAATGTTATCAAATGTTAATCTCAGCAACAAATCCTGCAAATCCACACCAATCTTCTCTTTAGCTGACTTGTCCAGGATCGTCCATAACCGGTTCTTGATTGTTCTGTTCACCCATCTCGCCATGGCTTGCCTTAAAGTTCTAGTAGTAAACTCCAGAGCAGCAGTCTTACGTTGGATAAGCCACGTGTCACCATCACTGTTAAATATCCCTTGTCCTAAAAGATCATGAAAAGCGGTTTGCCAATGCGGTCCTTTCGGATAATTATCGAACCGGGTTCGAAGAATGTGCTCCAAGTTCTTGGGGTGGCAAGTCACCGTGTAAAATCCCGACCCGCGAGCAAAAAAAGGGAGACAAATTGTGCAAGTTTGGTACGTGGAGGCGCCGCCGGTTTCCCGGAGATTACTTGCAATCCAGTCATGGATTCGTTTCCGATTCTTGAAAAGAACTGGGAGGCTTCCTACTATAGGCCATACTATAGGGCCTGTAAGAGTACGAGCTAAGAGATAGAACCATAGGAGATAAGCAGAAATTACAGCTGCTAAGGGGAAAAAGAACGCTGTTGTATCCATTTATGAGGTGGGAAATTAGGGTATGTAGTGAATGAGGTGATGAAAGAAATCAAGAATTGATTATGCACTGGGATTGACACTGAAAGAGATGGCATAGAGGTTTTATATATATACATGTGATTATTATATAGTTTGATCCTAAAAGAAAGTTCTTAGGAGGAGTTTGTTGAGAAAATTTGTGAATTTGGGCTTGCTTGTTGGGTTGATAAGGACTGTGTTGAAGAACATGCATACAGAAGAACCAATGTTTTTAACTTGTTATAACCAGACCCAATATAAAATCGAAGTGTGAACTTTATCATGGTTGAATCGGTTGAACCAGGTTGGTTTTTTTATAATCTATCTGCTATTGAAAATATAAAAGGCAAAATGCAAATTAATGCCCGTTATAAAACAAAATGCTATTTAACAAGTATTTAAAGCGATGAAGTGTTATTTTATGTGGTAAATTTCTATTAATGTAATGTATGAAATTTTTATAAAATTTATACTCCTCATTTTTTTTTATCTCTGTTACTTTTATCATTTTTGTAAAAAATAAAAAATATTATTTAAAATTTAATTTAGTATTAAATTACATAATTTTGATTAAATTATTAAATTTAATTGGTTTTAAAAAGATTAACTTTATTGAAAAATAAATAAATTATGTTGAAAATTTAAAAACAATAAATAAATAAAATTTAATTTTTATTTAAAAATAACACATAAAAAAGAATAAATAAGGTATAAATAAGTGTTTCTGCATTATCTCAACTTGAGACCTCTTTTTTTAAAAAAAAAATCTATGCCATATCTTAAATATATATCAAAGTTCTAACTTTTTTTCTTATAATTATTTATAAAAATTAGAAAATAGTCCTAAATCTAAGATAATTTATCAACCCCATTTGCCAAACATTAATATTAATTTCAATTTACTCATCATCCACACATAAATCTATATGTTTATACATAAGATTATAATGATAATAACAAAACAAAATCTTTCAATGCAAAATATAAAATAGACTAAGATTCCAAATTAGATTGTCTCTTACACAATTGACTGATCAAAATAATTGAACATGAGCGTGCAGATGAAAAGCTTGAAAGAGATTCTTTTCTTCATAGTTATTAAAATCGGACCGGACCGGCCGGTTGAACTGCTTTAACTGCGAACAGGATAAAATCAGGTTTTTGGCTAAAAATTGCAAAAAATTATAATTTTTTGTATTTTATATATATATATATATATATATATATATATATATATATATATATATATATATATATATATACCATTATTTATTTATTTGAAAAAAATTGATATTTTAAATTTTAAATATGTTACTTAATAATTTAATATACTTATTATCTATTTAATTCATTGTAATCATATATATATATATATATATATATATATATATATATATATATATATATATATATATATATATATATATATATATATATATATATATATATATATATATGAAATTTTCATGATTTATTTCTTTGAAAAATGTAGTATTTTAAATTCTAAAGATGCCATTTAATAATTTAATATACTTATTTTCTATTTAAATTTATTATAATTAAATATAATTATACTCATATATGCAAGGTTAATATTTTATGTATTTGCTTCATTAGTACTCCATCTAAAAAAGAATTTTTTTTTTATGATATAATTGTATTTTTATATTTTTAATATATGATATTCAAAAATATATAATTAATTACTTGTAATAATAAAATTAAAATTATATTTTATAACTTATTATTATGATATTTGTGATATATATTAATGTTTAATGGATATTTTTTAAAATTTTTATACAATAGTATTTATAAAATTATAATAATTTATAATATTTTAAAAATAGAAAAAACCTGATTGAATCCAGTTGAACCAGTCGAACCAAAAACTCCAGCTTCGTCTGTTTTTTATCCTGTTCGATTTTAATAACATTGCTTTTCTTGGCAAAACTAACCCTAATAGTCAAAATAGTGGGCTAATAACCATAGGTGTCTCTCCTTTTTCCGGGTAAAGGAGTCCAAAATTCTTCTCTCTAAATCATTGTATGTTTGAAAACGAAACAAAATTTCGGTTTTGATGAGGTCGAGCTCGGTTTTTTGATCTTGGTGGCTTTGTAATTAAATCAGATCAAGCAGAATAGCTACGGATGGTCCAGTCCAGTTTTCAGTAGTATAGAAGAAAACCATGCAATTAATTGCTAGTTCTTTTTATTTTTCATGCTTAAATATATTTTTAAACCTATTAATTATATAAAAAGATCTTGTTAAAAAGGAAAAACATAAGTTATATTATAGGACTTCTTCGCAAGTATTTTTTTTTTCATATAGTTTTGTATTAAGGGAGAATTATTTTCTTTTTTGGGTATGAGTGCTATACAATTAACAGATATATACCTACCATTAATAAATACCCATATATTTTATGTGGAATGGTATATTAGTTTTTACGTGATCCTGAGCAATTAATAATCTTGTTTTTTAGACCAATTAATAATCTTGAGTGTTTGTTTACTGTTTTATATAATATTTTAGACTGTTAGAAAACATTTGTAGGTAGGAAAGGAGTAAAAGTTAACCAATAAAAAAATCAATTTTTTTAAAGCATATAATATCATTAAAACAAAATGACCAGTACAATACAGCTAATGTTGCTCTTTAGAACATCTTAAAATAGCAAATATTGTCCTTTGTGGGTAACTTCTGTATAAATGGATTTTAATTTCAAACAGTAAGATTATTCTAGTTGATTCTTCACGAAATTAATAAAAAAATAATGGTTTGATGAACAGATTTGTGAGACCATAAATTCAAATTTGTAGTTGAATTCCTTGTATTAAAAGAGAAAAGAAAAAAATCAATAGTTGCTATCAGTTTTACATTTGTAAAAAAATAAAAATAATTAAAAAAGCCAAAATTTTCTAATATTTAATTATGTGTAATATTATCTCTAAAATTATCAAAATAATGCAATCTTACTCATAAAATAATAGCACCGTTAGTTTGATGTAATTCCGTTATAATTGTGCAATGTGTTCACGTAAACGGTTAAAAAACGAAATATGGTTAAATTAACGGTTCTGTTATTTTAAGAACAAAATTATACCATAATAATTTTAGAGATAATATTGTATATAACTAAATATTAAATGCAAAATTTTTATTTTTAGTAAACATTAAAAATATTTTTTCACATTAAACGCTTTAAAAAAAAACTCACGCAACAATTTATTATTTGGTTCCTCATGAATAAGTTAAAAAAAAAGAAAGAAAAATGGATATATATCGTCCTACTAATAAGAAGATTGGCGTGAAGTCATGACTATGTTTTCTTGAAATTAGGGTTTTTCTTGAAATTAGGGTTACCAGAGGAACAGGAGCAAGCACACAGTATCATATAGCACACGATTATTTTGTTTTGGGCAGGAATTAGTGATTGACATTGTAGATGGATAGTAGTTAGAGTGGGTTTATCTACAATGAGAAAATGGGTTTGTTTAAAAACATGGAAACATAGAGACCTAATTAAGCCATATTATTATTTATGAGACCTTATTAGAGAGGAAATTCGTTTGACTATTCATTGTTCATTGGGCTCAAGTAAACGAAACTTTGGGTGGAAGAATCCTTTTGTCATTTCTTTAGGGTTACTCTCACCAACCCTTTGAAACTTTATGGTCTCAAATATATCATTCACCAATTAACTATTGATTTCTTAACATATATATATATATATATATATATATATATATATATATATATATATATATATATATATATATATATATATATATATATATATATATATATATAAGCACAGCCATTGAAAGGGTTATAATTTTATTATAAAACTCGATATACGGTACTTTTTACTATACTTTTTAACGGTTAATAAGTACTTTTTTACTTTTTAACGGTTAAATTTATTAACAATCTATTTGAAGTGAAAAATATTATATATCTTAAAACATCAGCAACGAGTCTATTATAAGACCCAAGTGAAAGTTGACATTGGTGCGATATATACATATAATAAGTAGATTATCAAAATTTAAAATAATTAAAATTTATTTAAATATAAAAATTAAATACGTATTGGGTCAGGGCTGGGTCACAATAAACAGGTCCAACTGGGCCGGGCTTTACTAAAGACTAAATATTCTTGTCCAAATTTAGAAAATTTAGATATTTTTTTTTCTCAATTTGCAACTAAAGAAAAATTCTTGAATTTCTATTTTAACTCATAGCCCCTGGATTTAAAATTATTAAAAAAAAAGCCCAAAATAGATGTGAAATTAAGAAAATAGTTAGTGAGATAATGAGGAGAAACTCTAGGCTTGTATGCCACTTATCTCCCCATATTCAATCTACAAGCAATGTTTTCTTAGAAGGGATCATAATATATGAATTATCCATTTGAACTAATATGAACTAATTGAGTATCCGATTATTATATAGATATTACTTACAGTTATATCTATGTTTTTAATTGATAGACTAATCTGATATAGATATTACTCATTTAAACTAATCGAATATCAGATTATTATGTAGACTAATTGATCGACTAATCAAATATCATATTATTATATAGATATTACTTAACTAAACCCCTAATTTTTCAAAACTTTGATTGACACGTGTCATTCATATCACCACATCAACGGTAAATAGATGGTGGATATTCAAACTGACGGAACTGTCATTTTAAGGGACAAATTGCCCTAATTTATCAAATTTTAGAATCCTTTATTTTATTGATAACATTCGGAAAAATCTCCATATATGAAACCTAAATACCTACAAGAAAAATGAAATATCGACAGATAAATTTATAATATTATCTACTTAATTTTTTTATTGAAAAATTAGTTAAAATGTAATTTATAAAGAGATGAAATGATTTGATGAAGGAAGAAATTTAATGCAAATATAAAAGAAATTACATTAAACTTGAAGTAGAAGAATCATCATCATCATCTAAATACAGACATTTAACGATCGATAAAGAGAAATTAACATAACAAAACAAACAATTAATTTATGAATATCTTTCAAATCCATTCATTTCTTGGCGAAAAGGCCACCAAAACCACCGAACGCACCTCCACCATTGCCGTTCTTCTTCTTCTGAGGGACGGCGACCGAGTTCTTCCGGCCATTTGTGGTGCCTGATCCGGTGCCACTCTTCTCCTCTACTTTCTTAAGAATTGGATCGGTCTCATAGAACTGATCTTCCTTCTGCAAGTTCCCCAGAACCCAGTCAAGAAAACCTTTCTCCTCTTTACTTCCACCGGCTCCCTTCGTCGCCGTGGCTGCGTACACTCTCGCCGTCGGAGGAGCAAAGGCAATGGGTAGAGAAGCCATTAAACTTCTTCTTCTTGTTCTGAAAAATTGTGGAGCTGAGTGAAACAAAGTACAGGAGAGGATATGGCTATGGACGAATGGTAATATAAATATTTTTAATCTTTAATTTTTAACCGTTGGATTGGAATTGAGAGATGGAGGATGTGTTTCTGCCACGAGCTCTCCACAAGTGGCTTATCTTCATTCTTCAATCATGTTCATGCTTTATTTTATTTTTTATTTTATTTTATTTTTGCTTCTTAATTTTTAATATTTAAGTGGAAAATAAGAAAAAAAAGAAATTAATCCGAACAATCATATGGGTGAAGAGTTGACACGTGGCATTAGGATAACCAATTA
Source organism: Excoecaria agallocha (assembly GCA_037975025.1). Lineage (NCBI taxonomy): Eukaryota > Viridiplantae > Streptophyta > Magnoliopsida > Malpighiales > Euphorbiaceae > Excoecaria > Excoecaria agallocha. Next base: position 451,546 of record CM075821.1, read on the forward strand.
GTTTTTTTTATGACGATTATGAAAAATATGTCACATTGTTAATTTTGTCTTAAATAACAAATGAAGACCATATTGTTAATTTTGTCTTAAATTTTCTTTTTAAATGTCATTTATTTTTAAAAATTAATAAGAATAATTTTCATCATAATTTTTTTATAAATTAAAATGTCATTTATTTTTAAAAATTAATAATAATATTTTTCATCATAAATTTTTTATAAATTTATTCGGCATAATCATATTAATGAATTTGTATTTAATAAGAAAAAATATATACACTTGATATTCTACATGAACAAGTTACAATTCTATTCTATATAAAGGTTCATCAATTCTAACATGTTCATTAAAAATTATGTTTCTTATTTTTTTAGGCTAAAGGTATAAATAGCCCCCTAAAATTTAGAAACAAGTACAATTCAACATCTAAAATTTAATTTGATGCAATATCATTTTTAATATTTTAAAATTGAAGTAATTTGACTCCTAAAATGACTATTTTATTAGTTTGACAATTTTTCGTCCATTAACCGCTGACGTGATGACATGAATGACACGTGATACTCAATGACTGGACACATGTCTGCTGACGTATCCCTTTTTAACTACATCATGTTTTATGTGTCAAATCCTAAAATGTCACATGTCATTTATATAGCCACATTAGCGGCCTACAGACAGAATCTAATCAAACTAGCGGAATCGTCATTTTAGAGGCCAAATTGCTCTAATTTTAAAATATTAGGAATATCATTTTATCAAATTAAATTTCAGTAATTCAATTATATTTTTTATCAAATTTTAGAGAGTAATTTGTATTTTCAGCCTTTTTCTTACACAGTTTCCAACTAACATAAAGCATAACTACCCCAAGATTATAGGGGGAGGAGCTTTACCATTGGAGCTCCCAATTAACTAATGAAACAGCTCAATCATCTAATCTAATGTCCTATTTATCTAAATCAAATTACCATGTTTATCTTATTACCCAAATTAATTGAAAAATTATAAAATACCACCAATTAAGCGTATGGATTATACAGGGTTGGACGAATTTTGAATTTTCGTTACTAATCTTGCAAAAACTTGGGGAGTATGGAGTTTTAGCATTGCAAACCAAACCAAAGTACCTAATTCAGTTTTATGCTCGTTTCCCCTGAACTCTTTCATTTTCAATCATTTGCATGTTTGCTCTATTTTCATTGAAAGATAAAAATAGATTATCTTTTTTGAGAGCGATTATTGGTTCGGTTTATGAATAAATATCTTAATCCGGTTTATGAAACATTTATATATTTGCTCTATTTTCATTGAATTAGTTCAACAAAACCTAAAAATTATTCCATCATATAGTTATTGACTCTTCCATCATATAGTTATTGACTCGGCTTCCGAATAGATATCTTAATCCGGTTCATGAAACATACAACGTAAATGTTGGCGACCTTAGTAACATCAACTACTAAATATATATGAAGGTAAATTAAATCGAGTAAGGTACAAAGAATATATTAATTAAGTAAGATGTCAAGCATCAAAAGATATAATTGTGTATGAGCATCATTACACAAAAAGCTCACATCTGTGTGGCATGTTCATGCAGTAATGCTGCAAAAACTGATTCATTACATGAGATGATGAACATGAATTTTATAGGAGAAATGGTTAAGCCCACCAGGGAGCATCTCCAGTTCTGAAATCGGTTTCAACCCATGGTACAAACACCACCTTCCCATCATCTACATCCGCATGAGCCAATGCCAGTGACTGTGCCAGTAAACACAACTCAATTAGAAAGAAATATCCATATGGAAGATATACATTGAAATTTACGGATGTTACTGTAACTATATCAGTGAACTTCGAAGATGACAACAGGCAAGCCCCAGTGGCATTGCAATAAGTACTATTGCTAGTAAATTATGTAAGTTTCATTTTTACACATTGTTCACAAGCAATCATATTCAATATTATGTGATTTTCTTTTTCTAAATAAAATCATTGGGATCAACAAAGAAGAGCAGCAGCATGTGTTGCAGTACATTTTAGGGCATTTATCACTCGTATGTATGTGCAATATCAATACCAGAAGATGTTCTTTCAAGAGCCAATTGTCTAGGATTCTGCAGATAAAAATTAAACGAAGATTCACCTTTTGTGGAAAATTAGCAACTAAATACAAGGATTTTTTCCTTTTCCTTTATTATAATCTTTATTCACAAGAGTCGCATTAAGGTTCAGAATTGAGATGTCTCACGATCAGAGACGGTGGTAAGCGTTGGAATTAAAGCAAAAGGGGTTAAGTTAAACATACCAGAGGAGCAGGACCTCTAACAACTCTTCCTTGCTCATTGTACTGTGATCCATGGCAAGGGCAGATGAACTTATTCTCAGCAGCATTCCATGGCACAACGCATCCAAGATGTGTGCATACTGCATTTATACCATATGTTGCTAGTGTTCTGTCTTTCTCTACCACCAGGTACGTTGGATCTCCCTGTAAACCGTTAACCAACTCAACTGATCATTCTCATTATCTTCTTCTTTTCAGCAGCATAAGGCAGTAACTTCTCTAGTTTATATGCTTACTAACTACTGAACCTCGTTAAACCTTTGTGTTTATTTTCTCTCTTCTTTGTTTGTGTGTGATTGTGGATGCAAATTGCGACTTTTTCTTAACAGACATGAATTGGTTTATCCTATTATAACTAGAAAGAGTGATAACAATAAAAACACTAACTGAACCAATCGAAGTGGTTAAGAGCATTCACTATCGGATAGTGCATAAACAGCTATTATCCTTGAAAACAAAAATGTTAAAACTCAATTGAAAAACCAAGAAAAGAAGATAAAAAAATGGTACCTTTAGTCCTTGAGTAAGGGTTCTGTCTCCAGGGCCATGAGTCTTAAGCCATTGATCTAAATAGACATCATTTCCAACGGCATCTTTGGCAACTGTACCACCTCCAGCACCTCCGGTCCTGTTAAAATTTACACATCAATCGCAGATTGGAAGTTGTTAAGAGAAATAAAACACAAAATTAAGCAAAACTAGAGCATAAAATGAAGAACAACTTACCCAGGAGGAGCAAAGAAGGTAGCATATGGGACAACCATGAAACCAGTGGGGAGAGAAATAGCACCCAAAAGAAGAAGATTCATGAGCTGCCTTTTACCCATATCAGGAACTCTATCAGCAGGGATACTTGTGGCTTGGCATGTAATTCTCATTCCTCTTTCTTTACTATTCACCAAATTGGTCCTTGTTGGCTTCACAAACATCGGACCAGGGAACATTCCACTCTTTTTCCCACAGCATAGCTGAGCAATTCAAACAAAAAAAAGACTCAAATTTTGATCCAAAGTTACAAACAAAATTCGTTAATATTTGTTTTCCACAGCTTAGCTGAGCAATTCAAACAAAAAAAGACTCAAAATTTAATGCACAGATGCAAACTCTGTTCATTAATATTTGATGGGTGTTGTACCTGTGAAGGAGTAGTTGCAGGAGAGAGAGTAGAGGAAGCCATGGATGATGTGAAAAAGTTTTGGTGGCAATGAGAGTGAAGGAATATGGTTGAAGCTATGAAATAACAACGGCCACAAACTGTAATAGATAAGACTCGTAACTCATTGGCCACCATGGAAGCCATTTGGCCACATGTTTTTCAGATTACGCAGTTTATGTGTTTCACTGATTTGGGGCTTTGTTGAATGGCCCAACTTCGTCTATTCATATACATGAGATCTTGGATTTATTAGGTCTGTTGAGCCAATAATAAATGATCCAGATAATTTAGCAGCACAAGTTCCTAATCAATATTTTATCTTAAATTAATCTTCTTTATTAATATCGTATCTCCTATATTTGCAGTTGACAGATTTAAAGTATCTGATCACCTGCTGGACACTTTTTTCAGTAAAAATAGTCAGAAAGCTCATGGATTGATAAACAATAATTGAATCTGAGTATAAATTGGGCCTGTGACTAGTGGATCGGGCCCAAATACGATAATATTAGGATTCTCATCCCTTACTTTGTTTTCATTTTTAATTTTTTTTCAAAGAAATTAACTTGATTTTATTAATTTAATATTAGCAGTTGTTCCTAATTGAGAATTAATGAATTAAATGGAAAGAATAGTAGAAGAATTTACGGGGAAAAGAGAGAAGAAGAAGATAGGATAGAATATTGAGAGAAGAGAGAAGAGAGATAAATTGTGAGTTGAGTGAAAATACCGGTTTCTTCAATAGAAACCATGTATGCTTAATTCTTGAAATTGTAATGCTTTCTTTCATTGTTTCTTCTTCTTCTTCTTTTCTCTCTCTCTCCCTCTCTTTTTCCCTGTCTTTTCTATCCATTTATATCCACTTGTAGCCTCTTTTAGCCTTAAAACTCTAATATATTGCATCACGACATGGAAAATGCAGAATATACTATCTGGCTTGAGACTGACTTGACCTAAGAAACGCAAATAATTATTTATATTCTTTGTCTGTCCAAATCTGAAATCAGCAATCTATGTTTATTATCCTTGCGTTGGTCTTTTATAGGGTGACATTGCTATTAGGACCACCAGGTTCCGGCAAATCAACGTTACCGTTAGCTCTTACAGGGAAACTTGACAGGGAATTAAAGGTTAGTACTTCTTAGTGCAATAATGTCCAGCAGCAGCGTGTAAAGGATGTTCCCCCAACTTAAACTTATATTGACCATTAACCAATTGATTCCTTTGGCCTGATCTTTTAATGCTCAGAGATAGTAGTAGGCAGTGATATGCTTAGAGGTGTTTCCACTTGTGTTTTTGCATAGTTTCTCTGTTCGTCCAACTGATATTATAGCTCAATACACTTGTCATCAGTGTTATTTGATACGAAATTTGATGAATTTATATCTTAAACGGAATCTAAGATATATAATAAAGTAGAAAATGAAAAACAATTAAATGATTATTGGCTCCTTTTATAGGAAGTTATGATAGAATTTCTCCTTTTTTTGGAGGGCCATTAAAGCGTTGTATTATTGGCTCATTATCTATTTTCTAAAACAGTTAAATGATTAACAATGAAAGTTAATAAAATGATTAATAGTTTGTCAAAATTTCTGATATGATACAAACATTTCAGCTTTCCTCTTTATTTTACGGAAAACATGATCCATAATAAAAAACAAAAAAAAAAAAAAATGGAAAACCAACAGAAGCACTGGCCAGAGATGATGCTTCAAACATTGAGTTCTACAGTTAATTAGTCAGCAGTAATTATAAGTAACTCAAGTCAGTCATATTATCAAATTGAGAAGAGAAAATTCATGCAATGCTATAATATACCAAAAAGTGAGATAAACTAGAAGATTACAAAGCTAGGGAATGGCAGAAACAGAGAGTTGCTGCACAGCAAGTAGCAAGTCTCTCAGCATATCCAACATATGATTTAATCTAATCAACTCAAGAGAATTCACTCTATATGATTGATCAGGAAGGTTAAATGATGCAAATCATACAGGAATTTTAGACAAACAAAAAGAATATGATCTAACGATCGAGAATCCAACACGAGCAATTAGAAAAACGAGCTATGCAACATTCAATCAGTTCGAATTTAAGAAGTAAATCGCATGTTAATCCAGAATTAACCATATCCATTCAACAAGAAATCAATAAGTGAAGGCACAGCCTCATTTGTCCACTGCTCTACCAGTAAAGTTCTAGGACAAAATCTGTAGTTTTTCCTCATCAACAATTTCACTTTAGTAGCTAGTAGTACCATACTAATTTGCACCAATGATTTTTTTTTTTATATTATTCATTGCTTCAAAATGATTCTAAAGAAATGAACGCCATGTAGTATAAAAAGAAATGGTTCTTCAAGGAAGAGTTTTCCCTTCATTTCATTTCAATCTAAAACAGTAATTACATGAAAGATTGATACATACAAATTCAAGTTTCATCAAACTAACAAAAAGAAGTGGTCCTTCAAAAAAGACTTTCCCTTGATTTCATTTCACTCTAAAGCAGTAATTTCAAGGAAGATTGATACACACAACTTCAAGTTTCATCAAACTGTCAAAAAGAAATCCCTTGTTTTCATTCACTCTAAAAACAGTAATTACAGGAGACATTGATACACAAATTCAAGTTTCATCAAACTGTCAAAACCTCAAAACCTAAATTAAAAACAGCTCAATCTTTCTTATCCATTACAAGCAAAACTTCCCCACCCTGACTTATAATATAATCTAAAAACCCCTTAACCTCATCACCATTCTCAAAAGCTACAGGTTTACTAAGATCACTATCCAAATTATACCAAACGCCATAAATCTTTCTCAAAGCAACCCAATGCCTACTCTTCCAAAGCCCACCATACCTTCTAACCTGAGCATTAATCACTATGCCAAACAATTTGTTACCTTCAGAGTCACTATCAAGACCAATTGAGGAAGCCCTATTTCTCTTGTCATGCCAAATTACAGTCTTACCTTTGTCTTCAAGAGCAGCAATTAAAACATTGATGTCATAGTTTCCAGTGAGGGAATTATGGTGAGGCTTGAATAAAATTGATAAGGGTGTCCAGTTGGGCTGATTTGGAGCATCCACAACAAGCTTTTCTGCAATTGAATCCAAGCTTGAACGGGTAAACTCTTCCTTTTTCTGGGAAAAAAATGAACTGGGTAGGCATAAAAATTGATTGAATAAGCATAATCAGTAGCTTGATTTTTGTGCTTAATTGATTAGAGTAGTACCTGAAATAGATTGTTGAGGGCGTGCATGAGGCAAAATTGCAATCTTTGCTTCTCGTGATAGATTTGAGGCTCGTCGCTTTGAATTTCCATCTGCTGTTTGCAATTTGAAGACAGAATCGAAGAATTTTAAGAGAAAATTATACACACCGCTCCAATTCAAGGGAAATTTTCAGGGATTTTCCGATTTGATGTTTTGTCGTCTGTGAACTGCGGCTGGCTCCAACAGTTTTTAACTACAGTCGAAGAGAAATTGCCGCGTATTTAAGTCTAACCGAAAGGTTAAATAAATTGAAAAAAAAAAAACATTTATCTCGAAACTATATTTTACCTTTGGAATTGAAATGCTCATATAAATACTGCAAACAGAAGCATGACGCACCACCCAAAACCTGCCAGATTTCACGAAGGCCAAATGTGCATTTTTGGCCCTCACATTTGTGAAAATGGATAAATTTATTTCTAACATTTCAAATGAAAGAATTTTTATTTTTATATTGACAAAATAGGAGATTTTTTACTCTACCGATTTATCTTAATTAATTATAACCGTTTGATTGTTAATTAACTGTTGACGTGAATAAATAATGATACGTGATAATTAATTATTGAACATGTTATTTGATATGTGACAGCATGTGTATTTCACGTGTCCAATAATTAATTACCACGTGTCATATTATTATTTATTCATATTAGCGGTCAATTAATTGTAAAATTATCAAAATTAATTAAAATAAATGGCGGGTACAAAAATTTCTCATTTTGCAAATATGAGGAGTAAAAATTTCCCATTTGAAACAGTAGTGATAAATTTGCCTATTTTGACAAACATAAGGAGTAAAAATACACTTTTAACCTTTCACAATACAAAGGAAATCTAACAATCCATACCCCTAAGTATATATTTCAAACCATCCACTAAAATAAAACATTTTAGCACCATTTTCAATAATTTTTAAAATTATTGAAAATACTTTTTAATACATTCATTAGAAATTATTTCAATGCTTTTTAACAAACATATGATTAATCATAATGAGTATTATTATTGCATGGAGCATATCAAAATATTATTATTAAATTTTTAGATGAATTGTAAGTGTCTTATCATCGATTATTTAATTATTTCTATTTAAATTACAGAGTAGATAAATATTCATAAATAAAATTGTTAAATATTACTGTGAATTTTATCAATTCTCTAAATAAAATTTTTGAAAAATTTAAAATAGGGATGCATTTCGAATCCATTGATAGAATTAATTCTCATAACACGAATTTAAAAGTTATTTTCTAATAAAAAAGAATCCCCTGGTTAAAAATTTTAGAATCTAAACTTCAAAATCATTTTTAATAAATCACAAGTTTTTATAGAGATGGGAGTGTCTCTACGTTGAAGTCAAATTACGATCGGATGGAAGTGGAAGGGACTTGCAAAAAAGTGTGCTTGTTCGGCTGTTCCGAATATTGACACTTCGATGCTTAAGTCAGCAAAAGATAAATTACTCTTAGAGAGAGAGTATGTTACTTAAGGAGAGAAAAATGATGTCTTGTTTAGAAAGGAATCTACTATTTATAGAGCTGAAAAAGTTTGAGCATTATTCTTAAATTGTTATCCTATTCTGGACAGGTATAGTCTATCTTTGTAGATAATGGTAATTAGATGATAGGATGCGTCAGATAACTTTCGCTTGTTAGGAAAAGGTTACGTTCGATCGGACAATTTCAATTTTTGTGTTTGACTTATTAGCTTATAAGACTTTTATGAGCTTTTATTTTGAACCTTTTCGGGGTCTTTAGGCCTTCAATTTTTATGTTTTTAGGGTATTATTAATTTTAAACATCCTAAATGGTTTTATAAAAATTTATAGTATATAACAAACAGTTTTTCTATTGATATCGGAATTTTGGCAAAATTATTTTGGAAGTGGTAATCTGTAAATCTATCATAAGAAGTGGAAAGTACTTTTAAGTATTATTTTTATTTGTGATTATTGAAATTTGACGATTATAATATTATTGTTAATATAGTATAATTTGTCACAAAAAAATAATTTAACTATTATTTTGTAATATAAAAGACAAAAATATCAAAAAATTAAAAATCTAGCCATCAAAAAAAAGAATTAATTTTACTTATTATTATTAAATTTAAATTTAATAATATAATAGTAATTAAATAATTTTTTATAATAAAATTATTATTAAATTTAACAATATTTTATGTAAAAATTATTATAATTAATTTTTAATAAAAATTATTATTAAAATATTTACATGACGTGCACACGTAATTTGCTACGTTTTCGGCTGACGTTAGCTATTTGTGCATCCGTGGCTACGGATGAAATTAATTCTACTTTTAAGGTAAAGTAAAGTGTGCAAAGGTCGAGGAGTTTTTAGATACAGAACTAACTTAATCGACGACGTAATTATAGAAGCAATAGTTAAAGGACCATACATGAAAGAAACCCTTTACAATCTTTCAACGACACCGTTTAACTCTGCAACTTTGAAAAAAAAAGGGGATAGGAAAGCTTTCTTATCTCTGCTTCTTCTCTCTTACTCTAAGCCCACAAAGCTTCTAAGAATAATGGCAGCTTCAACAACAAGAACATTAGCCCCTACTTCTTTATCCTTCTTCTCCTCCTCTCTCTTTCAAATTCGCAAACCCATTTCTCTCTCCAAACCCAATTCCCTCAATTCCCAATTCAGGAATCTCTCAATTTCATGTCAAGTAGCCACTCTCCCTATCCTCTCCTTCAATGGCGAAAAGATCGGAGAAACCTACTTAGACCTCAAGTCTGCTCCTCCTGAAACCGCACGCGCTGTCGTTCATCGGGCCATCATCACTGACCAACAGAACAAGCGCCGTGGCACAGCTTCAACCCTCACCCGAGCAGAGGTCAGAGGCGGTGGCAAAAAACCTTACCCACAGAAGAAAACAGGCCGTGCCCGCCTTGGGTCATCGCGGACTCCTCTCAAACCCGGCGGAGGAGTTGTTTTCGGTCCGAAGCCTCGAGATTGGTCTATAAAGATTAATAGAAAGGAGAAAAGATTGGCGATTTCGACGGCATTGTCGAGTGCGACGGAGAATATGGTGTGTGTGGAGGAATTTGGGGAGAAATTTGAGAAGCCGAAAACAAAAGAGTTCATAGATGCTATGAGGAGGTGGGGACTGGACCCAAAAGAGAAAGTAATGTTTTTGACAATGGATGTGAGTAATAATGTGGGATTATCAAGCAGGAATATTGGGACTTTGAGGATGTTGACTCCCAGGACTTTGAATTTGTTTGATATTTTGAATTCAGATAAGTTAGTTCTCACACCTGATGCTGTTGATTTCTTGAACGGAAGGTATGGTGTGGATGTTGAGATACAGAGTGAGGATGAGGATGAGGAGGAGGAAGGGCAAGACGGTGATGGAGGTGAGTTTTGATCTTAGCTCAATTTTGCAGCTCTTTCTTCTTTGTTCAGCTTAAAATTCTAATTGAACTGAGGACTTTTTTTTGAAAAATTCTCAGCTAAACCCTATATGTTCTTTATTCGTGTACCAAATCTATAACTGGTTGGTGAATGTATAGAATCTATAGATGCCTAGATGGACTTGCTCTAGGCATAAAAGATTTCTGCTTTTAAGTAGATCATTGTTTCTGTTTATCCTTCTAAGCTAATTTGGAAAATTCTAATCCCTGAACCTTACCTGTTGAAGTAGATAAAGTACATAGACTTCTGCTTATGTGGTGTTCTTGCTTACATGTTAAAGTAGAGAAAGTTTAGTTAGATTACTGCTTATATGGTGTTCTTGCTTACCTGTTGAAATAGAGAAAGTTCAGGTAGATTACTGCTTATGTTGTTTTCATGCTTACCTGTTGAACTAGAGAAAGTTTTAGGTAGATTGCTCCTTATATGTTTTCTTGCTCTCATGGTTGTGGAGAATTTCTCCCTTGGACTCTATTTTACTTGAATTAAGGATAGTTTAACTCTGACTTTCTCTAATGATATATGGAAATTAGACATAAAATTCACACCATTGAATTTGCATGTAGTTACGCACATTGAAAATATTTTGTTTCTTTGACAAATATGAACCATAATCACTTGTATGGAACTTCTGCTAGATGTGCTTGTGATCAATCCTTAAGGTTTTATTTGATTGCATCTAAATCAGATCAATGCATAAGTATATATGCATTGATTTTAGGTGTATTTCACTCTCTTTATGCAAGACAGTAATCTTAAAGACATTAGTTTGTCCATTTCGAATGCTGTCTTTAGCTGTTCATATCACTTTAATCGTATTGCTACTTGTTGCAAGTTCATCTTATGCTGAAATTCCGTTTGGCCATTGTTTTTTATTGCAGTACGCGAAGCCGATGAAAATTCTGGTACAACAGAATGATAATGTGTTAGGGAGAGATAGGTCCATGCTAATCTATAAAAAACCAGGAGAGGAATTGTATTTTGTGATAGATTTATGTACACTTATTGTATCAATTTTCAAATTTCCCTTTCTGCGAGTGTACCTAGTTAGATCATCCACCTTGTTGTAGTTCATGAAATTTGATTATATCGGCAACTATTTTATTCTTTTCAAATCTACGTACCGGTTTCTTAGTTGTTTGCTCGCTTTGCTCACTATGCCTTGCCAATTCATAGCAAAACGAAGCTGTCCCAAGTCTATCCCGGTTGAGCTTGGTATAGTTGATATTGGTTGTGATCAATTCCATACTTTCTTATGATGACCAGCCTATACAAGAGTGTGTGCGCGTGCGCATGTGTGACAACAATTATACAAAATTCAGAAACGCTGCAATTGTGCATGAATTCAGAAAAAGAACCATGTATAAAAATGAAATTTATTCTTTGCAAACAACCATCGTAAAGCGGGGAAAAGTAATAAAATAGAACTCCAAAGACTTGCATTTCTTAGGGAACACAGCAGAAGAATAATACTTCAAAAGAACTTCGTAGAAATACAATATCTAGACATTGGGATTGGGAAGACAAAGTATAGCATTGGTTACCTTTTCAATATAGAAAACAGTGAGCATCTACTGCTTCTAGTAGAAATTTAACATAAATTGCTCCTTGCTCTGATAGGAAGTAATTGTGTTTAAATTGTTCTTAACCAAGTAATAATTATTAGTCAAATATTGTTTATCATCGATATATTCCATAATTTAGGGACCAGACTCTTCAATTAGGAAAACTGCATTTCTGGACTCCTGAACTTTACAAATTTCTTTCACAGCCTCCAATTGTTCGGTTAAGCCCTCAACTTTGCTCAATTTAGCTCCTCAACTTTAAATTTTGGTTCCATCCAGGCCCTTTGATGTGCCTTTTTCTTCCTTCTTTTTATTCTCTTCGCAATGACATTTCAGGTTGCGTGCACCGTCATAGTGTGTACGCATGCAATGCATGCCGATATTTTCCATCAAAGGATGCCTCAATAGAACAAAAATACAGAAATTTGAGAGTTCAATCGAACAGAGTTCAGTTGAAGGCAGCAATAGAACAAATTTAAAAAGTTCAAGGGCAAAAATTTTTTCAGTTATATCGGGTGATCTCACCATGGATTGATGTAAATATTCGTAAATGGCTAGCCAGGTACTGATAAACTCATTTCTTTACTATGTGTTGGCCCAAGATTAGAAAAATTGCCAACCATGGTTATTTGCAGCCCCAGCGGTGATAAGCCCGATGGCATGGCGAATCTGCACACATGGATTAGCTAGCCCAAGCGAAGCTGCTTCCTGTGCAAGAACAAAAAAGGGAAAAGAAAATGCACACTCCCTACGCAGGCATTATCCTGTTCAGGTTCAAAGGGACTTTCTCAGCCTGACCTGCTCTATACTATAGCCAAAAATGGGCTGTACTAAAGCAGATACAGGCACCCCTGGTGCGTTTCTTTCGTCAACACAGTAGCAAAGAGGAAAAAAATAGAGCATGCACAAAAACAGAAATGTGTAGCAATTGCATAATTGCTTTTTATTACTGAACTCTGAAGAAGCAAACAAAGATAAAATGTCTCCAACTCCTAACATGCTAAACCATTAACTTACCTAAACCTTATAAGTAAGACTGCATCCCTCTTTTCTTCACGTCTGATAGTACAACAGTGGCTCCAAGGATTTTCAAACTGAATCCCTCCATTCATATGCTCCTGCAACAAAATTTTACTAGACATTTTAATATGAGATTTGAGTGGGAAAGGTTCTAGTCCTTGATGAAATAAAAACACCAACGAGATGCAGGGTAGTTATGAAATCATGAATTATATACTTCTATGCACCCACTGCCACATCAAATATTCAGTTGTTATTCCTTCCACTGAATATAGGGCTATTATGATCATCAGATAAGTGGATAACAAGGTTACCACATGCTTTCCAGAAACTAGCTAAGAAGAATTATATTCCCATTTGCTAGACAGCTTGTCGCAGTTATGATAGGAAATGATTCACATACAAATTCAATTCGAGGTTTTTCCACCAAGAAGACAAGAAGTATTAGATTTGTGAATGATCTTTACCTCTCAGAAGATTTAATGTAACTTGCAGGCAGGTAGATTTCTCCGCCAACTTCACCATGCTGTTCTCCACTAACAGTTTTCTTAGCAGCCAGGAACTCAGCACTCATAGCATCCATCCCTTGCTGTACAGCTTCTTCTGCACTTCCATAACCATGCTCCTCTGCATACTTCCGCACGTCTTCAGTTATCTTCATAGAGCAGAACTTTGGCCCACACATAGAGCAAAAATGTGCTACTTTAGCACCTTCTGCTGGCAGGGTTTCGTCGTGGAAGGAAATTGCAGTCATTGGGTCCAAGGACAAAGCAAATTGGTCCATCCATCTGAATTCAAATCTAGCCTTGCTCAATGCATCATCCCAAGCTTGAGCATGAGGGTGACTTTTGGCTAAATCAGCAGCATGTGCAGATATCTTATATGCTATAACCCCAGCCTTCACATCATCCCTATTTGGCAACCCAAGATGCTCCTTTGGTGTGACGTAGCAGAGCAGTGCTGTGCCAAGAGCACCAATGTTGGCAGCACCGATGGCAGAGGTAATGTGATCATATCCTGGAGCAATATCGGTTGTCAGGGGTCCAAGAGTGTAGAAAGGTGCTTCATTGCACCACTCCAGCTGTTTTTGCATATTCTCAGGGATTTTATGCATTGGAATATGACCAGGTCCTTCATTCATCACCTGAAAAAGCACATCATATCACGACAAATATTTTACTAATGCTTGCATGATAAACTTCAGCATGTATTTTTACATTGTGTGATCCAAACTTAACCAATGATATGAAGGAAAGATGCAAAATCCAAAGGACCGGTAAACATAAAACTAAACTTCTGCTCCTAGAACTTCCTTACTAGTCAAAGACTCCACAAAAAAGAGGCAAGAAATTGCCACATGGCAAAGTCATTACCTGTACATGCTTTTCCCATGCTCTGCGGGTCAGTTCCCCTTGAGTCAAGAGTTCTGCAAATTGAGCAGAGTCATTGGCATCATATATGGACCCAGGTCTTAACCCATCACCAATTGATAGGGCCACATCATATTGATTACAGATGTCAAGAATGTCATCCCAGTGCTCATAGGCGAAATTTTCTTTGTGATAGGCTAAGCACCACTTTGCATGAATTGATCCTCCGCGAGAAACAATTCCGGTCATGCGTTTTGCAGTTAAAGGAATATATCGTAGCAGAACCCCAGCATGGATAGTAAAATAATCAACTCCCTGCTCAGCTTGTTCAATCAATGTGTCTCTGAAGACTTCCCAAGTGAGATTTTCGGCAATTCCGTCAACTTTCTCAAGTGCTTGGTAAATGGGTACAGTCCCTACAGGTACAGCAGAGTTTCGCAAAATCCACTCACGAGTCTCATGAATGTGGCGACCTGTGGAAAGGTCCATAACAGTGTCAGCACCCCACATGGTCGCCCATTGAACCTTATAAACTTCTTCCTCGATGGAGCTTGCAACAGCCGAATTTCCAATATTTGCATTGACTTTGACCAAAAAATTTCTTCCAACTATCATTGGCTCCAACTCGAGGTGCTTCTTGTTGGAAGGAATGATTGCCCGCCCACGAGCAACCTCTGACCTCACAAACTCTGGGTCAAGCTTCTCACGAGCAGCACAATACAACATCTCCTCAGTTATTATTCCTTGTTTTGCATAGTACATCTGAGTGGATCTTGGTGTACCTAGCTTCTCCCGCCTGTCAACCCATTCTTTACGCAGCTTAGGGAGTCCTGTTCAATCTCATTCACAAAACTGAGTAAGAAACTTCATTATAAATCGATGACAAGCTAGCATTTGTAGCCAAAACAGAAGAAGAAAAAAGAGCACACGTACACGCGTAAGCGGAAAAGAAAAGGCCATCACTTCCAACTATACAAGGTACAGAACAATGGAACCTATACAGAGGGGATGATGCTCTCTTATCTATTATTAACTTACAAAATTGCTGGCTTTTGCATGCAAGTGTGTTTGTAAATTATAGAATCACAGATTGGTGAAAAAAATAAAAAACGTTAAAGGAACAAAGAAGTAAAATTAATAAACTATTCACACAAATGACTGGAAAATAAATAAATAAATAAAATCAACTCATTAAGAGAAAAAAAAAAAAGGTAAGAAATTCAGCTAAATATCAAAGAAGTAAGAGTGGCTTACCTATACGAGGACTGATGTTTTGAGGACCACTAGTATCGTAATTATCAAAGCTGGGTTCATCTCCGGACAAGTGGACCCGTCTGAAAGGAACTTTCAACACATGACCAGTTTCTTCATGAATAACTTCCCTGTAAATAATCAGAATCAAAAATCAAAATCAATCGGGAACCCAAGCACACTAACAAAGAGGATGAGCTATCAATTTGCTCTTCCATCTTTTCACAGATCCAATCGGGCCCAAAATTCAATAAAGCCAATTTCTCAAAAACTATTTTTTCCTCCTTTTTCCCCAAAATCCTTATCCACCATGAACTTGTATTAGCAAAAACAAAGAGAAGAAAATTAAAAACAAATATATGCAAATTGGAATGCGAGTTTCAATTGAACGAACAAAAAAAAAAAAAGAGGAGGAGACCTGTATTCTTTGGTGCTTTTAGGAAAGCACTGTTCGAAAGAAGGAAGGGGAAGAAAATCGGGAGAAGAAGGATCAAGAGTATGTCTCCTCTGCTTAATTTGATCAGAATTAGTGTCAGGGGGGATCAAAGGTTAAAGTAGCCCTAGCTCCTGATGCGGAATCCAAACAGCGAGACAATAACAAATCCTTCTTGTCAAATCCAGGCAAGAAGGAACTTCCATGGGGAAACTTCTTAGCAGAAGAAGAATGGGAAGCCCCATTTTTACAGAGAGCAGAAGAGAGACTAGTACCTTGCACCGACGCCATCAATTCGCGAGTCCCAATCAAAGTAGATAGAGAAAGAGAGAGAGAAGAGATAGAAATTGAAGGACGGAAAGCAGGCGAAGGGTTGAGAAGAAGCTCAGAAGGGAGTTTGGCTTTATACAGTAAGAGTGGCTGCTTTGCTAGTGCTGTCAACAAGTGGCGGTTTGTGTGTCTCTGATTGCCAAATAGGTCTCTGAGAAAGTGATGGCTTAGGTGTGTACTGGGATAGATTTATATTATATCTTCAGAAAAAATCTACTTAATAATAATATTCGACTGGACATTTTTAACCCTGTATAAAAATAATATTCCAACATATTTATACAAATATACAGGGTTAATATGTAAATTTATTTTTAAATTATTATTATTTAATAAATTTTTTAAACTAATTACGTATTAAATTATTTCATTAAATTTGTTGAAAATATTGAATCGCCTTTTTATAAAAACGGTTGCATGAAAAACAAGCATCATAAAGATAATTTATCAATTTTTTTATAAATTTGAGAAAATAATTTAATATTTTCAATATATAAATTTAAATAGTTGAGTCAATTTATGATACAATTAATTTTAAAAAAAATTATTAATTGATGATAATTTAGAAAAAAATTTATATATTACCCGAAATACATATGAAATATGAACAATAGTAGCATTATCAACCTATAAATCAATTTTACACTGCTCTCGATTTCATGCTTTCTTGAACAGGCATTTTTTAATTTAATATTGATGAATTTGATGTGATAAAAATTTAAAGTAAGAAAAATTGATGTAGAAACCTTTTTACTATGATAATAAATATCTAATGTATATTTTGCCTATTATGGTATTTATGCAAAAATTAATAAGTCAAATAAGAATTAAACTTTTTTATATAAAAATTAAAAAATTCATTTCTTATTTGACACGATTAATTATTAATTATATTTTGAAAATTAAATTAATATTTAAAAAAAAATTTGCTTTATTGGTGGTCCATCCAAAGAAATGGACAAAAGTTAATAATTTATTGTGTAACGATAACAACACTGATATTTTCAACGTCCTAACAAAAATATCGATGCTAAATCATCACCAACCTCTTCCTTCTTGATAACATTTTTGGAATTCTGATGCACTTCATTATATATATATATAGCTGTTGACTCTTGCATTTTAATCACTTGTTATATATTTATAGTTAATAACGTTGCAAAAATAACAAATTGATTTGTAATACTAAAATGATATTATACAGATAATTGTTGATCCGAATGGTAAAAATTTTAATTTTTTCGGACCCCGAAGAGTTTTCTTTGTTCTATTGAGTCCGGAAACAATTATTTCTTCGCTCCGAGAACTCAATAAAACAAAATAAAAGTTAAAAACTCTGCATAATTTGCATGCTGATGTTCTTGAATTAAATTTGTGCATTCCTTTTGAGTTTTGGATCTAAAAAATGCAAGTAAATCACTATGCATTGTTTCCCACCGGTTGAGCTCCACTGCTTGAGCATTCTCTGGGCATGGACTGCCTCAAATCTGGCTCATCAATCAGATAAAATCATACAATCACGCAAACCACCTCACCAAACAATTTGATGCAAAAAAATCTTAGTATGCACAGCAAAAGAGACCACAACCTGTAGGAACCTACATATATCTAACACACTATATATTTCACTAAAATAATCATTTATACATCTGAATAACCAGTTACAATTACCAACAATCAAAAATTGTACCAACTCTACCAGCCAATATAAAACAATTTCAGAATACTGGCCTGCGGGAATCAAAACGTGTGTTGTTAAGATGGCGAAAGACTCGAACCAGGCTCTTGAGCAAGTCCATCTTCAGCATTTCCCCCACTCTGTCTAGGTTTAGGCTCTTAATGTTAAAGTGCAGCCAAAATTTACCTCTGGCAAAATATACAAAGTTGTAAAGGTGATTTCAAGTCAATCTGGCAAATGACGAGCTGCTGCCAATATCATGAGCCAACTTGTAGTGGCAGAAGAGACTTTTGTTTACCTCTAACAAAGACTGAAAGTTCCTCTGGAGTAACCACCAATTTCAACCACTCTTGCAGCTCCTCACCTTCTACTTTCTCTTTCTCTGAACCAGCAACAAATATAATTTTTACAGCAGGGCACACATTGGAGGTGGAAAGTCTTCATAATGACACTAAATGCATATGACCATAACATAAAATTTTAATATGTCCCAACTCTTACCTTCCAGGTGGGCACCAAGACCCTCCAAGATAGTAGGATTGGCTCGAACAACAGAAAGTGCTACTTCTAATGCAGATTGCAACAATGCTTTCACTTCTCTTTGTACAAGATCAACAAGATGGCCCTGTTGCAATTCAGTTTCTGGTCAGCCTTAAAGCAATCTAACAGGAAGAAAGAAAATAAACTCTGAAAAACAATGACCTGCTCCCTTCCCCACGGAGCAACTCCAGACTCATCCATTCCACCCCCAGAAAGCGTTGCAACAGATACTGGCCCTATTGTCTGATTAAGACCATATTCTGCCACTGCCTTATATGCCATGTCAGTAGCTCGCCGTATATCATCCAGAGCACCTGTCGAGACACGACCTGAGTACACAACTTCTTCTGCTGCACGACCTCCAAGAAGAGTGACCAAGCGACCACGTAACTCATCTATGAAGAGCAAATATCTATCCTCATTTGTCGGAGGTGTATAAGTAAAGCCTAATGCCCCTCCTGACCTTGGCAAAATGCTTAACTTCTGATAACATAAATAAGAGTTGCTATTATAATTGCTACACATCCACATTATGCTGATGATCATAATGGTGCATGAAGTCCCCAAGTCTGATAGGCTATTTTATCATTTTCTAAAAATTCCCTATCAATAAGGTTATAGCACCAAAAAAAATAAGACCATTCAAGTACAACATGTCTGTCAGACTTCGATACTTCTATGTGCCATTGCAACTAAAGCAATCACGTTCTGCAGATAGAAACCACCTATATAACAGGAAATGTATGCTTCAAAAAATAAGACAGTAAGATATTTTACAATTATTATAATTTTTTTAGACAGAGTGATGCACTTGGGCACATATGATGCAATGCAAGCATGGACATGGCATTTGGCATATCATGTATGTATGCAGCTTCACAATTCTTGGATTTACCCAAGACACTAATAGAAAGATAAACAAGCGGGCAAAGTAAAATTTTCCCTGTCGTTTTACCTCAACACGTGGTTGTCCAGGAAGGAGGTTGGCGACAGCAGTACCAACAACTGCATGACCAGCTTCATGACGTGCTACCACAGCTTTCTCACTTCCTTGTAACTTGGCAGTCTTTTTCTCTATACCCTATCATAAAAGAAAAAACAAAAAAAAAATTCTTTCATTATTTTTTTACTTGAAGTTTCCAAAACTACCATTGTAGCCGTGCAACTAAAAAGTTACTGAGGGATACAAGAAATTATTAAAAAGAAACATTAAATTGGAAAAGACTATAAATTAACTAAAGGACACAGAGATTCTGATCTACGTTAGAGGGTTAACAATAGCACAAAAGAAAATATATATATATGTACAGTACAAAATAACCAATGAATGAATAGATATGTCCTGTGCAAGGATGGCAAATTTATTGAGTCTGTCACATGATGAGTTTCCCTTTCACCTCTCCAAATCCTAAGAGAAAGGAAATGCACGTGCTACCATTATTAACATGCTAAAAACATTATAGCACTCCATTAAAAACATGCACATAAAAAACACAAAAAAAAAAATCACTACAAAAAAAGAAAACCATATGAAAATAAATATTAGGAAGCACATGGACAGGTAGCTTCTGAGATCTATAAGATAACATGCCACAACATTATATTTAAGACAAAGAACAAGACAGAAACCATAACTTAACAGATGAATACAAGGGGCTTGCAACAGAACAAGTTAAATATCAAAATATTCCTAGACTCAGTGAGATTCCATGATCACTTGACACCAACTGGCCAGCAGTGCAAGCATCATTCTTATCTTTATGTTATTTAGGAGAAACCAATTCCTATTTCTCATACCAAGCAGAGGGAGAGAGAAACAGAGAGACTTACAGCTATTGATCGCTCCACTGCCTGAATGAAATCAAATTTTTCCACTACTACTTTGTTTTTCCTTCCTGCCAATAATGCAGCTTCATTTACAAGATTTGCAAGATCAGCCCTGCATATTGTGAATATGGCAAGTTCACTTCTCATATATTAGCTAAAAATTGTAGATGCAAAAATCTCCTAATTCAGGAGGCAAATTACCCAGTGAAACCAGTGGTCATAGATGCAATGTAGCTAAGGTCAACATCATCGCCAAGAGGAAGTTCTTTATTGGAAACATGCACTTTTAAAATGGCTTCTCTCCCATGCCTATCAGGTGTTTCCACCTAAAGACCAAATGAGATAAATTTCTGAGATGTCCATTAAGTGGCACTAACTTCTGTTTAATCTTGACAATTGAAATTGCAAACAAGCTAAAGCACAAACCATAACCACACGATCAAATCTTCCAGGTCGGCGAAGTGCAGGATCTAGGACATCTGATCTATTTGTTGCACCAAGAACAATCACAGCAGAGCTGCTATCAAACCCATCCATTTCCTGCATGCAGTTTCGAATATTCAACTTCCACATTGATGGATAAGATGTTTGATAAATTGTAAGACTATAGAACGAGGTTGTTTACAGTAAGCAATTGATTCAAAGTTTGTTCCCGTTCATCATTGCTGACAATGCGAAATTTTCCATCACGACTTTTTGCCACAGCATCTATCTGCATACAGGAAAGAGTATGACAAAGACTGTGAGGGCGTAGGATAGGGCAAGGTACCACATCCCAGCAACCACTCCTGCACTCTTACCTCATCAATAAAAATTATCGATGGTGCCTCCTTCTTTGCCCGGGCGAAGAGATCTCTAACACGGGAAGCACCCATTCCAACATACAATTCAACAAATTCACTTGCAGAACAACTAATAAATGGAACTTCAGCTTCTCCAGCAACAGCCTTTGCTAGAAGAGTCTTTCCAGTCCCAGGAAGACCCACCTGAAAATAGGCAAAGTCTCATATGCAATCTTTCCTCTTCTAAGTATGCTCCACAATCCAGTAAATCAACATGCAAATTGGAATAAGAGCAGTTGATTGGAAACCAACATGCAAATGAATATATTCTAGTAGCATACCATTAACCGTATTCAACATAGAAACCTCAGGCAAATGAACAATGGGAAATATAAAACTTTTTAGTCCTCAACAAACAAGAACTGTGGGGCAATAAAACTGTGGCTACATTTTTGTAAACTTACCAAAAGAACGCCTCGAGGAGGGCGAGCGCCAAGTCTTATATACCTGTCTGGATTCCTGAGAAATTCCTGAGCAGCAAACATACAAAATATAGATTGTTTCCAAATTAGTAAAAAAGAGCCAAGACATCCAATAGGATGAAGATATCAAGTACGATAAACAAATATAGGTAACTGCATACCACAATCTCTTCAAGCTCTTCTTTAGCCTCATCAACACCAGCAACATCAGCAAAAGTGATCGCTTCCCCTTGCTCAGACACTTTTGCACCCCCTGGACCCCCCGACTTGCGGTTCCTAATTTGACCAGCAGTGTGCTGCACAACAGAATTTATAGAATCAGAGCCTCACTAAAATTGCATTGACTTCAATGTAAAGCAAAAGGAAAAATAGTAAGCACCTGAGAAAAGCTAACAGGGAAACGGTGAAGCAGCCCTGCAAGTACAGCCACATAAAACAAAGCTATCTGCATGAACAGATGAAGTCAATGATATAAAGCTTCATATGAGGTACAAACTCCAGACTAACGCAATATAACTTCAATAACAAAAAGTAAACTTTTCATCTTCAAATTGCAAAACTATGTGAGGGATGCACATAAAATTAGTCCATTAGCTCTTTAATGTAAGCCTTTCAGCCTTGAAAGAAAATTATGAAGAAGATAAATAGCTACACATGTAAAGTGATCATATGAGAAGTTAAAAATCAAGAGAGCAGAGAAAGTCTTCAAGGAAACACTGGCTCAGCATGCCAACAATTATAAATTGACAATAGCGGAATTAGGCATAGAGCTATCTATTCCCACGATGGCTAACTGGATAATGAACTTAAAGGTAACACTGACTTTTATGATCAGCACCCAACATTTACTTGGCATTCCTGGTGCCTCCCAGGCAAACACAGGAATGCATGAATACTGCATTGTTCTTGATCACCTTGGTAACCCATTAATTATGAAAATGAAATGTTAAATTACTAGTCTAGACCCAGAGAATCTAGCAATCCATTTAAACCAGTGCTTGATTACTACAAACCAATACAAATTTGCAAACAACAGGTTCTCATAATTATTATCAAAGCCAGCTAAACAACTTGGGGATTCCCTTTGTTTTGAGGGAATTGATGGTTAAAAAAGAAAAAAAAAATCACTTTCTTATCTGAATTTCACCCTCAAAGGCCAATATCATTGGTGGAAAGCAAGAGAAACTATAATTATTTTCTTTTTTGTCGCACCAAGATGCTAAATTTACACTAACTACAAGCACTTAGCGACTAGCAGTCATAAGAATCAAGACCACAAAACAAAACTCACCAAAGCTGAGTTCAAGAATCCACCGGGCCTCTTATCAGGGGATCCAAATTCAACCTGATTCTCGAGCATTTTTTCATAGGGAGCCTTGATATCAGTAGGTCTAGTAGTTGTATAAACAATCCTCTTAGTAGTAGGCGCCACACTCCTCAACAAAGATTCCGAATCCTGAAACTTACTATTGACCAATTCGCTGCTCTCCTGAGCACCGCTACCTTCATTTTTCAATTTGAACATAATATGAACCCCATCAACCTCCACTTTCTGCACCTGATTATTATTAATCTTGCTCAAGAATTCGCTGTACGGAACACTGATAAAAGTGGTCGGTTGTCGAGGCTCCGACCCGGGCAAAGGGATCCCTGGGCGAAGCAAGCGCATAACAAACATAACAATCCCCAATTGCAAAAGCAAAACACCAATTTCTTGCGCTTGAATCAAAGGCTGCCATTTCCAACTCTGTTTCTTCGACCACCACCATTGACTCTTCCTTTGCGTTTCCCTCCTCTGCTTGGGTCCCGAATTTTGCGGATTATTATTCACCTTTTGCCCTTCGCTTTCTGTCCTTTTCTCGTTCGAATTTGCCGTCGAAGAATCGCTATCTTTACAATTAGCCAAAATTCTATACTCCCTTATCTTCTGAACCCGTAAGAACCCTCCATGCTGTAGAATTTTCGAAGTAACTACCGGAGTGTTGTTACAAAACGGTGCCGGATTCGAGAAAAAACGATGGGAATTGTGGTGGAGAAGAACCCTAGACTGGTATCTGAAGAAGGATAAACCATGAGAGTAATGGAGATCGAAATTCGAATCAGCATGAAATTTGGAGTGCGTTATCGGCCTTAGAGTTTCAATCATCGATGACATGATCAATAATCTTCACAAACCCAATACATAACCAGAAAAAAATTAAAAATTTTAAATAATCATTTCGTCAATTTATATGTTATTCTCTCTCTGCGTGGAGGAGATTTTTGAGGAGGAAGACGACATCGCCGCGAGTTTGAAGATGTGCTTTCTGTTGAATTTCAGCCGCCCGATTAAAATTAAAACAATGTGCTTTCTGTTTCGAGATCCGTACTGGATAATTTCTCTTTCGTTCTTTATTTTTTGTTCTCGTTTAACTGTTCGTCGTCTCTCAAATAGGGCCCACCCACAATTTTGTCAATCCATATTGATTTTTCAAAATTACTTATGGATTTTTAACTACTTATCTTGTTTAATTAATTCATTAATTTTGACTTTTATATTCCGATTAAATATAATTTTTAATAAATTAAAAATTTAAATTTATTGATGTGAAATAATTTAATGAAAATACATATAATACGCTTATATTCAAACTGATAATACCCAAAAATACAAAAGGCCGAAAGCCCAAAAATTTTTAAAAAAGTCCAGAATAAAGGGCCATAAAAATGCCATCAAATGAGAGACCAACATAAGAATAGAGGTTGTCCGATCATACTTAATCTCTCCTTAACAGGCAGAAATCATCTGACACACACAACCATCTAATCGCCGCTACATACAAAAATAAGTCATACTTGTCGTAAAGTAGAACAACTATTTAACGTACTGCTCAAGACTTCTCCAACTCTATAAATGGCATGTTCCTTTTTAAGAATGATACACTTTCACTCTCTAAATAATACAAATTCTCTTTAAAAAGCTCTCTTACCCTTCACTAACTTAGGCATCAAAGTGTCAAAATTCGGAACAATCGGGCTTAGCACCGTTTTAGCAGGTTTCACCAACGACATTTCGATTGGGATCGGCCCCCCTTCTCCAAGTCAATCCTCTCATCCATCCCGACATAGAGATATCCCATCTCTATAAAATTTCGTGATTTATCACAAACTATCCAATTGTCATAATGCATACAATATGATGGTTTAAACATGCGCAATATATTAATTCTCAATTACCATCAAATCTTATAAATCTATTTTAATTAAGTAAACACAATTCAAACTATAGAATAAAAACCCAAGTTAGCTAAATTGCAAATAATCCTTCCAATAAATGCATAAGTCAACTAAATTACAAATAATAGTTGAAAGTAAATTATGAAATTATAATTATTAAAAATATATAACAAGTTATAATTCATTATGCAATAATATTTTAAATCGGTGTATAGTTAAAAGCATTGATGAATATTATTAGGGGTGAGCAACGGTCGGTTCGGTTCAATAACCGAACCGAAATAACCGAAAATCGAAGTTCTCTTATTTTTATCAATCGAATCGAACCAAAATTTTAGAATAACCGAATTTAAACCGAACCGAAATTTTCGGTTGATTTGGTTCGGTTAACCGAAAAACCAAAATTTAAAATTATTTTTTAAAAAATAAAAAATATTGTGTTTAAAAATTATAAAAAATTATAAATTATAATATACTAAAGTAAAAACATCTAAATTGTACAAATAAAAGTTCAAATTAAAGAAATAATCTCAAAATATATAATAAATAATACAACAAAATCATTAAATTT
Organism: Excoecaria agallocha; assembly: GCA_037975025.1. NCBI lineage: Eukaryota > Viridiplantae > Streptophyta > Magnoliopsida > Malpighiales > Euphorbiaceae > Excoecaria > Excoecaria agallocha. The sequence continues at coordinate 476,839 of CM075821.1, forward strand.
TTTTTTATTTAATCGATTTTCAATTTAATCGTCAAAATTTTAAATTATCACCTAAAAAATAGATATTAATAATTGATAAATGTACTCATATAATTTACAACTAAAAATAAAATAATTTATATGTATAAAATAATTATTTAATAAAAAAATCAAAAATATATATATAATTATATAAATTTCGGTTTGGTTTCTATGCGGCTTTCTCCTTTAAAAACCGAACCAAAAAATCAAAATTTCTCAAAATTAAAAACCGAAAACCAAACCAAAAAACCAAAAAATTGAATCAAATTAAAAAAATCGGTTGGTTTGGTTCGGTTTTTCGATTTTATTCGGTTTTTGCTCACCCCTAAATATTATTACCTTTGTTTCTTTTTAAACATTGCTTTTAGAGATCTTTTTATTTTACTTGAAGTGACGCTTTTCAGAATTTATTGAAGAATTTAAATGCGTTTTTCAAAATTTTAAAAAATATTTAATGCACTTGATATCCTAAATAAATTTATATGTTTGTTGTCACTTTTTTCTATAATTAATGAAAAATTAATATAGTCAATTATCAATATTTTTTATAATATTAAAATGTATTGATAGTTTTTTTAATTTGTGCGCAAAGAGTTAAAAGCAAACCTTATAAAGAAACCGAGTTAATAATATAAAAAAAATTATACATTTGCATTAAATATTATTTAAATAATTTATTTGAAAATATAATAAAATAAAATGTACATATTTAAAAATATTATATAAAGTAAAATGTTTGAATCTAAAATAATAAGTGGTTACCGGAAATTCATAAATTAAAACTGTAACTCAAAATAGAAAAATATAGAAAATATAATCCAAAAATCTAAAAGAATTTATTGGTTAACCGGAAATTTCAATTCTATTTTGGATAGATTTTTTAATTAACTATTTCTTTTTTATTTTTCTTGTCTGCTCCGAAAAGAAAGCACACGGTTATGGTCTATATCACATGGACCGTAGTTATGGATTGATTAGTGAATCTCTAACTGATTTATTAAGTGATTTCATTTCTTAAAGCAAATCTACATATTTGATTATTAAATTTTTTAATTGGAGTTCGGTTTTGAAATTGATTATCAAGATGAAACAAACCTTTTTATCTTTATATGTTAAGGGTGAGTTCGATAAAATTGTAAATTTTAAATTTTTTAATTTTTAAAATTTAATATTTTTTTAGTTTTTATTATCTATTTTCTTAAAAATTATTTTATATATTTAAAAACTGTATCATACTTTTTTAATTATTCATATATATTATGATAATAATTTCGATAATAATAACAATACGATGGTAGTGATAATGGCAACAGTGATAATAGGGTTGATGGCGATGGTGGTGGCAATTATAGTGTGATGGTAGTAATGACAGTGGTGATTTTGAATTAGCTATGTATGTGAATAAAAAGCATATGCCTCTACGAGTATTGTTTGAGAAAAATTTCATCTTTTGCCAATAAAACATAATAAAAATAAAAAATTCATAATTTACTTTTTGAATTTTAATATTTTTACACATTGAATCTTTATATACTTTCAAAATTATACATTAAATCTTTCAAAATTTACGTATTTATATATTAAATTTTTATACTTTCAAAACTGTACAATAGATCTCTGAACTTATATATTAAAACACGTTAAATTCAAACATACATTAAAAATAATAATATTTCGTTAAAATATATACAATTTTAACTGAGTGTATGTTAAACCGTCGTTTATATCATTCATTTTGGACTTAATGTATTTTACTTAAAAAATTTATAAAATTAATTCATAATTTTAAAAATATAAAAATTTAATATATATTGTGTGTCATTCATTTCGAGCGTATATTCTATGTTAAACTTAATGTGTACCATCTATTTCGGCGGTGATAGCGATGAAAACGGTATGATGACCATGGTGGCAATAGAGATTATGACAGTAGCGACAATAGCAGTGGCGACGGAGTTTTGAATGAACTATGTATTTGAATAAAAACCATATGCCTCGATGAGTACTGTTTAAGAAAAATTTCATCTTTTGTCAATGAAACATAATAAAAATATTTTATTCTCGCACAACCTGCATTGAAGTGAAGATCCAGTGTGGCTATGCTCTTTTGTATTGCGTGTGTCCTGTGGGTGTAATGTTGACACGTGTGATTGGATGACGAGCAAGTGGGCCGATTTTGATGATATGGTTGGCGCGAGAATCGCCACATATTCTGGCGAGAGAGGACCACAAAGGCTCGCTTGGATTTATTTTGGGCTCAGGTTTGTGGCTTTCAATAATTATAATAAACCCATCTTTGTCAATATTCAGCTACTTTTGTTTGTATTAAATGTTAATCTTACAATTATATTATAATTATTTTTATTTTATGGAAATTAAAAAATGCAAAAAAAAAATTTCTTACATTGCAATTATTTAGAAACGTGCATTAATAATACAAATATACAATTTTATTGGTATATATCAACAGTATATTTTCGTAAAATTTTAATTGGTTATTGACAAATTCTGAGATTCTATGAGAGGAATGGATCGTCTATGGCAGTTCAGTTGGCACAGTATTGGGGCAGCGTTGATGTGGAGTCCGATTAGATCCTGCAATGTTCGAATCCTGAAATAAAGCTATTCCAGTTGAACCAGATATTAATACTCTGATATTTAAATTAATAGGAGACCTAGTGAGAGAAAGTGTGCTACAAAATGATAACCTATGCTTTAGTGTGAGATAATCTGGTATTTATAAGAGGCATCGAGAGCTATTGAAGTGGGTCTATCCAAATATCAAAGTAAGTGTGCAGTGACGTGATGTGAAGCAAGTAATAGATATGATGGATGCGTGTGTCAGTAGACTACTAAAAGATGTGCCTTGTCAGTCTGATTGGATGGTCTTATCCCATTAGTTTTTGTGCATGTTCCTCTGCTTATACATGAGCCTTTGAGGCGCTAGCCTAGGTTGGTTCTAGCCTTTCTGTTCGACCTGAATCTGTGACTGTTGGACAAAATCTGAGTATAATAAATTGGATATTATTAGTTTTTAAAATAAAATAACTTTTTAAATTAAAATAAATAAATTTAAATATTTTTACGTTACAAATTACATTTTATGAATTTCTTATTACAAGTGGATAACAAATAAAATTAATACAGTTGATAAGATTAATATATTGGTATATATTCTTTGTTGAAACGTTCTTCCTCTAGCACAAGACAAGACAATAAAGTCCAATTTTTCTATTGCAATGACAACCGCCTATTACATGTTTTCTATTTTGTTTCATCCATGAAAATAGCAAATCCTAAGGTCCTAAATAACAGGATCTCACATAAGCTTTCAACCGAAGAAAAAAAAACATTACTAAAAATGGAAAAATAATCCTTAGCCAAAGCTACGTACCAGCAACATCTCAGAAAATTTTGGTTGGTCTTCATTTCTGGAAAAGACTGTCCTCTCTTCTTCTTTTTCACATACCTATCTCTTTCCCCTTGTGGGTTTTATTAGTTATGACATTTTCATGTGAATAATATGCATGCCATGTATACATGAACTCAAACTAAGTATTTAGTTCCTCAACAATTTTTCCTAGAAAATATAAAAAATGGGTATTGATGCAAAAAAGATTCAAGCTTTTCTGTTGACGATTGCTGAATTTTCCTTCAGCATTTGTTCAAGATTTGTACAAAGGCATCCATTGATTTCAAGTGTATTAGTTTTGTTGTTTATTTTATACTTCTTTCTTCCTAAAGCTTTCTTTTTCTTGATTTACGCTTCCCCATTTCTTGCCTGCACTTATGTTTTCATTAGATTTTATTGGCATTCACAAGAACAGAAAATCGAAAAAAATGAGAAGAAAATTGATGCAGCGGTACCAGGAAAGCTTAGAAAGAAAGATGGGAAGTCTGTTAGAAGGACTTACACTTCTGATAGAAACTCTGAAGGAAAGAACTCAAAAAATCCTGAAGATGTTCCTGTAAGGACTGAACAAAAACAAAGAGAGATTACAGAGGAGAAAAAAGATTTTCCAAGTGGCTCAAGAGATGTTTCTGTTGCTGATATCACATACCAAACTAGAATGGAAGATAGCATTCGAAAACCTGATGGTGGTGGTAAGACAGAAATTGAAAGCTTAAGCTCTGAAGAAGAAGAGGCAAAAGAAGGTAGGATTAAAGCTGTGGAATGGACTGAAGATGATCAAAAGAATCTGATGGATCTTGGACTTTCCGAACTCGAAAGAAATAAAAGGCTGGAAAGCCTCATTGCAAGACGTAGAGCAAGAAAATTATATAAAATGCAAACAGATAAATATCTGTTTGGTAACATCAATGCATGTCCTTCCATTCCGGTGGCTCCCGTTTCAATTACAAGAAGCCATACTTTTGATGTTCCTTATGCCCCATACGATCAAATTCCTGGTTCAGCACCTTCTATTTTGTTGCCGAATCGAAATCCATTCGACATTCCTTATGATCCCTTTGAAGAAAAACCGAATCTGATGGCAGATAATTTCCATCAGGAATTCATGGAAGCTCATCAAAGAGAAATGATGTTCTGCAGGCATGAGAGTTTCACTTTAGGAACTTCTTTTCCTTTCCAAGGCAAGCTGAATGAGAATGATACTGCAGGCCAACCAAGATTCACAAGGCAGATAGGTAAGAAAACTTTCTTTTTTTTCTTAATTTCTATTGTCTTTGTTTTTTTGTTCAGCTACAAAAATTTTACAGGTAAAGGACAGCCTGACTGGTTGGTAGGACATTCACAAGTCCAAGGAGAAGACTTCATCAGCCGCACATTAAGTGTTACTGATCTTGTAACAGAGAAAAATGAAACTTCCCATGAGGTAAACATCCAACCTGAAGAGGAAAAAGCGATGGAGAGTATCGGCGCAGAATCAAGCATAAGTAAAGAAAATGACACAAAAACGGGGATGATGCACGAGGTCAGGCATAAGAGACGAGAATCAAGTTCATCTTCGTTGTCAGAAGATAATGAAGCAGCAATCAGGGAAAAGAATAATACTAGTTTGACAAATATAAAGCCTCCTGTTTTTAGATTTCCTGATACAATAACTAGTCCTAACCAAAATTCAGCTCCCTGCCCACTTCCCAAAGCTAGAGCTCTTAATGAAGTCTCTTATATTGCTAGCCCTTCTACAATTGACAAGTCAAGTTTAGAGAACCATTTACTTTACACGAATAATGGGCCGTGGCATGCCCCATCTGATTCCATAGGTTCTGATATGCAAGTAGAGGTCTCAGAAGTAGGTTCGCCCCCATTGACAGGAGATGGATCTGCTTCATCTAACGATGGAGATTCCTTGACTTATGATGGGGATATAGAGAAGGAAATTACTTCTGGTAGTGATGAAATGTGGGGTCTCTCACCTCATGCACCTAAAGTAGAACATGATCAAACATTGGCCCACGCAAATGAATTCAACGGGGATAACACTCAGAGAGACTTTCCAGGTTTCCAACAGGAACTTCAAGATCCAATTCCATCATCTGTAGGAATTCATTTACCTCAACAAGATCAAAATCTTTCAGTTAATTCTGATCACGAGGTATCCAATGATGGAGAACAAGTAGCCAATGAATTGCAAGATTCGAACCTGCCAGAAAGTTCAATTGAAGGAACAAGTGTGCTAGATTCATCGATTTCTTCTACACTACTTCCTGAAGAGCATTTGGAAAAGCCACAGGTCAGTTGGTAACTTTAAATCGTTATGCATAATTTGCTAAAAAGGTATAGGAACTCACTAATGTCATTTCTCGTTTGGGTTTTCGCATAGGAATCAATGAATTCTCCTGAGAAGCTTGCAGATAAGGTCAACATTAATTATATAGATGTTCCTATTCACACAACTGATGATCTAGGAGATCAACATTCGGTTGAAGTCACTCCTAATGTGCCTGAAACTTCTAGTGTTCCAGAATTAGCCTGCGATTTTTCAGAGCCAGTTGACGACGGAATAAACTCAGAAAGTAACAGTCACATTGAGAGCAAGTCACCGAACTATCCTGAGCAAGCTGAGGAGGAGGTTAGCATTGCTTATACTGCGGATGTTCCTGTTTGTAAAAATGACTATGTAGGAGCTCAAGAGTCAGTTGAAATCACACACGGTATACCAGAAACTTCTGTTATTTCTGAAGTACCTCAAGAACATGTTGATGAGACAAATTTAGAAAGTAGTAATATGATCAACAGCAAGTCACCAAAATCTCCTGAGAAGTCTGTAGATGAGGTTATAGCAGCTCATCCCGCAGATGTTCATGTTCACACAAATGATGATCTAAGAGATCAAAATTCGGTTGAAGTCACAAACAATGTGCCTGAAACTTCTATTACTTCTGAAGTAGCCCATGATCTTTTAGAACCAACTGATGAAATAAATTCAGGTAGTAGTGATCAGATCGAAAGCAAGTCACCAGAATCTCCTGAGCAATCTGCAGACGAGGTTATTATAACTCATCCTGAGGATGTAAATGTTGATACGAATGATGATCTAGGAGATCAAAATTCGCCTGAATTCACACACATTGTGCCTGAAACTTCTATTACTACGGAAGTAGCCCACAATCTTTTAGAACCAGCTGATGAAATAAATTTAGAAAGTTGCAATCAGATTGAGAACAAGTCACCAAACTATCCTGAGCAGAGCATGGAGGAGGTTAGCATTGCTCAAGCTAAAGATGTTCCTGTTCATACATTTGATGATTTAGAAGATCAAAAATCAGTTGAAATCGCAGCCGGACTGCCTGAAACATCTATCATTTCTGAGGTGGCCTATGATCTAAAGCAAACAGTGAAGGAAATTGATTCAGAATTCAGAAATTTTATTGAAGGCAAGCCATTGAGTTCTCCCAGGGAGTTTTCCATTGATGATGTTGCAGATGTTCCAATTCATACAAACAATGATCCTGGAGACCAGAATTTGGTTGAAGTCACCAGCAGTGTGCCTGAAACATCAATTATTTCTAATGAAAGATCTGTGGAAAGTAGCAATCAAATTGAGAGCAAGTCACCAAACGCTCCTGAGCAGTCTATCAAGGAGGTTTCCATTACTTATACCGCAGATTTTCCAGTCAATATGTATAATGATCTTAAAGATCAAAATTCAGAAGAAGTCACGCAAAGCGTGCCTGAGACATCTATCATTTCTAATGAAAGAAATTCAGAAGGTGGAAATCAGAATGACGACGAGTCGCCGACCTCTCCTGAGCAGCCTATAGAGGAGCTCAACATTGATTATAATGTGGATGTTCCTGACCAAAAATCAGTTGAAGACATGTCCCATGTACCCCAAACATCCATTATTTCAGAAGTTTTAGATAATTTATCAGAACTTGCTGAGGAAATCAATTCAGATAACAGCAGGCATGTTGAGCATAGTTCATTTAATGCACTTGAACAGTCTGTAGAGGAGGCAAATACTGCTTCTAGTATCGACGATTCAGTAGTTGACATAAATGATGGTAAATCTAAAGAATCCATTGAGCAAGAAGTTCAGGATTTGTTAAAAACTGATCTAGATTCACCAAGAGAGATTGCAGAGGAAGCTAGCACTGTTGATAATGTCACTCAGCAAGTAGATTTATCAGAACTGTCAAAGGGAGCTGAGGAAAAAAGTTCAGAAGTGGGCCAGAATAACGAAAGAGATTATGATAAGTCCCCAGATGATCAAGCCATTGTAGACATTGCAATGCCAACAACAGAAGATGAGACTTCCAATGAAAGTAAAGACATCTTGATGTCCACCGAAGATGGTGAAAAGGAGCAAAATATCAGAGAATTTGAGGTTTCTGAAATGAACCCAAATCCTGATGATCCCTCAGCATCCGGCATACAACAAGAATTGACAATTGATCAAGAGTCTGCAGATTCGTCTTCATCTTCATCTCCAAAGTCTGTTTTGCCAGACCAGATTCCATTGACTCCAACAACATTAGATCTCAATCAACACCTGCATACTGATGTTTCAGAATCTAGAGCTCTGGATGAATCAAAACAACCAAAACATGAGGAGGAACATGCTGCTTTGGACATTTCTGAATTGATAGTACAAGCAGAGGTAGTAATAGCTTCTACTGAGATTATATTTCATCGCACCATTGACATGTAGGAAGTAAAGTAATCCTTCAAATGAACATAAACAGGTAGGAGGCAATTCAGGAGCCAAAGATGCTGGCAATTCAGAAGCCAAAGATGCTGAAGGCGAACTCGACAATTTGACAGAGGATAAAAATGTTGGCAGCCCATCAAAACCTGTAGAGGAAACTGATCCAATCACTGTTGGAGAAGAGGTATACAAAGCAATTCTTTCTAAAAAGTTGGTGCCAATTTTAGAATTCAGGATTCTGATATTTTTGTACATTGATACTGACAGACTCTACTGCAGAACTCTGCCATAATTCAAGATACAATAACTGATGACATAAACATTGAAGAAGATCAGGATCATAGCATGGAAGCCATAAAAAATGCTGAAACTGAATCAAGAAACTTGACTGGGGATGAACTTGAAAACCCACCAGAGGAAATTAACAATTCAACTGATATAAAAGATATGATTGAAGATGGAACCGAGAGTAATGAAATGAAAAACAATACAATCATTGATGAGGCTGAAGCTCCAAAATCTGAGGCAGCATGAGATGGAATATATCAAGATCATGAAAATATAGCAACTGTATATTTCCTATAGTAGGATTTTAGCACTTAATTACTGTTATTAGCTAATAGGAAAACGGAACTTTTGAAGCATTATTTATGTTCAATGCTTCTGGTTTTCCATTTTGTTTCCTTTTTCATGGATGATGAATCTGTAAAACAAAGAGAAAGCTGAAATTGTGCGTATCATATCAAAATTTTGACAAACTATAAATCCTTTTGCTGGCCTTGCATTTTTAATCCTTAAATGTACTTCTCCCATGGCTTTGATCTGTTTCTCTTCTTCCAGAACTGATTATTCAGATTACAAAGCTCGAAATTTCCATAGCCACAATTCAAAAGAACTCTTTCTTCTTCCATGAACAATACACCAATCTTGCCCTCATAATCTGTCAACAATTTACTGAAATAATCAAGGCCATAAATCAAGAGAACTATTGTAATTTGAAGCATTAGTGGAACATTTATTATTGGCTCTGCAGGCCTAATAAATGAAAAGATTTCTTGCATATAGATAGGGGTAGTTGGGCCTTGCTGAGCCATTGAACTAAGGCCCAAATCAATGAAGCATAATCTGAAAAACATGTGGTCAAATATCTTCCGTGGTGGCTAATGAGTTAGTGCCTTATCTGGATTTTTAAGAAAGCAGTGATGCTGGCTATCTCACTCTCACTCTCTCCGTCCATGCCGTGACCGTCTCCGGTTCTCCATTAGCACGCCGGGAAGTAAGGTAATTCCTCCCTGTAATTTTAGTTCTGATTCAGAAAACTGAGAATTCATTCTCCTAATTTATTTGATTTCTGCTTCTTGTGTCTGATTATGAAAATTTGTTGAATCCATTCTCCTAGTTTGTCTTAATCAAAGAAAAAAAACAATGGATGGAGGGATGCAAATGGCTGTTCCTGTTCTGGGAATTATAGCTGCTGCTGCTGTTACTTTCTATGCTGTCAGCTTCTCTGAACTTAGAGAGGTTATCTTCTTAATTTTACAATTTCCATTTCTATGGTTGTTTCGCAGTTGTTATAGTTTGATAGTTACAAATTCTTTTCATTATCAGAAATCTTTTAAAGACTTAGAAGATTCAGAATACGAAGAGAATGAAAAAGGGTTCAGGCCATCTGTCAGCTCTAGAGAAAGAAGAGCCAGAAGAAAGGCTGAGAAACAAGCTAAGAATTGATTAGATTACTTTGCAATGGACTGTAATTCCATGGTTAATGATTGAGCAGTTGCATGATTTATGTGCATTAACTATAGATTGAGCCAATAATACAACGATTTTCTACCAAAAATTAACAATAATATTCCTGCAATTAAGCTATAAATCGAAGGTATAACACAAGGAATAAAATAAAGTCAGAACCTATAAATCGAAGGTATAACACAAGCAATAAAAGAGAAGCAAAAGAAGCAACGCAGGACTAAGAACAAAAGACGAGTGATTAATGCACTTCTTCCACGGCTTTGCTCTGTTCCTCTTCTTCAAGAACTGATTATTCAGATTGCAAATCTCGAAATCTGATCGGATCGGAAAAATTTCTGAACTCTTGAAATCATTCTGCAACTTCACTTTATCAGTACTAATTCCGTTCTTGAACTTGAAAAACATTATTTGACAAAATCCACTCATTAGTGCAACATCAGAAGCATAAAAACCAACAGGAGAAGTGTAAGGCTCCAATTTTCGTAAGGATTCAATGCTAATTTTTTCTCTTTTCGCCCATGTTTTCTGCTCGTAGATCTCCATAACCCACAACTCGAAACAACTCATCTCTTCCACCATAAAAATTACACCAAGCTTCCCTTCATAATATGTCAACAATGTATTGCAGTCGAAGTCATGAACCGAAGAAGGAAGCGAAAAAACAGTATAATTCTCCGCTTCTAAATCAAATGCCAACACATTATTATCCGTTGTTAGCCAATGGAGATTGCCAGAAGCTGAAACTGTTGGTGCATAGTATCTTAAATACTCATCGTATGCTAATTTTACTTGCTCTAATTGCCTCCATTGTCTGCTAACCGAATCGAAAATCTCACATCTGAGATAGTTATATGTGTAGTCACAGAGTTGAGGCTGATAAGAGAATCTAACAATCTTATACTGCAAAGGATTCGACCTCAAAACCACGATACCAGTTCTTATAGTACTGTATCTTGTTTTCGGGTTTGGGATTTTTTCCCATTCTTTAGTACTCGGTTTGCAGACATAATATCTCGGAATTGTTCGGTTTCTTGATCCTGCACCAACACAAATAAGAATACCTTGTGCCGATGCTGCTTCAATCTTTACAGGAACTGGTAAAAAATCAAGAGAGAGATTGTGATTTGAAGCTGAATTCTGGACTGAAATAAAGGTTGAATAATGCTCATTTTTCTTCATGGTTTGCAGAAAAAATCCAGATAAAGTTGTTGTTCTTTGACAATGGAGGTTGACAAAGCTCGATTCATGGCTGATACGATTGCATTCTTTGGAAAGAACCCTGCATTTTGCTACTGTTTTGATGGATGAACGTGATAAAATTTCGAAAAGTATATCTGAATTCAGCTCCATGATTGTATGATTCGAAGATGGTGAAGAGAAACGAGAAGGAAACTTATCACTTGACTAAGAGAAAAAGTAACTTGAATTGGGATATAAATAAGCAAACTACTTGGAGAAGAAGACTTTCCAGAATATTGGTCGAATCCTGGTCCTACTAGGAAGTGGAAAAAGTGCAAATTGCCAGCTAAAATTTAGCCAAAAATAGAATTCAACTTTTAAATTTTAATTTGATACAATATTTTTTAATATTTTAAAATTAAAAAAATTTAGCTTCTGAAATTACGGCTGGCACTAAAAAATTAGGCATGTGTCATTCAAAAAGTGGATACATGTTGTGGATAATTAATTCTTAAACTCAGAAATTGGATTTATTAATTTTTTTTTTTGTTCTTTATACTTTATAGCCAATTAAGTCAAGGGAATCTCAATTTTCTTGGAAGATCACAAATTTTTCTTTTCGTCAAAGCTACGAAAGGGCAAAAGTGGAAGTCCGATTATTAACTGGAGATCAATTAAAGGGGACAAATCTTGAATAATTCAGATGGCATTGATATGAATTTCCACGACTGTAAACTCATCATATGTGAACTTATACAATAAAATTTCTGATACAAAAATTATAAAATTAAATTTATATATCACAAAATTATTCAGTATTAATTTTGAAATTAAATTAATTAAAATTAAATTGAAGTCGGGAAAGCTTAAATAAATAAAACTCCCAATTTACTGTATCATACTTCCCATTAAAATTGTAAAAATTGGTACGATAGAGACGTCTAAAAATAAGAAATTCAAGGTAAGTTCTTAGTGAATTCTTTAAGAAATTCAAGGTAAGTTCTTAGGGAATTCTTTTGATAGCAGAAAATCTCTTTATAAACTTTTTTTTTTAATATATAATACATCTTTGGATGCGGAAAAAGGTGGGGTTTGTCAAATAAAAAAAAAGGCAGATTTTTAATCGTTTAAATTAATACAAAATTTAAGATTAAATTCATAAAAAATAGGACTAATTAGGGCCAATATATATTTTTAATCTTCATATTGGTTATAGCTAGCTAAGGAGGATTTATGTGATAACCGAACTGCTTAGTCGCGTTCTCTTGAGTAGCCTGGCCATCAGTTGCTCGGTCCACCTCAGATCTGATATGATACCTCAGTGAGGTCATTTTAGGAAGTTACACGTAGACAAGTACTCTTAGCTACCTAAAGTAGATAAAATTCTTATTTCAGAATATTAGTTTAGTTTTTTGATCAAATTATACGTTTTCTTAAATAAATTTTGTGTTGACAATATGAATTTATCTCAGTTAGAAAATTGAATTCTAACTAAAATAGGATTCACATTTCTATAAATAGGCTGGATCTTAAGTATTTTCTCTCTCTTGGTTAATTCAACTCTCAAAATCGTTCTTTTAAATTTTATACTGACTTGACTGTCGCAATTTTCTCTCGTCGCAAATTTTACCGAATTCTTTATTTTCAAGTAACAGAGTAACAGAAGATGTTCCCATTCAAGTCTAACACAAAAAATTGTTTGTTTCATCATTTAACAGTTCAAAATACGGTTAGACAATACTATATAAAATGATTAATAAAAATTTTTATGCATTTCCATATATGCAGTAAAGACAATTGCATTGGCATGATCATGATCAACAAATATCCTGACCAAATTATATATACAGGCAATTTATAAATTAATTATTAATTACGATTGTCGGTCCAAGCACTCCTATTAAAAAAATGAAATGTCAACGGATTTTCGATAAAAAAAGTTTAATATATAAATTTTTTCTAATTTATCATAATTTTCTTCTAAATTAATTGCATGTTAAATTATCCCATGAACTTATTGAAAATATCATATTATCCTTCTGTATCACACGTGTCAGTTCATAAAAACTGCATAAAAAATATGCGCCAAACAATAACAGAAGGATTATTTAATATTTTTAACGGCTTTTAAAGGAGTAATTTAATATTTGCAATAGTGTAGAGTGTATTTTTTATATTTCAAAAAAATTTAAGTGGTTAATCTAATATTTTTAACAAATTTAGCAAGGTAATCTAATATACAATTAATTCAACGAGAAAATTCGATAAATTATGGTAGTTTAATGAAAAATTTATGTATTACCCCTAAAAAAAATTGCAACTAATAAATTAATAACTTCGAGAGAAAAAAAAAGAAATAATATTTAATATCAAATTTACAGTAACATGATTGTGTCGGAATTTATTGTACTGAATGAGCTAATCAATTAATAGTTATCCTCGTCATCTATGCGCTAAACAATAACAGAATGATTATTTATGGTCTGTTTACTTACAGAAAACTGCTCCAATTTTTCAGAAAATTTTTTTCATAGAAAACAGAAAATAGAAATCATATTTATTTTCGTCAGTTTTCTAAAATAGAAAACAGAAAATAAATTTTTCAGTTTTTCAAAATAAAGAAAAAATTGAAAAACTAATAAAAGTTGTCTTCCAAATTTTCTAAATAATATTAATACACACACACACATATATATATGTACATACATACATATACATATACATATACATGCATTTGTAAATTTTTGTATGTGCATACATACATAAGCATATGCATGCGCATGTATATGTATATGTAGTACATGCATACATACGTACATATGGATATGTATATATATGTATATACATATATACATACACATACATATGCATATGTATATGTATACATACATATGCATATACAAATATACATACATATACATATAAATATATATTTATGCATATACATATACATATATACATATGCACATACACACACATACATATTCATATATATGTATCTGTATATGCTTGTATGTGCATGCATGCATACATACATACATACATACATACATATGTATATATATGTATGTACATACATATGGATATGTATATATATATATATACACATACATGTACATATGTATGTATTCATAAATACACGTGTATATATGTACATATATTCACATACATATGTATATACATATACATATGTATCTATGCACATACATATACATATATATATACATACACACATACATATATAAATGTATGTATGTATGTATGTATGTATGTATGTATGTATGCACGCATACATATACATGTAATATCTGTATGTATGTATATATATATACATATGTGTGTGTATACACACACACAAACACAAATAAATGTTTCAGTTTTTTATTTGTTAATAAATAAACGTATTTTTTAAAATTTTTATGAAAAATAAATACTTCAATTTTTTAAAAAAATAGAAAATAGAAAATTATTTTCTGTAAGTAAAAGCACTCTTAATATTTTTAACGAATTTTAGAGGGATAATTTAATATTTGTAATAATATAAAGTGTATTTTTTATATTTTAAAAAGGTTTAAGTGGCTAATATAATATTTTTAATAAGTTTAGTAAGGTAATTTAATATATAATTAATTTAACGAAAAAATTTGATAAATTATATTAGTTTAATGAAAATTTTATGTATTATTCTTAAAAAAAATTGCAACTAATAAATTAATAACTTCGAGAGGAAAAAAAAAAAGAAATAATATTTAATATCAAATTTACAGTAACGTGACTGTGTCGGAATTTATTGTACTGAATGAGCTAATCAATTAATAGTTATCCTCGTCATCTATAAATCCGTCGTTCATAATCCAAAACGAGTGGAGGTGAAACAGAGCTAACTAACAGTCACCACAGATGTCTTACAATCTGCCATGGAAGGTACGGCTCCCACTGTTCATATTTTCCAAGGCTTTCGCCGCCTCTTGCCGGCCAAACTTCACCGTCAACCGCCGTCTCTGGAGTTTCTTCGACTACAAATTCCCGCCGTCTGAAACGCCTAAACGTGGTGTCAAAAGTTCGGACTTCATCATCGACGCAGCTCGCAACCTCTGGTTTCGCCTCTACATCCCTACCTCGGCCGTCACCAGCAGCTCGGTGCCTGTAATCATATACATGCACGGCGGAGGATTCTGTTTCTTCACCGCAGACTCCATTTCCTGCGAGTTTTGTTGCCGGCAGCTTGCTTCTAAACTGAATTCCATTGTCGTCTCTATCAACTACCGCCTCGCTCCGGAGCATCGATTTCCGTGCCAGTATGATGACTGCTTTGATGCTCTGAAGTTTCTAGACGAGAATTTCGGTAATCACTTGCCTTCTTATGCCGATCCGCAGCGGTGTTTTCTGCTCGGAGATAGTGCCGGCGGTAACTTGATTCATCACTCGGCTGTTAAAGCCAGTGGATATGCTTTCCAGAAGCTGAAGATAATCGGTTTAGTATCGATCCAGCCATTTTTCGGCGGAGAAGAAAGAACTGAACCGGAGATCCGGCTTGCCGAAGCTCCGGTTTTAACTTTGGAGCGAGCCGATTGGTTTTGGAAGGCATTTTTGCCAGAAGGGTCGGATCGGGACCACCCTGCGGTAAATGTATTCGGATCCAAGTCGGATAATATTTCCGGTGTGAAGTTTCCTGCTATACTTGTTATAATTGGAGGATTTGATTTACTGCAAGAATGGCAGAGAAGGTACTGTGAAGGGATGAAGAAAGAAGGGAATGAAGTTTATTTGGTCGAGTATCCGAATACCATCCATGGGTTTTGGGGTATGGATATGCCCGAGTCCACTTTGTTCTTCAAGGAAGTGAATGATTTTATTCAAAAACAATCATATAGACGAGATTTCTATTAATTAATTAATGATTTGTGCTTAGTTGATTAATGCAGAATGTAATTGCTTAAGGCTTGTGTAAAATAATATATATGTGGTGATAGCTACAAGTATGTCCTATATACTTATTTCTAGCATATAAAACTAGTGACAAATAATTTAGTATATTTGTCACCATTATAGCTTTAGAAAATCAAGGCATTGCCATTCTGCCATGCAAATATATATATATATATATATATATATATATATATATATATATATATATATATATATATATATATATATATATATATATATATATATATATATATATATTATAAAAGAAGTTATTGCATTTTTATCTATATGGTAAAGAAGAATTGTGTATTATTTTGAAAAATGCAAAGGTGCCATTTACCCACTAAAATTTGATTAAAAAAAAGCAATTAATACACTATTTTCCTAATTTTTACAAATTTGGACAATATCAATTCAAAATTGACAGATCCATTATTTTAATAATTTCGTCAGTTAACTGTTAACATGACATTAAATTTATACAAAAAATAATATCACATGACAAACTAAAAATACAAAAAAATCTTAAATTATTTTAAAAAGAACAATTTACTTCCTAAAGTTTGTAAATTGGGATAATTTAATCTCTGTTATTATATTATATTTGCGTCAAATCAGCAGTCAACTGATGAAAAATAATTAAAATAATGAATTCGTCAGTTTTATAGTGATATTACCCTAATTTATAAAGTTTAGGTAGAATATTGTACAAAAATAAATATCAAGTGGTTAGTTGCTCTTTTTATCAAATTTTAAATGTGAAATTTAACGACAAAAAAAAAAGCAATTAACCCATAATATTTATTTTGGTACGATATTTCTCTAAATTTTATAAATTTGGCCAATATCAATCGAAAATTGACGGATACGTTATTTTGATTATTTCATCAATTAACTACTGAAGTGACATCAAATTTATACCAAAAAGAGTGTCACGTGACAAAACTAAAAGTGCAAAAAAACCCTTAATGTAATGGCCTAAACACCGGATTAATCGTAAATAGTATTTTCCGACAGTAAATAATATCTTTCGAGCTGAAAAGTACATCCGAAAGTAAAAAATATTTTATTGGATCATCGAAAAATATGCATCACAGGTAGTCCGGAGTTAAATTTTGAAGTAAATTTGAGGTCAAATAGACCTCCAAAAGTCAAAAAAAAAAGAAAAAGTCATGATTTTAGTTAAAATGGTGTTTAGGTTAACTGAAAGTTTGTCTGATAGTTTAAAAATAGCTAATGACCTCTAAAAATTACCATATTTTTTAGATCTACATTAAATGAGATGTAGAGTCATATAGTAAAGAAAAATTAATTTTTTATTGATGCAAAAAATCGGACTGTCGGACTGGTAAAAGTGGTCTAGACCGAAAAATAGTTTCTGATTCACCCAAAAATATTCAGGAAGTTTAATGAATATATTTTGAGAATTTTAAAAGTATTTTTGGAAAGATTTTAACCCAAGAAGTAGGAGAAAAATAATGATTTCGGTTTAAATAGTAATCGATCAACCTTAGATTTGATCGGAGCTTTAAAAATATCAAATAAAGTTTAAAAATTGCCAAAAATTACATATATATCTAAAATAATGTGTAGATTATTTTGATTGCAAAAAGTAAATTTTTCGGTAAAATCGATATTTTTGAATCGGATCAATTTAATTGAACTGGACCAAAAATGGACTTCGATTGGGCTGAAATTTTGTATAAAATCTATTTTTGATGTGATAAAGATGATGAAATTAATTTTGGAGTGATTTGAAATTAAAAAGTGGGAGAAATTAATTAATATTGCTTATTGGGTATTTAATGGACTTTGGTTAATTAATTCAAGCCCATTAACCCAAGTCCAAGCCCAAGACCTTTAAGAGTGCTATAAAAGAGAGATTTTTACAGTGATTTTCGTGGCTCATCTTCTATTCCAGCAGCGTCCTCCTCCATTGTTGGCCAAAAGCTTCATTTCACTTCTCTCTTAAATTAAAATTCTTCTTCATTTCTTCATTTTTTTTCCTTTAATCCAAGCACAAAAAATGTTATCCAGCCTCTTTAGTTGCTGGATCTGATCTCAAATCAAGGATTATAGGGAGATATGCAAGAGAAAACAAGTGAAAAAAGCTTGGAGGTCAAAATGAAGTAAGAGAAATTGTTGGTTTTAATTTTGTTCTAAGGTACCTACTACTAGTTTTGGGTGTGAGTCCATTTTTGAGGTTTATTTGAGTTAAAAATGTTGTTATCTTGGTGATTTTGAGGATGTAAATTTCAGCCAAATGTGGGATGCTTTGAAGAAAAATGATTTTCTATGGTTTCAAGCAAGAAAAAGGAAGTTCAAGGAAGGTTAAGCATATAAAAATGGTTAGTGACTATCAAATCTTATTATTTTCCTATAAATTTTATGGTTTTCCTTTAGGGTTTATAAGAAAGAATTTAATAAAGATATGTATAATTGAAATTGGTGTTAGAAAAGTGTAATTGAACTTTGATTTAGCATAATAGGAAGCTTAAATAAATTTAAAAGAATTTTTAAAGTCTAATTAGTATGATGGCCAAATTTTATGCTTAAAGAAATTATGTGTATATTAAGTATTTCAATGAAATTAAGCCATATAATGATGATAGATATGAAATATAGTATCCATGAATTTTTAGAGAATTTATGAAATTTATTAAAATATTTTTGGATTAATTAATTGGCTATGTATTAGTGAAAAAAAAATATTGAATTTTTGTGAAATAATGCATGAAATGAGTAAATAATATTTTTATGCATTTATATCGAATTTATGGAACTTATTTAAATATTTTGGAAGAAATATTTAAATATGTACAAAATAAAGTATTGAATTATTGAGTTATAAATTATAATTAAAGTGAAAAATGATGAATTATATTGATATAATTCATAAACTGTTCAAAATTAATGAAATAAGTGACTGACTGATTTATTAGAATAAAAAGACCATAAAAAGTATAATGTATAAAATGATCGAAATGAATTATTAAGAAATAATTTATAAATCGATAATATAATGGTGAATTATTATAAAATAATTTACAAATCATATAAAAATATCACATATCCCGAACGATCGTAATTTCATACAGAAAAAGTAAGAAAATTGTTAAAAGTTAACAACAAAATGAAACGTAAAGTCAAAATATTGAATTATTAATAAATAATTCATAAATTTGCCAAGTAATGGTGGATTATAATGATATAATTCACACAGTATATAAAAGTACTGAAATAATAGTTGGCTAAAGTAGTGAAGTAAAAAGATACTGAAAGGTGTAAAATGTAGAGTGGGCATGGTAAATTATGATGTTATGATTCACAATCTGTGTGTAAGATTCTGAAAAGAATACTGAAAAGATTAATTGAAAAAAATGCACTGACTGAAAAAATATTTGTAATTGTTACAGTTAAAAAGTATTTTGAAATAAAGTGAGTTTTGCCCTTAGCAATAGTCAGGCAATAAAAGTTTTGCTCAGGATATAATTGGCTAGTCATAGGGACATCTTATACCGCGGTGCAAGTCATAGCGACTTGCTTTGCTATGGTAGGATCTCTGATCTCCATAGTACCTGTCATACGTACTGTCATATGTTCATATATTTTATGAAGAATAATTCTTATATGTTATTTCTCATTCTATTATGGCCCTATGAGATCCACGTCCTGCATATTCGGTTTGAGAGTTTCTGTCGGGTCTATACTAGGGACATAATGAAATGTTAAAAATGTAAAAAGAAAGTTAAAATTGAAGTTTAAGGTGAAAAAGGACTAAAATAAAAAGAATTAAAAAGTTTAGGGGTAAAACGGTAATTTTTTTTAAAAGATGAATTTAATAAGTAAAAGTGAGAAGGAAAGAATTAATAAGGGTAAAATGGTAATTTAGCCAATTAACTGTATAAAAAGTCATCTTTTATAAAGTTAAAGGACTAAAATGTAATTTTACATGAAAAAGTCAAAATAAGGACCAATTGGTATATTGTATACCAATTATTACATTGAAAATGAAAATTTGTAAAATAAAGTTAAAATTATAATTAAAAATTCAAAAGTAACAATATCATAATGATTCAAGAAATTATAGATTAAATGTAAAATATTGTACAAAGAGTTCAGTTAAAGACTAAACAAAACTTTTGTAAGCTAAAAGTCAACTGAAAAGTAAAAATAAGCAAGTTATGACAATTTTGCAATAAAAAGATGTAAAAAAGATCTTTTGTAATAAAATGAAGAAATAAAGACTTAATTAGAAAGTTGCCAATATAATAATATTATTTGATATTAAATATTAAAAGTATTAATAATTGTATTGTGAAACATAATTAAAAAGTCAAAGTAAAAATAAATGAACTAAGGTCAAAACCATAATTTAAGAATAAAAAGAATAATTCTGTAATTAAGTGAAAAATCGAGAATTAAACTGAAGTTACCATAATAGTGACAATAAACAGAGTAAAATGCCAAATGTAATCATAATTGTACCGGACTGACTAAATAAGAAATTAAGCTTAAAAAGTCAAAGTTAAGCACAATTAACACGTTATGCGCCAAAAGTTAAGTAAAAGTAAAAATAAGAATAGTAATGACAAAATTTATAATTGAAATTACAAAAAAAAAAAGAGAGGTATTTTTGGTAATAAATTGAAAAGTTTAAGATCAAGGTAATAAGTTGCTAACATTCTTGAAAGATTTTGAAAATATTGCTAACAATGTTAAAAGAGCTTTTAATAAGTCCAAAATAATTTTAGCGTAATAAATGTAATTATGTTATTTTGAAAAAATTCTTCGATTAATAGTCATCACTGAATATAATTAGTGCTCAGCATGTAGTGTTTACTGCGTGCAGGTCGGAAGTATTACGGGAGTATGGTATACAGTGAAGCAGAGATTGAAGAGGATTAGTCAGTGATGATTATTTTAGTATTTTTAACATGTATATACTTAGATAGCAGAATTAAAGAATTGGACTGTATTTTGAACTACCGTTTGATGAAATAATTAATATTGTTATTTTGCAGTTATGTGTTTGTCAGTAATTGATTTAGAATGAATCTGTTCGATCTATGAGTAAATGTTTGGATGTGATTATGTTTACTGTTATAGACTGTTGTGCCTCTAATAAGCTGTGGTTTATCTGATTTTTCAGGAGGCTAGTAAGTTTATAGTCGTTATGTTGTCGAATTTTTTATAAAATAAATAGTATTTCAAACAGTTATAAGATTATCAGTTAAATGTATAAATTTAAATAGTGTATAAGTATTGACAGTCAATGGATTAAAAAAAAATTTTCGAACTTACCGTTTAGTTCTGTATCGAAAAAAAACTGTTCAGATAAGGATGTTACACTTAAACTATTTCAAAAAGAATAATTTACTTTCTAAAATTTATAAATTAAAAAAATTTAATCTCAATTGACATATCACATTTACATCACATCAATAATTAATTAACAAAAAATAATTAAAATAATAAATTTATCAATTTTAAAATAATATTATCTTAATTTATAAATTTTAAATAAAATATTACACTAAAATAAATATCTTCCCATCAATTTTGAATAGGTGAAACGCACTTTAAGCCTTCCCAAAAAATAATTTATCAAAAAGGTTTGGCAGCTAGTTGTGGACAACTTCCTGACAGCAATGCTAGATTCTTCTTAATAGCTGCTAACAATGATGATCAACATGATGATGATGATGATATGATGATAATAGAGTCCCGCTTGAAAATGCCAAGTGGCTCTATCTAACTGGTCCCGGGGCTCACGAGCAAAAGTTTGACTCATCAAGCCGAAAAAATGAAAAGAAACAACGGCTTCTCCAATTGTTTAGTTGTTTAATAATGCTATTGGCCTACCTGAATTGCATAAACTCCACCGATAAAGTCCTGAAGCTAACAGTAACTTAAAATATTGCTGTTGGATACAATTTCAGATCCACAGATTGTCGTTTATTTTATAAAGTTTTCAACGATGGCCGGTGGCTTAATCACCGTCGAAGCCGGTGGTCATCCTCAGGATTTCCAGGCCAAGCTCACCATTCAGGTCTTTGTTTGCACCATTATTGCTGCTGTTGGCGGTTTCATGTTTGGCTATGATATTGGCATTTCAGGTACCTAAAGTTCACATCTTTCTTTTTAATTTCATCAAAATTCTGAATTTCGGATCAACCCATTTGCATAAACCTTATGATTCTGTTTTTAATTGTAGGGGGAGTGACATCAATGGATAGTTTCTTGAAGAAGTTCTTTCCTACCGTTTATGTAAAGAAACACCAAGCTAAATCAGACAACTACTGCAAATATAGTAATGAATATCTTCAGCTTTTCACATCTTCTCTTTATTTAGCAGCCATTTTTGCTAGCTTTTTTGCTTCTATAGTTACCAAGAAATTTGGTAGAAAACCCACAATCCAATTTGCCTCTATTTTCTTCCTCATTGGAGGCATTTTGGATGCCGCTGCTGAGAATCTTGCAATGTTGATTATTGGAAGAATGTTTCTTGGTGCTGGAGTTGGATTTGGTAACCAGGTACATAAATCAAAAGCACAGATTAATAAAGTTTCTTTCTCTGTGTGAATCGATTTTGGATGCCTTGTAAGTATTTGTGAAAATGCCATTTTTCAGGTGGTGCCACTTTTCATATCAGAACTTGCACCCCCAAGGTACAGAGGAGGTCTTAACATTTGTTTTCAGTTGTTGATCACATTTGGGATTCTGTTGGCTAATATTATAAATTATTTCACCGCAAAGTTGCATCCATATGGTTGGAGGATATCTTTGGGTGGTGCTGCGGTGCCTGCTTTAGTTCTCCTCATGGGCTCTCTTATCATTGTGGAGACACCCACAAGCCTTATAGAGAGAGGAAAGACCGAAAAAGGGCTATCAACTCTGAGAAAAATCAGAGGAGTTGAAGATGTTGATAAAGAGTATAAAGAAATTTTGGAAGTTGTTGAAATAGCTAAACAGATAAAGCATCCTTTTAGGAGTCTCATGAGTCAGTATAATAGGCCTCAGCTTATTTGTGGCTCACTTCTTCAATTCTTCCAGCAATTCACAGGCATCACAGCTGTTGTGTTTTATGCCCCTGTTCTCTTCCTTACAATGGGATTCGGCGATAATGCTTCTCTCTTATCAGCTGTTATGGCTAATATTGTCAAACCACTCGGTACTGTGGTTGCAATGTTAGTTGTTGATAGAGCTGGAAGAAGGGTGTTACTGGTTGAAGCTGCAATTCAGATGCTTATTTCTCAGGTAAGATCATTTTTCGATGTAAACTCAAACATGTTATGCTTTCTGGTCATGTTGCAATGGAATTATTGAGTCTGATGATGTTTTTTTTTTCTTGCAGTGCACAATCGGAGGAATTCTTTTAGTCCACTTGAAAAGCACAAATGTTGTGCCACGAGCTTATTGCATAGTTGTGATTGCATTGATCTGTGTATTCTTGGCCGGATTTGCGTGGTCATGGGGTCCTCTTGGCTGGTTAATTCCTAGCGAAACCTTCCCATTGGAGACTCGAAGTTCTGCTTTGTTCATCACTGTTAGCATGAATATGCTATGTACATTTATCATTGCTCAAACATTTCTCACCATGTTATGCCATATGCGATCCGGGATTTTCTTCTTCTTTGCTGGTTGGCTGCTTGTCATGTGCTTATTTGCCATTTACCTTTTGCCTGAAACAAAAGGCATCCCCATCGATGAAATGATCGATAGAGTTTGGAAGAAGCATTGGTTTTGGAAGAGATACTACAAGGACTATGATGCTAGCAAGGCACACCAACAAGTTCAACATAAAAAAATCGAAAAGTTAACTGAATAGCTTTTTCATTTTTCTACTTTTTTTCTTCTAATGATCAATTTTAGATGGTTTCATAGCTTAAAGTTACCTTTTTCTGCAATTTTATGTTCTTGGATATGAAGCTTGCTTTCTGGTTTTAATGGTTAATTAAAGAATATCAGCAATTCATTTCCTACTATCTTCCTCTTTCTGTTAAAAAGATCAGTTTTTGTGCTGTTTCTTACTCTTACACTTTAGCTTGAAGATTGCAATAGACAGAACAATATTCAGATGGAAATTGTTTATAGATAATATTATTGTATTCATTTATAGACAAATTGTTAGTTAAAAAATGTAAAGCTGATTTTGGGAGTATTATTTCTTATTGTTTCTCTTTCTTTCTTCTTCTTCTTTTTTTTTTTTTATGATATAAACCTTAAATTTGATTTGGTTTTGTTAGAAGGTGTGCGAACTGGATGGCTCATGAACTAGCTAGAGCATCCGTTTCTATGTCAGATCTTATTGTTTCTCTTTCCTTTTTTTTTTTTTTTTGTGATGGTGTAAAACCTTAAATTTGGTTTTATTAAAAAGGTATGTGAATTGGATAGCTCATGAACTAGCTAGAGCAAATAGAGCATCCGTTTATATATCAAATCGGATCTCCCATTTTGTATTTTTTCAGCTTTTGCATCTGATCTTGCTTTTCAGTAATGCTATTATGTTGATTTACCTTTAAAAATAAAATGTAAATTAAGCTGATAATGAAAAATTATTTTTTGATATGAAGAAAGATGTTACTATACAATTCTTGTATTATAAAAATTCTACTAAAGTTGTTTGTCCTGTTTTATTTAAGAAAACAACTGAGATCATGCTCCCTCAAATTAATGCTGAAATTGAGGCAGTTGCAACTGCATGCCAAGTTGTGCTATGTTTTTATTTGTCTACATCCATCCATTGTCTCTTCCGTCCAAAATTTGGGTCCACTAGCTTTTTTCACACAAATTAAAAAATAATAATTTTTTTTATATTTTTTCAATTATACCCATCTCAAATATAGAATAAATAATAAAATATTTTTATTATAATAATAAAAATCACAATTAATGACATAGAATGGAAAATGTAAATTGCAACCAATAAAATCAAAATTAAATAGAAGTAGAATAAATTAAGTGTATTACTTTTTTCTTTTAAAGTGATTTAAATTAAGATAAATAAATTATGATAATAATGTTTCCATAAAAATTAATTTATTTATCCAACAGACATTGGTTGTTTAGTCAAAATCTTATTTTCTCATGCATGATATTTCGCTTGTAAAATCCTCTCTATCTGTTAGACCAAAACAAAACCAAATATACCAAATCCATTGACTTAATCCTCAATATTATCCTATTATATAGTATTTGTTGTTTTTTTAATATTATTTGGATAATTTTGTGGATATTAATAATATTTTTTTGATAGTGTAGATATTATTTATACAAAATACTCGGTGGAAAAGTATAATACTATAATACGGATTAATTACGTTCATGTTTATCGAATTTTAGAATTTATAACCAAACTATTTCAATCAAAGTAAAAATGATTTAAAAATCGATTTTTATATCACTAGAATAACAGTTAAGTAAAACACGTATAATTGTCATGTTATTTTGAAACCAATCAATATTGTAAGTAAATTCTGATTACTTATTTGATATTTTTTTTGTATTGTGTATACGTCATTTTTTTATATTTACATGATGACATGGTATTTTTGAATCTGGTAGTCCAAATTATGAAGTTGATTGATTCCAAAATAACGTGACAATTATACATAGCGTGCTTAGTTATTATTCTGGCAACATATAAAATTAATTTTCAGCTTATTGTTACTTTAATTGAAATAAAATAAAACTTAATGATTTTTATGTTACAAATTATTTTCTTGTGACTATTTAATTATAAATCTCAAAATTCGATCAATACAAACTATAATGCAGTAATACTGCGAGTTTAAACTGTCATAGTGATTATTATTATTGTTGTTGTTGTTGTTGTTAGTTTTTCTTTGCTGTTATCCATTAGCTCTATAATTAAGGGCAGTTTCAACAGTAAATTGAACACTCTCTCTTCAGTCCGATTTCTAGTGGATAGCTTAGGCTGTTACACTTAATTTAAGTCGCAAAGTAACAAAACTTTTTCAATTGTAGAATGAAAAATGTGACAATTAAGTTCCTCAAATGATGGAATATGAGAGATTTTAGGAAGACCCAGTTCGAAATTCAGAGTCTTTATATATGATTAGTTAACACTGAACACCCAACACATTAATTAAAAAATTAAAAACAAGTCAATCAGTTAGCTAGTGAACAAAAATTAATCCACTGTTGTTCATTGTATAGCAAGAGGAAAACTGCAACCATGCCTGCACAAATTGTGGCGGATTCCGGTGGCAAGAAGTTCCCCGCCAAGCTCACCTGCCAGGTTATTGTATGTAGTGTCATTGCAGCATTTGGTGGTCTTATGTTCGGCTACGATATTGGGATTTCTGGTACGTCCTTTTTGCTTAGACTCAGTGCATGCATGAGATTGCTTATGCAATAGTTTGGTGCACGAGCAATCTCATGCACTTATGTATTTTACCGTACATGATCAGACTGGCTTTCCAGAATCGTAAATGAAAATAATTATCGATAGATTATGAGAATTTGGATGTATTTGATCATTTGTTGTGAATTTTAACAGGCGGAGTTACATCAATGGACGATTTCTTGGAGAAGTTCTTTCCAGCAGTATATCTGAAGAGGCACAAAGCAAGAGAAGATAATTATTGCAAATATGACAATCAATACCTTCAGCTATTTACATCTTCACTCTATCTTGCTGCCATTTTGTCAAATTTTGTAGCCTCTTTCTTCTGCAAGACATGTGGCCGGAAACCAGTCATTCAGGCAGCCTCTGTCTTCTTTCTTGCCGGGGCTATCTTAAATGCTGCCGCTGAAAATCTCATCATGTTGATTGCTGGTAGGATTCTTCTTGGCGCCGGAGTCGGATTTGGTAACCAGGTAATTAAATAGTGAGTTAATTATATCAGTGGCCACAAAAGTACAAAATCTTTAATCATTTTCAATCATCCTAATACGTGAATTCATGCAGGCTGTGCCATTGTTCATATCAGAAATTGCACCAGCAAAGTATAGAGGAGGCCTGAACATATTCTTCCAATTACTTATCACAGTAGGAATTCTGATAGCCAATGTTGTAAACTATTTCACAGCAAATAAACACCCATATGGTTGGAGAATTTCCTTAGGTGGAGTTGCAGGTCCTGCAATAGTTCTCCTGCTTGGCTCTGCTATCATTTCTGAGACCCCAACTAGCCTGATAGGAGAGAGGAAAAAACGACAAGGGGTATCGCGTTCTGCAGAAGATCCGAGGAGTTGATAATGTGGAAGATGAATATAGAGAAATTATTAGTGCCATTGAATTAGCTAAGCAAGTGAAAAATCCATTTGGAAAGCTCATGAAAAGGTCTAGCAGGCCTCAACTTGTTTGTGGTACAATTCTTCAAGTGTTCCAGCAATTCACTGGAATAAATGTCGTCATGTTTTATGCACCGGTGCTGTTTCAGACTATGGGACTTGGGAGTGATGTTGCACTCCTATCAGCTGTTATCACTGATTCTATCAATGTGATTGCTACTTTGATTGCCATTTTCACTGTTGATAAATGTTACGATCCCACATCGGCTAACTATATGAGTAGTTAGTGGCTTATAAGTGTGATGGGCACCTACCACTACTAGGAATTCCTTTTGGTGGAACAAGGGACCTTCACACTTATGGGCCTGATGTTGCCCTTCTCTATCAGTGGTCTGACCTGCCGGATCCGCGGCCCAGGAGAGGAATCTCAAGGGAGAAGCTGCCAAGTCGGTGTGGCCCAGGAGAGGAACCCAGAAGGGAGAAGCCACCAAGTAGGTGTGACCCAGGAGAGAAATCCTTGGGGAGAAGCCGCCAGTGGGTGACAAGCCGTCGGAACGTCGGCTGTTGAAGGAGGGGGTAATGTTACGATCCCACATCGGCTAACTATATGAGTAGTTAGCGGCTTATAAGTGTGATGGGCACCCACCACTACTAGGAATTCCTTTTGGTGGAACAAGGGGCCTTCACACTTATGGGCTAGGAATTCCTTTTGGTGGAATAAGGGGCCTTCACACTTATGGACCTGATGTTGCCCTTCTCTATCAGTGGTCCGATCTGCCGGATCCGCGGTCCAGGAAAGGAACCTCAGGGGAGAAGCCGCCAAGTGGGTGTGACCCAGGAGAGGAACCCATAAGGGAGAAGCCGCCAAGTGAGTGTGACCCAGGAGAGGAACCCTTGGGGAGAAGCCGCCAGTAGGTGACAAGCCGCCGGGACGTCGACTGTTGAGGGATGGGGCAATGTTACGATCCCACATCGGCTAGCTATATGGGTAGTTAGTGGTTTATAAGGGTGTTGGGCTTCCTCCACTACTAGGAATTCTTTTTGGTGGAACAAGGGGCCTTCACACTTATGGGTCTAACATTGCCGTTCTCTATCAGTGGACAAGCCGTCGGGACGTCGGCTGTTGAAGAAGGGGGTAATATTACGATCCCACATCGGCTAACTATATGAGTAGTTAGTGGCTTATAAGTGTGATGGGCACCCACCACTACTAGGAATTCCTTTTGGTGGAACAAGGGACCTTCACACTTATGGGTCTGATGTTGCCCTTCTCTATCAGTGGTCCGACCTGCCGGATCCGCGGCCCAGGAGAGGAACCTCAAGGGAGAAGCCGCCAAGTGGGTGTGGCCCAGGAGAGGAACCCAGAAGCTAGAAGCCGCCAAGTGGGTGTGACCCAGGAGAGGAACCCTTGGGGAGAAGCCGCCAATGGGTGACAAGCCGTCGGGACGTCGGCTGTTGAAGGAGGGGGTAATGTTACGATCCCACATCGGCTAACTATATGAGTAGTTAGTGGCTTATAAGTGTGATGGGCACCCACCACTACTAGGAATTCCTTTTGGTAGAACAAGGGACCTTCACACTTATGGGCCTGATGTTGCCCTTCTCTATCAATAAACTAGGAAGAAGAGCTTTGCTCATTGAAGCTGCTCTTCAAATGCTGGTTGCCCAGGTAAACGTGATTAACTCATACAATGAATCTATCATAAAAGATCAAATTTAGCATGTACATATGCTAAGATTGTTCAACATATTCCAAACTTGGAACTATTTTTTTCCAATTGCAGTCTGTAATGGGAGGAATTCTTGCAACCCAATTAAAATCAACAAACATAATGTCAAAGAATTCAGCTCAGACTGTCCTAATCGTGATCTGTGTATTCGTAGCCGGATTTGCGTGGTCATGGGGTCCTTTAGGATGGCTAATTTCAAGTGAAATTTTCCCTCTACAAACAAGAAGTGCAGGTTTCTTTTTTGCAGTGAACATGAACATGTTCTGCACATTCATAATTGCTCAAGCTTTCTTGACCATGCTCTGCCATATGCGATCCGCCATCTTCTTCTTCTTCGCTGCCTGGATCGTCGTGATGGGCCTTTTCGCCATCTTTATCTTGCCCGAAACTAAGGGAGTCCCCATTGATGAGATGAATGAAAGAGTTTGGAAGAAACATCGGTGGTGGAAAAGATACTTTAATAAAGATCAGGACTTTGAGCCTGCTGTTAAGGTTGAAGTACAGTTGGAAGATAAGGCTTGATAGAATTTGTGTTCTTTTTCTAGTCAGAATCTTAGCCGTGCATGGAAAAATACTTATTTAATTCGAATTCATCATATAAATAAAAATTTAATATTAGATTAATTGAATCGATAAAAAAAAATTTATTAAATTAGTTCATTTTTCTATTTTTGGTTAGAATTTATTACCTTTATAGAGTAATAAATAAGAAAATTAGCTTTGTAACTGATTCCAATTTCGTTAGGGAATTTTTTCTTTTGTGGTTCTTCTGTCTTTTTCTGTTATTAATATAGTAAAAAAAACCATATTTTAGTTGTTATATTTAAACGATTTTACATATTAAATTTTCATATTTTTAAAATTACACATTAAATCCCTAAATTTTTTAAGTATAAAATATTAAATTCAAAATGAATGTTACAAACGGCAGTATAACACATGTTCGGTTAAAATCACGTATATTTTAACGGAATACTATTATTTTTAATGTTCTTTTGGACTTTAAGTGTTCTAATAGACAAATTCAAGAACTTATTGTGTAGTTTTTAAAGTATAGAGAGTCAATATATAAATACATAAAATTTAAAAGATTTAATATATAATTTTAAAAATATAGAAATTTAATGTGTAAAACTATTAAAATTCAAGTACTAAATTATGGGTTTTGCCATTAATATACCAATGAAAGAAAGATGAAAGTTTCGTATACATTCCGAAATTTTGGAATTTCTAGCAAAGTCAGCTGAACTTGTTGAATTTCAGTTTGTCCATGAAAAAAAGATGAAATTTGAGCATATATTTCACCACTTTATTCATCTAAATCCTCCAATTTTTATGATAACATTTTAATTTAAAACTATTTCCTTTTGCGTTGAAAATGTATATTTATAAATGATTGAATTTTGCAATTTTAATGAATAAATAATTGAATATGCACTCTTTTTATTTTTTAAAATTCATAATTAATTTCATTAACTGTGGTTAAATTTATAAAAAAATAAATTATAACAATAAAATATTTTATAATATAAGAATACATTAACTTCAAAAAATTATTTTTAAAAATTATTATTCTCTGCATCTCATTTTAAATATTTATTTTTTTATTTTACTTTTTTTCACTCTAAATGTTTTTGTCGAAATTTGAGTAATAAATTTATATTTATATCTTTATTTATTATATATTTTATTAAATATTTATATATCTTATCACTTTTTTATTTTTCATCAAAATTAAATAAAATTTTTAAAAATATAAAAAATATTTTATAAAATTAAAATATTTTAATTAATTTTTAATTTTATAAAAAATAAAAATTTATTTTTTAAAATGAGATGGAAAAAATAATTTAAATCCATCATGAAATGACCAAAAATTATTATTTCTTTCGTTTTTTTATGTGTTATTTTTTAGTAAAATTTAAATTTTATTTATTTATTATATTTAAATTTTTAATATAATTCAATTTATTTTTTAAATATATATTTTTTAATAAAATTAAAATTAATTAAATTTAATAATTTAGTTTTAATTAGGTAATTTAATATTAAATTTAAATATATTTATTATTTTTTAATTATAGTTAAAATATTAAAAATGATAAATAAATAATGAAGGGAGTATCAAAATTCCTGTTGTCGCTTTTATTCAGCTTAAAAGTCCACAATTGGGCAAACACGTTGCGAAACCGCGTATATATCTGCCACATGGCCATATGCGACTCAGTTGACATGATGTGTTGGATTGACTACGTACATATTCAGCAAGAATTAGCGACATAGTATCTCTCAATCGTGCGATTTCTTACATATTAACCCCAAAAGTTGGGGTGGTTTGTTAGCCACAGATTCATCAACTGGGGGTCAACTGGTCCTTAACTACCAATCGACTTCAGCCATAAAAATCGCGCTCTTATTTCGGATTTTTGTTTACTCCCATTTTCCTACTATCGTACTCTGAAGGAGTGTCGAGAGCTCTGTGATTGAATTGAACGAGATGGGTCATTGCATTTACAAAGATCCCAATTCGCCAGTAGAAGCCCGTGTTAAAGATCTTCTTTCGAGAATGACTGTGAAAGAGAAGGTTGCTCAGATGGCTCAGCTTGAGCGCAGAACCGCTTCTCCTTACTACCTTCGAGACTTTGCCATCGGTACCCTCTTATAAACCCTTAATTTCATATTTTTTGGACTATCTGGAGTTCTTTTGGATGGCAAACTTCGTTAATTAGTTAATGGATTTTTTCTTTTAAATGAAAGTCAAATGTGTATGTTGGGTGAAGCTATTGGCCTTTATGCATTTTTTTTTCATGAATTGAACTTTTTGAAGTTGTTTACGAGGTAATTTATGAGTAATTAAATATGGGTGTTTGAAATGAAATAGAAAAAGAAGGAAGTGAGTACCCATTTCCGTGTTAGTGATTATGATATAAGTAAATTCTATCCCTTTAAGAATATTTTCATACATTGGATTTTTCGAAGTTATATACAAGGTAATCACTTGTGATTAATTAATGAGCTTTTGCAATGAAAGTAAAAAAGAAGGAATTGATTACCGATTTCAGTTTGTGATTAAGCTAAGTATGAGTTAGTTAATGGCTTAATGGGTTTTGAAGTCATTTTTATAAGCTTATCATCTATAGTTAGTTTTTTTTTTGTTTTTGAATAATCATCCATAGTTAGTTAGTTGGTTTTTGAGCGAAATAGAAAAGGAAGAGATTACCCTCTTCAGAGTGATTGTGTTGTTAATACGTTGTCCTTTTGATCAATTTTTTCATAAATTGGACTTTTTGAAGTTATTTAGAAGGTAATAATCTGTAGTTAGTTAACGGGTTTCTGAAAGGAAGTTATTTATCATTTCAGTGTTTGTGGTTATGGTATATACAAGTTCTGTCCTTTTAATCATTTTTTCCATAAATGCGGTGGGCTACTTTTTTGGTAGGCAGTTTGCTTAATGTTGGAGGTAGTGCACCCTTTGAAAATGCATTATCATCTGATTGGGCGGATATGGTTGATGGGTTTCAAAAGCTAGCACTCGAGTCACGGCTCGGTATACCTATTATATATGGGACTGATGCTGTCCATGGTAATAATAATGTCTATGGTGCCACAATATTTCCTCATAATATTGGCCTTGGAGCCACCAGGTGAGTTTGTGAATGTGTTGTTTGATTAGTTAGACTAGCAAATTTTGGTTAAAGTTTTTGACAAAAAAAAAAGGGATTATATGTTATAATTCATTTTTAAGTTTATAGAGCCAAAATATTGTACAGGGATGCAAATTTGGCACAAAGAATAGGCGTTGCAACAGCTCTTGAAATTAGGGCAAGTGGCATTCATTATACTTTTGCTCCGTGTGTCGCTGTAAGTTGTTTATCATAATGTTGGCTCTTCTTGCTGAAATTTCCTAGTTTTATTACTGAAAGCATTGTTGAATTATTTAACCATTGGGAATGAAATAGGATACTGATTGTAAATGGCGCTTTTGTACTACTTGATAAAGTTGCTAACTTGACAGAAAAGGGAAAAAATGAAAATAAGAAAACATTCAACAATTACCTGATTCCTGCTCCATTTAAGAGAAGTTGTAAAATCCAATCAACTGAATGACAGTTAGGATACGGTGAAACTAATCCTGCTCCTTGTACTTTCTTCCAGAGTTATCTGTATGTGTAAATTTCCATGATATATTTCCATAAATGAGAACAATAGTGTGGAACACATTGTTAATTTGTCACTTGAAATGCTATAAGATTACTTGCAGTTTATAAGTAAAGTGTATTGCTCAATAGCATTAACCAAAATTATCTACCGCTTTAATTGTATGTTACTATATAACTTCAACTTGGAAGATATGATCAGATGTTTTATTTTAATGGGATGTGGGCATATGAAATAGCTTAAACAAGAATCATGAGCTTCAGGAAATATGGCAATTGACACATAATTTTAACATGGAATATCCTTTGCTTCCTGCTATTTATTCTTTATTTTCTTCTTGCATGGAACTATGCATAATAAATATATTTTGATGGTTGCTGACAGGTATCTAAGGATCCTCGATGGGGGAGATGTTACGAGAGTTATAGTGAAGATACCAACATTGTTAGAAAGATGGCTTCTATTATTTCTGGCTTGCAGGGACAGCCACCTGAAGGACACCCAAAAGGCTATCCTTTTGTAGCAGGAAGGTACAGGAGTTTAAAATTTTTCTCCCTTGGTTTCAGAAAGTAACAAACTCAGTCTTCACATAACAATAAACTTCAGCTTCCTTGATCACAAAAGCTCTTTGGTGATATCCCACACCAAAGCCTTACCTTTAATTCTCTCGAGTCTAATATTGTCTACAGAATCATGCTGTCTTAGAAACAAAGTTCCCTTATATTACTCAAGCTTAAGGTGCAAATTTGCCCCTAATGTTTGACAAAAAGGACAATTTTACCTTTAATGTTTTAGCCATTGCAATGTTACCGTCCATATTTTAAAATTCAAAGAAATTTACCCTTTTGTCCCATAGTGTGCCATGTATCTACTTGTTCAAGTGTTACATATTAATATGCTGTAAATTCTTCCAATTTTAAAAAATGGAAGGTAATATTGCTCCAATTGAAAAATTAAGGCTAAACTTGCACTTTGTATCAAACATTAAGGGCATTTGCACCTTTGGTCTATTAAATGATAATGACAGCTGTTACTTTAAAAGTATTTGTTGAGTAGATATATTGCTATAGTTATGTTATTCTTTTTCCGGGTCATCTTAGCATAACTAAGATTATTCATCTTATTAACTCAGTTCACTGTTCATGGGCTAAGGTCTGCATGTGAGAGCGAGTGTTAAGTAAAAATATTGCACATCTCTTTCTAACAGTATAGAATTCAAGAAGAAGTGGATGCTTTATAAAATGTTTCCATCAAAAAAGTTCTTGGACATTCTGGTAATTAGGTTCTTAGAATAGTCTAACTAAAAGATAGGAACTTCTTCCACAACAGTGGATATGGGTTTTCTGTATTGGTATTTATGATGGTCAAGTTATCCAAGAATGTGGTCAGAAAATTGTTTCCATCTAGCATGTTACACATATCTGGATTTATGTCTCTCAAGACATGTAAATTGGACCTTTCGGCTATCATATGGATGGACTGTTGTACTATGTTCTGAATGATATGTTATTATATTAATTGTCTATTCTAAATTACTGTACAATTACTATACTCCCATTGGCAACTTGATTCCAGAAACCACGTTGTTGCCTGCGCTAAGCATTTTGTTGGAGATGGGGGCACTCACGAAGGTATCAATGAGGGAAATACCATGCTTTCATATGAAGATCTAGAAAGGATCCACATGGCACCCTACCTGGACTGTATTTCACAGGGTGTTTCCACTATTATGGCATCCTATTCTAGTTGGAATGGGCGTCAACTGCATGCTCACCGTTTTCTTCTGACAGAAGTTTTAAAAAATAAACTAGGTTTTCAGGTAAAGAGTGCTGTTTCTGTTCAACTAGCAACGTCCTCAAATGACCTAACCATTTTATGTATTTTGAAATTTAACTAAAACTAGTCTGCAAAAATTGTGCTGCATATCACGTACCTCACAAATCTTAGTTTATTTCTTCCTGATGATCAGTTAAACTGCAACTTTTCCAGACATTAAATAATTTTCCCCTGGTTATTTTGCCCAAACTTTTTTCTCTTCTCAAAGGAAGCAATTGATGGTGCTTCGAAATATAGCATTTATTGTAATACAATACTTTCATATTATTAGTCTATGGAATTGAAATTTCTGGACATTTAAATATGGTTTGAGGCAACACTTTATGACAGGGCATTTTGATTTCGGACTGGGAAGCATTAGATCGACTTAGTCAACCTTTAGGCTCAAACTACCGCAACTGCATTGCCACTGCTGTTAATGCTGGAATCGACATGGTAGAGACTACATCATAATTCTAAGGGACCTAAAATTAATATTACTATCACTTTCCTTGATTTATGCCTTCATGTTTTCTTTAGGTAATGGTTGGTCGTAAACATGAACAATTTGTGGATGATATGCTGTCTCTGGTGGAATCAGGGGAGATACCAATGACCAGAATTGATGACTCTGTTGAAAGAATACTGAGAGTAAAGTTTGTCGCTGGTCTTTTTGAACATCCCTTTGCCGATAGATCTTTACTAGATACAGTTGGCTGCAAGGTATGTTTTTAGAACCTATTGCCTATTGTACCAGATTCACATACTTGGCTTGTAATGTCAATAGAAAATGCACAGTGTATTCTTTTCTGATACAAAATGCATTAGTTTGGTCATATCTTATTTTTCTTTTGGATGATACGCCAGTGATCCCACCAAACTTCAACTCGCAACACCACCAAATAGTAAATTCATGTGTCACAGCATCATCTGCAATCTGATTCCCATTTATGTTCATAATCAAACCCTTAACTATAAAAGAGGCATGATAAAACCATAATTCTAAATCATGTTTAGAGCAGAATTGAAATGATGGAGAAGAAATGATCAGATATAAAGGAACAGAGAACTATGCCTTGGAAAAGGTATCAAGTTTGAGTCTTGGTGAATGTGAGTTAGAGGCTGAAGAATCAACTTAAAATGCAAGCAAGGCATGTTGCCAAGGGCACTCCCAAACAGTAAAGGTTCGAGTTTTTTCCAGGAGGCTGAAATTTTGAGTATCCTTAGAATTGGGATAGGGAGAGAAAGTTAAACCCTTTATATAGCTGATCCTACATACCCCGCCCCCCCCCCCCCCCCCCAAAAAAAAAAAAAAAAAAAAGGAAGGATAAAGTGAACAAGGCCTAGTTGCTGAGCTCTTCATTGTATCTTGGATTATGCATGTTGGATGGAATATATGGACATCAGGATGACCGTCAAGAAATAGAATTACTGGGAAAAAAACTATCAAAGTAGAAAAAAAGAATTCCAATCTTTACAACTACCTGTATAAGATGCACCTACTGATAGGCAGTAGGAGATCCTAATACTAGAACCAGAAACAAGGTTTATTCCTGTTCCAAAAGTTCATAAATCTTTTTTGATTATGCATACCGTTAAACATATTTTAGGATAAGCCTAGATTATTCTAATTGAAGATTCTTGACATTCCCTTTTAATATTATTGATTTCTTGACAGCTTCATAGAGAATTAGCACGTGAAGCAGTTCGCAAATCTTTGGTTCTCTTGAAAAATGGAAAGGATCCAAACCAACCATTTCTTCCTTTAGATAAAAATGCTAAAAAGATTCTTGTTGCTGGAACACATGCTGATGACCTTGGATATCAATGTGGAGGATGGACCAAAGATTGGAATGGACAAAGCGGCAGGATTACTATTGGTAATTTGTTATCGCTCTATTGGTAGTATTAATTATATTTGTGCGTGTTTTGTGAGCTACTGAAATAACGTGTTGGTGATCACGATTATTTTCCTCTCTGCATATGCTCTTTCACTGTTTGCTTCCTGCTACTCTAGCCTTCCTACCCAAAAGCATTTCACGTTACTTGCAACTGTAAGAACTTAATTGGACAAAATGATACAAGTATTTCTTTTGTAGTACATATCTTTTATATTACAGAATGGTACCATTGGTTTTTACCAAAGTGTAGCATTAGAAAAAGGTACTTTTAGTCAGGGATGAAACCAGGATGGAGGGATGGTGGGGGGGCGCAAAGATTATATATGAAGGGTTTAAAAAATTTGAGGACCAAGTTATAAGAAAGAAAGATTTCCAATTACCAAAAAGTATTTTTCCAAGGATGATTTTGAAGAAAAAAAATGGGGGGTGCTTTTAGTATTATGTAAATAAAAAAATTCAGTTATTGAAATATGGTTTAGAGGATAAAAGAGTACAGATAAAGTTATGCAACAGACACCTAACTCCGTATGGTTTTGTTAATTTATTTTTGATCTTGTAATTAGTCCTTTTATTTCATTGGATTAGAATGGTTTTTCTTTTCCTCCCACTAAATTACTATTGATAAAGAAAATGCTTTCAAGTTGAACAACAAAAGAAATATTGAAAAAGCAAGAAAGTGATTAATGAAAAGTGACGTTCATATTTTTTCTGTTTTCGTCCATTTTAGGTTTTCCTCTTAACATGCAAAGCTAAATCACTTTGACCATCACATATATTTTATTATAATCGCATCCAATTTTGGCATACTCAACTATGTGAAGTACCCTCTGTGAATTTGAACCAAAAAAACAGGATCTTACTTTCAAACATTTGTTTTCATGTTGAGAAATAATTATGGACATTTATTACATGTAATAAAGGTTTCAGTTTCAAGGAAATGATTTTTCACTTGATCCTGTTCCTACTGTAAGCTGGTATCCAGCTGATATTCGGATTTTAATATTCCTATAAGAAAAAGCAAAAGCAGACATTATTTTTTCTTAGTTATGTTCTTTAGTTCCTAATGCTGTACAGAATCTGAGCATTTCACTTATAATATCATTTACATTACAGGGACAACCATCTTGGATGCAGTTAAAAATGCAGTGGGGAAGGAAACAGAGGTGATTTATGAGAAACATCCATCGCCAGATACTTTAGCAAGCCAAGATTTTTCTTATGCCATTGTAGTTGTTGGTGAAGGTCCATATGCTGAATTCACTGGTGATGATTCAGAGCTTGTGATCCCCTTTAATGGAAATGATATAATTAGCTCAGTTGCCAATAGAATCCCCACCTTGGCAATTCTGATATCTGGAAGACCTTTAGTATTAGAGCCAGAGGTTTTAGAAAAGATAGATGCTCTTGTTGCTGCTTGGTTACCTGGAACTGAAGGAGCGGGAATCCCAGATGTTATTTTTGGAGATCACGGATTTAAAGGCCGACTACCAGTTTCATGGTTTAAGAGTGTCGAACAACTACCAATGAATAGCGAAGCTAATTCATATGATCCTCTATTTCCCTTTGGTTTCGGATTGACACACAAGAATGAGAAAATTTTAGACTGAATCTTTTGAGTATCAAGGTCCGAGTTGGCAAATAAATTATACCAGTAAAAAACAGTCCATCAGGATTTGCCTGTGCAATACCACGCAAGTATGTATATTTTACACAATCTCCATTTGTCATCATCATGGCAACGGTGTATGGGGCCAGTATTTGTGTTTTGTCCAAGTTGTTCCATGGTTAGTTGAAAAGAATAATCAACTTGATAGTTGAATGAGGATAGTGAAGCTTCAAATAATTGGTTCTGTGTATGTTCGGCAAGTGCTGAGATGCATAGGATCACATCGTCAGGCAAAGTCTCACAACTGTCAATTGAAGAAATAAAGTTTGCAGAAGACAAACAATTGCAGTATCAGATTCCCAACAAGAATTATTGATCATGGTATGTCTCTTTTCGTTATACCATTTTCTCTTGTCCGAAAGATGCCTAAAATCGTGGTAGGCATAGTCTATTTGTTTTTACTTGAAAGGGTATGAAAATTAGTTTGTGGTTGCTGTATTAATGTTGATGAGATTAATACATCTTGGACTTTAATGTTTTTTTTCTGATAGTGCAAAATAATAAGTAAATTATTCTTAGATATTTTTGTGGACCACTGAAGCTGCGTAGGGAATCAAAATTGCTTCACAAGGTAACTTCGGTGAACCTTTTTCATATAACTAGAAATTACGCCTTCACCATTACTGCAATAAAAGCAGTGCTGTGCAGTCCATTTTTTATGAAACTAGTCTAAAGATGAGAATCAGAATATTAGTTTAAAAACAGAGGAGCCTTCCTCATAACCGCAAGTGTCAAGACTTTGCTTTGTAATTAGTTATGTTGTTGGTGCAAAACTGGAATAAAGTAAAAATCTTTCTTTCCCACACAAGTTGCAGAAAGGCTTTTTCTTTCTGATAATTTTCTGCCTCTAAAGTATTCAAAATAGAATCATTTTTCTTTCGTGCTCTCTTTTTTTTCCGAATTATTTAAAATTCAAAGATTTTATTCTTTTTTTTATGATAAGTAATTTTTACTTCTAAACTTATCGAAATTTACATATTATACTCCTAAAATGGACGAATTATGATATTTTGCGACGAATGACAATATAATTTAGGCATAAAAATCACTTTTCTTTCTTTTTCTTTTAGAAAGTTGGTGGTCAGTTTTGTCATTTGCTGCAGACGAAGATCAAAGGGGGGGCTGTTTTAAGTTGTTAATGGGAGAGAATGAATATACCATATGCTAATGACAGGAGTGGTTAGTCCTTGCTTAGTTTTTTTTTTTTTTTTTTATGTGATGGTTGGTTCATTGATATAAGAACAACAGAGCCAACAGTACCAGAGTAGGCAAATAGTGGATCAGAAAGCAACAATTCACCAGAATTTTTTTGTAACTCTGTTTTTTACTGCTTGTCTGTTCTTAGTTTCATACTTACTTTCCATTGGTTTTTTTAATAAGCCATTAAGATAGACCATTTTCTTAATTAATTCGAATTCACACTAACAAGCTCACAAATAGAGCAAAACATTTCTTTTAATATTTAAAAAATTATTTATACCCGTTGCTCGAGTCTAAAATTTCGAGAAAAGAAATTCATGCCATCTCATTCATTTATTTAGGTCCAACTCTCCATTTAATATGCAGCATAGTTCATTTTGCTTCTTATGGTAATAATTTGCAGTAAAAGAAGCAACTAATTTACCTCAATATTGACTTTTTGAACTAAATTAATACACAACTTTCAATTTGCTATGATTTTCTTCAATTTCATCAGCCATAAGTTTTTATTACAACAATATTCACCCCATTCCACTTTAAAAGGTTATTTTCCTATTTTACTTTGTCTACTTTAAATGTTCTTTTCAAAATTTGAAAAATATATTTACATGCACACTCTTATTTATTAAATATTTTTTATCACTCTCTACTTTTAATTAGAATTAAATGAAATTTTTAAAACTAAAAAAGTATATTTTTATCAATAACTATAATTTTTTTATAAAATTGAATTATTGTAATTATTTTTTTGATTACTGTAAAAAAATAGATAGTTACCTTTTAAATTGTGATGGAAGAAGTATACTGAATAGACTATAGAGCGAAAGTAAAGAAAGAAGTGGTGAAATTAATTACTTAACTTTTAGCTATGCCATGATTATAATCACTACACTGATATCCTAGTTAATCCATTTAAAGTAATTTATAATAACAATTCAAAGATTACATTAATATTTATACAAAAGATAAAAACAACTCTTACTCTTGAGCATTAATTTACATATGGATTAAACTCTGGTTTATTTTTCAATGTAGACAATAAAGTTCATATTATGGACTTAAACTAGCTTAAAATTGAGGGTAATATGAGATGAAATTTACCATTATTGGTTGGTTCAACTGGTTTGACACTTGTTTCCTCTAAGCAAGGTATCAAGTTCGAGCCTTGTAAATGGAGAAAATTAATATCGGGAGAATTTTATCCGTTTAGGTAGTGTTTGTTAACCTTGGAAAGGTTGGAATGGAAAGAAAATAAAATTATTCCAATTTTTTCGACCTTTTCAAGCGTTTGTTAAAAAAAATGGATCCCACAAAAAAAATTTTTTTAACTACCTATATCTTGATATTTCAAGATATGCATATCTTGACATTGGGTCAAGATATGCATATCTTAATCTTTCAAGATAAAAAATAACTAAAAAATTGAAGAAATTTTATTTTTAATTCATCCCAAAAAATTTAACAAACGATTGAAAAAAATTTTCTGAATGCTTTCCAATGTTATCTTGACTATTCCATATCTTAGTTCGGAAAGTATTCCAGTTTTATCTGAAAACTTCTTATCTGGGTCGATTTAACAAATACTACCTTAGTGGGCTAAATCGGCTTGAATTGGAATTAATCTGAGTGTAGTATAGCTTAAAAGGTGTTTTCTGTCCATACGGACCCGCTTAAAACACCTCATGATCTAACAAAAAAAAATAGGGGATGAAATTTGATTAGTGGGTAGATTAATGATTATTCCTTATTAGTGTAATTACAAGACAATAAGCCATTTCATTGTCATTATTGATTTTAAAGAAGATTAGCAGTGAGTGAGTGTGTATTTTGAAGGGGAAAAAGATGCAAAACCTAACTTGATAGAAGAAAAAAATGGATTCCCTTCATTGAATTTAATCATATTTATAGCATCACAGCTAATTTGACTATTTTAGGGACAAATTATTAGTTCAACATTGCACTAATTAAGGTCAATCCTTTAATTATTTTCCTCGGCATTTTTGGTAGGCTGAGAGAAACTTTAAGGTCAATGAAATTCTTGGCTGATGGTACAATTTGTCCGTTTTCATAATGATTAATTTTCTTCTTAAATTAATTTTGAACTAAATTACCATTATGCTTCAATTTACAAATTATTTTCACCATTTTTTTATTTACTTCTAGATTTTTCACTTTAAGATTGCAATAAAATAAAAATTCAATTAAAAAAAGGAGGTTAATACATAAATTCTCTCCTAAACTATCATCATTTATCATATTTCTTCCTAAACTAATTGCATGTTAGATTACTTTCATAAACTTATTGAAAATATCATATTACCCTCCTATAAAGACATTTGTCGATTTACAAGAAGAGTGTGTTTAAATAACAGGAAGATAAATTGATATTTTTAACAAGTTTTAAAGAGTTAATTTAATATTTTCAATTATATATGGTGTATTTTTTACATTTTAAATAAGTTCGAGTGACTAATCTGATATTTTCAATAAATTTAGGAAAGTAATATAACATACAGTTAGTTGAAGAAAAAAATCTGATAAATAATAATAGTTTAGAAGAAATTTATATATTTTTCCAAAAAGAAACAAAGTGCTTGTAAGGATGAAATTTGATGCAATGTTCAAAATTCAAAAAGATTGAGAATCAATGCGATCCAAAAATTAATTTTTTTAATACAATACTCGCTACTAACTACTTATACTATTCAATAAAAAATAATATTTTTTTAATTTTTATTGAACGATTTATACAGTTAGTATCTATGCATCTAATTATTATCATGTCGTAGGTGATAATTTAGATATTTAAATAAAACATAGGTAAAATGATTATGAAGAAAAAGGGCCAATAAGTAGTCTTTATGACTTAGTAAAAAACAAATGTGAGTTTTGTCTCCTAAGATGAGTTCATTATTGAAGGTTATGATAATAGATAAATAGTGAATCTTTATAATATTTTGTTGGAACCGTACAATGAGAATCACAAATTCAATGTTGCTTTTTCAGACTTAGGACATTCTTATTATTCAAGTGCAACTGTTCTTGCCACCAAAGGATAAATCCACAAATCAAAATTAATTTTTATTAATTAATTATGTGGGCAATCTGCCCTGAATCCTAGCGGGTACTATATTATGCTAATTTAATCAATTATTTATGTCTAAAAAGGGATCTTCTCCTTTCTAAGAGGATCTTTTTAGAAATTATGAATAAAATAAAATTAAAAAGAAAAAATCTGAAGAATGTGATGCTTCTCCCAAGTGGAGTTTAGAGTCAGCCTCTACTGGCATTTTATGGTCAAATTTCCAGTCAATTTGGCCATTTTACTTGTACTTAAAGTGAAATATTTTTAAATACTTTACCCTATTCGTAACTTATTTAGCACAAATTCGGATTAATGTTAAGGTTTGTAGTGTAAATTACTCTTTAAAAATTGATAAAAAGTATAATTGAATTTATAAAATATAATTCGGTATAATATCATTTCTAATATTTCAAAATTAAGACAATTTAACCCTTAAAATGACAATTGACGCTAAAAAATTAAGCATGTATCACTCAAAAATTGGACACGTAATTTAAAAATATTAAACATAACAATGCACCAAATTAAACTTTAAAAATTGAATTGTACTTTTTGTCAAATTCTAGAAAGCAATTTGCATTTTCAGCTTAATTTTAAATTTTTACAGGATAAATCAAACCAAAAAATTTTTAAAAGAATGAATTGATTAGAATGGAAAAAGCTTTGGAAACAAACACAAGCAATTAGATACCGTGGAAATCCCACTTAAGAATGCTTTATGACTCAGCCTAGATGATTTAAACATTCAATTAACTTGTCTTACTTAGTTGTAAATTTGTATTATAACATAGCTTGTCTGCAAATAGTAGTCTGATTGCAGTAAATATAAAATTGATAAATTGTTGTGCTGAATAAAGAAAATGAAAGAAATTTGAAGTTGCATCATTACTTGCTACCAACACAGAATTCAGGACCTTAGGAACAAAGCATAAACATTGCCTGAGCTTTCAATTTATAATTGAAGATTGCTTAATTATCATATTGATTCTTTATTTCATATGCATTTCTCCTAATCGTATCTCGGAGGAACCATCTATGAGATAATGGATCAACTATGGAGTATAATCTCAGTCTCGGAATAATATCCCCATGCCCATTTTGGATAAAGCTCACCACTTTCCTACATAACAGAACCCATAAAATCTTAAATACAATGGAGAATCTCATCATCTTTCCCTATCAGTTCCATACTTCAGAAATGAAATACCAGCTATGACTAAACTGATTTCTTGATTGACATATACACAAAAGGACCCCAAGAAAAGAGAGAGCAGAACACAGCTATACCAGTGAACTACTAACACAAGTGCTGTCCTCATCCATGAGGATAATTCTGTGCCGATTGCATCTGAAAAGCTAC
Source organism: Excoecaria agallocha (assembly GCA_037975025.1). Classification (NCBI taxonomy): domain Eukaryota; kingdom Viridiplantae; phylum Streptophyta; class Magnoliopsida; order Malpighiales; family Euphorbiaceae; genus Excoecaria; species Excoecaria agallocha. The sequence continues at coordinate 521,011 of CM075821.1, forward strand.
GCTTTGAGGCCCCATGAAAGATTCATGAGCAGCAGCACCTCTATGCAGATTGTGGCCTTGCATTTTAAGCCCGTAGGAGTTGATTCCATAAGGTGAAGACATGAATATATTCCCATTATCCGAACTGAAAGCCATTGTTGGTTGATTCCACTGAAACTGTTGTGTTGCTCTAGGCATAGCAACAGCAGCACTGGATTGCTGTGAGATAACTGTGGATTGATCTGGTGAAGATGGTGCTTTGTTTTCGGGCGAAGGAGTCCTAAGTTCTTTAAGATTCACAGTTGTTATATCATGAATGCTTGCTCTTCTCTTGTCTTTCCCTCCTGAAAGCTGCCTGATAAAATACTTCTGGGCATGACTTGCTACCTGAGTTGGTGTTCTAGTTACCACAAAGTTCCTAGATATGTTTCTCCAATCTCCTTTACCATGCTTTTGCAATCCCATCAGAAACAGCCTGCAAGGAATGAAAAATCTTTGTTATTTGGAGCTTATGAACAATAGAAAATGTAATGTCTATCAGTACAAGTTACATAAGAACAAAAAAAAAAAAACAGAAAATCATGCCAAAAGACTATCATAGATTATATTTCTAACCAAAAACTACCAAAAAAGTTCTATTTGTAGTCTTCTTCCATTACATTCCCAATCTTAAACCACAAGAGAAAACGAGACTTCACTTTATTTGTTTTAAGGAATTTGCAGGAAAAGAAAAGAAAATCTGATTTCTCAATTTCTCTTCAAACACAAATCAAATTCCCAAGAATTTGGTGGGTACAATTCTTTTCTTTTCCCTTGCACCAATTAGTAGCCAAACAAAGGTTTTTTAGCTAAAACATGGTGAACAAAGTTGTTCTGCATAACCATATGTAAGGAAAAAAATACTTACTTGTGCTCCTCCTCTGTCCATGGAACTCCTTTCTTCCTCTCTTGATCAGTTGGCCTGTTACCAGAAGATCTTTTTCCATTAAAAGCATAAGATTGTTTGAACCCATCGTAGTTATTGCTGTTAGCCCAATCCAATGTGAAAGGAGAGGTGGTGTAACCTGGAATAGGAATCAGCCCTGCCTCTATATTATTAACATCATCTTCTAATTCTCTGTACTGCTTAATAACATCTCCTACAGTTTTCCCAGGAATCATGGCAGCAACCTTGTGCCATCTATCAGGACTGTCTTTATCATACACAGCAAGAGCATTCTCAAACATCTTATTCTCTGCAGAAGTCCATTTTGTGCTCTTGCTATCTTCTGTTAGCCAATTTGTGCTTGAAACATAAGAAGCAGGTGAAGAAAGAACTTCCATTTCCCCCTTCATTATAATAACATAGAACAGAAATTCAACAAATCCACAATTCCCTTATAAAAAAAAATGAAAAAAAAAACAAAAAGAATTGAACTTTGTTAAAAAATAAGGGAAAAGGAAGAGGAACCCAGATAAGAAGTGCAGAGGAAGTGGAGATTTGGCCTCAAAAATATCAGTGTTAAATCAGTAAGAAGCATTAGAGAGGGGAATCAGAATAGCTTTTTTGTGTGGTCTAGTCATACTCATACACCTTGAGGAATCTAGAAAGGACTTAACTTTTTCAAAAATCAAATAATATTTAGTAAACCCATTATTGAAAAACAACAAATAACTAAAATATAACACAGAATAGAACCCTAAATCACTACTGAGATCTGCACCCTGTTAAAACTAACTTCTATGAAAAGCAAACAAGACAAAGTTAAAAACAGCAAAAGAGTAAAAACCCAGAAACCAATTCCAAGGAAATGGAATAGAAGAACCCGAGAATTTGAAAAAGATGAAATCTTTAACTGTAGAAAGTGAAAAAAGCTTCACTCTGCAGCTTCAACCTCTTTTGATAATACCTCAGTATTGAGTGGAGAGAGAGAAACTAAAGCTAGAAAAAGAAAAAGAACAGGTGAAATTGTGAAACCCAGGTGAGTAAATTGATGAAAAAAATGAAAAAAAAAAAAGCTGAGAAAAGATCTTTACTCTTTCCTCCTTTTTTCAGGTCTGAGAAAACAAATCCAAGAGAAGAAAGAAAAAAGAAAGAACAGGCAGATACTAAAATGAAATGAGAGGAAGAAGAAGAAGAAGAAGAACAGTGATAAGAAGCTGAAAAGCAAGGTTCTCAGCTCCAAGGAATGAATCTAAGCTTTTCTTCTAAAATCTTGAAGAGAGAGATTGAAGGTGGTGGCTTGTGATTGGTTGGTATGGTCTGGGGTCTATGGATGCTGCAACTTAATGGAAAAAGTTCCCTCTTAATATAATTTTGTTCCTATTTCTTCGTTTTTTTAAATAATATTTTTTTCGTTTTTTATCCCCCACTTCAGTAAAATTCATATTATATTTATTTATTACTTTTAAATTTTTAATATAATTTAATTTATATTTTTAATTTATTTTTTTAATAAAATTAAAATTAATTAAATTTAATAATTTAATATTAATTACATAATTTAATATTAAATTTAAATTTATTTATTAATATTTTTAATTTTAATAAAATAATAAAAATAACTAATAAAAAAACGAAAGTAGTAATAATTCATATTAGATTAACCTGGATCATTGATTGATAATTTGATACAATTTTTTTTAATTCAGAAATTACATTGTTTATATATATATATATATATATATATATATATATATATATAAAGCAATCCAATACAAATTATGGTTATTTGTTATTTTTGAAAAAAGATTCAATATTATCTCAAATACAAATTAGTAATTAATCACTAACCACTTATTAATTATTACAGAATATTCTCTGTTTAAAAGAGTTTTATTTAGTTTAACCTCTTAACTTCTTAACCGAAACTTATTTTTCCTTACTTTTCATGAAAAAAAAAATCATTTCTAATTTGTTTTGTTTATATAAATATAAGGCATTTGATTTTCTTAATAGAAACAAACAAAAACTTGCATCAATCTATTTTGATGTGTGTCAAACCAAATACAAGTTTACTTTATAACCCAATTGGTCATTTTATATGCACAAATATACACCATTAATTTCAGGTTCGCCTGTACATTTGAAATTAACTTATATGTTATTTTCACCTTTCGATTCTCAGGTGTTTCGAAATCATTTTATATAAGAAAAAATATTTATAATATACTATTTATGTCCCACTTTCAAATTTAGTTTTTTATTTTTCATGAGAATTAAAAAAATAATTAAAATACCTTAATCTCATAAAAAATGCTATAATTATTGATAAAAATACATTTTTTATTTCTTTCAAGATTTTTATTTAATTTTAATTAAAAGTAAAGAATGATGGAAACAAATAAAAACTCACATCAATCCATTTTGATGTGTGTCAAGCCAAATATAAGTTTACTTTATAACCCAATTGGCCATTTTATTTGCACAAGGTATCTACACTATTAATTTCAAGGTTCAATTATGCATTTGAAATTAACTTATTCGTTATTTTCACCTTTCGATTCGTGTGTCGAAATCATTTTATATAAAAAAATACTTATAATATACTATTTTCGTCCCATTTTAAAAGATAATTGTTTATTTTTATGAGAATTAAAGAAATTATTAAAATATTTTAATTTCATAAAAAATTATATTTTTTAATAAAAATATTCTTTTATATTTTCAAAAATTTTATTTTATTTTAATAAAAAAAATAAAAAGTAATAGAAAAGATAAATATTTAATAAAATATATAATATACGGTATATATATATAAATTTATTTCTTAAATTTTAAAAATATATTTAAAATAAAACGGAGGAAATACTAATTAATTTATAGGTATCTTTAAGTCTCTTGTACAAAACAATTGGTGCAACACATTTACCAAGAAGTTTGGGGTAAGGCTAATTTTTTATGGGAATTAGATGTTCCAATGCTGATTTTCTTAATTCAAGAGATTAATTAAAGTGTTCGGACTAATTACCAATCAAAGCTTGGTAGATTAAAAGTAATTAGGAGAATTAAATACTAGGATTAGGAAGAGGTGGGCGTGTGTACGGTTGGGTTATGGTAGATTTGAAGGGGTAGCCGCCAAAGGAAGAGTTGAGTATCGGTGCAACTTGGGGATGTGGGGCCCCCACACCGTTACAACAATTTCTCATTGGGCAGTCTCCAACATTATTGAACAGGTTATGATCTCAAGGAACTGTATCCTTTTGCACCCACCTGATTTTTACACGTGGCATTCATTTATTTGTTTCCAATTAATTTTTCTGAAAAAGTTGTGCTATTTTGCTTTCAATGTTTGTCTATAGTTTTATTTTATTTTACCCCTGCATTAAATTTTGGAACAAAAATACTGACATATTAAAATTGGTAAAAAAATATCTTAAAGTTCCTGCATCATACTAAGGAATCTTTTTCTTTATATATATTATTACTAATATTATCCAGTTGGATTCAAATTATTTCATTTAAGAGGTAAACTTTTTGTAATATTAATTTTCGTTATTTATAAAATAAAATTTTAATTTTTTTAGAAGAATAAGTAGTAAATTACTTGAATCAATCAATATTAGTACCAACAAATTTATTTAATAACCTTATTTTTAGATAAATTTTCACTAGGTTGATAAAACTACCCTTATTTAATATAGCTTATTCATTTAATTAGCAGAAGAAATAATAAATGGAAAGAGATATAATTAATGAGAATAAATTTGAAAAAAGATAATTAATATTCCATTAAAACTTTTGAAAGTGATTGATATTTTAAGACAAAAAAAATCTCAAAAATAGCAATTATTTTTAAGCAAAGTAAGTAATTATTACTCGTTTTATCCCACTTTAAAAGATAAACATTTTATGTTTTATGAAAATTAAAAAAATAATTAAAATAGCTTAATTTCATAAAAAAAAAATTATAGTTATTGATAAAAATATCCTTTTATATTTTTAAAAATTTTATTTAATTTTATTTAAAAATAAAAAAGATAAATATTTAATAAAGTATATAATAAATAGGAGTATACATATAAATTTATTTTTTAAATTTTAAAAATGACATTTAAACTGCAACAAAAAAAATAAAAAAATAATATTTTAAAATGAAACGAGAAGAAAAAAATGATACAAAAATATCATTATAGTTGTTTATAAATGTGCTAAATTTATTCTATTTTAACACTCTTTTAGTGTATAATGAAATTTTAACTTTAAAAATAATTTAAAATGTAAAATGGATAATGATTTTATTTATTTATTTATTTATTTATTTCTTAAGTTGTCTAACTAAAAATGAAAGAAATATGCATCTATTATATATAACAATGATAATTTTTATATTCGTATTAAATAATAAAAATAAAAAATAAAGAATAAAGTCGGATAATATAAATGGAGTATAAACAAATTTAAATAATGTATAGACTGAATCGTTTTTTTTTTCAGACATCTTGATTATACAATCTACTATTTATAACACAAGAAATATACAAAATAATATCAACACATTTAAAAGAAATTAATTATAATAACATATAAAATTAAAAAAAAAAAAGCATCCACTTTAGTTTAATGAAATAAATTTAATGTTTTTGCCCTAAACTATCGAATTGCCTTCTTCTAAACTAAAAGCCAAAAGGTAGTTCTTCCAATGAGCTGGATCCACGTAAGATTTCAAAACTTCAAATATGTGATCGGCTGGAGGGAACCATTTTGCCAAACCCTCTTTGCCACCTGTGTTGGCCACCATTCGGGACTTCGCCAGCCAGTCAACCACCTTCTGCCTTTTCAAAAACTTGTTGCTTAGTGGAATTAAGTAGGAGAACAATGCTATTTCCCAATCTCCATATAAGCGAGTGATGAACACGAACCAATGATAAAGCTACTACAGAAATGTGGGACCTAGTTAAAATTGATCTTTGGAAACTCCGATGGCGGGGCGTGGCTGGACATTCTGGACCGGCACCGGTGGTGGTCCAACCTTTTGGGTCCATTCGTGGACGCCTTATTAAAAGAAAACCTTCTGTCATTTTACTTTATCTTTAATAAACAAGTGAATACTTTGAGTCCAAAATTAAAAGAAAAATTTTTATCCGACATTATTCGAAATAAATATAGCAATTCAATCGAAATAATTCAACATTTTTCGAATCGAATTATTTAGATTTAGATTATTAGATATATGTATTTGAAAATTAAATCTTTCGACTTGATAATTGTGATTTTATCGTTATTTCAAAATAATTTAAACAGTTTTAAAAGTAATTCTATACAATTATAAGCTTTTTTATTCACTTTAATCATCTAATGTGCAATTGTTGCCAACATCAACTACCCAAAATGATATTTGCATCTCAAGTATCAAAACTAATTAATAAAAATATATAATCATTTTGCTTTCACTCACAAATTACTTTTTTTTCTTAAACATTTAATTCAAATAATTACAAATAACATTGATAATATCCAAACTATCTTATAGATAAGGGCTGATCCAACAGCCATAAGGCCGAAAGGACTCACTAGTCGGACGGACCCAGTAAAGCTCGGGCCTAGCTCTTCTGAGGCCTGATGCATTAACAAATAAGCATACATGAAAATCAAGGCAATAAAATCATCTGATCATACTAACAAGACATAATCTTCTATGTCCACTGACACATGTCTGCATTTCATTCATCAATTGCTCAGCGTCACATTGTTAAATACCTACCGCGGATACCAAATAGATCACTCAAGTGATTCTCACCGTCTCTTATAAATACTAAGTCATCCACACATACACATACCATGTTAAAATCCCAAAGCTCCCATTTCTCTAAGCATTCTCTTTATCATAATATTTTATTGACTTAAATTTTGAAATACTAACGCACCGATCCGTCTAAACTAACCTTATTGCATGTCGTAATACGACGATATCCAATCAAACTCTTCAAACACTCTAATCTTGGCTTAGCGTCAATCCGATCCCTAAAGTGGCCTATTTTTCTTATTAAATCTCAAAAATTATCAACATGATAATTAAATTAAAAATAATTATAAATTAATGAACAATCAAATTAATTTAAAAATTATAAATTGATAATAAATTATACAGTAAAAGTAAAAAATAAATTAAAATAAAAAATTCACGTTGATCCAAAATCCAAACAATCTAACTTGAATAATTCAAAATCCAAAATTTACATATATTTTTAAAAATCCAACCGTACCCAAATGGTCACAATCCGATTAAAATTATATTTTTTAAGTTTTTATATCGATTTGGGTTCTGCTCATCCCAGTCACTTTTTTATTATTTTTTTATAAAATTTAAAATAGATAGAAAATGAAATTGTTTAATAAAGCAATCAATCGCATAATGTTATTTATTTTTATTTTAAAATAATACATATCTATTTCATTAATTTTAAAATTAACAATTATTTATTTGAAAAAAGTATATAAATTAAATTCCTTTATTTTAAAACTCTAATAAAATATAAAGAACAAAAAAAATAATGAATTTAAAAAAAAATATTTTCACGAATTTAGTGGGAATATAATGACTTTAACACCCTACCCTAACAAATACAACAAAAGCGGTCCCTTCTTGACGTGACCAACCACTCCACGGCCTTTGTCCTTGTCGCTCCACGCCCCCACCAGCCACTCTCCAAATCACCCATGTTTTATTTTCCATAATTTTAATTATTAATAACAATAAACAAAAAAGTTGAGAATATATATATATATATATTTATTTATTTATTTTCAAAATTCATTTTCAAATTAAATTAAAAACTTTTTACTATTTAACACTATTATTTACTACTCTCTGAGCTCAGCAAACCAAATTATTTACACATTACAATGAGTTAATATTCGGGCCCTTATTGCTGTCACCAGGCATTATCGCCACCAAGACATAACTTTTTTCTTTTTTTTTTTAATGGAAATAATATCCTCTGTATAAAAGCCTTAGCTCAACCAAATATGGTTTCTATTTTCTAAATTCTCTTCTATTTTTAAAATGATTTTCTCTTGCTAAAATTAGTTTAATCATCAAAATATTTTCACTAAAAATTCATCAAAATTATGTCTTTTTAGGTAATCGAAATGATAATATTTTCGATTTTATAAGGCCTACGAGATCCAAAATCAGCATTGAGAAAAAGCCCACTTGATAGAGGTCTTATCCAACACAACGTGCCTTTCACATTAAATCTGTCAAAAGTCACTAAATCTGATCAATTTGATAAAACTCAACCATGTCATATAAATTGATGTATCTTATGGGATATGGCTAGTCTAATCAACGTCAAACTACGGCCTCCACATACTTATTAGACTCACTCGAGTATGCCTACTCAGTAGATCCAGTTTTTTATAAATAGCTTAATCTTCAAAAACTCTCATGTATATGATTTTGAGACATTCTCTTTCTTACTCTTTGAGCTTTATAACTTAAATTTTAAAATACTTACGTCCGGTCCGATCAGATTATTTATTTTTTTTGCAGGTCTAAAATTGTTCCTCACGCGATTGGTTCATGTATGTTCCAGGATTATCACAGAGCACTTTGCGAATGAGGCTTCTATCAAATGTATTATTTAGAAAACCATCAATAACGTTATTGCTCTATCCATGCATTGGCAAAGCTAGGTGGAAAGGAAGGAAGGCAATTGCCTCCCTTATTTTTTAAAATTTTTTTATTTTACATGTATATATATATTAAATAAATAATTTTTTTTCGTTTAAAATTTTATTTTACCCCTTTTATTTTTTTTATGAAAATATTAAAAAAGGGCTTTATAATATTTTTGCTCCCCTTATTTTTTAATCCTAGCTTCGCTACTGTTTCCATGCATTCCAATCCAATGGGATTATGGTAAAGTTAACGTGTCGATGTTTAATAGGTAACACATGAATAATTTTTGTGATATTCACTTATAGCCACATCAATATTTCCATTACACTTTAGATGAAAAGCAGACGAATATTCCATTTGAAAGAAACTAAAATATCAAGGGCCCAAATATAACAAAAAATTATATTTGGCGTCGAATTGTTAATTAACAGAAATTATATACTGACGACTAAAATATTGTTATCTCTTAAATTAATATATAACTTGCAGTTTATGCATCTTTTGTAGTTTATCTCCCAACCTAGTTTCTTAGAAAAAAAAAAAACTAATAGAATTTTCTTAGCGATAAACTTTATCTTTAATAATATTAGTTTCATTTTATCTTTCTAAAATCATAAATTTATGTTGAATTTGTGTCTTAAATTTTTTATAGATCCAAATTATTACTTTGTCGAATTTTTTTTCTATAACTTTTGTGGTTTTTACTAAAATTAATAAATAATAAATAAACTTAAATTTAGTATTAAATTACGTGATTAAAATTAAATTATCAAATTTAATTGATTTTAATTTTATTAAAAAAGAAAAATAAATTAAATTATATTAAAAATTTAAAAATAATATATAAATAAAATTTAAATTTTACTCAAAAGTGATAAATAAAAGAGAACGCAATGAGTATTTAACTTGAGAGACTCGCAATACAATTCAAAAAAGAATGAATTGAAAATTTATCGATGCTCTTTCCCAAAGACGTAGGCATTCTTGACCGAATTTTATTAAATTTTTGTATTTGTCCCTTTTTTAGTGTTAATTAATTGCATTAAATTTTAACGATTTCAAGTTAAAATTGAAAAAAAAAAAGTTTGCTGATTGGGTTGATTTTGCCTTACCGTTTCGATTTTAGTACTAAAATATCCTTTCATCTTTTCTTAATTTTGTAATTTTAATATTCTTAACTTAATTCTTTTTTTTTCTTTGAACTTATTTTTCTGTTTAAATTATCTCTAAAATCTATGAAAATTACTCAAAAATACTTCTCGCAAGATTTTAATATTAATCAAAGCGAGCTGGTTCTATACTACAAATTTTTTTACTATTTAATTGGAAGGCTTAATATGCAAAAATGCCATTAATATTTACTAAAATGAGCAAATTTGTCCCTAACGTTTAGTTAAAGACAATTTTACCTCTAAAATTATCAAAATACTGTAAATTTGCCCTCTTGAAATAATATAATCGTTAATTTAACTGTATTTCGTCTTTTGATTGCTGACGTGAACACATTACAAAATTTGACGTAATAATATCAAATTAACGATTCCGTTATTTGAGATTTAAAATTATAGTATTTTGATAATTTTAGGATAAAATTATCTATAACTAAATATTAAAAATAAAATTACTCATTTTTATAAATATTAAGTGCATTTTTGCACATTTGACCTAAGTGGAAAATTTTCACTTAAAACACTTACAAAATTTTTAAACTCGCTTTGATTGATATCAAATTTAATATAAGTATTTTGTAGAATTTCAACATAATTTAGAATAAAAAATAAAATTTAAAAAATAAATTGAAATAAAAATATAAAAGTAAAAAAGTGGAAAAACATAAACAGATATTTTGGTGAAAAATTAGCACTAGAATAAAGTAGATGACGAAAGACAAATAAGTTAAATAGTTGAAAGCAAATCAATACCTGATTAAGAAATAAAAAAAACTGTTCAAAAGCTCCATCAATCCATGTCATGGCAGAAGCAGAACCTATTGAAATCTGTCTATTTCTTGTTTGAATGATATGAAGTAAACATATTTGGTATATCATCACTAAAAAAAACTGTATATTTATATACTTTTCATGTCGTTTCAATGATATGTATCTAATATATTTTAGAGTTAATACATAAATTTTTTTCATAAACTATCACAATTTATCAATTTTTTTATAAATTAATTATATTTTATATTATTTTTTTAAATTTATTAAAAATATCAAATTATTTATTTATATGAATATTTGTCAGTTTACAAAAAAAATAAAAAATAAAAACACATACCAAAAAATAATAGAAAAATAATTTGATATTTTTATCGAGTTTTAACGAGATAACTTAATATTTTCAATAATATAGGATATATTTTTTACATTTTAAATAAATTCAAATCGTTAATATGATATTTTCAACAAATTCAGAGGTAATCTAAAATGTAATTAGTTTAAAAAAAATATGATAAATGACAGTAATTTGGAAAAAAATTTATATATTATTTCTATATTTTAGGAATAATATATAAATTTTCTCCTAAACTATCATTATTTATCAAATTTTTTCTCTAAACTAATTGTATGTTAGATTACCCTCCTAAACTTGTTAAAAATATTAGATTAGCTACTCAAACTTTTTTGAAATGCAAAAAATACACCCTATAAACTATCATAATTTATCAAATTTTTCCTTTAAACTAATTGTATGATAGATTATCCTCTTAAATTTGTTAAAAATATTAGATTAGCAGCTCAAACTTTTTTGAAATGCAAAAAATAGATTCTATATTATTGAAAATATTAAATTATCCTCTTAAAACTTATTAAAAATATCAAAATATCATTTTGTTACTATTTGATGCGTATTTTCATACACTCTTTGCGAACTAATACATATCCTACAGGGAGGTAATCTGACATTTTTAACAAGTTTAGGAAAGTAATCTGACATGCAATTAATTTAGAAGGAAAATCTGATAAATAACTAGAGTTTTGAGAGAAATTTATATATTACCCTTATATTTTATGTACATTTGCTATATTTTAGGTGCCGAATCATTTCACATGCATATTTATAAGAAAATTTTGTAAAATTTTATATTGTTGTTTTTATTATTTTATACTTTGGGCCAATTATTTACGCCGAATGATCCCTCCACCTAGGGTCACATGCCAAGTTTCTATTAATCTTAACTTATAAGGATGGTTATTCAGCTAGAAATGGCTCTAAGTTAAGGTCCAGTACCCTAAGAAATAAGGGTGGGGGCCTAAAAGGTTTTATATTTTGAATATTTTTTTAAAAAATTACATCCTATATGTTTTATTTATAATCATAATTCTTTAAAGATTTTTTATTTAAAATAATAATTATTAAATTTTAAAAATCGTTAATATTATTCATGATTACTGAATTTATGCCTAATAATTTAAAAATAACTTAATTATTTTTTATAATAAATTTGTCATTGAACTTATTAATGTTTTGCACAAAAGTTATCTGAACCGATTTTCGGTGATGATCCTTGCTGGAGTGTTAACGTGGCACATTTCGTGTGCAAAAGTTGCTAATGTGATATTATACATATACAAAAATAGCTAACGTCAGCCGATGACATGACACGCTATATGTGTCCAAGTAGATGATGTGATATTTCATGTTAGCATTATGGTGATAATTTTTATCGAAAATCGGTCATTATGATTTTTGCTCAAAATAGTACAAAGTTAAGTAATAATTTCATTATGAAAAATAATTCAGTTATTTTTGGATTATTAACTTTAAATTGAGTGACTGTTGCCCATTTAAAAAAAACATTAATTATATATACATATAAATAATTTAATAGAGTGAAGATATATAATTATAGAAAATTAATAAAAAAGTATTTTATATAATTGATAGTAATTAATAATTTTTTTATTCTATAAAAAAAGGTAAAATTTAAGGCCATGAGTGGAAGTAGGAGAAAGCCAGGGAGTAATAAGTTTATGGCTAAAGGGCTCCATTATTATTTTTTGGTGGTCCACTTGCTTATATCTTTGTTCTCTTTCAATTCCAATAACCGACAACTTGCATTTAACTTTCACAAATAATTGTCATCTAAGTACTGTACTTTATCATATACCATTGACAGCAGCTTCTCCTTTTCTAGTTATTGGAAACGTAGTAAGAAAAATAAAATTTCAATTTAAAAATAATAATGATAATTTCATAATCAGGAAAATAATTGGATGCACATGTACAAACCATCCGAATCAATACACACCGTCTTATAAAAAATATATTATTTTTTGATGGAATAGTGGACATTGATATATATATATATATATATATATATATATATATATATATATATATAATTTACATTACGTACTGTATTAAATATTAACACTTTACAGCCACAATGTGAGTTACAATAATGAAAAATATTGTTCTTAGGATATCATAAACAACTGCTGTAATCTATCTTTCATGGAAGAATCTGATTCAAAAGTGAGGTAATTTGTATTCAGTTTCTCATTTATAGGAAGGACGTATAACGATTAATAAGGGTTATTATTATTATTATTATTATTATTATTATTATTATTATTATTATTTATAAATCATAAAATTTTGTAGAGCAAAGTGTCTCCACTTTATATTAGACGGGGAACAGGTTTGAGAAGCAAGGGATCAGCTCTGATCGGATCCTTCAGCTGGAAAATCTGCAACAATACTTAGCCCGATGGACTCGAACTTCAGCACTCCGGACGCTCAAATTAGCTATCAGGATAAGAAAAGGTAGAGGAGTTAATTTACTACAAAAGAGAGAGCAACAGTGGTTGTCATTTTTAGAGAGAAATCTGCTATTTATAGTTCTAGAAGAGCTTGGAGCAGTGTGCTCGACAGTGCCCTTACTTTGCAATAAGCATGGCCTATCTTTGTAGGCAGCGATAATGAGATGGTAGCGTGTAGCAGTCTTTGTCAGTGAGACGTTCAGTCCGATCGGATAGCCTCGATTATTGAACTTTCCTTCTTAGCTAGATGGGTCTTTAATGGATTTTTTCTTGGGCCTCTCCCTGTGATGTTAGGCTGTTTGGTTTGTTTTTTCAGGTGTTATCACATGTCCCCTGCCAAACAATTCGATGGGAGATAGAAGTAGCAATTATGCGTCCAACTTGCCTGCGAGATTTTGCTATCGATGGTGTTCCTAACATTTTATCTACAGACAGTGGGGCGAGGTAATCTGGATGGCTTGTTGATTACAAGGGGAAGTGTTTTTCCAGAATTAGCAAGGTGCAAGCTGTGGTGGTCTGAGTACCGAAAGACATCCAATGAGATTAATCAGCCTTGGGTTGGAATTAATTAACCTTGAGAGACGTTTTTGGAACATCGATCGGGATGGTTCATTGATCAAAATTAGAGAGACATCAGCCTTGGGCTGAAATTAATTAGCCTTGAGAGGCTTTTTTAGAACATCGATCGGGATGGTTCATCGATTAAGATTAGAGAGACATCAGCCTTAGGCGTAAATTAATTAGCCTTGAGAGGCATTTTTGGAACATTGATCGGGACGGTTCATCGATCGAGATTAGAGAGACATCAGTCTTGGGCTGAAATTAATTAGTCTTGAGAGGCATTTTTGGAACATCGATCAGGATGGTTCATCGATCGGGATTAGAGGGACATCAGCCTTGGACTGGAATTAATTAGCCTTGAGAGGCATTTTTGGAACATTGATTGGGGCGGTTCATTGATCGGGGATTAGAGGAACATCGGCTTTGGGCTGAAATTAATTAGCCTTTAGAGGCATTTTTGGAACATCGATCGGGATTAGAGAGACATCAGCTTTGGGATGGAATTAATTAGCCTTGAGAGGCATTTTTGGAACATTGATCGGGACGGTTCATCGATCGGACTTAGAGGGACATCAACCTTGGGCTAGAATTAATTAGTCTTGAGAGATATTTTTGGAACATCGATTGGGACGGTTCATCGATCAGGATTAGAGGGACATCAGCCTTGAGCTGGAATTAATTAGCCTTGAGAGACATTTTTGAAATATCGATCGGGACGGTTCATCGATTTAAATTAGAGGAACATCAGCCTTAGGCTGAAATTAATCAGCCTTGAAAGACATTTTTGGAACATTGATCAGGACGGTTCATCGATCAGGATTAGAGGGACATTAGCCTTGGGCTAGAATTAATTAGCCTTGAAATGTATTTTTGGAACATCGATCGGGACGGTTCATCGATCGAAATTAGAGAGACATCAGCCTTGGACTGGAATTAATTAGCCTTGAGAGGTATTTTTGGAACATCGATCGAAATGATTCATTGATCGGGATTAGAGAGACATCAGCCTTGGGATGAAATTAATTCTGCAAAATACCTTTTATTTATCAAATTTTTTATATTTTTCTGACCTGTTTAAAGAGCTTCATCGCTTCTCTCGCCAGCGACTCCTTTTGGATTTCAACCAATACGCCCTTCCTTTCCTCGAGGGCTCAGCGACTGATGACTTAAGTGCCTTAGTTTTTTTGACTGTTCTTCTTGTATCTGCTGTAGACATATATTTATGAATATTAACATTTTGAGGAGGAGGTGGAGTTACCTGACGAGGTCGTTGTCTGCTTAGTGACCCCTTTTGGATTTCAGCCAATAAGCCTTTTCTTTCCTCGAGGGCTCAGCAACTGATGAGGTCGTTGTCTGCTTCATATTTGCCTGGCGCGGTCTTTTGATTATGCGTGTCAATCGACTCATCCCCTATTCTTGTCTCCTTCGGGCTAGCCTTTCGGTTGGATAGTCGTCCAAGGGTCACTTATCAAGCGTCGTTTTGTTTTCTTGACTTAATGGCGAATGCTTCGTTTCTCGCATTTTGACGATTGATTTTCCTTGTGATGCTTCCATTTCTGTACATCCATTAATGAGCTCTTAAAGCGTGACGTCCTCATTAATGTTCATAAAGGGAATTTAGAGCTGTCTATAAAAAAGGGCTTCTTTTTCATTTTTTCCATGCTATCCCCTTCTACTTCTTCTTATAAATCTGTTTTCTCATGTCTATTGCATCTTGACTTTTGAGTTTGACCATGAGGGCTCCAGACTTTCTGTGTGTCATCGTCAAATTCACTATTTTAGGAAGATGAATGAAGAAATGATCTCTTGTCTTGTCTGGATATGGCTTGTGTTAGCAAGCCATGCGATTTGCTGCTCCAACGGCTTCTCTCTCTTGGCATATGGCTTTCACCTGATCATGGTTGTGGATATGTATCCGTACTTTCCTTTCCATTTATCCTGGTGTTTCTCTATTGTCAGGAGACTGTGATAAGAGGTGGTCTCATTGTGGAGGTAGTGGTCGAGGTGGCGGTGAGGCTCTTTTCCTCTTTTCTCCCTGTTGTCTTTCTTTTTTGTTTCTTCATTTTTTGTAATTAGCCTTCTTCTTTTCTTTTTCTCCTCCTTTTTCTCCTTCCCTCTCTTTTTCTTTCTTTTATCTTTATTTTTTATTTTATGGGAGAGGAAGTAGGGAGTTTCAGCCGTGCCTTTTCAGATAAAAAGAACAAAAGCCGATCGACAATGATGCTATTTATGTAGATAATAGGAAGAGCACTATCTATGTACTTTGTGCTTTTTTGAATGAATATAATTTCTTTATTAATGCATGTTTCTTCTCTTTTTTTTGTCTTGGTATTTTGTGATGGCAATGAAAAGGAGTTGTTAAAACTGGTAAGAAGTTGATAACTTATAGCAGCGCTTATCTTTTCCAAAAGACGTTGCGTTGTTCCGAATGGCTTGTCACCCCTTTTTGCTCATCTTCATCATGCCCTGTAATTTAGACTTTCTCTGGGATGGCGATTGTGATTAGATTTTTATTGGGGAGGTCTCTTGGTTTTCCGATCAAACATAATGGATGTTTTTATTTGACGGTAATCTTTTGTTACTCTGTATTGGCCATTGTGGCCAGACTAGTGGGTTGGTTTTATATCGGTGGTATGTATGTTGAGTAATCTTTGAATAATTTTTCATGCAAGCTTTGGTCTTCCTTTGTCTTTTGCTTTGCGCACCTTTTTTCCAGGTCTTGACTTGGGACAAAAGGATCCTTCTAAAGACACTTCTTGAAACATAGCCCAAACCTTTTATGGAAAAGTGAAACTCTTTGGTATGACCACTTTTATCTCAAGTAAATGTGACTCTTTTACATAATAAGTTGTTTTATTCTTTTTAGCTCATTACATTAATGCGTATTGATGATTTTTCCGATCTTTTGATTGAGGCATCATATATTTTCATCGATCTTTTTTTTTTGGTTTAGATAGTATATGTTCGTTGATCTTTCGATCGAGATAGCACATGTTTTTGTTGATCTTTCGATCGGAATAACACATATTTTCATCGATCTTTTGATCGGGATAACACATGTTTTCGTTGATCTTTCGCGATTTTGTTGTCTTTGCATTCTTTTCTTAAAAAGGAGACGTCCTTTTAAGGCCTTCTTTACCTTAATCATTTTTCGTGTATGACTTATTTGGATTTTGTTCTTACCCTTTCTTGGATCGCTAGGAGGGGAGACCTGCTTCTTCACATCTTTTTCTCCTTTCCTTAGTCGGCTCTCCTCCAGTTGTCTTCGTCTATAGGATGTGATGCCGGCGCTGCTTTTCTTTGGGATCTCCCTTCTCCAATTCAACTTCCTCTCCTTAGCAACTTTTGTACTGGGCGGGCCAGTAAAAGGAAGGGCATTCTTAATGCAGTCTTTCGGCTCTGGTGTTAAACTCTACCTGATTCACTTGGAGACATAGAGGGGGAGCGATCGCTTTCTTTTTCCCAAAATGTCTCCCAGTATGTTGGTTCGGAGAGTCCCGCATTCCCTTTGCGTGTTAGATCGAAGGAAGGATGTTTCATCTCCTTTTAGCCTTAGCATTTGGTTTTCACTTTCTTTTAGTCTTAGAGCTCCATTCTTACCTATCCAAGTGTCCGCGCGTTCTATGAGACCTTCGTAGAGTTTGCGCATCTTCTTATTTTTTTGCGGCATTTTATGCTTGCCGCTTGACGATCTCTCATGTAGTCTTGAGGACTTTCATAGAAATCTTGTGTCCTACTTGTCATTTGACGATTTTTCATGTAGTCTCGAGGACTTTCATAAAAATCTTGTATCCTTATAGTGTGACGACGAGTTTGTATGTTACAAATCGCAAAACTTAGATCTTTTTGGTCAGCCGTCAACTTTTAATGAAAGAAACAAATGATAAATCACAAAATTTTGTAGATGAGGGTGTCTCCACTTTATATTAGATGGGAAACAGGTTTGAGAAGCAAGGGATCAGCTCTGATCGGATCCTTCAGCTACGAAACCTGCAACAATACTTATCCCAGTGGACCCAGGGCTTCAGCACTTTGATGCTTAAGTTAGTTATCGGGATAAGAAAAGGTAGAGAAATTAATTTACTAAAAGAGGGAGAGCAAGAAGGGTTGTCCTTCTTAAAAAGGAACCTGCTATTTATTGTAACGGCCTCAACACCGGGTCAGCCGTGAACAGTACTTTCCGGTAGTGAATAGTGCTTTTCGGGCCCGAAAGGACACCCGAAACTCAAAAATATTTTATTGGACCATCGGAAAGTATTGGTCATAGTGAGTCCGGAGTTGAAATTTGAAGTGAAATTGAGGTCAAATGGGCCTCCAAAAGTCAAAAATACTAAAAAGTTAGCGAGTCAATTTCCCTAGTAAGGAAGGTGACTTGATTTTGTGTAAACGATTAAAAATAGTAAACGAACTCCGAATATTGTCATATTTTGCATGCCTACATGAATTTTTGTGTAGAATATTTTAGTGATGAGAATGGAATTTTTCGGTGACACCGGTAGTTGTCGAATCGGACCGATAAGTTTGAATCGGACCGATAACGAACTCCGATTGAGCCGAAAATTTGCGTGTTAGCTATTTTTTATGTGATAAGAGTGATGGAATTATTTTTGGAGTGATTTGATGGCTGGAGGAGATAAAATTTTAATTGGGCCTTTAAGGGCCTAAATTGGGCCTTTTAAGTTAAATGGACAAAGCCCATTATTCTAGCCCAATTTTGGGCCCAATATGGAGGTATTTAAAGGCTTAATTTCTGGAGAAAACTCCAGATTTTTCCTGTGTCTCCTCTTCCTCCTCCTTGGCCGAATACCCTTCACTCTTCTCTCCCTCTCTTTTGCTTCTTAACCACTTAATATTTCTCTTAAATTCCAAGTTAGGAATTGTAGTTCCATCCCTCTAATACACTAAAATAGCTTCACTTAGTTGATTTGGGCAAAGGAAGTGAAGAAATCAAGGAAAGAAAGAAAGAGGGGTAAGTTGGAGCTTGATAATTTTAATGTTTTAAATTGATTTCTTAGTGGTTTTCCATAGATTTTTGGGTGTAGATTATGATTATGAGGTTGGTTTTTGCATTTGAGAACAAGAAAATGAAGAAATCTAAGCTTAAATGGGCTGCCTATGTAGGTGAGCAAATTGAGGGGAGTTTTTCCAAAAGCAAAGGCAAGGGAAAGGAAGCCTAAACTCCCTAATTGAAGAGAAAATTGTAAGTGACTAATAAATCTTTACATTTTCTAAGTTTATGAATTTTTTCTTAATTATGTAATTAGGACAAAAATGTTTAAAGTTCTTAATTGATGCAAATATGTTAGGGTATTTGTAATTAAGTGAGAGAAATGATGAATGGAAGATGTAAATGAAAGAAATAAAATTTTTAGGAAGGTGAAGTGGGTTGGCCGAATTTTATAATTAGGGTATATAGTGAGAAATTGCACAAAAATAATAATTGTTAGCTTAAATTAATAGTAGAGATGAAAATTAATATCCATGAATTTTTAGAGAATTTTTGGAATTAATTTGGGAATTTTTAAGATTATTTATAGTGTATGTATATAGTAAAAGTTGTGATTTATAGTGAATTAATTGATTATTTTAATGAAAAATGATAATAAATAATAAATAATGTAAAAATAAATTTTATTGGCATTTATTGAAATTATTGTGATTTTATTTAGAATTTAATGTTATTATGTATATTGAAAATAATTGAATTATTGATTAATAATTGCATAAAAATAGTGAAATTGGTTAAGTTATGTGAAATTAAATTAATGTTAACAAAAAGAAATAAAAAGTCAATTATTGAATTTTCGGAATTGAAAAGAATTAATAACGTAATTATTCCTGTGCCCTTAGAATTAGTCTGGCAGTAAAAACTAGTTCTGGATATAGTTGGCTAGCCATAGGAACACCATTTACCGCGGTGCAGGTCATGGTGACTTGCTTTGCTATGGGTAGGATCATTGATCTCCATAGCTTAAGTGTTAATGTGACAGTGAAAAGTGCAGTGTTCTGAGAATGGTTCCTTGGAAATTATTTCTCTTTTTAGTGGGGCCCGTGGGGTCCATGTTCCGTGTATCCGGTCTGAGATTTGTTGCCGGATCTGTATTAGGGGTATAATGATAATAAATTGAGAAAGAAATGAAAAGACAATAAAAAGTAGGAAAAGAAAGTGAAAAAGGACCATAATGAAAGAAAAAGAAAGTTTAGGGGCAAAATGGTAATTTTCCCAAAAAGTGTAAAAAGATAGTAAATTAAGTGAGAATTGACTAATTAAGAATAAAATAGTCAAATAATAGTTAAATTAAGTAAAAAGTAAATTTTATGGACAATAAGGGCAAAAATGTAATTTTACTTATAATTGACAAATTAAGTGTAAAGAAACGTAAATTGCTTCAGTTATCAATTTAAAGATTAACATTGAGCCTATAATGGCAAAATTGTAATTATGTGACTAAATTGAATAACCTTATAGAAAATGTTAGGTTGTTGCTTAAAGGTGATAATAATTGATTTTATAATTATGTTCATATTTATATGCTAATACTTAAGAATAAAAATGGAAATGTTAGGAAATGTATCGATTGTTAGTCACCACTGAGCATATTGAGTGCTCAACGTGTAGTTTTACTGCGCGCAGGTAAACAGGAGCTGGAGCAAGAATTCAGACTGCAGGATTTCTTTTAGATTGCTCTAGTTGTATAATTTTGGCATGTATATATATAAATATATGAGTACAAGTTTTACTTATGGTTATGTAATGTAAACAGAAGTTATTGTACTAAAGAGTATCAGATTGTGAAAAAATGGAATGGATGAAATGAATGTATATGACTGTATTTTTGATTGTTGTGCCTCTGAGAGGCTGTGGAAATTGTATGCTTTTCAGGGGGCTAGTACTATGTAAAGCCGTTATATTGCAAAATTTTTATTAGGTGCATAGTAAATTGGACAGTTATAAGTCAGCGGCGAAATTTAATTATTGATTAAATAAATATCGATAAGGTTTTTTTTTTTAGGTATGGAAAAAAAAAACAAAAATTTTCCGGTCTTCGGTATGCCGGTACAATTTAAGGAGGGATAAGGGTGTTACATTTATAGTTACGAAAGAGCTTGGAGTAGTGTGGTCGATAGTGCCCCTACTCTGCAATAAGCATGACCTATCTTTGTAGGCAGCGATAATGGGACGGTGGCGTGTAGTAGTTTTTGTCAGTGAGACGTCCAGTCCGATCGGACAGCCAGGAGGATCTTTAATGGGCATTTTCTTGGGCCTCTCCCTGTGATGTTGGGCTGTTTGGTTTGTTTTTTCGGATGTTATCAATTATAATGATGATGATGATGATGATTATTATTATTATTATTATTATTATTATTAAATAGTAGAAGGTGAATGCTTTGTTTTTTGTTCATAAATATGTTTGGTACGAATTTAGATTATTTAAATCCGTGAACTTCAAATACCAAATATTTTTTTTGAGTATTTAAAATTTATTGTTAAAATGAATTTGAATTTGATAAGTGATAAATCTAAAATTTTCATAAAAAAAAGGGAGGGATCCTTATTTATAAAAAAAAGAAGTCGATGTGAGTTTGATGAGCTAAGACCGGTCGGGTAATAAAGCATGAAATCCTGCAAAAAGAGCTTATCCAGTCGGATCGTATATTAACATTTCGAAACTTAAGTTAGCAATGAGGAGAGAATGGTTAAAGAGAAAATATATTGAAAATTATCAATATTGTTTTAGAATGAACCTGTTATTTATAGAGTTGAAAAACTCAAACAATAATCTTGAACAATCGACCTACTATGTAGCAGGTATGGGCTGACATGAAGGTGATTTGATAGAGGGCTATATTGAATGTCTTAGCATGTCAGGGACTAGTTTAGTCCGATCGGACTATTTCATTCCATGCGTTTTAGACGGCCTGAACATCCTTGGATCCTTTTAGTATTGAGCCTTCAAATATTTAAAAATACTTTATATATATATATATATATATATATATATATATATATATGTTTTAACAAAAGATCAAGAGTTAATGCTTGATATTGTAAAACAAATAGAAAACAAAAAACTTCAAAAGGAAATTATAGAAAAATTCTTAAAATTTTTTGAAGAAAAGACACCTAAATCCCCTTCATCTTCCAACTAAGCTTTAATTAAAACAAATCCCTATGATTTAACAAATATATATATATATATATATATATATATATATATATATATATATATAATGGGTGAAAAGTAAAATGAAATTATATTGAATGTAGGAAAAGGCAAGGGACCAAAATAGCAAAAAGAAAGTATCGACGCACATGCAACATGTTGTCTTGTTAGATGGTTCCTTTCCACTGGAGATTGCCTTAAATTTCGCACCCCAAAAATTGAATGTGACAACGTCTCCATTTACTCCCTCCTATTGAAATATCCACATTGCATTGTCCCTACTACATCTCTCTTTCACATGTAGTTTTTCCATTTATATTACCGAAATTATCTAAATTCAAAATTTACATTTTAATATTTTAATGGAAGTTAACTTTTCAATTATTGAAAACTTGCGAGTGTATTCCGGGCAAGCTTGAATAAAGTAGGAAGGTTGTATCACAATCGAATATTACGAGTATCACAGTAGGTAGACCTATTCTGTTAGACTATTTATAGACATTCAAATATCTCAATATCTTATGTTAAATCCCATTATAAATAGTTTATAGCACTAATAGCACCGGATAATGTCTTTTCAAAATCTTATCTCTTTATATTTTTTATCTCTAAAAATCTTACTTAGACATCGGAGTATTTATTTCGATCCGACTGATTACTCTTTTTCTTTCTTGAAGGTCTTGTCTGATTGTCTGATCTTGCGGATCGTGGCTTTTTTATTTTCACTTTCTTTCTTTATATATTTTCAGAAATATTAGGGGAAAACCTAATATCTTTATTCTTTTATTATTTTAAATTAGATAGATAAATGGATACGCTAAGTTTAAGGAAATTGTTAATTTTGTCCCTTATATATACATCATAAGAGAATATTTATTATTTCAATATGCATGTCTTACGGCAACTCGATTTATTTATGTGCTCCTGTCAGGAAAAAAAAATTATATAAAATAAATTATAACAAGGTAAGGATGGACAAAAATGAGCAGGAAGTAAAGTTTTGTTGTCAACCTGCATAATAATTCTCTTCCAACCTCTTGTCTAAGCTTCTTGTAAATCCAAAAATACTCTCCAGATTTCAGCAAAGTAAGCATTATTACTACCATATCTTGTAGTAGTGTGGTTAACGTACATAATATAAATAAAGAATTATTTAAAATAGGACAATTTTGTATCTAATTTTTTTTTATCGATTTTTGTTCTTTCAAGTAACACAATTTTACAATTAGATTGTAAAACAACCAATCATATAGTATATACTATGCATAGTTTTTAAAATGTCATTATAATTCATTTTAGAATTAAAATGTATCAATTTTAATAGATTCGGCTGCAAAAGTTACCTATCTTAAAAAGCAAACAAGAAAAATATCTCAATTTCTAATAGTTTAAAGATAAAATCACTATCTCTTTTAGAATATTTAATAGGCAAAAAAGTTGTTATCCCTTATAAATAATAAAATTCTTATATACATAGTTACGTTCAGTAACTGAATGAATTGCTTAACCATGGAGAATCTGTTTTATTTTAAAAGTAATTATGGAATAAAATACTTCAAGCTGAGAAGTAAATTACACATATAATTGCGACATGTAATCGGTTGGCAATTATATATAAAGTTTTTGTGGATGAAATCCATAGTGTATGAGTGTCATATATTCTGCATATATTCAAAATGTTTAAAGGAGAGAATACACAGTATGGGGAACACAAGAAAGAAAAATATTTTAAAATGTCCATTAAACAAATGTATTAAATATTCTTTATTTATTTAAGGGATATTTTGTATCTATTAATTGTTATTTAACGTGGTTGGCTCCAGGCTTCCCCTTCCCAATAAAATACACAAAAAAACAAATCATTATTCATTATTTAAATTGTAGGACGTGTGCCCTCAAATATACCATAAATTTCCTTTTCTTTTTTCTTTTTTCCTTTTTAAAAGCTCATATTGTATGTTTTCTAGTTGTTCCACACAATTAATTATTATTATTATTATTATTATTATTATTATTATTATTGTTGTTGTTGTTGTTGTTGTTGTTCAGGAGCTGAAAATTTGAAATGGAACAGACAGATTTCTTTAATCTTTTGGGGTAAAAGATAGTAGGGTGATCATGGTTTGATTATAATTGAAAATCAAGTCCAACTGAAATAATTTGGGTAGTTCAGTTTGCTTCAGTTAGTAAAATAAATTTTTATTCAATTTCTAATTTTATTAGTACAAAATTAATTTTCAGTTTATAATTTTAAGAAAATTTAATTTTTAATTATTTCGATTCAATTTAATTATAAATGGTCAAATGCGAACTCTAATTTTTTATTGAAAGCAATTCGATTTTCAATTATCGTATTAACAATTATTCCATTTTCAAGTTTTTGTCTTGTATATTTGCATACATGTGGGATTTTATTTGGTACGTACACTAAAACATACTAAATATTTATATGTTATTTAAATCCAATATATATATATTTCTGTAATTATTGTTATATTAATTTTTTTTTGGCATAGATAATTAAAAGAAAGCATGAACAAAGTAAAAAAAAAAATATATGTAGTGGTTAGATATAGTTGGCAGTGGCCCATGAGAGGGAGATTGGGGCAGCAAGTAGGGCAATTAAAATACAGATTTTGCATAAAAAAATATATTTAAAATTAATGTACAATAATTGTAATAATCTAAGCATAAAAATAACCATAGAATATTTAGAGTTTTGCAATGATGTTGTTTCCATTAAAGGAAAGATTCCCTTTTATATGCTCTTCTTATGGAAATGTCAAGACAAAGTCAGACACTTTAGTTAATAAATTCTACTCTCATGACTTCACTCACTCTTCTCTTTGCTTCAGTGACACTAATTTCAACTTATTTTGCACATGCAATATTCATTAGAGATAATATCATCATCTGCAATTTTTAGTTTAAAGTATGTGTTGCCTATCATATTATCACTAGCAAGAAATAGATCTGATGGTAGCGAAGCCTTTTTCAATAACTCTGATGCTTAATGTCACCAGCTAACTTTCACATAAACTCTAGTCTCGTGCGACGCTAGCAAATTTTATACAATTTATTCAACGTATGTTAGTAAATCTTTCCCACAAGTGTTTGACTTATGCTTGAGAAGTCAAGTAAGCTAAGTAAGAGAATAAAAAAGAGCACACGAGAGTTTAGGAAAATGATTTCTATTACTCAAAGTTCGGTTTATACAATAAATTATGCTTCACTTATTTATAGTCGTCCACCTCCTTAATGGATAGTGAGAATTGATTTGATTCTATAGTTTACATTCATTATTTAGAATTTTCCATATAAATATCCAGATATTTACATATAAAGATTTGTGTGAAATACTTTAGAGAATTTTCTACAACTCTAAAAAATAATCCAATACATATTTAAACTTACCAAATCTTCCTTTGGCTAGATTTGTAGCAAATTCAGTGACATTAAGTAAAAGTTTGTTATGTATCTGGCTGATTTTGCTTCGAGTTCAAAGGAGATTGGACTCTACTATATTATATTTGGCAATAAATTACTTCAGTTATATCTTATTTTCTAATTATGTTCAAAATTATTTAGCCATCAACTTTCTTTATTAACCCTAACAAGATAATTAATTAGCACATAAAAAGTTAATGTTCTCACGACAGCTCCATAGTGGGCCCAAAATTTAGAAGTTGTGTGTTGTTATCATCTCTAAATGGGTCCAAATGGGCCTAAACTTCTAGAATTTTTTTTTTCTTTGGAAGAAAACTTCTGGAAATTTATTACCCAATTAAAGGAAGAATTTTTGAATCCTATATATTGAGAAAATGAAAAAAAAAAAAATCCAACAGATTATACTGCTGCTGAAAATTACTTTTATGATTGTCTAAATCCCACTGAGAAAAATTTTAATCGAATATGTTTATGTACTTGAATATAAATAATAATAATAAAAAATAGTAGTTTAGACTTAACTGGTAAAAATTGCAGTCTTCAACCAAGACATGTACAAGACAACCAAGCACAGCAAAGTGCAATCTACAACTACTGGCAAATTCTACAAGGCACTAGGATGATTCAACTGTTACCATCTCAAAATGGATTCTTTATTCATCCTGTTCATGATTTGCGATGCATCATTTAATCTATCTGCTCTTTCATATATGCTGGCAACGACAAGATGAAGCTCTCTTTTGTTTATGTTTGGATTAGAATCCAGCTTTTCAAATAGGGATTCTACCATCATAAAATCTTTTCTCGCACCATAGAGGCTCAACATCTGAAAGTGAACTTCGTCTGGAAAAACACATCCTTCTTCCTGCATTTCTCTATAAATAGCATCTGCCTTCTTGAATTCTCTCAATTTTCCATAAGCATTCAGGACAAGAGCAATCACATTGGAATCAGGGAGATATCCTGCTCCTCTCATCTTCTCATACACCTCCACGACATTTGCAGGCTTTTTGTTCCTTGATAAAAGATCAATCATGCATCCAAAGACAGATATATCCTTCACCTCCCCAGCATCAAAAGCCTGACGAAAAACCCAAGTGGCCTCTTCTATTCTGCCAGCTCTGGCAAGAATTTTGATGGCTGTTTCTCTAGGAATATTGTTATCTGGACATTTGAGCTCATGAAGCAGACGCTTAGCATGGGCAACCAAACCTGCCCTCTCATAAGCTACAATCATTGTTTGGTAAAGGACCTGATCAATCTCAACCCCCATACTCCTTAGCTTTTGAAACAACACTGCAGCTCTATCCAATTTCCCTGCCTTACCCCAAATATCAATGATTGTTGAGTACGTAATAGCATTTGGTTCGATTCCTCTTTTCTGCATCTCTTGCACAAGATTTGTGGCCTTTTCATGCTCAAGTGACTTACCATATATCTTAATCATAGTATTATAAGTAACAACATTTTGCTCA
Source organism: Excoecaria agallocha (assembly GCA_037975025.1). Lineage (NCBI taxonomy): Eukaryota > Viridiplantae > Streptophyta > Magnoliopsida > Malpighiales > Euphorbiaceae > Excoecaria > Excoecaria agallocha. Next base: position 548,010 of record CM075821.1, read on the forward strand.
ATATCTTTCCTCTGCATCAGTCTAAATAAATGGATAGCTTCCCCAAAAAGTTCAGCTTCACCATAGACCTTCAAAAGGGTATTATAACTGACAACATTTGGCTCAATCCCCATCTTCCTCATGCTCCAAAATAACCTGTCTGCTTCTTTAACCATATCAAGCTGTCCATAGACATCAATCATAATATTGCATGTAGTGAAATCAAGTAGGCACTTGACATCCTTCATCTCAGCAAAAACTGATAAAGCCTCGAAGAACTTCTCGTTCTCAACATAAAGACCCAAAAGTGTTGAATAACTAACTGTATCAGGCATAATCCCCGTCTCTCTCATCTCCTTTAACAACAACCTAGCCTCCCTAAACAACCTAGCTTTTCCATAAACATTAATCATGGTATTGTACGCAACTAAATCAGGTGTAATCCCACTCCTTTTCAGTCTCATAAATATTGAAATAGCCTTGGAATAATCACCCAACTTGCGTGAAAGCTCAATTAAGTTGCTATACAAAATAAGATCACCTGACACACGATCTTGCTCCATTTGTTGGAGCCAAAAGAGGGAGGAATCAAACATACCAGCTTTTCCAAAAGAAGTAATAAGAGTAGAGTAAGTATACCTATCGGGAGAAAGTGCTCTGCCCCGCATTTCATCAAACAGCCCGTGAGCAAGGTCCCACTGCTTAGCCCTGAGCACATTACGCAAAACGACATTGTAGGCAAACACAGAAGGAGAATAGCGTGCAATATCATTAATCCAATCAAGAAGAGCAAGAGATCTTTGATAATCGGATTCCTGTGATAGAAGTGAGACCATGAAGCGGATTGAGAGTTGCCTGTCCTTATATGGCGAAAGCAATGAGTAAAGTTCTTGCTCATTTTGGGTTTGACTAATTGAGCTTAATAGCTCATTCATATCCACACTGTGGTCTAAATACGCTGATCCTTTGATTTGCCTTGAGGTTCTTGTCCACAGATCTCTTCTGGTTGCATAGAGGAGGAGGAGAAAGCGGTTTCTGGGTGTTATGGTAGTAGTGTTGAAGTGAATATGGAATCTAGTTGAGGGTAACAGTGGAAGAGAAAAGGTTGAAGATGGAGTGGGATCTAAAATTTGTTTAAAAGAAGTAGCTAATGAAAAGGAAGAGGAAGACATTGGCTTTACTCAAAAGTCTGATTTCCAAAACATGGATTTGAAGATCTTCAGAACCAAATAGGATTTTGGGGATTGAATCTCCAGAAATGGAATAAAAAGCATAAATCTTTGTTCTTGCATGGAAAGGAATCCGTAAATTCAGAACAGACAGCCAAAGCAATTACAAGAAGAGAAAATAACACCAAATCAGTTAATCTAATCAAATAATACATATGTAAATAAACAGCCAATAATGAACTTGAAGATTACTAATCGCGGTTTAAGCACAAATACATTCCTGATAAGAAAAAACACAAATACTTTCTCTAAAAAACTTGCAGTATACAAGATTATCAAGTAAAATAAACCAAGAATCACCGAAATCAAATCAAGCTGCAAATGTTGAATAGCAGAACTATATTAATCACTAAATTTAGGCTGATTTTAACAACAGAAATAACTCAAATGCATAATCTTAGCTAGAAAAGAAAAGGAAAAACAGAAAAAAAAATTAATAAGCATCTTCTTTTCATCACATCCTTACAATGTCTTGGACAAGGCTTAAGACTCGATCACTCTCAATCGAAAAAACATAAAGCCCATAACTTTATCTCCACTATACAAATTCACATACTCCACTTATCAATTTCACTATCAACAAGCAAAAAACAAAAATCAAATTTCAATCTTTCTCAGTTTTATTCATTTTCCATGGCTTCCAAACATCTCCCTAATGAAATTCTCATTGATATCCCAATAAATCATAGTGTGGAAACCAAAGAATAAAAGAAGAACTCAACTGAGTTAAGTAGAGAATGCAGAAAATACTGAGAGCTAAGTGTTACCTGTAGCGGCGGCAGCTGACTAGAATTGTGAGCTGGGACAGGGTGGCGCGGTTTGTGGGCTTGAAGGACTTAGCGCCGTGACAAGTGATATCAGAGCCAGAGGTTAGGCCAAGCCATGGTTAGTGGGAAGAACCCGTAGCCTAGTGCCGTCGAAGAGGCTTGCCGGACGCAGTTCGAGGAGACGTCGGCGAATACGGCCAGTGACGAATTGGCTGAGGAAGGCATAATAGCAAATTAGAAAGGATAAGAGACAGAGGGCTATGTTTTCAGACTTTCCTATACTACGCCGTTTTTGTCCCTTGATAATATATATTTACCCGAATTTATAAAATAAAAAGCAATAGTAAGATTAGCTTCTTATTTTTTTTTTCTTTTATTATTTTCTGTGTGCAAATAACCTGTTCTTATGGCAGATTAAGGATTTTTCAGCCGAATCTATCCGGAATTGTGCTGATAGGGACATTTTTAAGATTATTGTTTATTAGAAAAACATTTTAAAAATTTAGAGTATTTTGAAAGGTTTCATTGTTCAAAATTTTCTCAGTCATATGAGTCTTCCTGTCTGAAATCGCAAAAACATATTGTGATTTTTATAAAAATTCTATTCTTTTAAATACTTTTCAAAATCCTCTAATTTTTTAAATAGTTTTCCAAGAAAACATTAATTTCAAAAATGTCCCTATTATTTTGCGCAAGAATGAAAGAAGTCAAAGCCGAATTTTGCTAACTTTGATTAACATTATATTGGATAATTACACATTTGGAAATTAATATACAACATTTAGAAAGCAAATATTTTAAAAAATATTTGAAAAAAATGAAATATTTTGAATTAATACTACAGCGGACTCTGATGGTAATTTATTAGAACATAAAAATCGAGACAGTAAAAATTATTGCGTTTAGAGCAATAGCAGACTATTGCGATTTCAGTGTTTAAATTTTTCCCTATTGTGTGGATACTAGTTCTGAAATTGCAATAACATATTGCTATTTTAATAAAAATCCTATTTTTTCATATACTTTTCAAAACACACCTGTTTTTTCAATATATTTTAAAAAATATTAGTTTAAAAAATGTGCCTATAATTTTGCTCAAGAATAAAAGAAGTCGAAGCTGAATTTTGCCAACTTTGATTAGCATTATATTGGATAATTACAAATTTGGAAAGCAAATCCGAAACAACTAAAAGTAGAAATTACAAAATCAAACGCAATGTTTTACATTATTTCAAGTCGGAGCAGCTTCGCTTTCAGCAAACGCTCATGAAAATATTCTTATTAATTTTCAGCTCTGAATATGTAGCTCACTAACAACTTCTTGTTTTTTTGTTTTCTTTTCCAACAAATCTGTGTTCTCTTTCTGCAACCTCAACTTGCCTTGTTTTCCCTTTCTAACAAGAAAAATTAATCAAAGTGTGAGCCCCTAACATTTGGGTAGATCAGGAGGAGGAGGCAGAAGAGATTCATTGGGTCCTTTGCCATTATCAACCACAAATGCCATCTTCAATCCCCATGTTGTGTGAACCTCCAAATGGCAATGCATGAACCACACCCCTACAATCACACCAATTTGCTTAATTATGTTGCTCCATATCTATTGAATTATTTTGTTTCGATTGATCATTTTAATAATTCAATTCGGCTATAAATCGAGTTAAAATATTCTATTTTTCTCTATTGGCCATGCATCTTATTTATATATGGCTGAAGGTGCAAATGGTTTACTAAAATTTGGTAAAAAATGTAATTTAAATTCTAAAATTTCATTTGTTGCAATATCACATTTAAAATTTGAAAATCGAAACAATTTGGCTTTTAAAATAATAAGTGTTCAATTATTGAGTCATACGTATCAAATTTTTAACAGTTATCTATCATTTCATGGGATCAAATTATCTCAATGTTTAAACATTAAAGATAATATTGTACCAAATAAAATTTTAGAGCGTAAATAATACTTTTTACTAAATTTGGAATTGATTTGTACTTTTAATCTTTATATATATATATATATATAACATGTTTTTTATAAAACTTTGATCAACATTTAAAAATCGAATTAAATTGATTTAACTGTATTTTATTTTAATAATCGAACTGATTAGACTAAGCACCAAATAGATTTGATCGAATTGATCGCGGTTAGATTTTACTATCAAAATTATAGGCTGGATCCATAAAGTTAGAACTTTTACCTGGGTTATCAGCTCTGAATCTAATAGCAGCCCATCCACCTGAGGGGACTGTAACGGTGTTCCTCTCAACAGGATCAATAAGATTGAATGTTTTAGGATCTTTCTCAGGATCAAAGTTCCCAGTTCCTCTTCCAACTTGATAGATATTGAATCCATGCAAATGAATAGGGTGATTCTCAGGAGCAATCATACCGGTATCCTGCAAAACTAATTGCACTGTAGAGTTATAAGCAAGCCTATAAAGCCTTGTCCCCGTCATGGTCTGAAAATTGGCTGGCTGAGTCCCTGTATAATTGTACGGTATCGGCGGGTTACCGGGAAAGTCATCGGTGAAAACGCCGGAAATGTTGAAGAAGTGTGCGTTGAGAAGTGAAATCTTGGGCATGACAAAGGAGACATTGTTAATGTCTGCTACAACTCGGCTGCCATTAAGGCAAGTAGGACAAGGATTGACTCCAAGGCCAATGGTGAAGAGTAGAGAATGATCAATCTTTAATGGGACTATGGCTGGATATTTCTTTGAGTTTAAGCTGCGCAAGGCGTTGCTGAATTTCGTAGCTATCGGAGTGGCGTTTTGCGGCGGCGGTGTGGTCATTATGGTGGCTGCACCAGAAAAAGTACCTGCACGAATAGAAATTTCGAGGAAAATAACAGATATTTTTCTTTTCAATAAAAAATATATAAATAAGCTGCAGATAAATATTTTTATTTGTGGAAATTTTGATTTACCTGAATAATGCAAGGTGGCACTGGCGGTTACATTATCTACTATTACAGGGGCGTCCATGAAAGGGGCGGCTGTAACAAGATACTTGCCGGAGCTCCGGTCCGCGGTAAGAAGAACGTTGGTGGTTTGGCCAGGGGCGATGGCGATTGTGTCAATCTTGAAGGGTTTAACATAGGCGGCATCAACCTCAACCACCGTGAGTTGGTGGCCGGCAATCTTGAAAAACAGTTCTTCATTAAGTGCAGCATTGACGATTCTAAGCATGTAGGTTTTGCCTGAATGTACTGGTAAGTTGAATCCTCCTGCAATTTTATTGAGAAAATTAATTTGATCTCTTAATTTTAGTAACCAATTATAATAATTTTCAGTGTATATGCAGGAAAAATCTGTATTTTAGTCATTCTATTTTAACGATTTTATATATTGAATTATATTAAATTCAAAATTAATGGCATAAACGGCGGTATAATATACGATCGATTAAAGCCGCATGCATTTTTTAAGATTTTACGTTATAGTGAAGTTTAAAAACAAAATTTTTACCTTGTGAAGGGCAGGATGGGACTGGTCCAGGATGGCCATTAATAGTGTGAGCATCTGAGACATTAGGTGCCAATCCAGATTTCATAGCTTCATTAATCACTGCTTCAACATCCGATTTCCACCATTCACCTATAACTCCAAAAATGGAGATTAAATAATAATTCAAATCATAATTAATTAAAATTGGACTATTTCACCTGGACTTTCACAAGCTTGAAAGTTCACCCAAATTCGCATGCAAGGAATATGCACAAAAAAACCTAATCTAAGTAAGGTCTTACCAAGTACAAGAATTTGTTCTTTATGGGGTGTGGGGAATGGATAAGGAACACCAAGCTTAGGCAAGATGACAATAGCACCATGGACAGTAGCCCTAAGCCATAGGATATGGGCATGCCACCAGAGGGTGCCCCTTTGCCCAGGTACAGTAAAATTGTAGATATAGTTTTGCCCTGGTTGAATAGGGCACTGTGTTATGTATGCCGGACCATCTGCCCAACCAGTCCGAAGTTGTCTAATTCCATGCCTGAAATTTAAAAAATTAATTAGTTTTATAATTTTATTTTTAATCAATCCAATAATATTTTAGTGATTAATTTTTCTGAGACTATATCTCTTCATTATACTAATATGTTAATTAGGTTAAATATGCAAATCGCGTTCTAAAATTTGGCAAAAAGTGTAATTCAATTCCTAAAATTTAATTTGATACATTGTTATCCCTAATATTTTAAAATTGAAACAATTTGATCTCTAAAATGATAGATTCGCCAATTTGATCATTTTTTATTTTTTGATAGTTGACGTGAGACATAAATGACACATAATACTTGAAAATTTTAGAATATCACATGTCATTCATGTCATCATATCAGTAGTTAACAATAGAGAATGATCAAACTGATATAACCGTTATTTTAGAAGTTAAATTGTTTTAATTTTAAAATATTAAAAATAATATTATATTAAATTAAATTTTAAAAATTAAATTGTATATTTTTTTTAGGGTATGATTTACGTATTCCGGGTAGTTGCCAATTCAATAATTTGTAGAGACTCTAGAGAGGCTCACCAATGGATGCTGACGTTGTATTTGACATGGTTGACCACTTTGATAAGCAGGGTGTCATCTTCTCTTGCCACAACTGTGGGCCCGGGAAACTCACCGTTGACTGTAACAATCGACTTACTTGAACACAATTTATTGGTTTTCTTTTCAACCACCTGCATCCAAATTTTCCTATATGTCAACATTCATAATTAAGTACGAAAATGCTTAGCAGGTGCCTTTTTTTTTTTTATCTTTGTTTAAATTGTATAGAGAAAGTTATGTTGGTGATATTATGATTACGATACATTAATTGAAAATGTATGACAGAAACCTTGCCAAATTCTACATTAATTTGTTAACTTTCAGATTAAGTGTGAAGAATATTACTAAACTCATATTAAAGTGCAAGAGGCAACACTTTAAATGCGACAATGAAATCTTAACTCGGTGCAAGACATATATATGTGATCATAATAACATTTTGGCAAAATTCATAATTTAGTTTTTGAATTTTAATGTTTTTATACGTTGAATTCTTATACTTTCAAAACTGTACGTTGGCAGAATCATTCATCAAATTTCTTTTTCTTTCTTTTCAAAATGTACAAAGTTCAGAACTTCCACGTAAAAAGTTTGCTTCAAATTTACGTTTACCTGCAAGAATTATTTTTCTCTGTGAATAGACATTAATGTCTAAAAATTCTACGAGCAAAATTTCAATTTCATTGACCAAAATTTATCAATAAATATCCCACCACCATTTTGCTTAGTTATATAAGCAAATGGTTAATTAATTAGCGGTTGACAAGACTATCAACCGGAAACGTTATCGCATCACATACAGCTAGAATTTCTTGCATCAGTGGCCTTTTACTGAATGCTAATTATTTATAATTTATCGCTTAAACAAGTTATGCTATTACTATAACTTTCCTTTTTTTCCTACCCACAATTTCTCAGATCATACAGTGCATGGTATAGTGCAGTGCGTAATATAACGGTACACTGTACACAATTGAATCAATAATAATAAAACTAAACATAATTGTATTTATGATCCAATGAAATGCATTGACGACGGCGCACCGTAATAATACTCGATTGCTTGATATTCTTTAAAAAAAATAAATAAAAGAAACAGTAACTCCATTGTTTGAATTAGTTGATGAAAGATTTTTGAAAAATTCTTAATTACTGGGGAGAGAATAAGCTTGGTATGTACTCATTTTATAACTTAAGAAATGCAGCCATGAAGGATGAGAGAATAACTCACATTGAACTTGTAGTGCCTGACCATGCAATCCACCGATGCCGGAAATAGGCAAGCCACCACAAGTAGGACTCTAATCAACAGTGCTACCTCCATGTCCTCCGCCGTCTATCCCTTTCCTTCTTATGCAGAAAGAAAGTTGTAATCTTTTGATGTTTTTATTAATTTTTGATTTTTTTGGTACTCCATAGAAATGCCTGACCTGCGACACTTTATAAAGGGTTGGGATAGTTTTTGCTGCAATGTCGTTGTAGCCAATTAGGTAGAAACAATAATCCTTGGATTGCAAGCTCTCTCTCCCTCCCTCTCCGTACATAGAATAAACAATTCTTTCCTATAGTGCATCTATATTATTATTTACAAACTAATACGTACTTCTAATTTGGATAATTAAAATATGTTGCAATATACGAGAAAAAAAGAAAATATAAAAGCTTTCGAGTTAGTGATATATTTAAGCTCGAAATCTCGACTATTTAATTAGTACATTAAAATTAAGGCAAAATGTGCAAAAATATTATTAATATTTACCAAAAAGAGCAATTTTGTCTCCAAAATAACGGGACCATTAGTTTTTCGTCATTTCGTTAAAATGGTATAATGTGCCCACGTCAGGTGTCAAAAGACGAAATATGATCAAACTAAATGTTTCATTATTTTAGAAGTAAAATTACACAATTTTGATAATTTTAGTGGTAATATTGCACGTAACTAATTATTAAAAGTAAAATTGATTTTTTTGGTAAACATTAAGACTGATGAAATATTTAAAAAAAAGTGATATTTGTTTTGTTGGATGAATTATATAAGCTCAAATTTGAATATCTCAATCATATCCTAAAAGGAAGGAAAAATAAAAAAAAGAAAATAATAGAGTAGAAAGCTCAAAGTGATTTCTTGGGTATTACACAAAGTAGTTATCCATCAAACTAAGGACAGAGACAGTTATTGGAAGCTAAGCTAGTTGATCCTCTCGATGCCATTTTTCAATTCAGCAACTGTGGGTTTGGTTTGGTGTCCAACCGTCTTGTGTAAAGTACACCCGATCTCAACCAGAAATAAAGGCCATTTTGGGTTCACTTCACTTACTCTCTTCTCTGGTCAAAGGAATGACATGCAAGCTAGGCAACCACCGGTACATATTATTAGTATTTTATTTATTTATTTATATTTATAGTAAATTAGGTTATAATATTAACCTACTGGATGAATATAACAATCGAATCAGTATTATATATGAAAGAAAAATTAAAAAAAAAATTATATGGGGCTTAGAGAGTGTAGAAGTTTAAAAAATTTATATAGTATTTGGATAGATTGCATTAGATGCATTATAGGAAACTATTTAAAGTATGCTAATAATTAATTGCAGTTGGAGTTGCACATCTTTAGAAAGCTACCGTTGAGCGTACGACACCGTAAAAATGTGTCGTTCATGGGATTATTGGAAACTTTTTACTTCAAAATATAATCTCATCTTAGTATTGTGTGAATTTTGCTTAGTTCCCATATTTCTTTAAACTGCCTTGCTGGTATAATTTTGTAAAATAATAAAATTCCTTTGCTTAAGCTTCTTTTGCTAAAAGGTCAGCAAACTATATAGCTTATAGTTTAGTTACAGCTTCAAATTCTTTGCCTGGTCTTCATATTTGGTTGGACTCACTCGTATTTGTTAGCTGATTTTTATCAATGAAAATTTTATTCCCTTAAAAAAAACATTACTCGAGAAGAAAACATTAATAAGAAGTTATTATTAGCTTTTGCAATAGTTTCATGATAAACATTGAAAAGAGTATTATGATGAAGATCACAAAGTCCATATTGATATCAGATATAGGGTCTAAATTTTGGGGAATATTCAATTTTTTTTTTTGAAGATAGATTTTAGGGAACATTCTTTTTGTTTATTATTTTTTTATTAGATGGAAATCAAACACAACATCACTTCTATTTCTATATGAAGAATAAGGCTCAATCTTGAAGGAGTCTCTAAGTGTCAATGAAAGTCATGAACTGATAAGATAACGCTCAATTTGTGAAGAAAGTTTGAAGCTACGTCCACGGGTTAATTACATATGTGGTTATCGGAATACACTAATTTTATATGTTACCGGAATGACAGTTAAACACGTCATGTATAATTAATATATCGTTATATCACCAATCAACTTTATAAGGTAGACTATCAGATGTAAAAAAACGTTATGTCATCATATAAACATGGAAATATAATGTGTACACAATACAAAAAAAAAAAAAGTAATTAGAATTTACTTGTTATGTTAATTGGTTCCAAAATGATGTGACAATCATATATAATCTATTTAACTGTAATTCCGGTGATATACAAAATTAATTATCAAATTATTTTTATTTTAATTGAAATAAAATAAAATTTTGATAATTTTTGTATTACAAATTATTTTATTGTAACTATTTAATTATAAATCTTAAAATTTGATTACCACGAACACAATTAACCCCGTGTATTCACTTTTTGATAGAATGAAAAATTTGCAGATTTTCAATCTTTTCCCTAATAAAAGGAAAAGAGCATTATAAAAATTTAAGAGAACATTCTTATTTGTAATTATGTTTAGAAAGTTAATGATTAATTTGTACTATAAAAGGGATGTCTAATAATATAAATGGATTGATGTTAATCATGAAATTAGGGTAATTATTAATTTTGGAAATAAACAAGAAGTGATGAGCCCACATATAGATGTAATTGGACGTGGTGGGTAGATGATGGAAACACTTAGATATATGGGATGTTAACTTAACAAAATATTATGGTTGAGGAATGGTTGTCATGGATTTTGTTAGCTATGGTGGAATATTTTGCTATGGAAGCCAAAGATTTTTTAAGGTGCCTAACAGCTCATCTAACATCTATCTATCTAATTTCACTTTGCACAAAATAATTATAATAAAATGGCGGCTAACTAATTTACGAAGTTAATAATTACCCACTCATCTTAAATCACCATCAGTAAAATTGCTATTCTCTCATTCTTCTAGAAATTGGTCTTACCGTATAGTTTCATTCCTTAAAAAATATATATTAAAACAATCTTAACTTAGTTCTCAATTCTAAGCGATAATATTTTAGTTGGATTAATTTCACTCATTTTCTACGCAATTATCAAAAATATTTTAATTGGATTATTTTCTCCTATTTTCTACGCAATTATCAAAAATATTTTAGTTGAATTAATTTTATCCATAATTACTGAATTTACGTTTAATAACATAAAAATAATTAAATAATTTTTCATGTCGAAATTATCACTGAATGTATCATTATTTTGTATAAAATTCATCATAATCGATTTTCAGTGAAAACCGATGTCAGAGTATTGACGTGATACATCACGTGTGCACAAGTAAGCTAATGTGACACGACACGTGTGCACAAATAGCTAACATCAGCTAATAATGTGGCACGCGACGTGTATATAAATAGATGCCACATCAGCATTCCGACGATGGTGTTTACAAGAAATCGATAATTATGATTTTTATGCAAAATAGTATAAAATTTAGTGACAATTTCGACACAAAAAATTATTTAGTTATTTTTATGTTATCAGGCGTAACACGCCACGTGTGCATAAATAGATGCCACATCAACATTCCAACGACGGTCTTTACTGAGAATCGGTAATCATTACTTTTATGCAAAATAATATAAAATTTAGTAACAATTTCGATACAAAAAATTATTTAGTTACTTTTATGCTATTAGACGTAAGTTCAGTAATTATTGGTGATATTAATCCCATTTTAGCTCTTAATTATCCGAGCAAAATTTCTCTCTCTCTATCTCTCTCTCTATACATATAATTAAAACATTGGATTACAAAGGCACAAGTTCTCAGTTTTATCAATCAATAAAAACAGATAGAATAAAGCAATGGAACATTCAATTGAAGTCCGTCAGTAAACATGAGAGCATTAATTCTGTCAATACCAATATCAGATGAGGGTTCAATGGGTTGCTCATCTCCTTCAATCAGAGGACTCGAGTTTACTGGATCTCTGCTGAAATCATCTGGAAAAAAGCCATTTTTCTAAGTTGAAGCATAGCACAATGTTAACCCAAACCAGTTTTAAATCATCAATGGTGCTTCACAAACTTCTTAAATTAAGGAACATACACAATAAGCAAGGAGGGATTTTTCTCCCCCGGACCGGGTGTAGTGTACTAAGCCAAAGATGACAAATATTTCTTTTCTTACATGTCAATACATTATTGGCCTGGTGCATCAAGTAGTCGGTGTACTGGGTGTGGGGAAGAATTTTCCTAACAAGATAGACATTACCGAAAACAACACTGGAGGAAGTGGGAAAGGTAGACAAGAAGTTGATGCCAATGTAAACTACAAGCGCTAGTACTGTAGTAACCATAGCATAAGGTTGGGATTGCCAATGCCCAGTACCTAAAAAGTGTCAGCAATAAGATAAAGAGCCTATTAGCCAATAAGATAACTCCAAACTGAAGAGTTTTAGCAACTTATATGTGTTATTCAGTCAAATAAGTGAAGTCCATGGAAGAAGAAATAAAATCTTGAATCAAGCAATGCTGAAAAAGACAGCAGGGAATGTTACTGACCTCTTCGGATAGTAATATATGCCGATCGATTGTAAGCATGGTTCAGGAACAAATGCCCATACCAGCAAATAACTGCTCAAGCAGAGAAATTGAAATGATCATGAAACTGATAGTCACTTGCTCTTCTAGTCAATTTGACAGTGCAATTCCAAAAGAGAAACTTGCTAATGATATAAGGCAATTATATCAACTGAGCACTTGGAAAAGGGAAAACAAGACAAGAATGCAATGATAATGATGCCAAAGAACAATATTTTTCATATGATCAACTCCGTGAATGAATCATTTGAGAGTAAAAAATGTTTGAAGGCGATTATAATAAAGGAAGCATTCTGCATAGAAATGGATAAGTGTTAACAACATACCCCATGATCGAGCACATATCACAACAACTATTAGTTAGATAAATCTTCTATCTTCCTGTAACTACTGTTGTAACATATCTCCATTAAATCCTCATTAAATCTCTTGTATTTTTAAATTTACTTATCCATTAAATCTCTTGTATTTAAAGACTACAGATTGTAAATAATAGCATCGAAGTCTTTGCTGCTTCTATATGGTATCAGAGCTTGACTTGTTTAAAAGTCTTCAACGCAGATCCATGGCCATCCCTGTCACTGAAAATCAAATCATTGCTAAGTAATGCTCCTTCTTTTCTTCCTACTAAACTCACTCACAACAATTTTTCTGTCTGGCGCACACAACTTCATTCGGCCCTTATTGGATACAATCTCCTTGGCCATATTGACGGTAGCAGCTCACAACCTGCAGCAACAATGACTGATCCTCGTGATGGTACACAAACCATCGTAAATCCAGAATCTATCATCTGGTACAGACAAGACCAACTTATTCTCAATGCAATACTAAGCAGCTGTGTGGCAGAAATTCAGGCTCATATCTCTGCAGTCTCTTCCTCAAGAGAAGCTTGGAATCGTCTTTCTACTCTGTTTGCCAACAAGTCGCGTTCTCGGATTATGTCTCTCAAAGAACAACTTCATGATAATTCCCGTGGCAATCGCTCCATCTCAGAATATATGCAAGACATTAGAACCACAGCTGATGCTCTTGCTATGGCTGACACTCCTATAGCTGAAGACGACTTGATCATGTATATTCTCAAAGGAGTTGGAGAAGAATTTGATCAAGTTGCTGCTGCTGTTCGTGTTCGTGACACATCAATTTCTTTTGATGAACTGTTTGATAAGCTGGAAGACTTTGAACGTCACCTCAAACGAGCATCAAACGCTGCTCCCTCCCTCACTATCGCAACAGCAAACCACACCACCAGACAGTCCCATAATTCAAGTCGTTCAAATCGTACCTGGAATAACAGGTCACAAAATACCTCAAACCGAAATACCTTTCACACTCAAAATCGATCCTATGGTTCCTTCTCTAAACCAAACAACAAACATGAGTCTTTCTGTAACTTCTGCGAAATACCTGGACATTCAACAAATGAGTGCAGAAAATTAATCAAATTTCTGAGAAACAACAATGTCCAGCTTCCAGTTTCTCAACCCACAGCCAACATAGCCTCTCTTCATAAACCCACCTCTCATCCTTGGTTGTTTGACACGGGTGCTTCCCACCACGTTACTGGTGACATCAACAACCTGCAACAATTTTCAGATTATGGTGGTCCAGATGAAATCAGTCTAGGTGATGGTACAGGTTTGCAAATAACTCATATTGGCAGCAGTAATCTTGTTCATAATAGAACCTCCTTTACCCTGGACAATATTCTTTATGCACCTTCAATCAAGAACAACTTAATTTCTGTCTCAAAATTCTGTAAATCTAATAACGTCTCACTTGAATTTTTTCCTTTGTACTTTCATGTGAAGGATCTCAACACGGGGGCGCCAATGCTTCGAGGGGAGAACATCAATGATGTCTACTGCATTCCCAGCTCACCACGTCCACAAGTCCACAATACTTCCACATCTCAACTCCATGAATGGCACCAACGTCTGGGTCAGCCTTCCATTCCTGTCATTCGCTCTATTTTTAAGTCATGTTCTCTGTCATTCCCTTCTCAGTCAGTTTCTAAATTTCATTGTATCGCCTGTGATTCTAATAAAAGTCATAAATTACCATTTGCTGCAAATTCTTTGTACAGTTCTAAGCCACTTGAGTTAGTCTACTCTGATGTTTGGGGACCTGCTAAACTGTCCATTGATGGTTTCCGATATTACTTAATCTTTGTTGATCACTTTAGCAAGTATGTTTGGTTGTTTCCTATGAGAAAAAAATCTGATGTTGCATCTCTATTCTCTCAATTTAAACTACTGGTGGAAAAATTCTTTCAACATCCACTTCAAACCATATACACTGACAATGGTGGTGAATATATTGCCTTAACCTCTGTTCTTAACTCCCATGGCATATCACACTTTAAAACACCACCATACACACCCGAACACAATGGAACTTCTGAACGGAGACACAGACATATTATTGAAACTGGTTTATCTCTCCTTCATACTGCCTCTCTTCCATCATTGTACTGGTCTTTTGCATTTCAAACAGCAGTGTATCTTATCAATAGACTTCCGACCCCTGTTCTCCAATATCAGTCACCATTTCAAAAGTTGTTTCAACGCTCACCAAATTATTCTCGCCTCAAAATCTTTGGCTGTCTTTGCTACCCATGGCTCCGTCCATACTCCACCTCCAAACTTCAACTACGTTCCTCCCCATGTGTGTTTCTTGGTTATGCAACCACCCAATCTGCTTATAAATGCTATGATCTTGCGTCCAAAAAGATGTATGTCTCTCGACACGTCAAATTCATTGAACATGTCTTTCCCATGCAAGCCTCTCATAGACACATTGATTCCTCCTCGGCAGCAATGGACTTCACCCATGTGCAACCCACTGTAAGTCCATCTCACCTATCTCAACTCATGCATTTGTCCTCTTCTCCAACCCCACCTTGCATGCCTCAACCACCTTCCACGTCTCACACACCTATCCTCACATCAGCTTCCCCACCTGCTGCTCCACTCATAAATGACAACCATGCTACTCAATCTTCCTCACCACAATTTTTCCCCACTCACGAGTCCACCTCATCTCCTCTATTCTCACCCCCTGACCCACCTATCTCCTCACCACAAACCTCATCTAACACTTCAACCTCACATAATCTTAGACCTCCTCATACCCGCAAACCAAACTCAAAATACTACAACTGCAAATTTATTAATAAAACTACTGCCCATCCGATGCCCATACCACTTGAACTTAGAAATTTTTCCACTGCACTGAAAGATGAAAAATGGAGAGCAGCAATGTCAGCTGAATTTGATGCCCTTATGCGTAATGGCACTTGGGACTTAGTTCCTTACACTAATCAGAATATTGTAGGCTGTCGATGGATCTATCGGATCAAGAGAAACTTAGATGGATCAGTAGCCAAGTATAAAGCCCGCCTTGTTGCTAAGGGCTATCACCAACGCCCTAACATAGACTACTCGGACACATTCAGTCCAGTTTGCAAACCAACAACTATTCGTCTCATCCTCAGCTTGTCTCTCCAGTTTGGCTGGAAGCTTCGTCAACTGGATATCAATAATGCCTTCCTCCAAGGCACTCTCACTGAAGATGTTTACATGGCTCAACCTCCTGGGTATATTCACTCATCTCTTACTCATCATGTCTGTAAGTTAAAGAAGGCAATTTATGGCTTGAAATAAGCCCCTCGCGCATGGTACCAAGAACTTAAAAGCTATCTTCTCAACTTTGGTTTTATAAATTCCATTGCTGACTCCTCTTTATTCATCTACAAGAAGGATAGTATTTGTCTTTATTTCTTGGTCTACGTGGATGACATCATTCATACAGGCAACAATGGCAGGTTTCTAAATCTTTTTGTTCAGCAACTTGGTGGTCGGTTCTCCCTGAAAGACCTTGGTCAGCCTCATCAGTTCTTAGGAGTAGAAGTTATACACACTACCTCTGGCATGTTCATGTCTCAACACCGACACATTGCTGATCTTCTTGACTCTTTCTCTATGACTGAAGCTAAGGAAGTTCCCACTCCAATGTGCACTTCAACTCCTCTTCTTCTTAAAGACGGGTCTGCCTCTGTTGATCCTACTCCCTATCGCAAGCTTATTGGTGGGCTTCAATATCTCTCTCTCACACGTCCGGATGTGTCCTTTGCTGTTAATCGTCTCTCTCAGTTTATGCACTCACCAACTGAGGTACACTGGACAGCTCTGAAGCGTGTTCTCCGTTACCTAAAAGGCACTCTATTTCATGGTCTTTTCTTAAATAAGCATACCTCCTTAAAGTTGACTGCTTTTAGTGACTCAAATTGGGGTGGAAATTGTGATGATTGTAGGTCTACTTCTGCATATATTTGATGGGGATTTAATTGAACCCTTAGTCTCACTAGACTGCGTATAGGATGAGTAGGGTATCGTTCCAAAAGGAACGGGGTAAATTTTGTATTGAAATCACAAAGACTAGATGGATAGGTAACGAATAAAATAAAGATTATGCATTTGACTAAATATCTAAACTACTTTTGATATATTAAATTAATTTGGATTAAATATGACTTAAATGATAGTATGAACATACATTACAAATATGAAATAGTAATTCATTTAAGGACAAGTATAGATAATTGTATAAATAAAGTGACTGGAGAATTTAGCCAAGATTCTTTAAAGCAACTCTCGTTGTCAATAAAGAATGTTCTTATTTAGAGTCTATAGGCATTCTCATGTCATTATAGAGATAAATAAGAATTATGAAGCTCTATACCAATTCTTTAACCCCTCAAAGTGAATTCCTTAAGTCACATGAAAGAAATTCAATGCTTCAAGTACATTCATTTGTTTTTCCATCAAAGAATTCCAACTCTCGTTGCGAACAAATTGACTAACATGCCAAATATGGTGGCCAATCATACATAGCAAATCAAAGCACACAAATGGATGTAAATCATAATTCATGCATAATAAGAATAATAAACATGTCTTAAACAAATACTAGTGCATATTTATAATGTACAAAGGAAACTAGCCAAATACATATTTGAATTAAAGACAAACAAGAGAAAGAAAACTATCTCATGTTCCTTTGGCTTATCCCTTTGTAAACATCTAATAAAAACTAAGTAAAAATATTTATCCAAAATAATAACTAGAAACTAAACATTGATTGATCTCTTCCTCCTTTTCCTTCTTTAATTAATGTCATCCATATTTATAGAGAGAAAACTCTACAAACATGTCTCTTCATAATGGTTGTGAATGTGAAAAGTTGCCATGGAGAGTCATGATGGTTGGCTGAAAAATTAGGTTCAAAAGACACAACATTTCGAAAACAGTTGCCTTGTCCGACTCGTGAATGACTTCACGAGTCGTGATTCCCTTGGATTCTTCTGAAGTCATGAGCCTCCTCACTACTCGTGATTTCTCTTCACTACTCGTGATCCTTTTCACTACTCGTGATCCTCTTCGCTCACTACTTGTGATCCTCTTCACTCACTACTCGTGATCCTCTTCACTACTCGTGATCCTCTTCACTACTCGCGATCCTCTTCACTACTCGTGATTTTTCTTCACTACTCGTGATCCTCTTCACTACTCGTGATCCTCTTCACTACTCGTGATTTCTCTTTACTACTCGTGATCCTCTTCACTACTCGTGAGCCTCTTCCTTCGAATTTTCACCATCTTCTTCATTTTCTTCACACTTCACCAATTTTAACCTAAAAACAAACATAAACACATAATTGGACATAAACACATAAAAATACATATAATATTACATACTTAACTACATAAATAAGAGAAAAACACACATAAAAAGGTAGACATTTTACATGACATCAAATTCCTCCACACTTAAATCTTGCTTGTCCCCAAGCAAGAGAAAAGTAATAAAATCTAATTCCAAGTTAAATCAAGTAAGTCAAATTATAAAGTATTGCTCAATTTTTACTTAAGATAAGATTGAGATGAAATCAAATACCTTAACACTCAAATTATTAGTACATCAAGACTTAAAACATGCATCTTAAATCATCAAGTCATCTAAATTTACTAAATTCAACATCAAGAATATAAAGTCTCAAGACTAACCATGCTCAAGAAAGAATAATGATCATAAAGCCTAAGATCCTAAGACTATAGTTGCCTTTTAGGACAATTTGCAAGCACACATACCTTTAAACCAATCTCATGGCATTTTTAGACTATGTTTTTCATCTTTTTCTTCTTTTCTTTTTGTTTTTTTTATCATGGGTATACTTTTAAACTTTATCCCATGAATAGCAAGAGAATGTAGTATTGGGTGCGTTTTACGCTCCATCCCATACTTTATTAAGCTTTTAGATATGCATCTTGCTTTATTTTATTTTATTATTTTTTTGCATTTTTTTTCTTTTTAGTCCTCATCCATTATTGAAAAGCCTAAAGGTAAGTATTATGGCTATAGTTTTCATGAGGCAACAAAAATCCTAAAATCTTAAACTAAATGAGCATATTCTAACCTTAAAGCATAGTTAATGAAGAGACTAAACAACCTAAAATGTTAAAAGAAGTAAAAAGAGATAACTTAAAAACATAAAACACATGCCAAAAGCCTTGAAAAACTAATCAAATGAGTATAGAAGGCAAATGACACTTCATAACAACCTATATTACATACAATATGAACAATACTTATAATAAAACTCACTAAAAAGGTTAGTCTAAAATAAACAAAAAGATAAACAAACAACACACACAAGTGCTCCCCCACACTTAGAACACACATTGTCCTCAATGTGGAGAAACAAAACAAACACACAAACAAAAAGAAAATCACGATAAAAAAAACAAAAAACATAGAGGAAAGAAAAACTCCCCTCAAATCATGGTGAAGTTGGAGGCGAAACAACCACGTAGCCCGATTGGGCAATGAAAGCATCCACCTTGTGCTCAAGGCGGCGTTGATTATGAACTAATTGAGTGGTGGTTTGCTCCAAGGAAGCCAATTGGCTTTGGATGGCGGATTGATTTTGGAGCAGTTGATAGAAACATAGAAGGTGTGATAGCAGTTGAAGAAGATGTAGCGGTTGGTGTGAAAACAGGTGTACCCTCAATTGGATCATCACTAGGCCCGGGCTCTATTGGTCTTGACTCCTTCGATGTACTTTCCATGTTAGCCACCTGCGGATTAGAAGTACCAGGAAGTTCCTTCCAACAAGAACGATATACAGATGGTATGTATTGGAAGAAATTGTTAGTGACCTCTCCCTTCACAAATAAATGCTTAGAAAAATACAAGCATGGAAGCACACCATCATAAACATGCAAATCAATATCAATTCCCCTAGCTATAGCAGCAATAACATGTCGATAGGTAATAGGGGACTCCGGGCGATTAACACAATGCAACAATTGCTTGAAAATCCAATAAGACCAACATATAGACTTATGGTTATGCACACACCACATTAGGAAAAGTTCATGACTTGAAACCCTATTAAATTCATGTTTGTTGAAAACAATGGATGCAAGAATCTTATGTAAAATCCAGTATTTCAAGTCAGATATAAACATGAATTTGGCATCTCTAGCCCTATAAGGAGTAGTCAAACCAGTAAGAAAATTTCAAAACTCATTTGGCCTATAACTCTTAGGAGGGTTACATAAACCATTCGGGCTAAAACCAAAGATTCTATGCATCATGAAATAAGTTAGAGTATAATCAACACCATTCAAGCGAAAGTCTACCAGCCTAGGATTATCAGCATTCTCTTTAAAATTTGTGTAAAACTCCAAGACTAAGTCAGTGTAAAACTGCTCATGCATATTGACAAACCTTAAGAGACCACATTCAGACAACATTTCATTTACTGCATCAAGAACACCCACACTTTCAAGCAAAGAGTTAGGAAAATACTTACATTGATAGTGTGCTCTATCTTTGAGAATAAGAAACCGGTTACCGTCGTGAATGGAGGAGAGAGGGAATGGTGAACCAAAATCTGTTTGCAAACTCGGAAGTGGTGGTTCATCTCCTCCTTGCTGACCCCTGGATGCTGAAACATTCTTCGTCCTTACCATTGTGTTAAAAAGAAAATGAAACAGAGAAGAGAAGAAGAAAATGCGTGAACTTGTGTTTGTGTAACGACTCGTGAGGACAAGCAACGACAGTTTACAGGAACTTGTGTAATGTGGCTATAACGTGAATGCAAGGAAAGGAAAAGAGAAGAAGAAAAAGAAGAAAGAAAAAGTTGTGGAGAAGAGAAAAACAAATAGATAAAAGAAAATATAAGTTACAATAGAAGATAGAAATTGCGAGAAGAGTAAAAGAAGAGAGAATGTAAAAATAGAAAAGGAAATGAGGAAAATCACGACAGGTTTTATAGAAGAATGAGGGAAAACATGAAAAGTTATGTCTTTTAAAAACCCTAATTTGAAATTATAACCGTTCCCTCTCTTAAATGAAAGTTAATAAGGGGTAGTTAAGCCAATTAAAAATCGCTAATACTCCTAATTAAAAGAAATTTAAGTAAAATAAAGAAATAAAAATGAAATAAAAGTAAAAACAGGGATTTAAAATTCACGACTCGTAATTTTGGAACAGTTCTTCACGAGTCGGCACCATCATCACGACCCGTGAAGATAAAGGGAATTATGTCACGTAATAACATAGTTCATGAGTCGGCACCATCATCACGACTCGTGAAGAAGAAAAAGAAAGAGACAAGAAAGACATGATCGCGAGTCGGTATGTTGCTCATGACTCGTGAGCCTTTTGCTTCTGTATAAAACGTGATCCTGTTCACGACACGTAATTCTGCTCATGACTCAATAAAGAAAGCTACTGGAATACTCGTGAAGACAGTCACGAGTCGTGAGGCACTTGTAAACGTGATGTATTTCTCTTCCAAAAATCTTAACAACTTCATCCAAAAATTAAAATAACAAAGAAAAATAAATCAATTAATATGAAAACTATAAAAACATAAAACTTAACCAAACACAAACCACAAAACAAATAAATCCAAACTAAAAGAACTAAGTGAAAATAAAAAGATTATTGTGCAAAAGATGAATGTAATAAATTAACTGTTAAAATCACAAATACTTTTAGTCTAAAACTTATTACAAAAACTCTAATACTAAAACAAACAAAATGCCAAATAAAATTTCATACATCAAAATAACTATCATACAATCCTAAAACATCCACTCTTTTGTATCATTCAATAAAAATTCATTCAAGCCGTTCCCCGGCAACGGCGCCAAAATCTGATGGGGATTTAATTGAACCCTTAGTCTCACTAGACTGCGTATAGGATGAGTAGGGTATCGTTCCAAAGGGAACGGGGTAAATTTTGTATTGAAATCACAAAGACTAGATGGATAGGTAACGAATAAAATAAAGATTATGCATTTGACTAAATATCTAAACTACTTTTGATATATTAAATTAATTTGGATTAAATATGACTTAAATGATAGTATGAACATACATTACAAATATGAAATAGTAATTCATTTAAGGACAAGTATAGATAATTGTATAAATAAAATGACTGGAGAATTTAGCCAAGATTCTTTAAAGCAACTCTCGTTGTCAATAAAGAATGTTCTTGTTTAGAGTCTATAAGCATTCTCATGTCATTATAGAGATAAATAAGAATTATGAAGCTCTATGCCAATTCTTTAACCCCTCAAAGTGAATTCCTTAAGTCACATGAAAGAAATTCAATGCTTCAAGTACATTCATTTGTTTTTCCATCAAAGAATTCCAACTCTCGTTGCGAACAAATTGACTAACATGCCAAATATGGTGGCCAATCATACATAGCAAATCAAAGCACACAAATGGATGTAAATCATAATTCATGCATAATAAGAATAATAAACATGTCTTAAACAAATACTAGTGCATATTTATAATGTACAAAGGAAACTAGCCAAATACATATTTGAATTAAAGACAAACAAGAGAAAGAAAACTATCTCATGTTCCTCTGGCTTGTCCCTTTGTAAACATCTAATAAAAACTAAGTAAAAATATTTATCCAAAATAATAACTAGAAACTAAACATTGATTGATCTCTTCCTCCTTTTCCTTCTTTAATTAATGCCATCCATATTTATAGAGAGAAAACTCTACAAACATGTCTCTTCATAATGGTTGTGAATGTGAAAAGTTGCCATGGAGAGTCATGATGGTTGGCTGAAAAATTAGGTTCAAAAGACACAACATTTCGGAAACAGTTGCCTTGTCCGACTCGTGAATGACTTCACGAGTCGTGATTCCCTTGGATTCTTCTGAAGTCATGAGCCTCCTCACTACTCGTGATTTCTCTTCACTATTCGTGATCCTCTTCACTACTCGTGATCCTCATCACTCACTACTCGTGATCCTCTTCACTACTCGTGATCCTCTTCACTCACTACTCGTGATCCTCTTCACTACTCGTGAGCCTCTTCCTTCGAATTTTCACCATCTTCTTCATTTTCTTCACACTTCACTAATTTTAACCTAAAAACAAACATAAACACATAATTGGACATAAACACATAAAAATACATATAATATTACATACTTAACTACATAAATAATAGAAAAACACACATAAAAAGGTAGACATTTTACATGACATCAATATTATCTACCTAGGATCTCACGTCATTTCTTGGAAATCAACTCGGCAAAAAAGAAACATTGAAAATGAATGATCTGCAGCAATGATAGCCGTAATTGACCCAACGAAACCATAGACTTGTGAAGTTTTTAGTCCACGTTCTCCAATGATGCCAAACTACAGTATTTTTCATAAGAATAAAGGATATATGCATATCTCTTGCATTTGATATCATCAACCATGTGAATGAATGAATCATTTGAGAATAAACGTAATATTCGAAGACAATCATAACAAAAGAAGCATTCCGCACAGAAATGGATAAGTTCATAACATTCAAGGAAGCTGGTACATGATAGAAATTTAGATAACAGCATATCTATAAAAGAAACACTCGAAACGAATGACCTGTAGCAATGATAGTCGTAACCGACCCAATGAAACCACAGACTTCCGAAGTTTCAAGTCCATGTTCTCCTGAGACTCCAAAGCCAGAAGCTTTAACATCAGGGTCTACAAAGGAAGTCTTCCTCCTTTTTGAAAAACTGAGGACTCTTCTAGGACCATTAACACAATAGTCATCTTTTAAATAAGCCCAAAAGCCCCGATATCTCATAGCCCAAAGCTGGTTCAGAGATATATATATATATATCATTTTAGCAATTGAAAATGGAATTGTAACTGAAATTAACCACTATATTAATATTTCACTTTCAATGTCTAAGCTAGATCTGCTCCATCATTAGTTCCTTGTTAAATAAATATAAATAATTACATTGCATTAATTGTGTAACTTAATTGTTGTTTGCCCTTCACTTCTTGAAGGTGATGTTCTAGAATTTAGATGATAAGGGGCACAAGGGATTTTTGATGTTAATGTTTGTTGGACATTTTTTTTTCATATACTTTATTTTTTTAAATAATTATTCAAAATTCATTCACCCGATTAATTTACATTTATATTGCATATGATGATAAAATAGTATAAAATATGTTGTTTCAAGTATTTAAAAACATTCTATATTCAAAATAAAAACTCGAAAAGAAATTAAGAAACTCTAAAATTCCATCTCATTTCTTGGATAATATTACGAGTTAATTTTAATCATAATCATTGAACCTATGCCTAAATTACGCAAAAGTAACGGAAAATTTTTTCATGACATAAAAGTCATTAAAATTAGCAATATTATATGCAAAAATAATCATAACTAGTTTTCGGTGAAAACCAACATCGGAAAGTACATGTGGCATGCTATGTCTGCACTTTGTGCACACGTGGATATGTTTTCTTGCCATGTCATTAGATGATGTGTTAGTATTGCCACGTGTTGATTTTTAGGGATGTTTTGCCACGTGGCATGATGGCGTGGCAATACATCTGATGAAGCGACATAAAAATTATTTACACGCGTACATAAGGTGCAGACATAGCGTGTCATGTATACTTTTCGGCTTTAGTTTTCATAAAAAATCGGTCATAATTATTTTTACGTATAATATTACTAACTTCAATGAATTTTGTGTCATGAAAAATTATTTAATTAATTTTGCGTATTTAGGTATAAGTTCAAAAAGTGAAATTAACTCATAATAGTATTGATAAATGGTAGAAGATGTATAGTAACAAGATCCGCAAATCACAATCGGCTGCCAAAACAAATGAAACATAATGTGCCCAAATGATTTTGATATTTGAAAGGTTTTGTAATTGTTGACGGAGACAAACCCCTATCTACAAGGTTTAAAGGTGTTGTCTGAGGGGTTGATCAAAGTTACAAAAGGTTTAAAGTTGTTGTCTGAAGGTTTGATCAAAGTTACAAAAGGCTTAAAGGTGTTGTCTGAAGGTTTGATCAAAGTTAGGGTTTCAAAAATAAATAATAAAAAAATTATTAAGCCTTATTGTATTATTGGCTATTGCTATTTTTAATTCTGATGTAAATTGCAGCAGGAAGAAGACAAAATTATAAAGCCCTATCGTACTGGCTATTGATATTTTTAATTCAGATGTAAATTGCAGCAGAAAGAAGACAAAATTATTAAGCCCTAGCTTTTCTGATACCAGCAAACTTTATCAGCTGGAAATTATGAATGATAAATTAATAAGAAAACACAAAATACTATATATATATATATATATATATATATATATATATATATATATGATTTAGATTAATTGTAGTGAGACACACATGAGAATAAAAATCAAGAATATGAATAAAAAAAGTAAATATTAATACTGCTTTCAATGTTATATATATATATATATGCGCAAAAAGTTCGCTAGAAGGTCGATGGTTAGGCCCATAATGTAATTTGTCGGCAAGTCAGACAAGTGATAATAATTCGACTATTTTGGAATGAATACTCTATAAATGATTCTCCGACTTCTACTTCTTATATGTTATTCTCTCCGTTCAATACTTTTAAAGATGTTAATTCCATTAGAATGGCTTTTTATAATTCCTTTTAACTGCAATTTCTACCACTTTTTTTTTTACTTATGTGAATTATAATTCATGTCCCCGTAATGGTCAACTTCTACTACCTCATTTTCTTTCTTTTATGAATTATAATTCATGTCCCCGTAATGGTCAACTTCTACTACCTCATTTTCTTTCTTTTTCTCTCTCTAGAGGCTCTTAAAATGTTGAAATCACCACTAACCAGCAAACAAGAAAAAGGAGGGGAGATAAATTGCTGGGTTTTTTTCCAGCAAATAAGGAGGAAGAGGAGGATATGAATTGCTGGATTTTCGTGCAGCAAATAAGAAGAGGAAGGAGAAAATGAATTGCAGGATTTTTTGTCCAGCAAATAATTAGAAGATCAGGATGAAAGAAAAGAGAAGGGATGAGATGGAAGAAGGGAATTTTATTTATTTATTTTATATTTCCCTGCAGTTTTTTGAGAAATGAAACGAGGAATTACACACTCATTTTTTTTTTTTAATTTGTTGACTGAGATACAAGTTTATGGTGTGTTGAAATGTGATTGGCTAATGCTGTTAGCTAACACAGTTTTCCGACCAAAATAAGGTTAAAATCGCATGATTTACGTAAGTTGGAAGGTAAAAAAATGCTAAAGAAAAATTAGGGTAACTTTATTTAGCATAGTAGGGGCAAAATCATTCCTTATTCCTTGAATTAATATTCATTAGTGTACTTGTACGTATCGAAAAATTCCCCCATTCATTATACAAGCTCAGTATCCGAATTATACATAGTAACGTAGAAAAGACAAGAAAAGAAGAAAAAAAAATAATTAGACACGCCATATGGCATGCTGACATGGTACTATATTTGACACGTCACATGGTATGCTGATGTGATACTATATTAAATGTCTTGTGTGCATGATATGCTGATTGAATATGCCAGCTGGATTTTTCGATCTGTTCCTTGCTGAAAACCAATCAAAATAATTTTTGTGTATATGTATACAAAATTCAGTAATTATTATGAGAAATTTTTATTTTTATTACTGTTGCATTAATTTTGCTATAAGTTCAGTAATTACAAGTGGAACTAACCATTATAATAGCTTTTTATAATTCCTTTATGAAAAAAATATATATATCACGATATATTATGAGAAGTAGATATAAATATCTCTCGAAATGCAGATCGTTGAAGCGAAAGCAGAAATCAATTATTTTACGTTACCGGCAAAGCCTATCACCCACGTGTCACGAACTACGGGATGATAGTATAGATCCACAAGCTAAAAGCTCCTTTAGACAAAAGAGAATATGCAAGAAGATAAACCGACAGAGTTTCGGTATCTCTAACTTTCTCCTCATCTTCAAATAAAGAAACTAAGCCCTTATATAGGACTTTAATTAAGGAATACTTAATTTCCTTAATAATGATAAATTAAATTGGCAGTTACAATATTAATAAAAAAATAATAAATATGGCAGTTACGAAATTAATATGTAACTGCCCATATTAATGCACACATAAATGGTAGATTCCCTAATTAAGAAAAAATCCAATATGGAACTAATTCCATATAAATTATTTTCTATTCCGATATTATCTCTATTATGTCGGGATCAATTTATCATCTCGTGAGTCATGGACCTATCTCAAACTTTTTCATCTCCCACTCGCATATGACGAAATGATTTTCAACTGAGCACTTGGAAAAGGAAAACAAGACAAGAATGCAATGATAATGATGCCAAAGTGCAATATTTTTCATATGATCAACCTCCTGAATGAATCATTTGAGAGTAAAAAATGTTTGAAGGCAATCATAATAAAGGAAGCATTCTGCATAGAAATGGATAAGATGATAACATTCAAGGAAGTCAGTATAAAATAGAAATTTAGATAACAGTACGTATATCCAAAAAAGAAACATTGAAAATGAATGATCTGCAGCAATGATAGTCGTAATTGACCCAACGAAACCATAGACTTGTGAAGTTTTTAGTCCACGTTCTCCAATGATGCCAAACTACAGTATTTTTCATAAGAATAAAGGATTTATGCATATCTCTTGCATTTGATATCATCAACCATGTGAGTGAATGAATCATTTGAGAATAAACGTAATATTCAAAGACAATCATAACAAAAGAAGCATTCAGCACAGAAATGGATAAGTTCATAACATTCAAGGAAGCTGGTACATGATAGAAATTTAGATAACAGCATATCTATAAAGGAAACACTTGAAACGAATGACCTGTTACTTTAATGTAAACAACACAGCCTCATCTAAGCTTATAAATTGCAATTCAGTGTAACTGTGTTGTACAAAAAGAAAAAGTTAACCGATAATTGCTCTGCAACAGCAGTACATCTACATAAACATAGAGGTAAGACGTGAAAATCAAGAGACAAAGGAGAAAAAGAAGCGGCAATTGAGGCAAAGATTTGAGCAATTTAAGGAGTTCAATAGTTTATAAAAAAATCAGAATCTCACAAATCACAGCAAGATCATCCAACCATTAACAAAAATTAAATTAAATAGATGAACACGAAACGAAAAAATTATCAGTGTGGAAATCATAAAAGCTCAAAGGAGAGAGAGAAAAAAATAAAGAAAAATCCATGAACATTACGAATGTGAAAGGTAAATACCAGGTGATAGGCGAAATGGAAATCTAAGGAGGTCATACACCGCCGGTTTCGTGGCGGCGGAATCATCACCGGAGATGTCGTCCTAAAGTATGGGGAAAGAAACCGGAAACGACGGCGTTTTTGAATAAGTATTATTTAACTTTAATGGGCCATTTTCAATAAGCCCAAAAGCCCGATATCTCGTAGCCCAAAGCTTGTTCACAGATGCATGATCAAAACGCCATGTCGTTTTTATCTGTATTTTTTTAACAATATATATATATATATATATATATATATATATATATATATATATATATATATATATATTTACTATATATATGCTTATAATAACCATAATACTTAAATAATTTATTTTTTTCTCTTGTTATTCTTAATATCACATATTAATGTTTTAACACATTTTCTTTTTAATTTGTAAATTAGTCCTCCCAGCCCTCCAATGAATTCCATAATTGTTATTCTTCATATATTCTATTTCTATATGATTCTATTAATATATTGTGATTAAAACAAAATTAAACAATTTAAAGCCTAATATTTTAAGTAAAAAAATATATCATTGAAAATACTTGTATATTACTCCATTCGTTTTTTTATTTGTTACTTTTGTTGTTTTCATAAGAATTAAAAAATATTAATTATGTCTAAATTTAGTATTCAATTGTATAATTTTAACTAAATTATTAAATGTAATTGGTTATAAATAAATTAGCTTTTATTGAAAAAGAAAATTAAATTATATTAAAAATTTAAAAATAACAGATAAACAAAATTTGAATTTTATTTAAAATAGCCACACATAAGAGAACGGATGAAGTACTTAATATATAAAATATTTTTCTTATTCTTTTTTTTTTCAGGACTTAATGGGAGAGCAAGAATGATTCGAAGAAATTAGCAAATGGGTGGAATTTGTGGTCAAGTGAGATATTTGATAATAATTCGATTATTTTTAAGTTGTGATGGATTTATCAGGTTATTTTTATCTCCATAGTCGACCAACTGGTTTGTTCTATTACTACAAATCGGTTTAGAGACCGATTATAATCAGACCAAACTCGAAAATATAATGTATGGTTTAAGTATTAATACCAACTTGATCCGACTCGGTTCTATGTATATATAATCCCAAAATGTTTATATTAATGACAGAAGTTGAAATAAATTATAGAATGAAGATTATATAAATTTGGCCAAATTCAGAAATCGGACTCAAACTCGCAAGTAAAAATTGATATAACTTGATTGATTTTTTAAATCTTTTATCGGATTTGGGTTGACTTGCGGATTAACTCAAAATGACCCATATAGATTGAGTATACATCATTTCCTATTATTCACAATTTTTTTTTATTAGAGAACTGAAAATGGTTTGATTTTTCAAATAAATACTTGGGATTGATTACTTTGTCCTTTTTTGTATATTCGGTATGAATTTGAATTAGTCGGATCATTAAATTTCGGTACCGAATAGTTATAAAAAAAAATATTATTCACATTTTTACATTCCCTATTCTAAGCTCAATCTAAAAAAAGACTCGTTAACTATGTTCCACAAAACAGGAAAAACCATACAATTCTTGTTGGATGAGAAATTTGTGGAGTTTGCTAAAGAAAGGCAATCTCTCAAATTCACTATTATATATATAATCTCAAGGCCATGAATTTGAAAGCTGAGAAAGATTTATACCATAAAAAACATTCAGGTATATAATATTTCTCAGGAGAAAAAAAAATTAAGAAAATGGAGAAAAAAATAGTAGTGAGTTTGATTATTTGTGCAATGATTTTAATGAATTTTGGTGAAGTGCCATTAGCAGAGGCTAGTTGTTTGTCAGACTGTGCAAAGAAATGTGATCAAACTGCTAAAGTGCCAATCCTATGCAAGGCTCTCTGTCCAGGAGATTGTCCCCCACAACCCGTTACTGGTGGTAATTCATCTTCAAATTTATAGTAAATATTTCATTTTAATTAATATTATCATATAATAATTTATTTATTTATTTTTTAAGAAACACTCGTTGTAATATATACTTGTGTATCAATTAATATATATAATATTTTTCTTTTGTGGTTTTTTTTTTTTCAGGAATTAGTGGGAGAAGATCAGGAGGGGGCCCAGGCAATTGACTTAACAAATGGGTGGATTTGTGGTCAAGTTGAACATCTTATAATACCGACTTGATCTCACTCAGTTAACTTATATGCATATTTAATACCAAAATGTTTGTATTAATTCATGATATAAGTTGAATTAAATTTTAAAATGAAGATGATACAAATGATTCTCTCACTTCTACATCTTATATGTTAATTATTTCCTAATGGCTTATTAAAGATATTAATTCCATTATAATGGCTTTTTATAATTTCCTTACATGAAGATTATATAGTCATCCAATTTTTGCTGATCATTATATTTTGATTGATAACAATAAAATAAGCCGAGTGTTATTTTATAACATTAAAGTCAAAACACCGAATAATTATATTTTTGATTATTGACACACGTAGAAATCGCTGATTCAGAAAGTCAAATACTATTTTTTTTCCTTATATTGGATAAATTAGACTTCATTTTATTCTTCTTTACCTTTGTCCTAACAGGTGATCAATCAATCACCCATTAAATCAACAATTTTTAGGCACACTGATAATTGAAAATATAATTATCCGGCATTTTTTACTATATTGTTATAAAATAGTTTTGGATTATTACCAATTGACCAAAACATTGAGTATGCAAAGTTAAGTCACTAGTGATGAAATTACATAAAATCGATTACAGTAATTGGCATGGGATACTTGTTTCATATATACCAGTTTGCTTAAGAACCGAAATTCAATACAATTAGAAAATTATAGGACTCTTTTTCACTAAATTTCAAAATCTTCCCCTCATCTTAGTTATTACCTCGCGGATAATTGTACTTCATTTTTTAATAGATATAAAGGGAGATTGGGAGAAATACCACTACCGTTTTGTCCTCCTAACCTAAAAAAAAAAAAAAAAAGATGCCCTTTTCCCTGTCTTAATATGATTCTGTATATTAATATTAAATCAAGGAAGGTTGATGATATGTTACAACAAGCGTTTCTTAATAAATATAAAATAATAATATAGTTATCACTAAACTTGTGAATATATTGTGATTAAAGCAAAATTAAACAATTTAAAGCCTAATCATTTAAGTAAAACAAATATCATTGTATATTAATTAATATATAAAATATTTTTCTTCTGTTTTTTCACGAATTAGTGGGAGAAAAGGAACGGTTTAGAAAAAAAATGTGAAGCTTAAAAATTGATTGATGGGATATTCTATAACAATCCATATGTTTTAAATTAAAATCAATTCTAAAGAAGTTGGATGGATGGCGGACAACCTGGCAAAACAAGCTTCTCTCAATAGTACGATATATAATATTGACATTATTTATCTAATAATGTCGCAGCCAACTTATAAAACCTACCAGGTCCGAGTACAAGAGCCATTGGATGAATGACACCTCCCTATTTATCAGTATTTGATAGTAGAAACTCTGCTGAAAGACCGCACACAAACCCGAAAGATAGTACAAAAGGCGAGCTTATACGCCGTGCTCAATGAAAAGCTGTACATGCGATCTTTCTCAAATCCTTGGACTCTGTGTCTAAGTGCGAAAGAAAGGAAATACATCTTAAAGGAGATCCATGAAGAGATTTACAGAGCTCATAAGGGAGCACAGATCATAGCTCGGAAGGCATTACTATAGGGATATTACTGGCCCACGATGGGGGTAGACGCCAAGGAACTCGTTCGAAAATACGACAAATGCCAAAGATTTGCCAACATCACACACAACAGCTCGGCAAAGCAGAAGTCGATTCACAGCCTGTGACCCTTTGCCCAATAGGGGATTGACATACTGGGACATTTTCCTCTAGCAACCGGTCAAAGAAAATTCCTGGTTGTCGCTGTTGACCATTTCACCAATTGGGTGGAAGTTGAGCCCCTCGCCACAATTACCCTAGCCAACATCATAAAGTTCCTGCAGAAGAATGTGATCACAAGGTTCAGTATACCACACTCCATTATCTCAGATAGCGGTAAGCAGTTTTATTGTTATACTTTCAGAATCTTTTGCTCAAAATTGAACATCCAGTTGTGCTTCACATCAGTCTATCATCCCCAATCTAATGGGATGACCGAGGTCGCCAAAAGAATCATCCTATCCGAACTGAAGAAACGTTTGGAGGAAGCTAAAGGACTCTGGACAGATGAACTTAGCAGCGTGCTCTGGGCATACCGGACATCACCCCGAACAGCAACTGGAGCAACACCCTTCTCCCTGACTTATGGAACAGAAGCAGTCATTTCATGTGAGATCGGTGTTTTGAGGTCACGGACCTCCCAACATGATAATGCTAACAAAGCCAATCTACTTTACCAATTAGATCGGCTAGAAGAACAAAGTGAACACACCCAAATACAGTCTGTCGCTTACAAGCAGTGCATGGCATCATTTCACGATCGAAGGGCAAAATTGAAGTCATTCCGTGTGGGAAAGTTGGTTTTGAAGAAAGTAATATCCGTTCAGATGGTAGCAAGAGTTAGCAAGTTTAACCTAAACTGGAAAGGGCCATATATCATCCGTGAAGCTACAAAGGCCGGCGCATACAAACTAGAAGACTCCGCCGGCAAAATTCTGCTACACTCAGCTCGTGTTTCAAGCCTTAAGCTCTACTATCAATAGCTTGAAAGTATCATCTCCGTATTTGTTTAGAATAGTTCGGCATTTTTGCCACTTCAATTTTAATCTTGACAATTGTACCTTTGAGCTCATCGGCAAATACCGACCTCCGAGCACATTCAATTAAAGTCTTTTGAAATCATACTATAGCTTTAAGTCTTGTGTTTATAATTTCATACAGTTCGGTAAAATTGCCACTCTAGGCAGAATTGCCAATCAAGTTATTTATCGAGCCAAGTTAGGCGTTGTCGCCATTTCAGTTTTAATATTAGCAGTTGTACCTTTTGGAGCTCATCAGCGAACACCACAATCCAAGCACATTCAATGACTCTTTTTCGGATCACTAAGCCAATGATATTTTACTTTCAAGCCCCATGCTTACACCTTAATTTGGTTTGGAAAAATCATTAATCACTTATTTATTTTTTAGGCAAAATTGCCAATCAAGTTAAATGTCAAGCCTACAGCTCGGCGCTAGTCAAGCAATTTTTTCTGTCTTCAAGGGATATGGGTTCCGGCATTTAAAAATGGGGGGGGGGGAGGAATGAACATCAAAAGCTCGGCAAATAATAAAAAGGAGCGAGTTTTCATTAATATTTATGTAATACAAAAAACTGAGCTATTCCCCATCCGGATACACTTCATCCATCCAGGATAAGTCCAGCTCAGGATATTTTTCCTTTACAGCCTTTGAAAGTTTAATGCCATAGGCCAAATACTTTTTGGCCATTCGCTCCACTTCCTTTTCCTCCTGGGCCGACAGTTGACCCTCCAACTCCAAATACTTTTGCTCCAGCTCCGCACATTTCCTCTCTAGCTCCGCCTTCTCCTTCTTCATATTCTCAAGCTCGACAGCAAGGGCTTGAGCATTCTCTTTCTTCTAAGCGACAGATGCCTCCAGCTCGGAGGACCTCTTCACAGCCTCGTCAACCTTCTTCTCAGCCGTCGAAGTCTTAAGGAGAGACTCATTTAGTTTAAACCGGAGATCAGTAAAGGTTGAATCAGCTCGCCTCCACTTGTTGATGAAGGCATTCAGCATGGCGATGACCGTGCCCACAATTATTAACCCCTGCATATTATGTCAAAAGAATGAGAGGGAGTATAGACAAATACAAGACAAATAAACGAGGTAAAAAGGTACTACAACTCACCTCCACTTGATGCCTCTTCATAACAGCGAAAATCTGCTCGACATTCAGCCCGTAAAGGGGAGTCACCTCCCTCAGCACACAGGACACCATATGTACGAAGGTGTTAAAATCATCGCTCTTGGAGGAATAAAAGCTCCCATGCTTTTCCCAAAACTGTGTAACCTCTGATACCAGCGTCATGATATCCTTCTCGAGGGACTCTTTACACCGGACCCCCCACCACTAGAGCTGCCCGCCTCAGGCACCATGCCACGCTCCCCAAAGGTCGGAGCGCTCACATCGAGCTCTATGGGCTGAACTCCCCCTACAGCCTGCTCGTCTCCGGAGACAGGCTTGGGCACAGTAGGAGAAGGGCTACTGGCTATTACAGCAGCAGCTTTCTGCCTCTTGGCCTGCATAAGCTCGATCGCTGTTGGCTTACCTTCTATCTTCATAACCACAAAAACAAAAGAAATTAAGAGTCCGATTAGCGATGCCTAGCAAAGTAAATAAAACACTACCTTTCTTCTTCTTCTTCTTCTTCCTTGGCATGAACCCAGAGTCATAGGGATCAAGCATATTTCAGATGTTCCATTTCTACCTAGCTAGGTCCTTCCACCGAGCTAGAATCAGCTCCTCCTCGTTATCCAACCATAGGTTGTTGTCGTTGCAATTCACGAAACGGTCCCAAGTAGTTCGGATAGGGAAGTCCTTGAGCAGATTCTCCACAAGGAAATACCGGTCCTTCCATTTCTTGAGGCTGTCCGAATTACCATAGAATGTGCCATAACCTGCTCGGGCTTGTATATAGTTATGGTCCTCTCATCCAGCTCGTAATCCAACCACATGAGTAGCCCAAAAAAGCCTCAATGTCAGGTTGATATCATGCTCCACTGCCCAAATGAGGTGTCAGGTTGGTAAATGAGGTGTTCGCCCTCTGGAAGAGCTCGGTATACTAGCAAAATATTGCCTTGAAGATGTCACTTTACTGAGCAAGATAGGGAGCTCGTCCTCCCCCACAGATGAACTTACACTACCCACTCTGGGCAATCGACGGGGAGCCTTTCTCAAAGAAGATGAGGTTGTTGATTGGTCGAACTCAAATGGCAGGACTTCATCAGAAATAGACCCACCACTGACACTGAGAGAGCTGTCAACCGAAACCCTTTCTCCCTCTCTCTCACCGAACTCCTCAAAAGTACTCATTGCCGAACAGAAAGGAAGAAAAAGGATGAGGAAAGGGACTAACCTGGTTCAAGTTGCCGGATCGTTGGGAAAAAAGAGGAGAAGGGAGCAGAAAGCAGCAAATCGCGAAAGCAAAAGACTTTCACGCGCTGAAATCTCCACAGAACTCAGCCTAGAGCAGAAAATGCTAATGCAAATAAAAGGTAGAAGTGAGAAATGGCAAAGGAAAATGGTTTAAATAGGGAATCGAAGTTCATCGCGGATCGTACACGTGACGGACGATCTACAGTAACGATCCTGTCATTATGACAGGGCACAAAAAATGAAGAACAGCTGTAATAAATGGCAGTCGTTACGCGATAAAAGAGGATGTAATTATGACCTGCCTTCAATGCCCCCGTTAGAACTGAAACGACGCCCCCAGCCAGCATGACCGAACAAGGGATCACAAATGGATATAAATATCCGCATCTTGGGGTAAAACTTATGATAAGCTAGCCTAACTCATTGATTGGCCCAAACTTGTGACAAACTCTGGAGTCCGGTACTTGTTGTTCGAACCTTGCTGGACTCACGGTTCGGATAGTCTGGCTAGCAAAGTAGATCGACTACAAATCCTTGAGAGCCCGTCCATTTCGAACGCTCAAAGAGCTCAGCACCGAACTCTTGATAAATCTCGACATATCTGGCAGTAACTGCTCCTCTCCTCCACGTCCTCCTAAAAATAGGAGAAGTAGGAAAAATGACTAAATGTAGTGTGAATTCACCCACTACCCACGAACGAGACTGAGGGCAATATAAGGAATAAACTAGATATGTCTCATATCATCTTGGTCATTAGAAAGAAAGACAATTTCATTTTTAACCAGAATACACTCTTGACTTAACCATTGGAGGCTCTCGTGTCATAAACTCTTTAGTCTTTTCGTGTTTCTTGCAGGTCTATCTAAGTGTTGAAATTCCACCTGTCACCAAGCATAGTTAGAATACATGAAGGATTCCATTACTACTGGAAAAACGAAAGTGCCGAGGAACAAGGAAATCATGTTCTGAACTCTTAAATTAGGATATGTTCGTCGGACTGTTTATTCGGAAAGAGTTCACTATGCAAAGTAGTCTGGCTTACGGGACTGCTCGTCATGATCTGTTGTCGTTACTGATTGCGGATTATAATTTTTAGAAATAAAATAAATAACATACAACTTTAACAAATAGTAATGGTTGAAATGCTATTAGGTCCGCAATAAATAACATAATACCAGTTAGGTCCTAAAGAAGGACGTTATTAGGGCAATCGAGTCTTTCAAAGTGACCCAATTCGTCATTTCCCAAAGCCCAATTGATGTTTCCTTTCCCCCTCAACTACTCGGAACACTGTTCAAAATTTAATTTGACTTTCCAAAAAATAGATCATTGTATGATTGAGCTATGAAGAGGGACGGAATTTTGGGGATATGGTTCAACAATCAGATTGGGAAATTTTGTTGAATATCTTTCAGGTCAGGGATTTCGTAAAAAAGAACTTCTCTTGTTCTGATTTAGCCCGTTAATTTCATATATAGAAACGTGTTTTGATTGTTATAATCTTTTTGATTTTCTCAGTGCTTTACTACAGTTTGATCAGACTTCACGGGTTTAAGCTACTGGTAAATTTCTATATAACTCCATGGGTGAAAGAAAAAATTTTGGCTCTTGATTTCTGTTTTCGGTTTGGAAATTGCAGAGGTTATTTTGATTTGTATTTAGTTTAGGCAAATGATTTAAGCATATTGAAGACCAATAAAAACAGTGGAAATATTCTTACTTTTCTCCTTATTTATCAGTTCATAGTTTCTGGGTGATGACTGAAACTATATAAAAGAGAAGAAGCCATGGTGAAAGCCAAAAGGAATAATAACCTAGTTAAAGTCAAGAAGAGGAATAAAAAAGACTACATTAGTGGCTTACCTGATGACCTCCTCCACCATATTCTCTCTTGCTTGCCGTCCACCAAACAAGCTATAAGAACTTCTGTTCTATCAAAAAGATGGCAATACATTTGGACCCATGTTCATAACCTTGTTTTTCTTAAAGATGATTTCCTCGACGGTTCGTGTGAAAATGTAGTGGCTTGTCTGGACAAAACACTAAGTCTTCACTCTTCTTCTAAGGTTGAGAAATTCTGCATTGAACTTGAAAAGGATATGGATGGGGATCTGTTATGTCCTCTACTGAACTCTTGGCTTTCATATGCTGTAGGAAGTCAAGTAGTGGACCTTACTCTAGATGTTTACGTTGAAACCTATGAAGAAAGACTTGGTTGGATTCATGGTTACTTTTTGCCTCAATTCATATACCAGAATTCCCGTTTGCTGAAATTGAATACCAAGGGTTGTCAGTTTTACCTAGTGATGGAATCTCATGGGAATCTCTTAGAGATTTGAGTATAGGGTTGGTGAACTTGACTGATAAATTGATTCAAAGTATTCTACAGGGGACTCCCCTTCTCTATTCCTTGAAGTTTTATGCGTGCAGTGGGTTTCGCACGCTAGATCTTTCTCACAATTCTCATGTGAAAATGCTAGTTGTAGAAGATGATGGTATGTTTGATGCAGATGATGGTCCGCTAAAAATTTCATGTCCATACCTTGAGGATTTAGAGATTTTGGGTAATTGGGATGAAATGAAGCTTAAGTTGATGAACATGTCATGTTTTACTAGGGTTACACTAGATTTCGAAGTGAATAAAGATGCCTACCATACGAGTCATTATCACAAGCTTGTGAAGAAGCTTCTGCAGAATGTTCGTCATATTGAGCAACTAACATTAGGGAATTGGTGTGTGCAGGTAATATTCTTCCTCTGTTCCCTTTCTTACATTTAAACCCTCATGTGATTAGCATGGTTGGTGGACATTATTCAAAATTAACATGCTCTTTTTACTTCATTTCTTTTTGCTTTTTAGTTTTGTAGTTGCAAGTATATTTAGAATATTGAAAATTAATTTTTTTATTTACTAAGTGCCACTTTTGAGTACACCCCAGTTGAAACTTGAACCATTGATGTATGGTACGTACATATATGTGTGTGTTCTATATCAAGTAACATACTGCTTATTACATTGTTTAACTACAATTTAGTTTATTTTCCACCATCTGCAACTCATCTCCACCTCCACCGTCCTGTGGCCACTTTATTGCTGCAAGTATTGTTCAACAGTTATCAGCCGCATTACTGGTGCTAAATAAAGCAAATGATTGCCATTATATTGTGTTAATTATCGTCTTTATAGCCAAGTTCCAAGAAGAATGAGCAGTAAAGCTAAGTTCCAAGAAGAATGAGCAGTTAAACTCATTTGGTCCCATTCTTTATCAAATCACATTTTATATGCTTCCCATTCTATTTATAATTGAAATGTTGGTAGTAGTTCATGGAGTTAGTGTTTTTTCTTTTTTTAATTCTTGGATGGTTAAACGCAATGAAGAAGGTGGCAAGGCTGCCTGATACCTAGTTTTGAATTCTGAGCCGTTCTTAAGTGAGTCAAGTGATTGATAGATGATAAGAATGTGATAGATTGATTAATATCATCATTTGGTAGCTTATCAAAAGCACTCGAAAGAGCTACGTTACATGCTGTTAGATCTTGAATGTTTTATCCTTGTGTTTTATATCTACAACAATAGATAATTAATAGGGCAGTTAATTTGACCTCGTCTTGCAATCCCTTGGACTGTAAATGTTTTTGATTTTTGATGTTGGATTACCTCATTGTGTTTAATTTTGCATGTTTCATTTATGTTTAAAAGGTTCTGGCAAAATGGAGGGTGAATGTCAAGCATTTATCATCAAGCCGAAAATGTTTAATTCTTAACATTGATCGTTTTGATCTTGAGTGGATGTCTGGAATCGAAATTCTACTTTGTAGTTCACATGAGTTGGAGAAATTAGTCATAAATTTTGGCTATCCTGATTATCAGGTATGCTTATTATAACTAGATCTCAAAATTCTGTGTATTATGTGAGTTTGATTGTGCAATGTTTCATGGAGGGCTTGCAATTATTAAATTCACACACATCTCCATACAATCACTATTTTGCAGTATTTGAGTGATGAAATTACCCCAGATTGTATTTGGTCATCAAATAGAGAAGCATTCCATTGCTTGGAGTTCCATCTGAAGACCATTGAGATATCTGGCTTCGACCAAAGTGACTGTTGCCATGGATATGGTTATGATTTTCTTGAGTTTTTGCTTGGAAGAGCAAAGGTGCTGGAGAGGATGGTTATACTTGATATGATGGAAAAACCAGATAAGATGCTCGAGGCGGCTAAAGAACTGTTAAGCTATCCAAGGGCTTCCCCTTCTGCTGTGGTTCTGCTAGAAGACTGATATGGAATTTTTGGAATTTCTTTTTGTTGAAAGGAGAAGAGGGTTTATTTCTTGTTAGCCGCATTCAACTCTTTTTGAATATGAATGTAATTTTGGCAACTGTTAGAATATCCAATTCTGGAAAAGCTGTGGAAGTAAAGTTTGAAGGCTATCACAAAATTGTATTTCTTTTGTTCAGAATTCAGAATTATTTGATGATTAGTGGATCTATATATATATATATATATATATATATATATATATATATATAAATTCTTGTAAAGGAGGAATTAAGTTTGCCAATAGAAATTGACTGTTTTGATCATTCGACCGGACAATAGATGTATATGAACAGTTGTTGGACTCTTTGAAATATTTTTTCAATCGAGTTCAAGAGAGATTCAAGGAGCATTCACAAGTCTAGAAACCCGTTCAGTTGGCTGTTGTCAGTTATTACTAGATAAATTTGTATTCAGATTATTTTGAACTTCCAACTGCTTTTAGATCATACTTAAAGTTACTTTATTGCATAAAATTAAATTTAAATATTAAAAATCCCTAAAAAACTATAAAAAGTTTCAACGGATGAGTCATTAGCATTTAACACACAATTATCTCATAGGAATTCTTGTAACATTGATAACTCAAAATTCATCAGTCCACTAATCATCAAATAATATTGTTTCACTGGGGACATCGCAGCAGTACATTTAGTCCCAATTTACAAGGTGGTGCAGGTTCAAATCTCCATACCACTCCCTTCCCCTCCATAAAAACGAAACACTTATAAAGAGGAATGAACTTTCTGTGTTAGTCTTCAATACCTAATTCCATCTTTTTAAGTATTGGATATTCTAACATTTGCCAAAATTACATTCACATTTAAAAGAGTGGAATGCAGCAGCAGCTAACAAGAAATAAACTCTCTTTTCCTTTCAACAAAAAGAAATTCCATGCATTTTTGACATATCAGCCTTCTAATAGAACCACAGCAGAGGGAGAAGCCCTTGGAAAGCTTAACAATTCTTTAGCTGCTTCAAGCATCTTACCTGGTTCTTTTATCAAATCCCGCATGACCATCCTCTCCAGTACCTTCGCTTTTGCAAGCAGAAATTTCAGAAAATCATAACCATATTTATTGCAACATTTACATAGATCGAAGCCGGAAATCTCAATGGTCTTCAAATGGAACTTGAAACAATTGAAAAATTGTGTATTTGATGACCAAAAACAATCTGGGGCAAATTTAAATCCATGATACTGCAAAATAGTAATTTTGTTAGGAAATGGAATTAACACTCAACTGTAAACACTGATTTATCCATGTATAACTTATAGAAAAACTATCGAAGTTAACAAGGAGAGTTCAAGTGGTAACTAAAACATGTGGTTGAAGCCCTGCACGAAACTTTCCACAGATAAATCACGTAATACACAGAATTTTGAGATCTAGTTCCAATAAATATACCTGACAGGGAGGCGAGCGAAAATTTATGACTAATTTCTCCAGCTCACGTGAACTAAGAAGTAGAATTTCAATTCCAGACATCCACTCAAGACCAAAACGATCAATTTCAAGAATTAAACATTTGCGATCTGATGATAGAGACTTGACACCCACCCTACGTTTTGCTAGAACCTTTAAACATAAAGGAAATATATGAAATCAAACAAAATAAGGTAAATCCAACATCAAATTGAAAAGCTTTACCATCTAAGAAATTGCAAGACAAGGTCAAATTAACTGCGCTGTTTGCTATCTGTTGTAGATGCATGGCCAGTGATAAAAAAAAGGAAAACATGCAATTGTCAAGTCATGCTGAACTCAAGGATAAAACATTCGTATCATTTATCAATCACTTGATTCACTTAAGAACAGCTCAGAATTCATAACTTGGCAGCAGGCAGCCTTTCCACATACATTGCATTTAACATTTCATTATGAGTTATTAACAATCCGAGAATTTAATTAAAAAAAAACATAGAGAAAGACCATTTCTAATTCCAGGAACAACAACCAATGCTTCAATTATAAATAGGATGGGAAGTACACTGAATTGGATTAAGTATGTGACTGAATGACTTTGATTGCTCATTCTTCTTGGAATTTGGCTATAAAGTTAACAATTAACAAAATATAATGCCAATGATTTGCTCTATCAGCACTGGTAATACCAGTAATAACTGTTGAATAATAAGTGGCATTAAAGTAGTGGTGCTGGCAACTGATGATCTCAGGTGGTGGTCGTGAGCTGCTGATGGAAAATATATTAAAAGTTAGTTAAACAATGTAATAAGCCGTACATTGCTTGACATAGAATATACTACTGCAATCATTATTGTCATGTTAAAATACACACATATACACATCAGTTTCAACTATGGTGGCCTCAAAAGCAGCAGTTATTAAATTAAAACAATTTTCAATATTCTAGATATACTTGTGACTAGAAAATTAAAAGGCAAAAAGAAATGAAGTAAAAGGAGCATATTAATTATAATAATATCCATAACCATACTAACCATGTTAGGATTTAAATGTAAGAAACGGAACAGAGAAAGAAGATCACCTGCAGGCACCATTTCCCTATTGCTAGCTGCTTAACATGACGAACATTTTGAAGAAGCTTCTTCACAAACTTGTGATAATAACTATTAGGGTAAGCACCTATGTTCATTTCAAAATCTAGTGTAACTCTACCAAAACATGACATGTTAATCAACTCAAGCTTCATGTGATACCAACTACCCAAAATCTCTAAATCCTCAAGGTGTGGACCTGAAATTTGGAGTGGAGGATCATACTCTGTAGTAAGGATACCATAATCTACCACCACTAACATTTTCACATGAGTATTGAGAGAAAGGTCAAGCATATGAAATCCAAGGCATGCGTCCAATTTCAAGGAATGAAGAAGGGGAGTCCCTTGTAGAATATTTTGAATCAATTCATCAGTCAAATCCACCAACCTTAAACTCAAATCTCTAAGCGATTCCCATGAGACTCCCCCATTAGGTACAAAGTCAACACCCTTGATGTTCAATTTAAGCAAACAAGAATTCAGGTATATGAACTGGGGCAGAATGAAACGTTTACCATAACAATAAATTTCAACAACAAAATCTAGAGTAAGGTCCTCTACTTCTCTTCCCACAGCAGATGAAAGCCAAGAGTTCAATCGAGGAAATAGCAGCGCCCCATCGAATTGCATGCCAAACCCGAGTTCAATGCACAATTTCTCAACTTTAGAGGAAGAGTGAAGGTGTAGTGTTTTGTCCAGACAAGCCATTACATTTTCAGATGAACCATGAAGGAAATCATCTCTAAGAAAAATGAGGTTATGAACATGGGTCCAAACATGTTGCCATCTTTTTGATAAAACAGAAGTTCTTATAGCTTGTTTGGTGGATGGCAAGAAAGAGAGAATATGGTGGAGGAGGTCATCAGATAAGCCACTAATGTAGTCTTTTCTATTCCTTTCAGCTTTAACAAGTTTATTCCTTTTGGCGTTCAGCATGGCGTCCTTCTCCTTTATATAGTTTCAGTCATCGTCACCCAGAAACTACAACTGATAAATATGGAGAAAGTATGAATCTTCACTGTTTTTATTGATTTTCAATATGCTTAAATTATTTGCCAAAATTAAATCAAAATCAAAATAACCTCTGCAATTCCCAAACCAAAAATCAGAAATCACTAGCCAAAATGATTTAAATTAAACACAAATCAAAATAAACTCTGCAATTTCAAACCAAAAACAGAAATCAAGAGCCAAAATGTCATAAATTAAACCCAAAAGCAAAATAACCTCCTCAATTTCCAAACCAAAAACGGAAATCAACAGCCAAAATGTAATCTTTTACCCAAGGAACTGCATTTTCATTATAGCTAAGTCTAGTTACGATGTAAAAAAAAAAAAAAAAACCAGTAACTGAAAGAGGTGAAGGCTGAGCAAATTGGAGTATGTAGGCGCTTCTCAACGCACGAAGACAATCAAAGATTACAACAATCAAATTCACATCACATTTCTATATATGAAAATAAACAGGCAAAATCAGAATAACATGAGAACAAGGCAAGTTCAATTTTTTCTATCAAATCCCTGAACTGAATAATATTCAAACAAATTTCCCAATCTGAATAACGAACCAAATCCCTAGACTTCCTCACTCTTCATAGCTCAATCAAGCAAGTATTTGTGCGAGCAATTTTCGGGGGGAAATCAATAAAAATTAGAAATTGGGGAAGGGTTTGGAGTTGAGAGGGAAAGGAAATTCCAAACGTCGCAGTTTGAGCTTTGGGAAATGAAGATTTTGGTCACTCTGCAAGACTCCATTATTGCCATAGCAACATGGGAAAATGTTCAAGGTTGCATTGAAAAGGGTAGAAACACACCATTAATATTGATTATATTTTACAATATTTTTAGATACTTCTGATTCGCTTTAAAAATTATAATTTTTTTATAAAAATTAAAAAATAATTAAAATATCTAAATTTTATAATAAAAATTATAGCTATTAATAAAAATATTTTTTTATATTTTCATGTGATGCATTTAATTCTATATAAAAATATGGTGCGATAAAAATATTTAATAAAATATATAATAAATAGAAATATATATGTAAATTTTTTAAAATTTAAAAAAAAATATTTAAAATATAACAAATAAAAAATAAAAAATTATATTTTAAAGTGGGACGGAAAGAGTATACATTTATTTTTATTATTATACAATTAATTTAAATTTATTACTAAAAATATCAAGATAGATAAAGTAAATGAAAATATTTAGCTAATTAAAGTAATTTAAATTTATTATATATCGTGAAGTGAGATTTTATTTTAATTTTTTAAAAAAACTAAATATTTTTTTTTTAATTTTGTCAAAATAACCGAACTCAAAGTAAACAAATGAAAAACCCATGAGAGGTGGATCAGTTCGCAATGCAGGCTGATCTGGTTGAACGGATCAAGGTTTGGTTCCCAACATCTTTCATGGGGAGAGATAAGGAGTCTTAACTGTGACGACACCCCGAATCCAGATTAGTCGGCACTTGTTGAGGTGAACTGGATACGGGATGGTTTACCCAAAAAAAAAAGTAAACAAATGAAAAATATTTTATGGTAAAAAATTTTAACCATTTTTTGGAAGTGAAAATAGGATATCAATTTACCATATATATATTGTAAATTTATATAGTTTCAATTAGCCTATTATATATATTTTTTATTTGTTTACTCCAGAGTTATAGTATTTTCAGTGATAAATTTGAGTTAATTACGTTACAATAAGGATAAATGTGTATTATTTTCAATATTTCAATATAAATTTTAGTCCAAAACATAACTAAGGGA
Source organism: Excoecaria agallocha (assembly GCA_037975025.1). Taxonomy (NCBI): domain Eukaryota; kingdom Viridiplantae; phylum Streptophyta; class Magnoliopsida; order Malpighiales; family Euphorbiaceae; genus Excoecaria; species Excoecaria agallocha. The sequence continues at coordinate 592,866 of CM075821.1, forward strand.
TAAATGTGTATAATTTTTAATACTTTAAAAGTAAATTTGACAATTTACCCTAATAACGTCATTTTTTAAGGACCTAATTGGTATTTCTTTATTTCCTTAGGATCTAATGGTATTTTTTAATTATATTTATTCACATATAATTATATTTATGAATAAATTAGACTTCTTAATTAATTTTATTATTTTTCCAATCATTATTAAAAAGAGTAAATTGATAATATTTATTACAATCATTAATTCTTATCATTATGAAAATTAAAAAAAATATACAATTCTAATTGGCAACCAGAAGCTATTGAATAAATGATAAATCTTATAGTATAATTTATTTTTTCCTATTAATTTTCTTCAATTAAAAGATTATAATTCATATGTGGTATATTAAGTTTTTTTTTGGTGAAACAAAGGTGAGCAAAGCTCACAGAAAACAAACAAAACTAACAAGAGTAAGAAACACCGATTAAATCATGCTTGAGCCAGACATCAATTCCTTGAGGAGCAAAACGCAGAACATTGTAGCCCGAAGTAGCCTCATAAGCAAGGTGAGATAAAAAGTTAGCAGCAAAGTTGGCCTCTCTGTGAATGTGAGTAAAAGATATGGCATGGAACTCTTTTGAGATACGACAGATATTCTTTATTAGAGATAAGCAGCTAGTGTTAATTGTGTATTTTCCGCAAATCTGGTCTACAGCAATTTTGTTGTCACACTCCACAAGTACATGGGTAAACCCCATCTCTTTAGCTCTTCTGATACCATAAAGCACGCCTCATAATTCAGGTTGTAAGATAGGGCAAGTGCCAATTTTAGCAATGAAGCCAATGATCCATCTGCCATAGTTGTCCCTCAGCAACCCGCCACAAGTGGTGATTCCTTCCGAACTCAAAAGGGAAGCATCAGAGTTAACTTTCACATAAGAAGGAGGAGGACACCTCCATATGATAGTACGAACACAAGGATCTTCAGCACCGGGTTGCCTTTCCATGTGAAGAGTGGTGTGATAGGTACGGGCAAAGGAAAAGGGCTCAGTAATAATAACACAAATGGGTTTACATTTATTTTGAAAAATAGCCTCATTCCTGTTCTTTCATAAGATCCAGTAACCAATAAGAAAGAATTCTGGCCAAGACAATTCTTGAACAGAGAGATCACAAAGGCTAAGATTAAAACGCATCCAAGACAAAAGGTTGCTATTAGCCATAAAGGAACCTAGCAAGTTCGTAGGAGTTATCAAGGTCCAGAATTGGCTAGCTATAATACAATCCCTGAGTACATGAAGAGTGCCTTCTTCAATAGTGGAATAGTAGAAGCACAAATTAGAATTGCTTAGATGTCTCCTATTTTTTCGGATTGCGTCATCAGTCCATTGTGAAGAGATAGCCAAGCAAAGGTTTTGATTCTTTGGGTCACCTGTAAGCCCCAAATTCTCTTCCAAATCTGGTCTCCCTCAGTAGGAGGATGCTTAGTTAAAGAGAGGTAAGCCATCTTGATAGTAAACTCACTAGAGGAAAAAGGACCCCAAAAAATGAAGTCATTCTCAACTGTACTAATGGGAGGAGAAATAGCCTCGATTTTATCCAGAATATCTACAAGTAAAAAATCTGCAAAAAGCCTCCAGTTCCAACCATTAATATCATTCGTAAAAAATGCGACTGGTTGAATAATAAGATTCTCAGAGATAGGCATAGAAGCATAATGGAACAGAAGGGTGTCAAGGCTGGGAATTTAGTGATCAAACCAAAAATTAGTCTGCAATCCATTACCTATCGACCAGATGGCATGAACAGAAATATTCTGCCAGTTGGCACAGATCCTTCTCCAAAGAGCAAAAAAAGTTTGGTTGGCAGTAGTGTAACGTCCCAAAAACAAATTTGGATTGATTATGTTTTCGGATTTTAATTTAATAATGGTTAATAAAACATATTATGAAAGTTAATATATATATATATTATGTGAGATAAATTAAATAAGGTTGTGTGGTTTAAAAGGAAAAGAAAAGAGAAATAGTGGGTTTAAAATCTTAATGTGTGTGAAAATAAAAGAAAGACAAATGGTGGGGTATTGTTATTAGTATTATTAAGATTATTATTATGATTATAATTAAAAAAAAAGAAAGAAAACGGAAGAGAGAGGAGAAGGGGAACGGGAGATCGGGGTGGGGAGAAGGGACCGGCCCGGAATGGCGCCGATCAGCGGCGACCTTCCCTGTCGTCGCTTCCTCCCTCTCCTGGCCTGCAGCGGCGTCACTTCTCCCTTAGCAAGGCCGAGATTTTGCTCCACCATCTGTTTCTCTTTCTTTTTCTTTCACCGAAGACTTCTCTCTTCTTTTCCGGCGAGCGAAGACGGCGGCTGGCGACACGATCACCGGCAGTCGACTCCTAGCAGCGAGATGAAGCTTCCGGTACCTGCCGATCTTCTCCACTTGCCGGTGAAGAGTAGATCGGGGAGTGAGGTATCCGGCGGTTTTAGATGGTTTTCCAGCCAAACCACGTTGCCTTGAGGCGCGTGAAGACCACCAGAAGGCTACCGGCGACTCTGGCTTCAAGCACGGCGCTTCGACTAGCCGCCGGCGAGGCTCCGGTGAGCCGCCGACGAGGCTCCGGCGAGGCTCCGAACAGGCAGAATGGAGGGAGTATTTTGGCCTTCGACTCTAAGGTGTGGGTACTTGAAATCTTGATATGCATGTGTTATTTTAGTAGATTTTAATAAACCAAAGTTATATGTATATAGATATATATATAGCTTGAAATGGAAAGAAAGCTAAACCCCTCATATAGACTATAAAGAAGATAATATATATGTTTGATTGGTATAAATTGAAATATGATTATGATATGGGAATTAGGTTTATATTAGCTTTGTATATATTGCGGTTGTTATAAGAAAATTGATTAACCTCTGAAAGAGTAAAGGAGTTACAGTGTTTGTGAGCACATATTTGCCCTGAATAAGATTGAAAGTTTAATTATGTGTACTGTCTTGGTTAAATATGTAAATGTCTTCGAAATGACTTTAAATTGGTATACATGAGTTTGATATACCTGACTGTGGATTTCTTGGTTGGTCTTTTCTGATAAAGTTTGAGTGCAAATCATTGTGAAATCTTGAATGTGTCAAGCGAATTTTCAAGCTTTAGAGAAAGTAGCATAACAAGGGAAACATAAGTTCTTATTTGTTTTATTAAAGCAGTTTCTCTTGGTGGAATGGAATATGTAATATTGAATTTCATGATAAAGTTCCATTTATACGGGTACTCACCATATGCTTGGTGGTAGGTTGCTAGCCATCAAACTTTTTAGTTTTGAAGTCTAATCCTTGACTTAGAGAATCCACAGATATCTAGTAGTGAAGGAATTTTGAGTGGCTATGAAAGTGTATACCTTTGAGTTCTTAATATACAAGATAATCTTGGAATTGTAATAATATAAAATAAATTATAGTTTCAACAACTGGAGTTGGATAAGCGAAAAAAATAAAAGTGAACAATAGTGAGTTGAAATTGTCGCTGGTTCCTACTGATCAAAGCTGTCTTGTTTTTATTGGCTTCTTCATGCCTTTTAAAACGACTTTGGCTAATTGCCTCTCATGTCTGTATTGTGAAATGAGGATACTGAATAAAACTGGATATAAGTTAGTACAATCTTTGGCTAGCTACTTAGTTCAGTATACGAGGGTTTTGTCTGGGATATCTTAATTCCTCTCTAGGCTTCTTAACCAGTCTGTAAAAAGAAAAAAGAGTTGGAAGTTATGAATATAGTTTTCACGGATGTTTGATGTTGGACTTCTGTTTATGTTATAAATTAAATAATTTAATTACAGTATGTGTTAATGGTTTACTTCTTATATTCTTGATAAAATTAATAGGGTAGTGTACTGATCACTGTTCTAGGTCTTGCCTAGTTGGGGTTAAAATTTTAAATAGGAGTTTAACCAAATCATAATGGAACTTCATGTTTGGATCTTCAACGTAATAGTATAGTTTTTGACCGTTAAGTTAACGATTGAACTTATATAGCTAAATCAACTAATATGAATGAATATGAGTATAATTGATGAAGCCAAAACTTAGAGTCAGAGTAGTTGTGAAAGAAATTGAATTGAAATAAGTAGATGCTGTTGAAGATTTTATTGATAGGAGTAACTCTGTTAAGGCTGTGAATCACACCTTAATTGTTTTAAAATGCTAGTTATAATCTCATGTTGTAATAAGTAATATTCTTCTGTTTGTCATTTTCATTATAGTTTTTTAAGACATATTATGACCATATTATTATGTTTGGTAATGATATAATAAGTACAAAGGTTTAAAAGAGATGATCACGATGGGCCATGCAGGTACGTTCTTCTGAAATGATTATGAGTTTACATGCTGTTTTAGGTACTCACGATGGGTGTGATTATATATAATTTCATTCTCATGAAAATAGTTTAGTAAGGTATAAACTATCATGACTAGTACACGTATTGTTCATATATGATTAATAGATTGTTTAAAATAAATTGAAAGAATATGTATAAAATAGACTTATCTGATGACTGAAAACCGTTTTAAAGATAATTTGCTGAATTATTGTGGAATAATTCCTGACTTAAGTGAATGTTCTGAATAATTGTATTATCTGGATTGAACTGATGATAAATGTACTGAAAGAAAGTTATCTTTTGCGCCCTTAGAAAATAGTCTGGCAATAAAAACTAGCTCAGGATATAATTGGCTAGCCATAGGGATTCTATACCGCGGTGCAAGTCATGGCGACTTGCTTTACTATGGTTGGATCATTGATCTCCATAGTAAATATATTATACGTACTATCATATGTTCATATGTTATATGAGGGATGATTCTGGAGGTCATTTCTCATTCTGTTGTAACCCGTAGGGGTCCACATCCCGTATATCCAGTCTGAGTATTTCTGTCGGTACTGTTCTAGGGGCATTAATATGAAAATAAGTTGAAAAGTATAGAAGATAAGAAATTTTATAAGTCAGAACTAATATGCATAAGAATTATCCTCTTGTATAAGTATATCAAATGGATATTAAATTGCAAGTTAAAATATTGATGAGCATGTGATTCTTAAATTCTATATAAGCCTTATATATCTATATGTATAAGAATGAATATCCCTTTGTATCGATCAAGTACATAACAAATGGCACACTATCGTGTTAAGTATTATATTGTTCATCTTGTTAAAAGTATTTAATGATTACATGAAAGTGAATTTTGAATGCATGATATGTTTTAAATGATGTAAATATATGAAAGAAATATACCGGATGTCTTTTATGGTAATATTGAATGATGCATTGTTTACTGCATTATTAAGTTTTATTGACCATGTTAGTAAGATGTTCTGTTACTTATATTTGTGATTTATTGTTGAATATAAGAATTGGGATCTAGGGTAATTGAAGGTTTTGGTAGAAGTATTTTCAACATTGCACTAGCATAATTGATATTATGTGTTTAAAAGATTATGTTTAGAATACTTTGTTCCCCACTAAGCTTTATAGCTTAGCACGGGTTTTGTTATCCGTGTAGGTACAGGATAGGCTGGTCTTTGGTTAGACAGCTGCTTCGGTTCAATCAGCAGAAGAAGAGCTCTAGTTTCAGAAAATTTCATGTTGAGGGTCACAGATGTAGTGAGGCATTAATGTACATGTAAATTTGCTTATGAATATTAAAGTTTTATAGCTGTTTAAGAGTATTAGTTATAAAATTGAATTATCTGATGACATGTAAAAAGAAACTAATGAGAATGGATGTATGAGATGTATTAGTTATGTTTGTGGTGCCCTTGAAGGGCTGAGGAATTGTCTGATTTGCAGGTGGGTTAGTTAAGTTTTTAGGCGTTATATTGCCGAATTTTTATTTGAAAGTTGGTTAATTGGAGAATATAGATAACTCAATGTAGTTAATTTATAAGGATTGCATGTTGGGCAAGTCTGTAGTAGATAGAGTAAAAAAAAAAAATTTTCAGGTTATCTCATGCTCAGTCAGACTGTTCAGTAAGGGTGTTACAAGTAGGACACGCACCAGCCACCCTTTTGAACTTGCATTTAGCACTAGTCACCTTCACCCAAAGATTGTCAGAAGAGGTGAAAATCCTCCAAGCAAGCTTCATAAGAAAGGCTGCACTAAGAAGAAGAGGATCACGCAGAGAGAGCCCACCTAGTAACTTTGGACAGCTAATAGTATTCCAAGGGACCAAGGCCAACTTTCGAGCTTTGTCTGCACCTTCCCAAACAAACCGTCGGGTGAGTTTCTTAAAATCCTGACATAAAGTGGTTGGAATGATAGAAGCTTGCATCATATAGGCGGGCATCACTGAGAGCACCGCTGAAGCAAGAGTAATGCGCCCTACAATAGAAATATGAGAAGAGTTCTAGACATTAATTATGCTTTTTATGCGATCTGAAATATAGCTATAGTGCTTCCGAGTCACTCTGGTATGTAATAAAGGCATCCCAAGATATTTACCCAAGTCACTAGTCTCCTTGAATCCAAGTTGGCGACTTAACTCATGACAACTCTGAGTAGGAACATTTTTCAAAAAGTACACATTAGTTTTATGAGAATTGACCTTCTGGCCAGAACTGTCACAAAAGCACTTGAGAACAACATTGATAATGTGGGCTTGAGAAATATCCGCCTTGGCAAAGAAAATTAGGTCATCTGCGAAAAAAAGATGGGTCAAGGGTGGACCGTCCCTAGAGAGACAAATGGGTTGCCACCATCTATTTCTGATAGCCTCTGAAATACCATAAGCCAGTCTTTCCATGCAGAGAACAAACAAGTAGGAAGAGAGCGAACAGCCTTGTCTCAGGCCTCTGGTAAGAACAAACCCCTCTGACAGTTTCCCATTCTAGAGAAGCTGCATAGAACATGTAACACCCTTATCCCTTCTTAAATTGTACCGGCATACCGAAGACCGGAAAATTTTTTTTTTCCATACCTAAAAACCTTATCGATATTTATTTAATCAATAATTAAATTTCGCCGCTGACTTATAACTGTCCAATTTACTATGCAACTAATAAAAATTTTGCAATATAACGGCTGTACATAGCACTAGCCCCCTGAAAAGCAGACAATTCCCACAGCCTCTCAGAGGCACAACAATCAAAAATACAGCCATATACATTCATTTCATCCATTTCATTTGTTCACAATCCAATACTCTTTAGTACAATAACTTCTGTTTACATTACATAACCATAAGTAAAACTTGTACTCATATATTTATATATATACATGCCAAAATTATACAACTAGAGCAATCTAAAAGAAATCCTGCAGTCTGAATTCTTGCTCCAGCTCCTGTTTACCTGCGCGCAGTAAAACTACACGCTGAGCACTCAATATGCTCAGTGGTGACTAATAATCGATACATTTCCTAACATTTCCATTTTTATTCTTAAGTATTAGCATATAAATATGAACATAATTATAAAATCAATTATTATCACCTTTAAGCAACAACCTAACATTTTCTATAAGGTTATTTAATTTAGTCACATAATTACAATTTTGCCATTATAGGCTCAATTATAATCTTTAAATTGATAACTGAAGCAATTTACGTTTCTTTACACTTAATTTGTCAATTATAAGCAAAATTACATTTTTGCCCTTATTGTCCATAAAATTTACCTTTTTACTTAATTTAACTATTATTTGACTGTTTTATCCTTAATTAGTCAATTCTCACTTAATTTACTATCTTTTTACACTTTTTAGGAAAATTACCATTTTGCCCCTAAACTTTCTTTTTCTTTCATTATGGTCCTTTTTCACTTTCTTTTCCTACTTTTTATTGTCTTTTCATTTCTTTCTCAATTTATTACCATTATGCCCCTAGTACAGATCCGGCAACAAATCTCAGACCGGATACACGGAACATGGACCCCACGGGCCCCACTAAAAAGAGAAATGATTCCCAAGGAACCATTCTCAGAACACTGCACTTTTCACTGTCACATTAACACTTAAGCTATGGAGATCAATGATCCTACCCATAGCAAAGCAAGTCGCCATGACCTGCACCGCGGTAAAGGGTGTTCCTATGGCTAGCCAACTATATCCAGAACTAGTTTTTACTGCCAGACTAATTCTAAGGGCACAGGAATAATTACGTTATTAATTCTTTTCAAGTCCGAAAAATTCAATAATTGACTTTTTATTTCTTTTTGTTAACATTAATTTAATTTCACATAACTTAACCAATTTCACTATTTTTATGCAATTATTGATCAATAATTCAATTATTTTCAATATACATAATAACATTAAATTCTAAATAAAATCACAATAATTTCAATAAATGCCAATAAAATTTATTTCTACATTATTTATTATTTATTATCATTTTTCATTAAAATAATCAATTAATTCACTATAAATCACAACTTTTACTATATACATACACTATAAATAATCTTAAAAATTTCCAAATTAATTCCAAAAATTCTCTAAAAATTCATGGATATTAATTTTCATCTCTACTATTAATTTAAGCTAACAATTATTATTTTTGTGCAATTTCTCACTATATACCCTAATTATAAAATTCGGCCAACCCACTTCACCTTCCTAAAAATTTTATTTCTTTCATTTACATCTTCCATTCATCATTTCTCTCACTTAATTACAATTACCCTAACATATTTGCATCAATTGACAACTTTAAACATTTTTGTCCTAATTACATAATTAAGAAAAAAATTCATAAACTTAGAAAATGTAAAGATTTATTAGTCACTTACAATTTTCTCTTCAATTAGGGAGTCTAGGCTTCTTTTTTCTTGCCTTTGCTTTTGGAAAAACTCCCCTCAATTTGCTCACCTACATAAGCAGCCCATTTAAGCTTAGATTTCTCCATTTTCTTGTTCTCAAATGCAAAAACCAACCTCATAATCATAATCTACACCCAAAAATCTATGGAAAACCACTAAGAAATCAATTTAAAACATTAAAATTATCAAGCTCCAACTTACCCCTCTTTCTTTCTTTCCTTGATTTCTTCACTTCCTTTGCCCAAATCAACTAAGTGAAGCTATTTTAGCGTATTAGAGGGATGGAACTACAATTCCTAACTTGGAATTTAAGAGAAATATTAAGTGGTTAAGCAAAAGAGAGGGAGAGAAGAGTGAAGGGTATTCGGCCAAGGAGGAGGAAGAGGAGACACAGGAAAAATCTGGAGTTTTCTCCAGAAATTCAGCCTTTAAATACCCCCATATTGGGCCCAAAATTGGGCTAGAATAATGGGCTTTGTCCATTTAACTTAAAAGGCTCAATTTAGGCCCTTAAAGGCCCAATTAAAATTCTCTCTCCTCCACCCATCAAATCACTCCAAAAATAATTCCATCACTCTTATCACATCAAAAATAGCTAACACGCAAATTTTTGGCTCAATCGGAGTTCGTTATCGGTCCGATTCAAACTTATCGGTCCGATTCGACAACTACCGGTGTCACCGAAAAATTCCATTCTCATCACTAAAATATTCTACACAAAAATTCATGTAGGCATGAAAAATATGGCAATATTCGGAGTTCGTTTACTATTTTTAATCGTTTACACAAAATCAAGTCACATTCTCTAACAGGGAAATTGACTCGCTAACTTTTTAGTATTTTTGACTTTTGGAGGCCCATTTGACCTCAATTTCACTTCAAATTTCAACTCCGGACTCACTATGACCAATACTTTCCGATGGTCCAATAAAATATTTTTGAGTTTCGGGTGTCCTTTCGGGCCCGAAAAGCACTATTCACCATCGAAAAGTACTGTTCACGGCTGACCCGGTGTTGAGGCCGTTACATTTCTCCCCTACTAAAAGAAATTTCGTCCTCGAAATTTACCTGAATTGAAAAGTAGAGGATAACGCTGTCTCATCATTGCTTTGGGTTCCCATGTTGCTTCTTCGACATTATGGTGATGCCATAGGACTTTCACCAAAGGAATCTGTTTGTTTCGAAGCTGTCGGACTTCCCTAGTCAAAATCTTTACTGGTCTTTCTTCATAACTCATGTCAGTCTGAACTTGAATTTCTTCTGGTGTTATTACATGGCTCGGATCAGACCTGTATCTTCGGAGCATGGACACATGGAATACATCATGTATCTTCTCCAAAGCAGATGGCAGTTTCAATCTATAGGCCACGGGACCCACTCGTTGAAGTACCTCATACGGACCAATGAATCTAGGGCTTAACTTGCCCTTTCTTCCAAATCTCAGAACTTTTTTCCATGGAGATACCTTCAAAAAGACCTTATCTCCGACCTGGAACTCGATATCTTTTCCTTTCAGATCTGCATAAGACTTCTGACGATCCATTACTTCCTTTAGTCTGCTTTTAATGATTTGAACCTTTTCTTCAGAGTCACAAATCAAATCCGAACCCAAAAGCTTTCTTTCAGTCAATTCAGTCCAGTACAAAGGAGTCCTGCACTTCCTACCATACAATGCTTCAAATGGAGCCATTTTCAAACTGGATTGATAGCTGTTGTTGTAAGCGAACTCAGCTAATGGTAAATGTTTTTCCCAATTAGTACCAAACTCTAGGACACAATATCGAAGCATATCCTCTAATATCTGAATCACCCGTTCGGATTGTCCATCAGTCTGAGGGTGAAAAGCCGTGCTAAGGCGAAGTCTAGTACCCAGAGCATCTTGAAAACTCTTCCAGAAGTGAGAAGTAAACCTGGGATCCCTGTCTGACACAATGGATGCAGGCACTCCATGCAATCTAACTACTTCCTTTATATAGAGTTCTGCCAGTCGGGTCAAAGAGAAATCCATCCGAACTGGTAAGAAGTGAGCTGATTTGGTGAGGCGATCAACTACTACCCAAATGGCATCATGTTTCCACTGAGTCATAGTTAGCCCAGTCACAAAATCCATGGTTACCTGATCCCACTTCCACTCCGGAATAACAAGTGGTTGAAGTAGCCCAGAAGGTACCTGATGTTCTGCTTTTACCTGTTGACATATCAGGTATTTACCCACGAATTCAGTTACATCCCGTTTCATACCTGGCCACCAATAGTAGACTTTCAAATCCTGGTACATTTTGTTACTCCCAGGATGCATAGCATAGCTACTATGGTGTGCTTCTTCAGAATCTCTTTCTTCAATTCTTCCTGAGCTGGCACATAAAGTTTTCCTTTGAAATAAAGGCTTCCATCATTTGACAATGAATAGTCACTTTCACTGTTATGATGTAGCTTTTCCACAATAGCCTTTAGTTTGTCATCTCCTTTCTGAGCCGCTTTCACTTGATGTACAAAATCTGGTTTAACTCGTAGTTCAGCTATTATAGCTCCATCTGTAGCCAAACTTAAGCTGGTGTTCATTGCCCGAAGAGCTGCAAAGATTACTATTAATCATTTACACTTATCAATGCCTTGTACAAATTCACTTCAATCACTAACATTACCTGACATAAATTTTCTGCTGAGCGCATCGGCTACTACATTTGCTTTTCCTGGATGGTAGTCGATGTAGCAATCATAGTCTTTGATCAACTCCAACCAGCGTCTCTGTCTAAGATTGAGTTCTTTCTGGGTAAGCAAATACTTTAAACTCTTGTGATCTGAGTAAATGTAGCATCTTTCTCCATATAAGTAATGCCTCCATATCTTTAATGCAAAAACAATGGCTGCTAACTCTAGATCATGAGTAGGATAGTTTTTCTCATGAGTCTTGAGTTGCCGAGAAGCATAAGCTATCACCTTGCCTTCTTGCATCAGAACGCAGCCTAGCCCATTCTTGGAAGCATCACTGTAAAGGACAAAATCCTTGCCTGACTCAGGTTGAGTAAGTATAGGAGCTTCTGTCAACATCGTCTTTAACTTCTCAAAACACTCTTGGCACTTGTCAGTCCACACAAATTTGACATTTTTCTGTAGCAGTCTTGTCATAGGAACTGCAATGGTGGAGAAGCCCTTGATAAATCTCCTATAGTATCCAGCTAAACCCAAAAAACTTCGCACTTCGGTTACATTCTTGGGTGGCTTTCACTGAAGGATTGCTTCAATCTTTGAAGGATCTACTTCAATACCCTCTGATGAGATAACATGACCCAAAAATGATACTTCATTCAGCCAAAAGTCACATTTGCGAAATTTGGCGTAAAGCTGCTTTTCTCTCAATGTCTGCAATACAATCCTCAGATGTTTATCATGCTCTTCTGGTGTCTTAGAATACACCAGTATGTCATCAATGAAGACCACCATAAAATGATCCAAGTAGGGGTGAAAAACTCTATTCATCAGGTCCATAAAAGCTGCTGGCGCATTTGTAAGCCCAAATGGCATGACCAAAAACTCATAATGGCCATACCTAGTACGAAAAGCAGTCTTAGGCACATCAGTTTCTTTTACCCCCATTTGATAATAACCCGATCTCAGATCTATCTTGGAGAAGACACCCGCTCCCTTAAGCTGATCAAACAAATCTTCGATGCGAGGAAGGGGATACTTGTTCTTGACTGTCACTTTATTTAGTTGCCGGTAATCTATACACAGTTGAAGAGGCCCATCCTTTTTCTTTACAAATAGGACAGGTGCTCCCCAAGGAGAAGTACTAGGTCTAATAAATCCCTTTTCGAGCAACTCCTGAAGCTGAATCTTTAACTCTTTCAATTCTGCAGGTGCCATTCTATACGGAGCAATAGAGATAGGAGCAGTACCAGGAGTGACCTCAATGGAGAATTCCACTTCTCTATCAGGTGGTAAGCCTGGAAGCTCATCCGGAAACACATCCTGGAACTCCCTAACTGTAGGCACATCTGACACCTTTAAACTATCCTTCTTCACCTCCACTGCAAAACACATATATGCTTCACAGCCTTTTCTGATCAATCTTTTTGCTGCAGTAGCTGATATCACCTCTGACAAAAAGTCAGATCTCGCACCCACAATAGTGATGTCATCACCATTCTGAAGCTGTAATGTAACCCTCTTCTTTCTGCACTGACAGTCGCTTGGTGGGCGGATAGCCAATCCATCCCAAGAATTAAATCAAACTCACGGAAGGGCAATTCGATAAGATTTGCCAGGAATACATGTCCCTGGACACTGATAGGACACTGTCTATATACCTTATTCACTACCACACTATGCCCCAGAGGATTACTCACCAAGATGTCCTGGTCCAAGTAGGCCTCTTTCATCCCTTTACCCCATGCCAATTCTGTGCTAATATAGGAATGGGTGGATCCAGGATCTATCAATGCATATACAGAGTCAGATAACAGAATGAACTTACCCACAATCACATCAGGAGCATCCTCCTCTTCACGAGCTCTCACAGCATATGTCTGCCCCCCTGACCGCCTCTGCCCCTGAGACGACTGGCCAACTGGTCTGGAGGCTGACGGATTAGGGGCTGCTCCCCTACCACGGCCACGTGGTGCAGAAGATCCAGTACCGGAAGCTGGTGAAGCTACTGAAGCAGTCTGTATCATGGGACAGTCTTTGATCTGGTGATCTCGGGACCCACACTTGAAACATGCTCCTGTCAGAAATCTGCACTCCCCAGGGTGTGTCCTGCCACAATGCTCACACTGTACTGCTGACCCACTATCTTTGCCTCGGGGTGCACTAGATGTCGTGGTGGCAGTAGACTTGCCACGGGAGGCACTACCCTGTCCTCTTCCTGCTGGTGAATGACCCCGAGGTGCCTGTTGACCCTTTTGCTTTTTACTCTGTCCTGACTTTCCACTGCTCTGTCCTTGCTTCCTCTTTTGCTGAAATCGGGACTGCCTCTCTGCTTGCTCAACCTGAGTAGTTTCTAACTTGAGATTTGCATCAATCATAGTTCTCAAATCTGGGTATTTTTGGGCCCCAATGATCTGCCTCAACTCAGTATGCAGTCCCCTCTCAAATCACTGACATAATCTTTCTTCTGTAGCCAAGCCCTCATCTAAATAAGCGCTCAAGCGCTCAAACTCTCTATCATACTCAGCTACTGTACGGTTTCCTTGTCTCAGTCTCCAAAAAGCATCTTGCATAGCAAGCCTGTATTCAGACCCAACATATTTCTTCTCAAACTGATCAATGAAGAACTTCCAATTCAGACGGTCGGTAGGTGTATGTCTTCGAACTGAGTCCCACCAAATAAAAGCTGAACTCTGAAGCAAGGCTATAATACCCTCAAGCTTCTCTTCTTCCGAACTATGGGTAATTTCAAACAATCTCTTTATTTTAAAAAGCCATGCCTCAGCAGCTGCTGGCGTCAAAGGGTCCTCACCTGAAAAATCCTCTGCTCCCAGTCTTTTCAACTGCTCCAATATAGGTCTTCTTCTAGGCGGAGCAGGCTGCTGAACCTGTATCACTGGTGGCGGTGCCTGAACCTGTGCAGCCTGAAGTCGCTGCTGGATGTAGTCGGACATCAGATTAAGGAAATCCAGCTGAGGAGGAGGAGGAGGAGGAGCTACTGGTGGAGGTGCCTGCTGTGGTGGGACCTCCTGTTGCCCCATATTACTTGAGGCCTCACTCCTGTCATCGCCTGCCTCACGGCTCGGCTCTCCAGACATCTTTTCACTATAAAACAGAAAGGAGCAAGAATTCATTAATTCCAAAATACTTCTCAAAATAACAATTGGCATGTATATAATCAATTTAAATCAAACATTGCACCCACTCCGATCTTAGGACCGTCTAAACCTGCTCTGATACCACAAATTGTAACACCCTTATCCCTTCTTAAATTGTACCGGCATACCGAAGACCGGAAAATTTTTTTTTTCCATACCTAAAAACCTTATCGATATTTATTTAATCAATAATTAAATTTCGCCGCTGACTTATAACTGTCCAATTTACTATGCAACTAATAAAAATTTTGCAATATAACGGCTGTACATAGCACTAGCCCCCTGAAAAGCAGACAATTCCCACAGCCTCTCAGAGGCACAACAATAAAAAATACAGCCATATACATTCATTTCATCCATTTCATTTGTTCACAATCCAATACTCTTTAGTACAATAACTTCTGTTTACATTACATAACCATAAGTAAAACTTGTACTCATATATTTATATATATACATGCCAAAATTATACAACTAGAGCAATCTAAAAGAAATCCTGCAGTCTGAATTCTTGCTCCAGCTCCTGTTTACCTGCGCGCAGTAAAACTACACGCTGAGCACTCAATATGCTCAGTGGTGACTAACAATCGATACATTTCCTAACATTTCCATTTTTATTCTTAAGTATTAGCATATAAATATGAACATAATTATAAAATCAATTATTATCACCTTTAAGCAACAACCTAACATTTTCTATAAGGTTATTCAATTTAGTCACATAATTACAATTTTGCCATTATAGGCTCAATAATAATCTTTAAATTGATAACTGAAGCAATTTACGTTTCTTTACACTTAATTTGTCAATTATAAGCAAAATTACATTTTTGCCCTTATTGTCCATAAAATTTACCTTTTTACTTAATTTAACTATTATTTGACTGTTTTATCCTTAATTAGTCAATTCTCACTTAATTTACTATCTTTTTACACTTTTTGAGAAAATTACCATTTTGCCCCTAAACTTTCTTTTTCTTTCATTATGGTCCTTTTTCACTTTCTTTTCCTACTTTTTATTGTCTTTTCATTTCTTTCTCAATTTATTACCATTATGCCCCTAGTACAGATCCGGCAACAAATCTCAGACCGGATACACGGAACATGGACCCCACGGGCCCCACTAAAAAGAAAAATGATTCCCAAGGAACCATTCTCAGAACATTGCACTTTTCACTGTCACATTAACACTTAAGCTATGAAGATCAATGATCCTACCCATAGCAAAGCAAGTCGCCATGACCTGCACCGCGGTAAAGGGTGTTCCTATGGCTAGCCAACTATATCCAGAACTAGTTTTTACTGCCAAACTAATTCTAAGGGCACAGGAATAATTACGTTATTAATTCTTTTCAAGTCCGAAAAATTCAATAATTGACTTTTTATTTCTTTTTGTTAACATTAATTTAATTTCACATAACTTAACCAATTTCACTATTTTTATGCAATTATTGATCAATAATTCAATTATTTTCAATATACATAATAACATTAAATTCTAAATAAAATCACAATAATTTCAATAAATGCCAATAAAATTTATTTCTACATTATTTATTATTTATTATCATTTTTCATTAAAATAATCAATTAATTCACTATAAATCACAACTTTTACTATATACATACACTATAAATAATCTTAAAAATTCCCAAATTAATTCCAAAAATTCTCTAAAAATTCATGGATATTAATTTTCATCTCTACTATTAATTTAAGCTAACAATTATTATTTTTGTGCAATTTCTCACTACATACCCTAATTATAAAATTCGGCCAACCCACTTCACCTTCCTAAAAATTTTATTTCTTTCATTTACATCTTCCATTCATCATTTCTCTCACTTAATTACAATTACCCTAACATATTTGCATCAATTGACAACTTTAAACATTTTTGTCCTAATTACATAATTAAGAAAAAAATTCATAAACTTAGAAAATGTAAAGATTTATTAGTCACTTACAATTTTTTCTTCAATTAGGGAGTCTAGGCTTCCTTTCCCTTGCCTTTGCTTTTGGAAAAACTCCCCTCAATTTGCTCACCTACATAGGCAGCCCATTTAAGCTTAGATTTCTTCATTTTATTGTTCTCAAATGCAAAAACCAATCTCATAATCATAATCTACACCCAAAAATCTATGGAAAACCACTAAGAAATCAATTTAAAACATTAAAATTATCAAGCTCCAACTTACCCCTCTTTCTTTCTTTCTTTCCTTGATTTCTTCACTTCCTTTGCCCAAATCAACTAAGTGAAGCTATTTTAGTGTATTAGAGGGATGGAACTACAATTCCTAACTTGGAATTTAAGAGAAATATTAAGTGGTTAAGAAGCAAAAGAGAGGGAGAGAAGAGTGAAGGGTATTCGGCCAAGGAGGAGGAAGAGGAGACACAGGAAAAATCTGGAGTTTTCTCCAGAAATTCAGCCTTTAAATACCCCCATATTGGGCCCAAAATTGGGCTAGAATAATGGGCTTTGTCCATTTAACTTAAAAGGCCCAATTTAGGCCCTTAAAGGCCTAATTAAAATTCTCTCTCCTCCAGCCATCAAATCACTCCAAAAATAATTCCATCACTCTTATCACATCAAAAATAGCTAACACGCAAATTTTTGGCTCAATCGGAGTTCGTTATCGGTCCGATTCAAACTTATCGGTCCGATTCGACAACTACCGGTGTCACCGAAAAATTCCATTCTCATCACTAAAATATTCTACACAAAAATTCATGTAGGCATGCAAAATATGGCAATATTCGGAGTTCGTTTACTATTTTTAATCGTTTACACAAAATCAAGTCACCTTCCCTACCAGGAAAATTGACCTCGCTAACTTTTTAGTATTTTTGACTTTTGGAGGCCCATTTGACCTCAATTTCACTTCAAATTTCAACTCCGGACTCACTATGACCAATACTTTCCGATGGTCCAATAAAATATTTTTGAGTTTCGGGTGTCCTTTCGGGCCCGAAAAGCACTATTCACCATCGGAAAGTACTGTTCACGGCTGACCCGGTGTTGAGGCCGTTACAGAACATGAGGTAACACACTCCATAATGACTGTAATAAGGGAAGTAGGAATGCCCACATCCTCGAGAGTATCATAAAGTAAGGCCGAATTAATTCTGTCGTAGGCCTTTTCTAAGTCTACCTTAATGGCCATAAAATCAACCTTGCCTTTCTTGGTCCTTATGGAATGAATCACTTTTTGCGCTATAACAACATTTTCTACAATGTGCCTTTCAGGGACAAAGCTTGTTTGGGGAGAACCCACCAAGTGAGGCATAATCTTCTTCAGTCTGTTCGCAATAGTCTTGGTAATGATTTTATACATAACAGTGCAGAGGGATATTGGGCGAAATTGAGCTATGCCTTTGGGAACGTCCACTTTGGGAATGAGACAAATGAGTGTTTTGTTTATAGAACTCTCTATCTTACCACCACTCACAACCCTTCGAATTTCACTACAGACATCAGCCCCAACCACGTGCCACTACGTTTGAAAGAAGCCTGCATGAAGTCCATCACAACCAGGAGATTTCCACGATTTCATGCTAAATACAACAGAGTGAATTTCCTCATTTGTAAAATCATCTGACAAATCAGGAAACTAGTCTTCTATATAAGGGAAAAAGCCCTTGAGAGGGTAGAGAGACCGAGAGTGAACATAATCAGTGTAAAGCCTTGAAAAAAAATTAACAGCCATATGTTTGAGAATACCAGGATCCGCCTGCCAATTACCTGCATCATCTTGAAGAAACTCAATACGATTGTGCTTTTTACATCTTGTAGTTATGGCATAAAAGAAAGAAGTATTTTTATCCCCCCACAAGACCCAGTCACTACGGGATTTTTGAAACCAAAGCAACTCTTCACGAAGGAGGACAAGTTCCAGCTCTTATTTAAGGTTATTCTCTAGATTTTCCAGCCAGCTAGAGTTTTTATAGGCAAGACCATATTGAATACCAGCAATATGGGCCAAGAGAGTCTTTTTCTGTTTGAAAATTTTGCCAAAGGTAGAAGAATTCCACTGCTGGAGCTTCTTAGTAAAGGAGTCCACCGACTCCATGAAGTTTCTGTCAACCTTCCAATTAGACCCCACAAAGGATTGAAACTCTTTGTGAGAAAGCCAAGCCTGGAGAAAACGGAATGGCCGATTTCCTTTTTAAACACTATAACTAGATAGCCACATAAGAAGAGGGCGGTGATCCGACCTAATTCTGGCAAGATGGTGGATATAACCCTCTGGAAAAGCCGTGCGCCATAAGTTATTGCAGAGTCCTCTGTCAAGCCCTTTTGCAAGGGGCCTCATTTCCAGGTGAAGTCCGGTCCCTTATAGCCAATATCCAAAAGGTTGGAATTGGAAACCCAATCCAAAAAGTGCCTGCACACACCTGTTCTTCTAGAAGAGCCACCACGCCTCTCATTGATAGAGAGAATAGCATTAAAATCTCCAATTAAGGTCTAAGGATCAGAGATATGAAAGTAAAGATCATAAAGGAAAGGCCAGAGTTTACCTCGGACTGAAGGAGTCGGATGAGCATACATTGCAGTGAAAAGAGTTAGCATTTTGCCTTTTTTTCCCAAATGCACATATGCACAAACTGTGTGTAACTAACCAAAATCTCTATATCCCAAACTTCTTGCCATAGAACCCAAATCCCGCCACTAAATCCAGTAGCTTCTACTCTATATGAGCGAGGATAGCCGATTTTAGAAATACACTTGTCAGCCACAACTCCACTAATGCGAGGCTCAAGCAGAACAATCATGGAAGGATTATGCTGCTGAATGAAACACTTGATAGTGCGAAGGAATGAAGGACTTTTAGCACCTTGACAATTCCAAACTAGGATAGACATGGCAAAAGCAATAGAAAGAGAGGTCCCCAAGAGATTAATCCTCTCTTAGGTAAGGATCAAGGGGTTCCTCAGCCTCGAAAAGGCTCTCATTATCTTCATCTCGAGCATCTATCATATTATGCAGATTAGGACCATCAACATTCATAAGGCCAGTTTTTATATTATTTTCATGAAGGACTTTATCAGGAGGTCTAGCTGAAAATAGTCTTGTGTTAATAGTAGGAGCTGGAGGTAAATCCATAGTGATGTCCAAGTTGGAATTGCCAGGAGAAGAAGAGGGTAGTTTGCTTTTACCCACCACATAATGGCGAGCGGGGTCTAGTGTAGAAGGCAAGGTCACCATTAATTTCAAAAATTATACTTTTTAGATACTATTTAGATTTTTATATTAGTTGAATTTAGTATATATTTTTATACCTTCAATTGTTCTTTTTCATTGTACAAATATTTAAATTTAAAATTGAACTGTATTCAATTGAGTTATTATGAAAAGACCGAAGCTGCCAACCGACTTGGATCAATTTTTCAATACAAGTCAATGCAGAAATTTTTATTTTTCAATATGGTTATGGTTATTTAATTTTTTTTAAGAGTCGAAATTCAATACAATTCGGAAAATTTTGCAATTTTTGATTGAATTAACCTGACTGTGCTCCCTCCTACCTACTTAAAACATGCCATCACAAAATAAAAATAAAAATTATCATCGCAAAAAGCATTTTCAGGTTGTTTGAATTACAATTTTTCTACTATATCCAAATTCTTACTGTGTTAACTAAGGTTTTATGCGCACATGGAGTTTTATTTTACAAATTGGAATAAAAATAGCTGCAATTTGTTTGAAATAAAAGTATTATTACAATACAAATTAAATCTTTAAATTAACTCTGATTATATTATCAAGTTAAGTAAAATTCTTGTCTAAATCGGTGAAAGTAAATTATATGCACCAACCCTAATTAAAACTAAATTACAATACTAACGTAATAATGAAATGAAATTCTTAAAAATACTAACGTAATTACAATACTAACCCTAAGTAAAATTCTTAGACCTAGAAATAATTACCTGGAATTTTGAGACTAAGGTAATTATTTTTTTTAATAAAATACTAACGTAATTATTAACAAACATTATTATTATTATTATTATTATTATTATTATTATTATTATTATTATTATTATTATTATTATTATTATTATTATTATTATTATATATCCAGATTGTTATGGGATTAGAAATTTCTAACTTTATTATAGGCAGCGGCCAAGTCTTGTCCCAAAAAGCTTCATTCTACTATGGAGTATCAAACCAATGAAAGCAAAGATTCTGTCTCACCTCCTTTACCTCAACTCCGACACGATCTTTCACCTAACGCCACCGCCTCCGCCTCCGTCTCCGTCTCCTCCTCTCTTAATTCGTTAACTTTTCCACCTGGTTATAGGTTCCGCCCTCATAATCACGATCTCATTATCAATTACTTGTATAACAAGGCACATTCTCTCGCCTTGCCCCCGAACAATATCATCGACCTTAATATCTACGATCACAACCCTGAAAAGCTTGCAGGTTCGTCTTTCTTTATTTTCTCACTCTTACTCTTTCAATATTCTTATTATTTCTATGATTTCATGTATATTGTTCTTTTGCTTTTTCAAGATTCGGCTTATTGTACACACACACACACACACATATATGGTTCGCATGCATTATCTGAATTAGGGTTCTTGATTCCATTAGAATTAGGGTTTAGTAATTCCCATTGTTATTATCTGATAAAATTGTTATCTTCTTTTTTAAGTTCTTGATGTCCTGTTTCTATATATAATTAGGGTTTTAGCAATTTGTATTGGTAGGGTTTTAGGGTATATGAAACTAATGTGTTTTGATGAAATTATATAGAGAGATATAAGAGGTGGGGTGAGAAAGACTTGTATTTTTTCACGCCAAGGAACAAGAAGTACAGGAATGGAAGCAGGCCAAACCGAGCAGCCGGTAATGGTTACTGGAAGGCAACCGGAGCCGATATGAAAGTGTGGTATAATGGAGAAGTGGTTGGGTACAAAAAAACACTGGTTTTTCACCTGGGAAGACCTCCTAATAAGGGTGACAAAACCAACTGGATTATGCATGAATTTAGGGTCAAGGATCCTCCTGTTCCTGTTAGAAGGGACAATAATGATATGATGGTACTTCATTATTCTTTAATCCTTTCATTAATTTTATATATATATATATATATATATATATATATATATATATATATATATATATATATATATATATATATATATATATATATATATATATATATATATATATATATATATATTCTGATTTTGACTATCATATGCTTGCAGCTTGATGAGTGGGTTTTGTGCAAGATTTACAAGAAAGCTGAGAAAGGCAGTGTGAGGACTCAACCAGAAGAGGAACAAGCTTCCTTCATGATGATGCAACATGATGATGATGATCAAATGGCTACTCATGATGATGCTCCACTAACATATCCATCATTTGATAATTATATGCAGCATAAATTTCCCTTTGGTGAGCATCTGAATTATGAGCCTAATAATTTCTCAATGTTCAATCTTGATCAGCCACAGCCAGCATCTGGAGAATCAGGTTCATCCTCAAGCCAAGCCAAGTATGATATATTTAACTATTATGATCCCATGCCTGAACCAGTTTATGCTCCTCATCTGGATATGCATCATCACGATCATCACTACTTAGCTTCTCCTCTGGATTCCAGATTCACAGTTAATGAGTGGAGTCTTTTCAACTATGCTGATGCTTGGATCGATCACCGTTTTCAGAATAACAATACTACCATTTACCCTGCTGATATCAAGAAGTCACCCAACCACCCTGCTTCATGAACGCTTTGCACCTTTAATTTCTAGTACTTTATAGTATAGCAACTAAACTTTTTTCCTAGCTAGGTAGCTACTCGGGATGCTCATTAATTTTCAAGATGACAATAAATTAAATCTTTATGATACTTACAATTTTTATATACTTATGTAATAGTCAAAATATAAAATTTTATGATATGATAAATACAATTGTTGTGGTGGGTACATAAATTTTATATGGTGAGAGAGGTTAATTATTAAATGCACCATTAGTAATAATAAGGGTATTGTTCTCTATTCCACATAGTAATTTGTACAATATAGTTGGTAGAATATTTATTTAGGACTTATATATTTCGAACAATTATATTTGTAAGAATTATATGTTGCTAAAAGGTTATATAGATCCCTCAAATTTATTGTAGTAATTAAATAATCCTTTTATGTTTCAATTAGACTAATTTTACCTTTAAAAAATTAAAATTGGATCAAATAAGTTTCAATATTGATAAAATACATATCGGCTTGATAATGTGGTAAAAATAAATAAAATATTTTATTTCAATTAGCATCTAATTGGCTTAATTTTAATTTTTTAAATATTTATTTGGTATCTTTTTTAATTTTTTAAAGATTAATTGATCGAACCGATATATAAAGGGTTTAATTGACTATTGTGACAACTTTAAGGGCTTATTTTAATCTTAAGCCAATTATATGCAGAACATTTCATTTTATATAGGATGTAAAAGAAAATATGGAATATCAAATCATTATATATATATATATATATATATATATATATATATATATATATATATATATATATATATATATATATATATATATATATATATATATATATATATATAGTATGCTCAATGCTGCCAATGGAAAGGAGGACCAAACGCTAAGAATCAAATCATAATCTGCAAAGAGCATTCTTCTGTTTGTTCAATTACGTTTTCTATTAAATTTGTATTATATTAATTGAGTTTTTATGCATTTAATTTAGTGCATTTGCAAGAACCAGTTTGCCTCTGGGCGTAATGATTCTTGAACAAACACACATATGTGATCCAATTGGTGGCCGCAATTTGTTCATGAAGCTCAGCCGCTGTTCTTAAATCTCTTCAATGCATAAACCTGTTAGTACCATGGTTATTAAACTCGGGTTGACTCGGGCGGTCGGACCGGTTGAACCGTGACTCGGCAAGCAATCCGAGTCGATTCAACATGAAAATCGGAAAGGATAAAACTCGGATTGACTCGGAAAAAATCGGGTTGAACCGGTGACTCGGACCGGATTCCGGTTCAACCAAAAAAATTTGCATTTTAAGAAATCAATCCCTAAATTCCCAAAAAATACAGTGATATAATTAAAAACATAAAATTTAAAGATCCTATAATGTGTTCTTTTAACTAAATTCATAACAAATTATTATATATATTCAAAATATACAAAAACAATGTCTATAATACATGTATAAATGTAGAATTGAATCACCACAAAAATTTTTTATGTTTAATCCTAACAGTAGATAATTTTTTTAATTATTATTTTTTATATATAAGAGTTTATTATATATAGATCAAAAAAATCCTTTGATAGTAATTACAACTAATGAATTAGTAATTATGATTGAAAATTTTGAAGCGATAGAAATCTTTGAATATATAATTAGTTTATAAGGAATAAAAAGTTGGTAAGAAATTGTATTAAGTTTTGATTGCTTAAATTGCATGTTAATGGAGCTGCAATTAGATATTGATAAGCACCATCTAAGAACAATTAATGTTGACTAATTAAGCATCACCATATTGCAATTGGTATATAAGTAGCATACAAATAATTTTAGAAACACAACTAACTTTGTTGGTCTTAATATTTTTACATTGATATTTATTAATTAATAAAATTTTCAATGTCTTTTGATATATTATATTTTTATTTTTTATAAATAATTATATTTAATAAAAATTAAAAATTCCGAGTCGACCCGATCCAACCAATTGACTCTTGACTCAATTGGTGGACCGAGTCGATCTCCGAACCGATTCTGAAAACATTGGTTAGTACCTTATTTATCACACGTACAAAACACCTTCATTATCGATGAGTTTGGTCCGTTGAAGAATAAATTAAACATTTACGCCAAACCTTTGATTCTCGATCGATGGAGTCATATTGCACTCCTCCAAATATTAGTGAGTACCAAAAACATTTACGTCAGTCCATTCGTGATATTCTATATCATTAGAACCATTTCTAATTATATATGTATTTATATTCCAAATATTATAGAATTTTTTATTTATATATATTGTTCATAAATTCAGTTTTGATATCTACTGGCATTTCTGAAAGATGAATCAATTTTGATTTTAATTTCTTTAAGACAAATGAGCAAAAATATGTTTAATGTTTAACAAAAAAAAAGCAATTTTATTTTTTAATATTTAGTTACGTGCAATATTATTTCTCAAATTATCAAAATGCTGCAATTTTTCTTCTAAAATAACATAATCGTTAATTTGACATCATTCCGTTAAAATGATACAATCTGTTCATATCAGCGATAAAAAGATGAAATACAGTTAAACTAATCGTTCTGTTATTTTAAGAGCACAATTGTATAATTTTAATAACTTTAAAGATAATATTGCATTTAACTAAATATTAAGGATAAAATTGCTTTTTCTTTTATAAATATTAAGTACATTTTTACATATTAAGCCATTTCTTTAATTGAAAAGATATATGAATTAAATTCTAAAAATATATGTTATCGCATTTGAACTTTTCAATATAACTTTTGGATAAGTTATGAAATACAAAGCTGAGAGATAAAAGGGCATATTACATTATATCAACACCAAACATAGCTAGTAGATGATTCACTAATCATAGAGTAGTCTTGAACAACAAAATTCATAAGAGGAAACGTTCAAGATTTGCTAGAACAAAATACACATGATCCAATCATAACAACTAAAACCCTCTGCTTCTTTCCAACAAAAAGATATTCAATTTGCTGTTTGACAATATCATTAGTCAAGTAGAATCACAGCTGAAGGAGAAGCCCTTGGGAAGTTCAACAAGTCTTCAGCGTCTTCAATATTATCATTTGAACTTTGAACCAAGCCATGTATGCCTATTCTCTCTACCACCTTTGCATTTCCAAGCAAATATTTCAGAAATTCGAAACCATAATCACTTAATAATTCACTTACTCCAAAACCAGAAATCTCAATATTCTTCAGATGGAATTCCAAACAGTTGAAATTTTCTGACCGGTAATTCCCTATTACCATCTCTTCAGCTTCAAACTGCAAATAATGATTTTATTAGGCGACCGAATTCATTCAAGTTATTTATATAACTAATTATATAGCAACAGTTGATGTGCTGCATATCTATATACATATATATATATACACAAACCATAATGATAATCGGACTGTTTTATCTGGACTTTCACAAGCTCGGAAGATTACTGAGCTCCTACATGACCATTAAAGAGCTAATCTGTAACGAATCGACATTACGAATAAATGTTAGTACGTACATTACATTATTCAACGTCAATAGCTTGGTACATTTAATGGAACTCTTCCTGACTGCATATAATTAATTAGTCCTCTTCTTATTCTTTCTCTTTCTCAAATTACTAACTTGACCATGGTGCTCTCTTTTACAGGAAATCATATTTAGGCAGTCATCAGATAATGTATAGAAAGAAGTTGTAATTAGTATACGTACCTCCACATAACACTGCTCAAAATATATAACTAATCTCTCCAGCTCATGTGAGCTACGAAGCAGATTTGCAATTCCAGGAATGCTCGAGTTTTCAAAACCATCGATCCCAAGAATTAAACATTTGCGGTTTGTTGATAGAGATAGTTTATAGGGTGGATCATTGACAGTCAAAGTTGAGAGAACCTTTGAACATAAAGCAAACCCAAAAAAAATACACAAAACAAGGCAAATCAAACATCTAAGAAATTCACAAGGCAATGTTAAATTAGAAGGAATACTCGATGAATTTGGAAGAACAAATTAATTACCTGCATCAACCAATCTCCTAATTTTAGTGTTTCAACGTGACGAACATCGTTAACAAGATCTCTGACCATATTTTGATAATCTAGAAATCTGCTAAGGTAACCAGAATGTTCAGTTATTTCAAAAGCAAGTTTAGCCCTAACTACATATGGCGTGTTCATCAACTTGCACTTCATGTCAAACCAAATTCCCCAAATTTCTAACTCCTGAAGGTAAGGACCTGAGAAACATAGCTGAGGTTCATTATATGCACAATAGTCCTCTATCAGCATCATTTTCATATGAATACTGAGAGAAAGAGTAAAGTTTCAAGTTTTGAAGCATAGGAGTCCCCAGTAAAATATTTTCAATCAGTTCATCACTCAAAATAGCATGACTAATACTCAAATCCTTGAGCAATTTCCATGAGATTCTCCCATTAGGTACAAATTGGCAATGGTCAGTAGCCAAATTGAGCAAACGATGGTTCTGGTACACTGATTGAGGCAAAAAGTAACCATCTTCGTAGCCATATGGTTGTGCTCCCTGAGTATTAGGCTAAGATTAAGGTTCCAACACTTTAAGTAAAAAGCTAAATAACAACAACAATCTGCAAGGGAGAGCTAATTACCTGAGGATCACTAAAGACAAGATAGAGGTCCTCAGCAGATGAAAGCCAAGGCTCCAATCGTGAACTAAGCAGCCTCGCATCCAGGATGCTCAGATCCAGCAGGGAGAATTTCTGAAGCTTATGGGGAGAGTAAAGAGTGAGGGTTCTGCTCAGACAAGCAGCCATATTTTTGTTGGAATCGTCATGGCAACGAAAAATGAAGTTAGGAACATGAGTCCAAACATGTTCCCATCTTTTTGATAAAACAGAAGTTCTGATAGCTCCCTCGATGGATGGCAACAAAGACAGGATATGGTGTAGCAGTTCATCGTGTAAACCACTAATGTAGTCTCTTCGATTGGTGTTAGTTTCAGCCATAATACTTTCCTTTTCGTTCGGCATCCACACGAACACAAGAATGAAAAAAAAAACAAAAATTTCAGAGAAATTGATGATTAACCACATACATATATATGATCATATATAACCAGTCGTTTAGTCTCCCCATCTCTTATGAAGATAAGACTTAAACTATCATATGACGAGCATTAATATGAAGATTAAGTGCTTGTAATTCGTACCTGATTATGGAAATCCAGCCCAAGTTTAAGTAAAATTTGGGGGAAAGTCTCAGAAAAATGTTTGCAACACCCAAACTAGAGTAAGAAAATAAGTAACTAGTTGTATGTGGTGAAGTTCAAACCCATACATACTCATACTTAATCTCCATTTTGCCCTCCCACCAAACTAAAGTTCTCCATTATGCCCTAAAAGTTTTCACATCTTGGGGCGGGAGGGATCCATGTTGCCAGAAATGGCTTGCACGACGCTACGGTTGTCACTTATCAACCTGCAAACTATTATAGTTCCACTACTATTGCCAAGCACCCCCAACTTGACTGGAAAACACTGAAGCCAAGGCCAAAGGAACCATTTGTAATCATTTTTTATTATATATGTATTTGTATTTCAGATATATTAGAATTTTTTATTTATATATATTGTTCATCAATTCAATTGAAAACATATGACCATGAATCACATTCTAAAATTATACATTATCGGATTCAACTTGCTTATATAATTTTTGAAAAAATTATGAAATACAAAGAAACCAATCTTCTTATAAGAGATAAAAGGGCATCTTACATTATATCAACACCAAACAACAACCTAGTAGCAGATGATTCACTAATCATAGAGTAGTCTTGAACAACAAAATTCATTACAGGAAAGGTTCAAGATTTGCCAAAACAAAATACACATATTAAATCATAACAATATTTCCTTAAAAGTGGCTAACAACAAAAACTCTCTTCTCCTTTCCAACAAAAGATATGCAATTTGCTGTTTGACAATATATATCATTCGTCAAGTAGAATCACAGCAGAAGGAGAAGCCCTTGAAAAGGTCAATAATACAGCCAGTTCATCAATTTCAAGATCATCATCACATTGAATCAAGTCATGTATGCCCATTCTCTCTAGCACCTTTGCATTTCCAAGCAAATATTTCAGAAATACAAAACCAGGATCACATACGAATTCACTTACTCTAAAACCAGAAATCTCAATACTTTTCATATGGAATTCCAAACAGTTGAAATTTCCTGGCCAGTAATTCTCTATTAGGAAATCTTTACCGGCAGCTCCAAACTGCAAATTATGATTTTATTAGGAGACCAAATTCATTCAAGTTATTTATATATAACTAATTATATAGCAATAGTTGAAGCGCTGCATATATATATATATATATACACACACAAACCATAATGATAATCGGACTGTTTATCCAGAATTTCACAAGCTCGGAAGATTACTGAGCTCCTATAGGATCATTAAAGACATTAAAGAGCTAATCTGTAACTAATAGTCATTACGAATAAATGGTAGTGCATTACATTATTCAAAATCAATTGCTTGGTACATTTAATATAACTCATCCTGACAGCTTACAATTAGTCCTCTTAACCTTTTCAGATATGCTTTCTAAGCTCTAAGATTGAAACTCCTTTTACTTGTTCTTTCTCTCCCTCAAGCTACTAACTTGACCATGGTGCTCTCTTTTACAGGCAATCACATTTAGGCAGTCATCAGATAATATATAGAAAGAAGTTGTAATTAGTATACGTACCTCCTCAAAAAAACCCTGCTGATCAATATTTATCACTAATTTCTCCAGCTCATGTGAACAAAGAAGAAGATTTGCAATTCCAGGAATGTAGTCAAAACCATCGATTTCAAGAATTAAACATTTGCTGTTTGTTGATAGAGATAGTGTATAGGGTGGATCATTGAAAGGCAAAGTTGAGAGAACCTTTGAACATAAAGCAAACCCGAAAAAAAATACACAAAACAACGCAAATCAAACATCTAAGAAATTCACAAGGCAATGTTAAATTAGAATGAATACTCCATGAATTTAGAAGAACAAATTAATTACCTGAATAAACCAATCTCCTAATTTTAGTGTTTTAACGTGACGAACATCATTAACAAGATCTCTGACCATATTTTGATAATCTAGAAATCTTCTATGCATTTCAAAACCAAGTGTAGCCCTAACTAAATATGGCATGTTCATCAACTTGCACTTCATGTAAAGCCAAGTTCCCAAAATTTCTAACTCCTGAAGGTAAGGACCTGAGATACATAGCTGAGGTTCATTATATGCATAATAGTCCTCTATCACCATCATTTTCAAATGAGCATTGAGAGAAAGGTCAATCCTTTGAAATCCCCCACAAGAGTAGAGTTTCAAGTTTTGAAGCATAGGAGTCCCCAGTAAAATATTTTCAATTAGTTCATCACTCAAAATAGAATAACTAATACTCAAATCCTTGAGCAATTTCCATGAGATTCTCCCATCAGGTACAAATTGGCAATGATCAGTAGTCAAATTGAGCAAACAATGATTCTGGTATACTGATTGAGCCATAAATAAAAAAAAGTTGGAAAAATGACATTGACAGAACAAATCGATTTGTTGTTGTTGTTGTTCTTCTTAAACTGTCTTTCTTTGTATTTGAAAAAGGAAAAATATTTGGAAAAATAAAAAGAAATTTTACAGAGAAATTGATGATTAACCACATACATATGTATGATCATGCATAACCAGTCGTCTATTCTCCCCATCTCTTAAGAATAAAGAACTTAGCTTTATGAAGATTAAGACTTAAACTATCATATAATGAGCATTAATATGAAGATTAAGTGCTTGTAATTCGTACCTGATTATGGCAAACCAGCCCAAGCTTAAGTAAAATCTGGAGGAAAGTAGCAGAAAAATGTTTACAAGAAAACAAGTAGTTGTATGTGGTGAAGTTCAAACCCATATATAGTACTCATTGTTAATCTCCATTTTTCCCTTCCACCGAACTAAAATTCTCCATTTTGCCCTGCAAGTTTTCACAAATAAAATAATATAATCATTGTTATTTCGATAAGACAAATAAATAAATAGATAAGGAAAAAGATGTTTGTCTCAAATTAAAGTAGCTCAAATGGGAGTATTTATAGAAAAAAAATATTTGAATATATTCAAGGACAAAAATAACCTTCATAATGGCAAAGTCATTTTAAACCTTTTAAAATCAAGCCACGTTGAGCTCATAAAAAAGGTCAAGCATTTCAAACAATCTAACCCACTTATAATCATCCTATATACATTAATAGCCATAAAAACCAATATTTTATCAGCTAAATCAAGAAAGAAAGCATGTAAATTCATTTCATACATCTTCTCACCCTAGTCATACAACTCATTTAATCAAGATAATACAAATTATAAACCTTAATTCAATTTTTAAAGTAGAATTTGAAAATCAAGAGATTTATTGTATAATTTTTTGCTCTTCGAAGTTGATTAAGCTATTAAAAGTATTAATAAAATTATATACGTTGATTTGTTAATTATTTGATTTAATCATTTTATTTTGCGATACATTAAAATGAAATTACTATCTACGTAGTAAAACGATTGGTCATTTTATGTACATATTTATCTCTATCTTAATAATAATAATAATTAGTTAATATTTAGTTAATACATTAAATTAAATATGATAATAATTAGTTTGTAAATTAATTAATTTAATTACTCTCGTTTGTATGTAAGATAATAATCAGTTAATAAATTAAATTAAATATTTTAATTATTAACAAGATAAATTTAATTATTATATCTATATGAATATGAATATGTAATTATAACAATTTTTATTTAATTTAATTTATCTTTAGTGTTACTCAACTATTACTTAATTTTTTTTTGTTTTTGCAAATATCTATATAAATATGTAAACTAAACAATTTATCACATAAATATTTTATCAATTAATTTTATTTATTTTTAATATCACTTAACTAATTTATATTGAATAAAACATAATGTGATTATATGACATTCATACTAATTGGGGTGTACAATTTTCAAATATGTATGATTTCTTCTTATAAGTTTTATTTGCTTTTATCCCAATAGGGTTTAGGGTTCGGTCCGGATTTAGGGTGGATGGTATTGTATATGAATTATATTGAAATGGGCGTTAGGTCAATTGTTAAGGGTTCCTAGATTAATAATCTGTTTAATGTATAATTCCTCTCTTGATACTTATTGCAGGTGTGTTTTCACTTACAAGTGATATTGATTAGATAGCCAAACCAACATTTTTATATTCATCTGTCTAAATTTAGATATGGATAGTATAATAATTTTTTCCGTTTAGGACATCGAGAATAGTGCATAAGCCGTGTTTTGATATGTGTTAATTTTGTGTTCAACTATAATTTATATTAAGTAAAGCATAATGTGATTACATGACATTAATGCTAATTGGAGTGTACAATTTTCAGATATATATGATTTTTTCTTGTTAGTTTTATTTGCTTTCATCCCAGTTGGGAGTTTTATTAGGTTTTTTTATTTTTGAATTATTATTTAATCAAATTATTGATAGTTAATGATTGTGTATTAATCTACAATTGTTATTGAGTAATAGAGAACTATGGTTCATGTTAATATATACATGCTGTTAATAGTACTATGCATATCGGGTGAGATTCATTTATCTATTTTATAATATTGCATTAGTTGGAGAAAAAAGTAAAATTTTTAAATTATAGATTGGTTTGTATTGTTTTTGTTGGACTAATTTAATAATGATATATAAAATTTTGATTTTGTCAAATTATGAACTTAATTTATTCGTCCATCATAATTTATAGAAAGTATTAATATTGTAAAATTACATTAATTTGATGTGCTATATGTCTTTGGTAAACAAAACAAAACACATTCACCAATCCACTTGTGTAGCACCTCACTTGTCTGAACAAAATGTTTGGAATTTTTTTTTAAGGTAATTGCATGGTACTTATTTTGGACATGTGGAAGGCATCATCGTTCCCGGTATCAGGTCTCGGAAATGCATGCTCGTATCAGCTACAAAGCTGGTGCATTTTACATAATTGATTTGCACAGCAATCATGGAACCTTCATTACAGAGTAAGTTGGGGAAGCACTAACTAATTTTTATTTTCAAGAAAATAACAGGAAGCATTCTACATATCCCCGTATTAGATATTGTTGTACAGAGTCCCAATTGAGCAGAAGAAAGCTTCACACAGCCCATGAATTATAAACGTAAACAGCAATTATTGAGGTTTCTGTCAAAATATTCATCTCACAGGTGAATTAGATAGTAATGTTATTGCATCCAATGTTTTTGTTGTTTTTACATTAGACTATCGTTGTAATCTTGTAAGCTGCGGTATCAGCAAAATTGACAACCAGTCAAAGTGAATTACAATGCCAAAATTTCACTAGTTAACTCATTTACTTGAAGCAAATAGGAGTCAAAACCAAATAGGAGAACACAATTCCAGCATAAAAAAGGTACCGAGGAGCCTAAAACAATTGGCCCCAAGAACCTTCTTTCTGCTCTTGTTAAACCAGGAAGAACAAAGGCTATGATCTCATACAGAATAATTGGGCTTCCCAGAGGCAGGCCACAGTATCCAGATACCTACATGAAACCAACAATTATATTACTTTAAGCCACAGCTTACTTAATATCCAATTAAAACAAATGAATTCTCACTGCATGGGGATCCTGCAGTGGTAAATACTATAGGATGGCATATGAATATCAAAACACACATGTTAATGATTTCAAGTGGTAGAAGGTAAGGAGTATCTTGGTGTTTGACCATTGATTAGACAAGGAGGTTGCAATAGTTTGAGAAAATAAATCCTTGTAACTTACATTGCAGATTGCAAGTAAATCCTGCACTAGGTAGCTACACCAATACCAGAAACAAGAGACATGTGTCTCCAGATGCCTCACAAAGAACCTACGGGCCGCAGATTTTTGGGCAAACAATGCCACACAAATCCAATCTTCCCCTTCTTTTTAATTTGAAGTGCAAAAAATATCAACTGACAAAATGACATGCAAAATTTCGAAGGCAGAAAAATGTTTTTATATCTTACCTTTAAAGTTGAAAAGAAAAACTCTCCAGGAGCTACTTGCAGAAATCGTACACCCTGTGATTTAACTGGAGCTTCAAGAACCATAATGAGTTCTTTTGAAAATGCAAAGCGTCCCATGATAGCAGCTCCAACAGCCAAAACGGAAACAAATATTCTCTGACGCAACTCTTTATGATGATGATTGTTACTCTGCCTCAATTGTTGTACAACAATTCGTGTTTGCTGAACATGTACACTGTAAATTGTCATTTTGTACCTAAAGGGAGAATCTCATGGGAATCACTCAAGCATTGGAGAATCGGTTATGCTAATAATTTGAGAGATGAAATGATTCAGAATATTTTACAAGGGAGTCCTCCGCTTCATTTCTTGGCGATCCTCCGCTTCAGATATTGGGTCCTTGTCTCGAGGATTTAGAACTTACAGGGGACTGGTTTGACATGAAGCGCAAGTTGGAGTTCCATTTTCAATTAAAATTTATCAGCAAATGAAAAGAGCTGGAAATTTGGCAAGCTTTGTACTTTCTTCTTCTCTGCCTCTGGTAATTGAAAAGAATGGAGGAAAATATATGTTTTTTGTATATTGATTTGAAGAGAACTCCTGTGTTTATACAAATGTAAAAATCCTAACTAGGAAACTCCCTATTTTGTATAAGGAAAGAAATTTAATTTACAGCTAATTACAATCCATACTATAACACTCTCTCTTAAGTTGGAGCATAAATATTAATCATGCCCAACTTGTTACACAAATAGTCAACTCGATGGCCATTTAAGGCCTTTGTGAACAAATCACCTAAATGTTCTCCTGTCTTTATATATCCTGTTGAGATGACATTATCTTGAATCTTTTCACGAATAAAGTGACAATCAACTTCAATATGTTTGGTCCGTTCATGATACACTGAATTGGATATAATATGAAGAGCGGCTTGATTATCATACCAAAGTTTTGCTAGAGACGGAGAGTCTATATCAATTTCAGCAAGTAAATGATGAATCCACAAAATTTCACATGCGGACTATGACATAGCTCTGTATTCAGATTTTGCACTAGATTTGGATACTACAGTTTGCTTCTTACTCCTCCAGGACACTAAATTTCCTCCAACAAAAACACAATAGTCTGTTGTTGACCTCCTATCAATCTTAGAATTTGCCCAATCAGCATCTGTAAAATACTTAATACGAGTATGCTCATGATCACTGTACAATATACCTAATCCAAAAGCACCTTTCAAATAACATAAAATCTACTCTAGAATTTTTCAATGCTTGATTATAGGAGCAGTCATGAATTGACTAACAACACTCATTGCAAATGCGATATCTGGACGAGTTACTATGAGATAATTCAGTTTTCCAACTAATATTCGGTATCTCTCTGAATCATCAAAATGATCATCATCATCTTTTGTAAGTTGTATACTAGGAATCATAGGAGTACTGCATGGCTTAGCTCCTAATTTTTCAGTTTCTTCAAGTAAGTCGAGAATATATTTTCTTTGGGATAAAAGAATTTCCTTCTTACTTCTTGTCACTTTCACTCCCAAGAAATATTTCAACTGGCCTAAGTCTTTAGTGTGAAATCTACCATGCATAAAAGACTTAAGTGAGGAGATACCTATAGAATCACTTCCTGTAATCACAATATCATCAACATAAACTACAAGAAGAATAATACCAGCTTTTGATTGTCTGTAGAAAATTGAGTGATCACATTGACTCTTCTTTAGCCCAAACTCTTGGACAACCTCGCTGAATTTTTCAAACCAAGCACGAGAACTCTGCTTCAATTCATACAATGATTTCTTCAAATGACAAACTTTCCTATACTCCCCCTGTGCAACAAAATCAGGTGGTTGCTCCATATAAACTTCTTCCAGAAGGTCGTCATGAAGAAAAGTATTTTTTATGTCCAACTGATGTAAGGGCCAATGATGGAAAGCTGCCAAAGATATGAAAAGGCGAAGAAAACCAATTTGGCAATAGAAGAGAAAGTATCAAAATAATCCACCCCATAAGTCTGAGCATATCCTTTAACAATAAGTCGAGCTTTCAGCCAAGCCACATAATCAACTGGATTAACTTTGACTGTAAAGAACTTTTTGCAACCCACAACCTTCTTTCCTTCTGGTAAAGTCACCAACTCCCAGGTGTTATTTGTATCCAAGGCGTTTATCTCCTCAATCGTTGCATCATGCCATCCAGGGTGACTCAATGCTTCTTTAATTGTCTTAGGGATAGCTATAGAATCTAAAGATACAATTAAAGAACATGTCGAAGGAGACAGGTGATCATAGGAAACAAAATTAGCAATGAAATAAGTGGATCTACAATTGCGTGTACCTTTACGAAGAGCAATGGGAAGATCAAAATTAGAAGGATCAGATGACGAAGGTACTGGTGCATGACATGTATCATTGGTGTCTTTTCTTCTAGAATAGACTTGAACAATTTATGATCTTGCTGTAGTGGAAGAATCACCAATTGCTATCTACTCAATACTAGAGGATTCAGTAGACACATCAACAGACTCTCAAAAAGATGTCACCCTATAAATGAGCCATTCATCTTCCTCCCCCTGACTTGTAAGAGTGGGTAGAGATGAAAAGAAATGTTTATCTTCAGAGAATACCACATCAGTTGAAACCAAATGTCGCTGCAGATCAGTGAAATAATATCTATATTCCTTTTGAACACGTGAGTATTCCAAGAAAATATACTTCAATACCTTAGGATCAAGTTTGGTTACATGGGGATGTACATCTCGAACATAACATGTACTGCCAAATACCCGTGGTTCCACTAAAAATGGTGTTTTATTGGGAAACAAAGCACTATAAGGAACATCACCATTCA
This sequence comes from Excoecaria agallocha, assembly GCA_037975025.1. Classification (NCBI taxonomy): domain Eukaryota; kingdom Viridiplantae; phylum Streptophyta; class Magnoliopsida; order Malpighiales; family Euphorbiaceae; genus Excoecaria; species Excoecaria agallocha. The sequence goes on from CM075821.1 coordinate 629,210, forward strand.
ACACTGTAGAGGGCATCCAATTAATCAAAAAATAAGTTGTAGAAATAGCATCGATCCAAAAATACTTAGAAACATTCATCTGAAATAATAGAGCTCTAGTTGTCTCTAGTAAATGCCTATTCTTTCTCTTAACAACTCCATTTTGAGAAGGGGTATCAACACAAGAGGATTGGTGAATGATACCATGTTGAGACATATACCTCTGAAAAGAATCTGACATGTATTCCTTAGTATTATCACTTTGCAATATATTCACAGAAGCATTAAACTAGATTTTAACTTCAGCATAATAAGCAAAAAAAATGAGAAAATACTTCAGAATGATTTCTCATAAAATAAATCTAAGTCATATGAGAAAAATCATCCACAAAAGTAACAAAATATATGTACCCAGTTTTTGATGTAACTAGATAAGGACCCCAAACATCCGAATGAACAAGTTTAAAAGCAAATTCAGCTCATTTATTAATTCTAGGACCTAACGAGCTACGATGATATTTTGCAAAATGACAAGACTCGCAATTCAAAGAAGATACATCATGAAATTGTGGACATAACTTCTTCAAAATAGGAAGATAAGGATGTCCCAACCGATAATGTGCTTCAAAAGAAGAGACTAGATTGGAACAAGCAATAGATCATGGAACCCAAGAATTCAGGATATAGAGACCACTAGATACATGTCCTTTACCAAAAATTTGCTTTGTCATAAGATCCCGAAAAAGATAATGTTCAGAAAAAAATGAGACACAATAATTGAGCTCTTTGGTAAGTTTACTCACAGATATCAAATTAAAAGCCAGGTTAGAAAGATTTAGAATAGAGGATAGAGTAATAGAATGAGTTGGTTTAACAGTTCCAGACCCCATAATGTTGTATGATATCCCATCAGCAATAGTAACAGGTAAAGGAGCTTTATGAGATCGAAAGCTAGAAAAAGTATCAGAATTACCTATCATGTGATTTGTGGCACCAGAATCAATAACCCAATTATTAGTAGAGGAGATAAGACATGTATTACCTGCCTTAGCAGTGACTAAAGTCGAGGATTCCTTTAACAGTTCCTGGTACTTAGCATACTCTTCAATCAAAATGGTGATATTATGCTCAGATGATGAACCAGAAGCAACAACATTAGCAATTTGTGCCCTTTGATTGCGATTCTGTAATTTCTTACAGTAGCACTTCATATAGCCTGGCTCTTTACAATGGCAGACAATATCATTATTTTGGTTGTCATTGAATCTATTTCTCCCTCTCTGCATATTTTTCTTACCATTGTCACCTCCACTCTCTTTGACAATAAGAGCACTATTTAGTTAACTGGAAAGGGCATTATCAGCACACAATAACTTATTGAACAAATCTTCAGGAGTAAAAATTTTAGAATCAGAGAGAATTTGAGATTTAGCCATGTAACGCCCCAAGGCTTGAGCTATCTGAGGATTTGATACTATGTTGATAGGGTATTAGTTTGGAGGCCTTTAAAATTAATAATTTAAAACAAGGTGAAATTTTAGAAATTGCTAATAATAATAATAATAATTATTATTATTATGATAGTGGCAAGTCACTGGAATCTTCCAAACTAACCATCATAACCACAAAAAAAAGAAAGATAAAGAAAGAAAAGAAAAGAGAGAACGGGGAATCGAGAAAGTAAGGGAAGGCCGGTCACCGGCGATCGTCCCTTTTGCCGCCACTCCTCCCTATCGCCAGCCACAGCAACAACGTGCTTCGCTCGGTCACCAAGGGAAGGGCATCGCGGTTTCTTCTCCACCGCTCTTATCTCTCTTTAAACCGATGGCTTTTTCTCCCCTCATTGATGATCGACGACAGCGACTGGCAGCACGACCATCACCGGGGGACTCTTAAGGGTGAGGCAAATTTTTTGGTCTCCCTATCGCTTCTCACTCGCCAGCGGTACTTAGATCGAACCGGAGATAGTTATGGACTCAAGGTTGAGTTTCGGTCATCGGGGACGACGCCTGAGAGCATGAGCACCGGCAGTAGGGTCTTGAGGTTATAACCTCCACAGTGGCAGCACTGGTCCACTCAGGAGAGGCTCCGACAAAGTTTCGGCCACCGGTCTGACGAGTACAGTAACTTGAGTTCTTGGTCAATAATAAAGGATTTGGATTTTAATTGGTAAATTCCCTCATTATTAAGTTAAGTGTATAAGATCAAAGATTGAGCTTTTTATTTGTGTGTGTATATATATATATATATATATATATATATATATATATATATATATATATATATATATATATATATATATATATATATATATATATATATATAGCAAGGATAAGATTATACATAATATAGATATTAATTGGTCGAATAATACGTCTGATATGTTGGACCAAATAGGAAACCACTTGGGCTATAGAGCCATGAATGTAATCATATAAATAGTTAGATTTGGGAAATTTTTTGTATAATAAATGAAGAAATATAGAATTATTAATTATAGGTATGGGATGAGCTGCTAACCATGTGTTTCTAGTTTTAAGGAGGCATATTAGTTTAATTTTCGTAATCTAATAATCAATAACGTTAAATGACTTATTATTTAATAGTGAGAATAAGATTCTTCTTAGCCTGTTAATGTTTGTCCTTCATTTTTTGCATATTCTTTTTAGAGTTATAACCACAAGAAGTAAATGTATCTTATAAAATGGGTTAAAAGGTAAAATTTAGGGAATATTGGATTAAATAATTAATGATGTAAGAATTATTATAAATTAAAGGAAGTTGTTAAAATGGTTTATTAAATAGAAATTATGGGTGTAATTAAGTACTTATTTTCTGGATAATATGGAAAATAATGGAATGCAAACGCATGCACTCTGTAGCGTACAATAAGTGTTACAGAATATATGTCTAAGTGTGGAAACATGCTAAGATTTGACATAGCGCTTGTTTGTTATTGGCAAGTTGAGCTACCTGTTGGCAGTTATTTAGGAACTATGTGTGCCCTTTTACAGTAAAGTTAATTATTTGGATTGAATTTGCTTAGTTTGTTTTAGTTACTGATTTAGCATATATATATTTATATTAGCATATTATATTACTGAGATATATGATTACTTATTTTGTCTAATAGTATATACTGTGAATATAATATGTAAATTGGAATTAACTGAAGATTATGTGGTTTAAGATATTTAATGATGTCGTTTAACAGGCTTAAACTATTTAATTTAATTAGGAGAACGTGTTTATTTTTGCCTTATTATTAATTATCACTTTATACTGTTTCTTTTAGAAGTTATGACTATAATAAGATAACCTATTGCTATAAAAGTGTTTATGAAAATGAACATGGGTAATTACAATTAAGAGCTAAAAGGAATAAATTGATTTAACTTTGGCGAGCCTGCAATTAGTTAAACTTCTCTTAGTAGACCAGTTTATGTTAATTACTTAGTTTGATTTATAAAATTTAATAGACTTAAATTGAGTTATGGGCTAGATGGCTCTGAGAGCTCGGTCCATAGGTGTATACAAATATATATGTATTAATTGGTGGGTTGTATGATTTCAATAACTCGATCCACATATGTATGTATGTATGTATAAATATATACATACAGTTAGCGATAAAGTTATGAATGTCAAATCAAGAAGATACCATTGAGTGGACCGTATAGTTACGAGAACTCGGTCGCATGTTTAAACCCCGTTTATCTAGCTCAATGTAATCTCACTGGATATACTGGGGGAAAATGTCAGAATTAAATAAGAAAATAAAAGTTGATGCAAGTATTTTGACAAATATTAGTAGATTGTTTATAGAATTTATATTGTGATTAACTATGCATTACATAATCTGAAATAATTTGGTGTAATTAGGGATGTGTATAATATATATGTATCTATGAGTATTCGAGATGTTATATTCATGACCAACCCGAATTGCTTATTTAAACAACTATGTTAAACTTTGGAATTGAAGAACTATATGTTTCTGATTTCCTAAATGGGATACATAGGAAGTTTGAGAATTGATATCTCAAGTTCGAACTAAATTATATTCGTATGATTATACACATTTTAATACGTATTCTGATTTCTGAGGACACAAATCTTATACATATATAGTTATAAATGTGTATGAGTAAATGTGTATGATTACGGTGAATTAAATTATTTTTTAAGTCGAATATGTAAATTGTGACCGATTACTTGAGATTGTGGAAGTTGTTATATAAATTTAGAAATATTTTTGGTGAATTTTCCTAAAGAAAGTTGCTGATAATTAGGGGAGACTGTCGAATTTTTTTTATAAAATAAATAGTATGCTAAATTAATAAGTTTTTTTTAAATTAGTCAAACCCTAGAGTTGATCCCTTTTAAAGAGATCCAAATCCGAGCGTGGCATCCAGTACCCAGATCTTTTAACTGACCGGGTATAGGGTGTTACAAGCCGTCTCAAATTCAGGTGGCATACCAGCCAAAATAACTCATTATTGCTATTTTTTCTCTCTGACCCTATTGTTCCCTAATATTTGTACTAAAAGGTAGTAGTATATTCAACTCTTCATAAATTTTCTTAAATTTCATGAAATAAGTGGTGAGTGATTTTGCCTCCTTCTCAGCATTATAAAAGGCTTTACAGATATCATAAATGCGAGACTCATTTCTTTTTTCAGAATATAAAAATGCTAAATAATCCATCAACTATTTTACACGTTCATAATGAGAAATTAAGCCAAGGACATTTCTGTTAATTGAATTTCTAATATGTAATAGTACCCGTGAGTCATTTATCATCCAGATCTGCTTTTCAATTTTATCAATAGGAGAGTCATCGGTTAAGTGATCATCCTTATCTATATACGGAGATAAATCCTAATAGTTTTACTCCAATCAAGATAATTAGATCCGTCAAATTTTTCTTCTGTAATCTTAGACAAAGGAATAATCTCACTAACAGTCTCCCTAACAATTTCTTTACTGTCACACATATTATCCACAAATAACACAATCAACAATCAATGCAGCAATGTGACCCAATATATCCAGCCAAAAAACAAATGCCCAACTCCCTCAACAAGCCACCCAATAATAAGCTCACAAAAAAAAAGGAAATAAGGAAGTAGTAGAACCTCGAAGGAGCAGAGAAGACCAACTACCACCAAGAGGAAAAACCACCTTAAGCTAGCTTCGAAAATCTAATAAAAAATAAGAAGTCGACATCGGAGGAGAAATCAAAGGACCAGCAAACAAGACACGCGCCTCTACTTACCGATGCGTGAAGAAGAGGCAGAAATTTTGATCGACGAGTGAGATCTACGCGCTGCTCCGATGGTCACCAGAAAAAGTGCACAGGCCGAAATGGAGGGCGCGATCCTTCCAATGTGAGGTGAGGTGAGCAAACCGGTCACCGGAGCCGATAACCTAAAGAGGAGCAAATTCCTTAACCCAAAAAGAACAGGTGTTCTAAGCCCAAAAAACCTAGAAAATCCAAATGAGCCTAAGGCTCTAATACCATGAAAGGAATGGAGGAAAATATATGTTTTCTGTATATTAATTTAAAGAGAACTCCTGTGTTTATACAAGCGTAGAAATCCTGACTAGGAAACTCCCTATTCTGTACAAGGAAAGAAATTTAATTTACAGCTAATTACAATCCATACTATAATAGTAATGATCAATGCTTTAGTAGCCTCAATTTTTTTCCGTCTTTGCTGAACCGGCTTTATGAAGTTACGGTCTTAGTTGTACAACATGAATAGCTAGTTGAAACTAAACTAAATAATAGCTGGATGTTACAGAGAAATCATAAAACGGCCTAACAGCAAGCCATTTCCTAAGAAATTATAAGCTAATAATAGCCTAATGATAATAAAATTTCACTTTAATTCTTGTAAATGTAAAGGTGCTAGAAAAGATGGTCATACATGATTCATTTTTAAGAAAAAAGATACCTTTCTGGTAAATCTTGAATACAAACTGCAACTTTACATAACTCTGGTAGAAAGAAATGATGCACTCAAAGCATCAACTTACTGATTTTTTTTCCTAGAGCAATCTAATCTTTAACAACATTCATTTCTTGTTAAATCAAAAGCATATCTCTTTTCAAATTTCTTTCTTAGATCAGTTCCTTGTATCCATTCTTAAACCAAGCCAATAATTCTTACTTTGCAACTACAACACTGATTATAAAAAAATATCTACTTTAACAAATAAATTAATTATATCTCCTTTAACACATAAATTAATTATCTGGCTTAGTCTCTAAATGAGGATTTAAGTTGAAAAGAGTACCGATAATAAAGAGGCGGGCTCTCCATGTTCCAGTTTCCTTTTTATTGGCTGGATTCCCTTTGTAATCCACAGTCCCATCTTTTGTGTATATGTCTTCCTCCTCCATCGTAGCTCAGAGTATTGCTTCTGCTTTATATATTCGAATTGGCTCGTGCAGAGTTTAAGATTATCTTATAGCTGAACTGAACGAAAATGAAAAACCATATTTAGAGATTCAATAGCAAAGATTAGATAATGTACTACCAGAAGAAAATTTTCTTTCCATCCGAATTACTATAGACAAAGAAATTAAAATTGAAAACTGTAAAACAAGATATTGGAGAATGAATTTCTGTATATTGAAATGAATGAGGAATACATAATTTATATAAGTGTAAAAATCCTAACTAGAAAACTTCCTAAACTTCCTGTTCTATACAAGAAAAGAGAATAAAAGAAAACAGAATAATTACAGCTAATTTATAGCTTGTAACACTCCCCCTCAAGCTGGAGCATAGATGTTAATTATGCCCAGCTTGTTACACAAATAATCAACCTGAGAGCTATTTAAGGCTTTTGTAAACAAATCACCCAACTGTTCTCCTGTCTTCACATATCTTGTGGATATAACGTTATCTTGAATCTTCTCACGAATAAAGTGACAATCAACTTCACTATGCTTGGTCCGTTCATGATATACTGAATTAGAAGCAATATGAAGAGCAGCTTGATTATCACACCAAAGTTTTGCTGAAGACGAAGGATTCATACCAATTTCATCAAGCAAATGATGGATCCACAAAATTTCACATGCAGACTGTGACATAGCTCTGTATTCGGATTCTGCACTAGATCTAGATACTACAGTTTGCTTCCTACTTCGCCAGGACACTAAATTTCCTCCAACAAAGATACAATAGCCTGTTGTTGATCTCCTATCAATCTTAGAACCTGCCCAATCAGCATCTGTAAAGTACTTAATGTGAGCATGCCCATGATCACTGTACAATATACCCAGTCCAGGAGCACCTTTCAAATAACATAAAATATACTCTAGAGCTTCCCAATGTTTAATCGTAGGAGCAGCCATAAATTGACTGACAATGCTTACTGCGAATGCAATATCTGGATGAGTTACAGTGAGATAATTCAATTTTCCAACTAACCTTCGGTATCTCTCTGGATCAGCAAAAGGATCACCATCATCTTTTGTAAGTTGTATGTTGGGAACCATAGGAGTATTGCATGGCTCAGCTCCTAACTTTCCAGTTTCCATAAGTAAGTCAAGAACATATTTTCTTTGGGATAGAAGAATTCCTTTCTTACTTCTCATCACTTCCACTCCCAAGAAATATTTCAACTGACCCAAGTCTTTAGTATGAAATCTACCATGCAAGAAAGACTTAAGTGAAAAGATACCTGAAGAATCACTCCCTGTAATCACAATATCATCAACATAAACCACAAGAAGAATAATGCCATTTTGGGATTGTCTATAAAAAATCGAGCGGTCGCACTGACTTTTCTTTAGCCCAAACTCTTGGACAACTTCACTGAATTTACCAAACCAGGCACGAGGACTTTGCTTCAATCCATACAAAGACTTTTTCAGACGATAAACTTTTCCATACTCCCCCTGAGCAATAAAACTAGGTGGTTGCTCCATATAGACTTCTTCCTGAAGATCACCATGAAGAAAAGTATTTTTGATGTCAAGTTGATGTAAGGGCCAATGATGAGAATCTGCCAAAGAAATGAAAAGACGAACAGAACTCAATTTGGCAACTGGAGAGAAAGTATCAGAATAATTCACCCCATAAGTATGTGCATATCCTTTAGCAACAAGTCGAGCTTTCAGCCGAGCCATAGAACCATCTGGATTAACTTTGACTGTAAAGACTCATTTGTAACCCACAGCATACTTTCCCTCTGGTAAGTGCACCAACTCCCAAGTATGATTTGAATCCAAGGCATTCATCTCCTCAATCATAGCATCATACCATCCAGGATGACTCAAAGCGTCTTTAACTGTCTTGGGGATAGATATAGAATCTAAAGATGTAATTAAAGAACATGTCGAGGGAGACAGGTGATCATAGGAAATAAAATTAACAATGGAATAAATGGATTTACAATTACGTGTACCTTTACTAAGAGCAATGGGAAGATCGAGATCAGTAGGAGCAGGATCAGATGACGAAGTTGCTGGTGCGGGACATGTATCATTAGTGTCTCTTCGTCTAGAGTATACCTGAACAATCTATGGTCTTGTTGATGTTGAAGGATCATCACTTGCTAGCTGCTCAGTACAAGAAGATGCAGTAGACAAATCGGCTGATTCTCGGAGAGATGTCACCTTATAAATGAGCCACTCATCTTCCTCCACCTGACTTGGAAGATGGGATGGAGATTTAAAGGAGGGTTTATCTTTTGAGAATACCACATCAGCGAAAACCAAATGTCGCTTCAGATTAGGAGAGTAACATCTATATCCCTTTTGGAGACGCGAGTATCCCAAGAACACGCACTTCAATGCCTTAGGATCAAGTTTGGTAACATGAGGACGAACATCTCTAACATAACAAGTACTGCCAAAAATTTGGGGATCCACTGGAAACAATATTTTATTTGGAAACAACACATTATAAGGGATATCACCATTTAACTGTAGAGGGCATCCGATTGATCATAAAACAAGCTGTAGAAATAGTATCGACCCAAAAACACTTAGGAACATTCATTTGAAACAATAAAGCTCTAGCTGTCTCAAGTAAATGTTTGTTCTTTCTTTCAGCAGCTCCATTTTGAGAAGGAGTATCAACACAAGAAGACTGGTGAAGGATACCCTGTTGAGATATATACCGCTGAAAAGAATCTGACATATATTCCTTAGCATTATCACTTCACAATATATTCACAGAAGTATTAAATTGGGTTTTAACTTCAGCACAAATGGCAGAAAAATAAGAAAAAACTTTAGAACGATTCTTCATAAAATAAATCCAAGTCATACGGGAAAAATCATCTACAAAAGTAACAAAATATCTGTATCCAGTTTTGGACATAACAGGACAAGGACCCCAAACATCCGAATGAACAAGTTGAAAAGAAAACTCAGCTCGTTTATTAATTCTAGGACCATATGAGCTACGATGATGTTTAGCAAAATGACAAGACTCACAATCCAAAGAAGATACATCATAAAATTGCGGACATAACTTTTTTAACATAGGTAGAGAAGGGTGCCCCAATCGATAATGTGCTTCAAAAGGAGACACTACACTGGAACAAGCAACAGGTCGTGGTACCCAAGAATCCAGAATGTATAGACCACCAGATACATGTCCCTTACCAAAAATCTGTTTCGTTATAAGATCCTGAAAAAGACAATGATCAGGAAAAAATGAGACACAACAATTGAGTTCTTTGGTAAGTTTACTCACATATATCAAATTAAAAGCTAGGTTAGGCAGATTTAGAACAGAGGGTAAAGTAATAGAAGGAGTAGGTTTGACAGTGCCAGACCCCACAATGTTGTATGATGTCCCATCAGCAATAGTAACAGGCAAAGGGGTTTTATGGGATCGAAAATCAGAGAAAGTATCAGGATTACCTGTCATATGATTTGTGGCACCAGAATCAATGACCCAATTGTTGCTAGAGGAGATAAGACATGTGTTACCTGCTTCAGTAGTAACAGAAGTTGAAGATCCCTTTAACAATTCCTGGTACTTGGCATACTCTTCGACAGATATAGTGACATTATGCTCAGATGATGAACCAGAAGTCGCAACATTAGCAACTTGTGACCTCTGATTGCGATTCTGCAATTTCTTACAGTAGCCCTTTGTATGACCTGGTTCTTACAATAATAGCAAACAACATCAGTATTCCGATTATTATTATATCTATTTCCCCCTTCGACAGATTCCTTTTACCATTATCACCCTCCTCCTTTATTATCAGCCATAATATCCGCACAGAACAAAAAACAATCAAAGCAGCCAATATAAACTCAGAATACCCAGCCAAAAACACAATCCAAATAGCCAACAAGATTCTTAACAGATTGAATAACACATGCAGAGAAGGACAACACCTTATGGGAGACAAAAGTACCAGCAGAAGAGAGAATCAAGCCAAGAAATCCTCAAATAGTGAAGTAGCAAGAACCACCACACCTCACGTAGATTCGAGAGGCTAAGTGAGAGAGAGGAACACCAGATGAGGGAACTGACCCTAGGATCGGATCAGAGACCACCAGGCGATGCCGGAGCTGCAATCGGAGGACTGTCGGACACCAGAAGCACTCACATGCGCTGTAGCGTGATGAAGAGGCGGGAGACTGTTGCGGCGCGTGAGATCCACTCGCAAGACGTCTGTTCACCGAAAAAGTGTGGGATGGCCGGAAATCAGGTTGCGCTCCCTATGATAACGGCGGTGAGGCAAGATGGTCGCCGGAAAAAATTCCCACCACACAAACAGTAGCAACCTCAGCAGAGAAGAACATGTTACCTTCTCTCAGAACGAAACCCAGAAAGAAAACCAGAGAAGAACAAGTTACCTTCTCTCAGAACAAAACCCAGAAAGAAAATCCAAACGAGCCTAAGGCTCTGATACCATGTAAAACAAGATATTGGAGAATGATTTTCTATATATTTAAATGAAGGAGGAATACATAATTTATATAAGTGTAGAAACCCTAACTAGGAAACTTCCTAAACTTCCTATTCTGTACAAGGAAAGAGAATAAAAGGAAACAAAATAATTACATCTAATTTACAGCTTGTAACACGTATCAACTTGGGGATGGGTATCGTGTCAAGATACATGGGGAAAAATGTGAGGCTGTTCCGCTAGATTTGGGACTTTTGCTTTGAAATTGATGCTTGGTTATTTGATTTAGGGCCACTAGATGTCGTATGGGGTATTGAATGGCTTCAAACTCTGGGTCTCTGCTTCAATTGGGAGCAGCCATACATCCCGCAGCACAGATGCAACGACGGAGAGCTTCGGGTCTTCATCTCAGGGAATGAGCTCTTCGTGGATACGAGGCAACCGACGGAGGAAGGAAAAAATGCAGCAGAACCAGAGAAAGAAGAAAGGATGAAAGGTGATTGCAACCCAACTGAAGTTTCTTTGGATCCATGAGCCACGCATCAGTGCCAAGGAGGCTGAAGCTTCAAGGGAACATTCATGACAAACCATTGTCATTGTCGTGCTTATGGACTCAGGCATCACACAGATTCATGGCAACGAGGTCTCGCAAAAATTGTGTGAAGAAGTTTGTTGTCTGGCATTGAAGAGACGCTATCGACTTTTGCCACATATATATACTTTGTTTTATGCTACGCACATGGTGGGAACTCCTGTGGCAACTCCTACATTTCTTGTTGATTCAAAGATTTGAGTTAAGGAAGCTTGAAAACTCCCTCTTGTTGGGTGCACTTCTGGTTCATACAAGCACGATTCATGGCCAAAGAATTGAAAAATTGCAGCCTACTCTGCCCAAAGGAATCTGGCTGAGATTTGATTTTGATGATTCACATCTAGATTCACCAACTTTGTATTTGCAAGGGGGAACAATAGTTCTTTGGGTCTGCCACACCAACATGTTGGTGAAGCTAATTTATCAGATGATTTAACTTTCCTTGTAGCCTTGGATGAATACCGAAAAGCCAAAGGGTGTATTATTTGAAGATGATGGTGATGGATATGAATTCATGGGAGGTGGGTATCTTTTGTCACACTATGTTGCTAAGCTTCAATTGTCCTATTGTTACTGTTAAAGTTACTAAAATAGAAGGGTCTTGGGAAAGGCCCAAAAGACGCCTGCATGTGCAATTATTGCTTGAGGGAGGTGCAAAGGTTGATTCATGGGGCATGGATGGAGATGTTGTGCAAATTATGATGCCTTCTGAACCTGATGTTTTTGAGTTGGTATCCATAAGTGAGAAAAAGTATAGAGTCAGCTAGAAAGTTATAAGCTTATTCCTCACATCAAAGAGGTTGCTGGACCCAAGGGAGTGAACTTTCAAGAACCCCTATTGAGCTGAAACGTGGTGATTGGATTGTTAAAATAGTTCCTTGGATTGGGGGAAGAATTATTTCTGTGGATCACCTCCCTTCAGGAACACAATGGCTTTATAGTAAGATTGAAATTGATGGATATGAAGTGAACGATATAAAACTTTCTGTGGGATGTGAGAGGCTAAAGGTTGGGTGCACTCTCAGGCAAGCCCGCCACTGTACTGATCCACCTCTTCGAATTTGTTCTGCCACAAATTCCTGTTCCTCATCCTTTACTGATGGCCAGTTTGTGGGCTCTCAGATAAAGGGTACTTTTGTTTTCACGTCAGACAAATGGACTAAAGCGAATTGTCATGGAAAAATAATGAACGGTGAGTATCCCAAATTCAGTCTTGAGGACAAGACTTTATTTCAAGAGGGTGGCAATGATAGGGATGTTAATATACAAGATGAACTGGACTGGGAGATGTTGTCATACAAGATGGGCTGGACCGGGAGTGCCATGGGCCAAGAAGGTTTCAAGTTTATTATAGTAGCAGCAGTAGAGCAATGGGCACTATGGGAGACCAGCACATGAGCTGAGGGTGTTTTGCTTTTTCAGTGGGGATGGCTTGTATTTTTTATTCTCTTATTTAGCTTGGTTTTTGGGGTGAAAGGGGGGACATCTTGGAATTTGATTGTATTTTCTGCTTTGAAAGCAGGGCTCCATTTTGGAGAGGGAAGTTGTCTTCCTGGAGGATTTTTAATCCTGTATTTCTAGCTTTCTATCAATGAAAACATTCTCTTCTTCCTTTTCATTTTATATTTGTCTCTTCTGGTTTATTTATTGGTTTTCTTGAAATTGTTCTATATCAAAACCCCACATGGATGCCATCAATACTAGGAGATTACCAAGGCTTATGTCAAATAACACTTTTCGAATATTTGAACACTACAGGAAAATACCATTTACACAAGAACACCCACTTTGTCATCAGTAACATCACCAATTTAGTATGCCTACGATTCACTTATTTAATGGGACTCTAAAACCATCTACTTCATTGATAGACTTGATATATCAAATGTACATGTGATTCTGTACTAAGGTGGAAACGCAAACATATTTCTACACATCTTTTGACTTGTTGAACAACAATTAACAATTAATAACTATTCGGAGAAAAAAATTTGAATACTTGGAAATCCAACCATATGTGCCAAAGTTGGCATGAGTTTAAAGTTAAAAGAAAACATTTTGAAAGTGGTCTATGATCATTTTTCATCATCATAAATGGTCCAAACTATTCAGCATCTTTGGGGAACACTAATATATACATTGTCTAAATCAAGGACTTTGATAAGGAAAAAATAAAAAGAAGAAAACTAACTTGGTTCCCAAGAGTGAGGACCACATAAGGATCGCTTGTCATCATATCTCTTATAGCTAAATTTGTACCCTGTTTAACTTTGACGTTTAGCAATCCATTAAATTCCACATTCCTGGACCTTCAGCATTATCACTTACAACACAAATCAAATATAATAATTAAAAAAGTTCCAAAAACCAAATTGAGTTTCAGTTCAATATCCATGTAGGTCCCACTTTTCAAGATCAAACAATTACATCAACACTTGAGTCCTCCCATAAACCAAAATGTGCCTTTTCTACCAAAACTAAGTTATTTTAATTGGACAACAGGTTCATGATTCTAGAAGGGAAACAGAAATAAGTGGCTTCAAATTTCAATAACTTTTCTTAAATCTCTTATAAAAATTTGAACAATATCCAAATCTCATTAACTTTTCTTAACATGAAAAATTCAATAATTTATAAATTGTATTTAATTTAATAAATACAATAAATTCAGCTTTCACATGCTCAACCTAGAAAATATTTAAAAGTATTCTAGCGATAAATATATCCTGTCCGAACTTGAGTGCTACCAACAAGCAGGGTACATAAATGAATACCTGGCCTCTGCAAAGCATCTCTGATTTTTTAAGTTTCTTCACAGCATACAAATGACCTGTTGTCTTTTCCCTACAAACTCTAACCTGCCCAGCAATTAAAATTTAAATAAATCATAAACCTACTGCTAAAAGAGAGAGAATAACTGATAAACTGTTGGCAAAAAATGAAACTAGAGCTACTCAGTACCATTACTAATTTTTTATTGACTAGAAAAAGAAGATGGAAAAGCAAAACGCTCAAATTCGTTTCACAAGAACATCTTTTTTTTTTGTATGAGTACCAGGATGCACTTGTAGAAAGTCACTTGCAAAATCACAAGTGCCAATTACATTAGAACATATTCACAAGACAAAAGCATAACAAATTTAGTCTAATAAACACATTCACAAGTAGATGAATTATATGCAGTTTTCCAAGTGAAAAATTCTACCAGTAAAGGTAAACATGCTATTGTAACGGTAAGGCATAAAGAGCTCCATAAACAAGGCTCAATTAATATCCAATAAACCTCACTAACAAATTGTCAAACATATCAAATGCTACAACTGAATAGAACCTAAATTTGACAGAATATCAGGAGCCACCAGAAAAATAATTCAACAGGAACAATACATCAGCCAATCACAAAGCATGCATTACTAAGCCAGGAAGGATCAACTTCATATGCGATGAGGACAAGATCAAAACAACAAGATTTTCCATGGAAAAAAAAAAACACTATTGCGCATCACTCAAAATAGAAGGATAAAAACCGATTACCTCCCCAACTGCACCCTTGCCGATCATTGTCAATAATTCGAAGTGATCAACACCCATGTTATGCCTCTGAAGGCGCATGTATTCAGTTTCTCTTTTCTCCAAAAACTTAAGTAAATTGTTCTAATCTTCCTCGGAAACATCAGCATCGGCAATTTCTTTTCCAGTATATTCCGTCTAAAAAAACCAAAATCATAATTAAATGAGAACCAACAAATTAAGGAAAGAATCTATACCAAAATCACAATTAAATGAGAAACCAACAAATTAAGAAAAGAATCTATCTACATACCGCTCCCTTCTCTCCTAAAGATTCTTCATTTGCTCCTTGTAATGATTGTCGTGTACTGCTTGGCGGCGGCAACTTTCTGCTTGGTAGTATTAGACATAACATCATCATCTTCGGGGTGATTTAGTCTCGTGAAAAGAGTCATCAGAAAGATCTTTCTTCCTAGTATAAGACCGGAGCTTATCTCTGGGCTGAAACTTTTGAAACCAACTCCTAGCCGAATCAATTTGAAAACCTAATACGCTATTGACAAACTATCTATCTTCTCCCCTCAACCATCTCCACCCTCCCTATTCAAAATGAAATGTAGGCAAGATAGAAATGGAGTGTGCAGAAAGAAGGGAAATCAAAATGTGAAGGAAAAGAAAAAAATGAAAGTAAGATTGAAGGAAACCCTAATAAGGCTAAGGAAGAAGAGAACTAAAAAGCAGGGAAATCGGATTACCGTTTACATCTGATTTTTAAAATGATTTGAAATGGTTTGAAATAAATTAATTACTGTTTACATCTGATTTTTATTTTTCAAAATATAACTTATAAAATAAAATAATAATTATATTAAATTATAAATTGTACTAAATTTAAAATACTATACATTAAATTTAAAAATAATAAATACTGAAATTTATCTATAATCAAATATTATACTGAAATATAAATTATCAGTTAAATGTCCAAAAAAACAATGGAAGAATAATATATGTTTAATTAATCAATTATAAGATATGATAAAATATATTCAGTACAAGAATGTTGATATATGCTAATACCTCTGGATTCCGATTAAATTTTGTTTCAAGAATGTTCGGGACGTGAAATGCCAAATTTCGAGGCAAACAAAAATAACATCAACCAAAATATAGCTAAATTAGCATTAGACTTACCTCAAACAGCTAAATCAGCATCAGCATCAGGATTGTCAGCTAAATAGAATTTAGAGTTGGTGAAGGGATAAAATGGCAAATTCAGAAGCCAAACGGACAATAGATATGAATATTAGACTTTAAGGACTGCATTTCATATCCTTTGTGACAATCCTTTTAACGTGAAAAATATCTGTTTCTGCTAATTACCAGATGCTGCAATTGAGCAGCAAGACCGCTGAAACAATTCTAGTGGAAGTTGTTGCTGTTATACTACCGTACCACATTACAATGCAAGAGGCAGAGGCTTATAAAATCATTTGATTTATTACTGCACACAATTAAGTGTTTTCCTTCAAAGATGCATTTAGATATCAAAAGATAGTTTTTTCCAATAGTAATTATCATAATTCAAAGCCAATGACACATTCAACAGAAATGCATCCATCTGAACTCCTTCCATAAAACAGCTCCAAGTTCTAATCTGTTATCCCAGAGAAAGAGGAAATAGTTGGCTTAATTAGCTGCTGGGATTATCAGCCCATACATTATCCCATAAACCACTTGGAGAACCCTTAGGACCCTCAATGAAGTTTTGATCCCAGACCTACAATTTGCTTCATATAAGTTTAGTTTAAATCTCCCTTCATATTAGTGTTAATAAAATGGACTTGATTAAATTAAAACATTGCAAATTGTTTTGAATTCATGTTTTATCAATCCATTTCAAAGATAACAATTTATATGCTTTTTTTTCTTTTCTTTTCCTTATTTTTTTTTCAGATTGCAATGACAAGCTTAGAAGTTCTAGTGATAGACTGGGACTTAATAAATTGCATATTTAATGGGAACAATCAACCTGAATTCTTATCCAAACTAAAGGCTTTTGGGCTGAGGGGTTTGTATGGTGAATGTGGTGCTTTTCCACTTGAGAGTTTTTCAAACATGGAGATGCTTGTTTTGATTGATTCTTTAGTCGAAGAGATAATCATTCCTGATCTAAATGTTAGCACGGGCAAACATTTAGTGGATGCTAATGACCTCCAAACAGCCTCTATTTTTCAGAATTTAAAAAGATTTGAAGTATATGAATATGACAGATTGAAAATTCTCATGCTTTCCTCAGTGTGTATCAAAATTTCGACTTTAAAGTGTCAGAATGTGATGAGATGATAAATCTGATAACTGTCTCAACAGCTAGGAGTCTTGTGCTACTCAGAACAATGATTATTAGCCAATGCAAAATGATGCAAGAAATAGTTGGGGTTGAATCTGATGGAAGAAAAAATGTGATTGGTTTCAATGAATTAAAACATTTGAAGCTTAGTGGTCTACCAAGTCTCACATGTTTTTGTTCAAGTAATTATGCTTTCGATTTCCCGAATTTGGAGGATAAGATCATAATCTTATTTATTATAAATGACTGATTTATATGCTTATAGATATACTTTTATATGTATGCATTATTTTGACGACTTTCAAAAGAGGTCGTCTACATATTTTATGTTCTCCAATAAGTTTTACAGCTTAGCATGGATTTTTATCCGTGTAGATTGTCAAGATAGGATTTCTTCTCAGGGATAAATTCTGCAGCTGGATGGCCAACACAAGTGAGAGACTAAAAGTGTATAGTTCTCATTTTGGTTTTTAATTTGTGCTGAAATTTTGTATTAAATAGATGTTCAGTATATGGAAGATTGTAATGTTTCAAGGGACTCGTATGTAAGTTTAAATTTTAACAGTAAAGTCTATATTTTGTGGTTTCGAATTTCTTATAAGTTCCTGTATAGTGTTTGATTATAGTACTCTTTGGTAATTGTTAGAGAATAGAAATATCCTGTGGAGAAGGGCATTAAAGTGCCATTTCTGTTCCCTCGATCTCCTCTTCCTCTACCTCTACCTCTCGTATTTGAGGAATGAGCAAAGGTAGAAGCCTTTAGAGCTTGCTCTTACTTGTCTTGATGTGTCAATTTCTGTTCATGAACTAACAACGATCCTTGGAGTTCATCAAGTGACATTTCATCAAGATTATCCTTGTTGGCTTCTTCAGTAGCACACTCCACATAATTGAACTTTGGCATCATTGACGGAGTATCCTTTCAATCACCTTCACATCCTCCATCTTTTCTCTAAGATTACGCATCTTGTTAGTAGTTGTCATAATGACCCTCAAAGCGTGGGACAACAGGTTAAATGAAATTTTCTGAAGACATATTTGTGCCAAACACAAGCTACTGCTTGTAAGCCTCTCGCTCTGTCACTCTTTGACCAGGCTCTGATACCACCGTCAACTAAAAAAGATAAAAATAAAAAGTAAAAGAAGAATTCATAGATACTTAAAAACTGACACTATTATTTAGTAAACCAACAGCCCATTTATAAGTTGATTACGACTAGCAAAAATATATTAACAGACACAAAAATCTACTGCTAAAAAAATACCATATGACAGTATACTGTTGTGCCCATTTATTAACTAATTAATTTCCTAAAATTTAGAACCAACTTTGGCATAGTAAACAGAACGTGCAGTAAACAAAGAGATTTATCCAACCCTCATTGGATTAACATTAGTAAAATGGATTGGTTTCAAATTAAAAAAAAAATTAAATGGATTTGATTAAATTAAAGGATTGCACAAAATTTTGAAATCCTTTTTTCTGTTTGTGTGTTTATTTGTTCTTGAGGCCTTTGCAAAACAAATTCATATCTTCTACTCATAGCAATAAATTAAATATATATTTTAGCAAAAGAACACATGATTTCCACCTAATCAATTAAGGTAGAAGTTTGTTGTTAGATGATAATAGTCCAAATCTAAATTATCTAAGGTAATTCCCTTTGATATAGCAATTATTTCCTTCACTAATTCACCATGAAATATGATTTCTCAGGATTCAATGAGGCCAAAGAAAGGCTGAAGTTCCATGTGATAGTGATATAGTTTACATTTTCCAAAAAAAGTTTGATGACAACAGGACCTTCCCTTTATTCTTTTTTGGATTAAGTTTTCATATGCAAATGTTAGCAAACTATTCTGAGAACAATTCATATCTTCCTTTCGTTGGAATATGAAGTAATTATCAACTTAATAACATCAAGATTGAATTTTTAATGTGATTTAAGTTCAATATTAGTGATATCCATCATATTCTTTATTCTTTTGAATATGAAAATAAAAGTTTAGAGTTTGCTTACTTTCAATTATAAGTCTTATTTGTCAGCTTGAAGTCCTCAATCACGATTCTGAAGATTAACTTCTTCTATTGTATATATTTTCCATTAGCAACTTTGTTTCAGCTCAAATTTTCGCATTGATTTAGATATTAAGAAAAATCAACTTAATTGGATCTTTAAAGTAAATAAAAAATGATCATTCAATCAAAATCAAAATTTATACTCCATTCTAATCAACAAATCATTTAAATGTTTCATCAAAATTTTCAAACTGTTACAATAATTTAAGGCAACGAAAGTAAATATATTGCCTACCAAACTGTTACTGTAGAATAATTTTATTCTATAGCAAGCGTTTAATAGGTACTACATCAGTTTTTGCTGTTTTAAATTATTGTAACAATTTGAATCTTTTGATATAACATTTAATTACTTGTAACATTTTATATATATTGCTAAATTGTTGTCTTATATAAAATAAGACAATAATTTTAAATATACTACTAAAAATATATGTTATAAAAGATTTATTATATGGTAGTAAAATTTATTTTTTCTTTCAATGATCATTAACTTCTCTAATTAATGCACATTTTTGTTGCTAATGAGTCAGCAGAGATTGGATTGTTCACAAGAAATAATAATTAAATCGAACCATGTATGTTGATTATTAATCTATGACGCACCACATTAACCAATGAAACACAGTTTACTTCTTGTTTATTTTAATTAAAAAAAAAGGATAAATCAATTTAATTTTAGCTATTATATATGCGGAATTTTTATCTTCTTCAAATTATATGACAATCTCACCTTCATTTCATAAACTACAATACAATCCATGGCGTTTATGTTGGCATTTCTCTCTTTACCATTTTATCGCCATTTCCTAATCAATATTTTGCCATTTCGAGTTTCCATTAATATGCCTTTTATATTTATAAGTTAAATGCAATCATAAATTAATATCAATTTATTAATATAATAATGTTATTTCATTTATTAATAATATTACTAAATTGAATAAGTTTAACAAAGTTTAGCAATTCTGAATTTTTTTTTTTTTATAATTTGTCTGTTAATTTGGAATTATTTTTCTTTGGTAGCCTAATTTGATATGTTGCTAAACATAACAATGACGAAGTGCTCTCACCTCACTACAAAATCACTCAAGTCAATTTTTGTTTTCCCATTTTCTCATAATTTTATTTTCTCTTATATTCATCTGTATATCCAGTCACGAAATCCCTGTTTTGATGTTATATGAAAATATATTATTATTTTTGTTTTATTTTTTTTCTTATAGTATATGTTTTCAATATTTTCATCTAACTATTTGTACTCCATCTTAATTATAAATCTATTAATTTATATTTTACTTTTATCAAGAGGATATTAATTATATTTTATCGGGATACTTTTTTAAATTTGGTTTTATTTATTGTAGTCGCTAAATGACAAGTGTTTCTATTAAAAAAAGATTATTCCAATTTCCAAATGCCTTATATTTCTTGGGGTAAGTGTTGGGCACATCGGATAAATTAAAATAAATAATCAGAGTAAGATTTGTCTTGAAGATTGTTTATGTTGATTTGGAAGAACTATTCATGTTAGAAGATGAAAGAGCAGTTCCAGTAGAATGGTTGGATTTACACACATTGGGTTGTCTGAAGTATATTTGGAAGGAAGGCTCATTTATTCCTTCTGAATATCTTAAGACTACTGGTGATTTTGCTTCCCATTTTGAATCAGTGGATTATAAGTGATAACACCCAAAATAAAATTAACTATAAAGCCGGCCCATTAAAGGCCCACAAAGAGGCCTAAGGTCAGAAACCCATAAAGCACAACACTCAAGGGTATAAATATGAGAGGTAAACACATAACAGGGGGGGCTCTCTCTCTAACTCTTAATATTCTCTCTCTATTAAGCTTTCTCTCCACACTTCGATAGCTAACTTAGGCATCGGAGCTCAAAAGTCCGGCAAGACCGGGCTAGTTTCCTTTCTTTGCAGGTCATTAAAACCTCATTCACCATGACCGGCGATCTCTCCTTCTACGGTAAACTTTTGTGTTTTATCAATAAGTCCCATCAAAAACTACATTTTAATTTCCCTCCCAAGTTGAACAATTTGACTTTATTCTTCCCAGTTTGAATAAGTGGATTATAGTCCCCACTCAAGACTATATTTTTGTCTCCATTATTGTTTACATTTTGAATAAATGGATTATTCCTCACATCCAAAAAAACACTTTGATGGAAAATTATTCCTCACATCCAAATATATAATAATTAGCAAGATAAGCTCAAATGGAAGATAAGCTTGTTATCATATCAATGCAGCATATTTGGTTAAAGTGAAATGCATTTGAAAATTAATAGTTACGTCATGCCTCTCACTAATTGTCCTCTTTAATTGATTCCACTTGAATTGGGCACCAATAAGGAAACATTCATACCTAACAATCACCACCTCAAAAATTTAATTATTATCAATCTTCTTATCCAACATGATTTGCATTTAATTTGTCTGATTTTTCTGTTTTTTATTCTTTTTTATTTTTTTCAATCACTCCGATGAGAAGACACTAACAAAGTTGATCTTACCTAAATAGAAGACTAAAAATTCTTTGCTTATTAAAAACATTTAGATCTTATTTAAAGGTACGGTAAAGACAATGAGGAATGCCTTCCAAACCATTGCTCTAATAAGTTTTCATTTCCCCCACTCTCCGTTTGATTGCCTTCCAATTTCAGTTTTCTAGTCAATCTTCACTCTGACCAACAAATTCTGTGTTACTCTCTGTTGTTACTTGATGTGCACGCGCCATGAGTGCATCGGAACTAAAAAAGGAACAAAAAAAAAAGTTTAATGTATATTTCATATTAGGTTTTAAGATTGTTAATTACTATTGAAAGTATGATATGATCTATTACGTTGAATCACATGCTCAGTTTTAGCATCGTTTATGTGCAGATTGAATCGAGATCGGGTCAGCCCATATATCTTGGGTTGTGTGGTTTGCTAGTTTAACTGACATAGCAACAAACAATGGTAAATTAACCAGCAATTCTTTAGCTTTATTTGTACCAATTTCGGCAAACATTAAAATTTGACTTGCTACCACCAATTTCTTTAATTTGATAATATACCAAATTTTGGGGGTCAATTTCATCCACGGTCACTCAACTTTAGTCAAATTACCCAAAAGTAACGGAATTATTTTTCGTGACACAAATGTCACTGAACTTATACATATTTGCATAAAAGTCACGATCACCGGATTCCGGCGATGACCCTTGCCGGATTGATGACATGGCGCGCCACGTCATATGCCTGGACACACGTGACACGTTCCACGTTTGGATCAATTTCATATACGGTCACTGAACTTACAATTTATCACCCAAAAGTAACTGACTTATTTTTCATGACTTAAATGTCACTGAACTTGTTATTTTTTTCCAAATTAGTCATTTTGACCGGACACACATGGAGATATGGGTGAGCAAATTTCGGTTCAAACCGAAAAATCGAACCAAATCTGATTTTTTAATTTGGTTCGATTTTTAATTTTTCGTTTTGGTTTTGAATTTTGAAAATTTTTTGTTTTCGGTTCGGTTTTTGAAGGAAAAACAGCAGAAAAACCAAACCGAACCAAAATTGTATATAATTATATAATTTTTTAAATTTTTTAATTGAATAATTATTTTTTACATGTAAATTATCTTATTTTGAGTTGTAAATTATATATCAATTATTAATATCTATTTTTTATGTGATAATTTGAAATTTTGACTATTAAATTAAAAATCGATTAAATGAAAAAATTTGTTTAACGATTTTGTTGTATTATTTATTATATATTTTGGGATTGTATTTTTAATTTGAACTTTTATTTTGTACAATTTAGATGTTTTTACTTTAGTATAATATGATTTATAATTTTGTATAATTTTTAGACACAATTTTTTAATTTTTTTTAAAATAGTTTTAATTTTCAGTTTTTCGGTTAACCGAACCAAACCGACCGAAAATTTTGGTTTGGTTTGAATTTGGTTATTTTATAAATTCGGTCCATCAGCTATGACACATTAGCTATGGACACACATAAATTGCTGATGTGTCAAATATAACACATTAGCTGATAACAATGATTTGATTACTGACGTGTCAAATATGAAATATTAGTTTATGATGTGATAATAAATCAATCATCATGAGTATCCGGTCAAGATGACTTTTTTGAAAAAAGATGACAAGTTTAGTGACATTTAAGTCATGAAAAATAAGTTAGTTACTTTTGGGTGATAAATTGTAAGTTCAGTGACCGTAGATGAAATTGATCCAAACGTGGAACATGCCACGTGTATCCAGGCATATGACGTGGCGCGCCATGTCATCAATCCGGCAAGGATCATCGCCGGAATCCGGTGATCGTGACTTTTATGCAAATATGTATAAGTTCAGTGACATTTGTGTCACGAAAAATAATTCCGTTACTTTTTGGTAATTTGACTAAAGTTGAGTAACCGTGGGTGAAATTGACCCCAAATTTTGGTATTTAAATAAATTTTATATCTCGACCTAATAAATCAAAATTTTCTATACTTAATACATAATTTCTCATAAATCAAAACTTTCTTGCAATTTACAAAATAATTTTCCATTTGAACTTAAAGGGTATGTCCTTTAGCTTAATCACACCAAAACTAGGAAACAAGTAAGATTCGCATAGCAACAACTTTTGGAAGGGAATCTCAATGGGATCATAGTACCTCTGTTAACAAGACAGGTGCGTATTTATTGGTTATTTTTCTATTTTTTTTTATTTCCCATAAAACTGTTAGTACTCATTGGATTAACATTTGTAAAATGGATTTGATTAAATTAAAGGATTGCACAAAATTTTTGAATTCCTTTTCTGTTTGTGTTTATTTGTTCTTGAGGCCTTTGCAAAACAAATACTTATCTTCTCCTTATAGTAACAAATTAAATATATATTTTAGCAAAATAACACATGATTTCCATCTGATCAATTGAGGTAGAAGTTTATTGTTAGATGATAATAGTCCAAATCTAAATTATCTAAGGTAATTCCCTTTGATATAGCAATTATTTCCTTCACTAATTCACCATGAAATATGATTTCTCAGGATTCAATGAGGCCAAAGAAAAGGCTGAAGTTCCATGTGATAGTGATATAGTTTAGATTTTCCAAATAAAGTTTGATGACAACAGGCCCTTCCCTTCATTCTATTTTGGATTAAGTTTTCATATGCAAATGTTAGCAAACTGTTCTGAGAACAATTCATATTTTCCTTTCGTTGGAATATGAAGTAATGATCAACTTAATAACATCAAAATTGAATTTCTAATGTGATTTAAGTTCAATATTAGTGATATCCATCATATTCTTTATTCTCTTGAATATGAAAATAAAAGTTTAGAGTTTGCTTACTTTCAATTATAAGTCTCATTTATCAGCTTGAAGTCCTCAATGAGCTTCCATATTGTGAACCGCGATTCTGAAGATTATCTACTTCTATAGTTCTATTGTATATATTTTCCATTAGCAACTCTGTTTCAGCTCAAATTTTCACACTGATTTAGATATTAAGAAGAATCAACTTAATCGGGTTTTGAAAGTAAATAAAAAATGATCGAAATATTCAATCAAAATCAAAATTTATACTCCATTCTAATCAACAAATCATTTAAATGTTTCATCAAAATTTTCAAACCGTTACAATAATTTAAGGCAACGAAAGTAAATATATTGCCTATCAAACTGTTACCATAGAATAATTTTATTCCATAGCAACAGTTTAATAGGTATTACATCAGTTTTCGTTGTTTTAAATTATTGTAACTATTTGAATATTTTGATATAACATTTAATTACTTGTAGCATTTTAAATATATTGCTAAATTATTGTCTTATATAAAATAAGACAATAATTTTAAATATATTACTAAAAATATGTTATCATAGATTTATTATATGGTAGAAAATTTATACCCACTATATATACTTCTTTTTTATTTTAATTAAAAAAAAAGAATAAATCAATTTAATTTTAGCTATTATATATGCGGAATTTTTATCTTCTTCAAATTATATGACAATCTCACCTTCATTTCATAAACTACAATACAATCCATGGCGTTTATGTTGGCAATTCTCTCTTTACCATTTTATCGCCATTTCCTAATCAATATTTTGCCATTTCGAGTTTCCATTAATATGCCTTTTATATTTATAAGTTAAATGCAATCATAAATTAATATCAATTTATTGATATAATAATGTTATTTCATTTATTAATAATATTACTAAATTGAATAAGTTTAACAAAGTATAGCAATTCTGATTTTTTTTATAATTCGTTTGTTAATTTGGAATTATTTTCTTTGGTAGCCTAATTTGATATGTTGCTAAACATAAAAATGACGAAGTGCACTCACCTCACTACAAAATCACTCGGTCAAATTTTTTTCCCCATTTTCTCATAATTTTATTTTCTCTTATATTCATCTATATATGTCTTTTGATGTTAGATGGAAATATATTTTTTTTTTGTTTTAAAATTTTTTCTTATAGTATATGTTTTCAATATTTCATCTAACTATTTGTACTTAGACCTGGCAAAATTGACCCAAATCCATGGATTGATCCAAATTCACCCAAAAAATTGACCCAAACCCAATGCAATCCACATAAATATTAATTGGGTCAACCCAAAATTGACCCATTTTATTTTTTAACCCAACCCAATCCAATACCCAATGAGTCAACCCAAAATTAACGCATTTCACTTTTCAACCCATTGGGTATTAACCCAATGGGTGTTTTCAAGATTCAAAGATCTTGACTTATTGTGTATTAATCCAATGGATGTTTTATGTGTATTGTCAAAATTTTGATCTTAACCCATTGGATATTAACCTAATGATTGATAGCAACAGTTCAACAAAAAACATAATTGTTCTTAAGCAAACGTCCGACATTTTTCATTTACTTGAAAAATAAATAAATAAATATAAATAAATAAATATAAGAAAAGTCCAACAATTTTAAAGTAAAATATAAAATATTTAAAATTAACTTATCATGTTACACAAGTATTTCACTACCGAATTCATTCATTAATAAGTAATTTTCTTTTAAAGAGTTAAGAATGTTTTTTGTGGGTAAACATTTTCTTATTGTGAACGGGTCTTTACTAGCTTGAAGCTTTATCAGCCTAGGTCTACTAATGGCATACGTAATTTTTGAGTTGGTCTCAGTTTTTATTTTTTACTTTTTACATTACTAAACCCTAAATTTCTAAAATCTCTCCCGTTGACGTGGCCGCCACCCGCCATTCATCTTCCTCCCCTTCTTCACTCGAAACTTCTTTTTTTTTTTTTTTTCACAGTAAAAGATCAGTTTGCAAAAATAAATTATCTAATAATTTTCATCCACTAAAAGTATTTGTTTATATCCACTAATTCAGCCCGCTAAAATTGATTAAGGATAAATTCCATGTGCAGGCCTTCAAATAGTTTGAATATTAATGTTATTTCCATTTTAACAGAATTTTGATATTCCCCTATTTACTTTCAAGTTCAATTGTCCTTTTTTTCACCTTCAAATTTTATTTTTAAATTATTTACCTTATTTTTATTCTTATGTCCATGCTAAAAAACTGTTTGTAATATAAAAAATTTGATGTTATATGAAAATATATTATTATTTTTGTTTTAAATTTTTTTCTTATAGTATATGTTTTCAATATTTTCATCTAACTATTTGTATTCCATCTTAATTATAAATCTATTAATTTATATTTTACTTTTATCAAGAGGATATTAATTGTATTTTACCGGGATACTTTTTTGAATTTGGTTTTATTTTTTATAGTCGCTAAATGACAAGTGTTTCCATTAAAAAAAAAGATTATTCCAATTAAGAGATAGGAATTTATATTGGTGACTAGTTATAAATTTAAAACTAAGGGGATTAGTAAGTTGGAAAAAGACATAGGTAACATTTTTATAGAAGGATACAATTGTAAAGAACTTTATTTTTGGGGGTCTGGATAAAGGAGGGAGGGATCAATGTGGGCCGCAGAAAAAAAAGAGGGAAGGGAAAGAGACAGATCGGGAGAAAGGGGGAAAGAGGAAAAAGAGACGGGAGAAGAGAGAAGGACCACCACGCCGTCGCACAGCCGTTGCCGCTCCTTCACCATCGATCTAATAGCGGCTGCCATGTCCCTCTTCCGCCAGCTTCATTCTTTTTTTTTTTGTTTTGTTTTCTCTCTCCAATCTAGAGTTTCTGAGCTCGATGTTGGCCAGCTCTGGCATCGGGCAACGACACGAACAGCACCGGAGGTTGGCTGACGGCAGGGCGATTCTTTTGCTACCCTCCGTTTTATCTCACTCGCCGGCGATAATCAGATCGGAGAGGAGTGAGGCAGAACATTTCAGCCCAGATTCTGACCAAATAAGGCGGCGAATGGGCACGTGACTACCGGCAGTAGGTCCCTGGTGGCCTGAGTTTCATCTAGGCAGTGGAAGGACCTCTCCGGCGACGCCCCGGTGACCGTTGGATTCACCGGCGAAACAGGTTGGAGCCCAGTGAATGAGCCAAAATTTTCAGGAGAATTGTTTTCAAAATTGTAAGTGCACTACCAAATACCT
Source organism: Excoecaria agallocha (assembly GCA_037975025.1). Lineage (NCBI taxonomy): Eukaryota > Viridiplantae > Streptophyta > Magnoliopsida > Malpighiales > Euphorbiaceae > Excoecaria > Excoecaria agallocha. The sequence continues at coordinate 657,227 of CM075821.1, forward strand.
TTTTTTTTTTTTTTAGTGAGAGTGGATGTTAGGAAAATTCTTAACATTGTTGTGAGGCCATTTTACAGATTCTTATAGGAATTTAATTATTATGATTATGATGATTACTTTGATTTTGTTATGATTTCAATTTTATGATTGCCATGTGTATAGTGTTGAAATTAAAATGCCAAAGTCTGTTAAACATGAAGTTCGTAAGTTGAATATTGTAATTTGTTTAATAGGAAGTGCACAGATAATTTGGTTGGATTCGTGAATCTTCAAATTTTTAGCATGCAATGGTATAGTTGAGTCACAAGCATCGGGACTTTCTATTAAATTGTTAATGTGATCCCATTGCTAAAAACTGTGGATTATGATTGGCCCTTACTGTCAGATTGCTTGTCCAATTGAAATTCCCACTTTGGTTAAATGCAGATTAAGCTTTGACAAATTATGATTATAAATATTTGATGAATCTAATAATTGAAAAGCAGAATTGTAAAAATATTTGTAAAATGCATTCAATTTGGTAAATTTTGTTAAATTGGCAAAAATGGCTTGTAGCGTTAAACAGTAAAAAAATGGTATATGATACTATATGCCTTGTCTAATTTAATAATCCTTGGTAAATGAACTGCATTTAGTCATTGATATTAGAATTAGCTTAATTTAGTTTAAAAGCATGTATAATGCGTATAATCGAGACTAACGATGAATATAATTGATAAAATAAGACCGTAAACGATAGAGATAGAGCACTATGGTGTCAAGAATTAAAGAAATCAAACTGAACATGGAAAATGAATTTAAGTTTGAATCGGAAATTTGAATAGTAAAGGAATCAATTAATCCACCTGAATTATTGTGAATAATAAATTGAGTAAAGGGAGCACGTGGTTATTTTTTTCACGCGTAGGTTAAAGAATCTTATTTTTGAAGCATAAGAAATATTTTTCTTTAATATGCTACAATATCAAGGAAATGTAGATGGGCATTTCAAAAGGAGTATTTGAGATGTTTTGCAAGTTTTTATTTAATATAATATTATATAGGCAGATAATGTTTAAAAAATATATTTAGTACTGTTTAATGAATTAAGCAGCTTATTGCAAATGGTGTATCTTTGATGTGATAATAGATAAAGTTGTGATTAAGAGGTTTTCTTAATATACTTAGCGTGACAGATAGTAAATTTTGATTGATTTATTGGAAACAATGGAGTAAGGGATAAATTCTTGTGTATGGAGTTTGTATTTGAGTTTAGATAGGAGGCCGGGGTTGATATCAAAGTCTTTTTATATTACTTTTACAGGAGGTTTTGAAGTCTTTTAGGGAAAACTCTATTGGAATTTTGATAAAATTAATGGTAAATAAATTTGCAGTCTAGTGAAATAATAGAGAATTTGTGTTATTCATATAATTACGAATCACAGAATAGCTAGTAACAATTATGATCCGGTCCATTCATCGGACTGGATATAGGGTGTTACAGACCCAATTGATATTTTTTTAGGCGGATTTTGGGCCAATTTTGCCAAGTCTAGTCAATATTGTGATTTCTTTTTTTAATATGTTCAAGCCTTTAATTTCCTTGCTCTTTCTCAACAGTTTTAGTCCTTGACAATTTGCACATGAAATGCATTTTTTGGTCAGGAGGCATTGTCAATTTGGAGTCTTCGCCAAATTAACTTGACTTTGGATATACCATAGTAATTTACACTTACAGTGCAAAGATGTATAAATTAATTTGGACCAAAAACTTTGATATATCTCCGGAAGGAGGGCATATAATCTTGTGGCTGTTAACTCCTCCCCCTCTCTCTCAGTTAGTATACCAGGTATTATTTACTACTCTCCCATTTAATAAGTTATTTTGTTATTCACTTATATTAATTAAACTATAACAATCCATATTTATTTGTTCTTGATATATACTTACATGATAAATATGTCCCTTCTGATAATTTCAGAAGTAAAAATTACTTTTAGAAGATAAATATATGTCTATTTTCAAATAATTTAGGAGAAAAAATCCATCAAAAAATCCATGAGCAAAATTGTTCTATTTTGAATATTTCATAAGCAAAGAAAAAATATTGTTATTATTTTAAATAATAAATAGAAAAATAAATTCTTATTGGATTTAATTATTGCTATATATATTTTAGTAATAAGAATGATTAGTTTTGTTACTAATTATTAAGTTTATATATTAAGCTGTATTATTTTATAATTCAACATGTACATCTGTAGTCTTTTAGCTTAACACAAACTCTTCTTGTACTTGTATAAATATGGCTCTGCCACATCAATAATATGATAATCATTAATTCCTCACATGGTATCAGAGCCAAAATAAAACAAATAAGAAAACTTCATCATGACCACCGCTGTATCTTCTCTACCCATCACCATGAAACACCATTCTTTCTCTGTTAAGCTCAACATAAAAAACTACCTTTCTTGGAAAACTCAATTTCCTCCATTATTAAACTACCAAAATCTTACAGGTTATGTTGATGGATCTCTTCCACGCCCAACCTTAGAAATTGCAACCCCAAAAATCCGACAGAAATAATCCTAAATCCAGCCTATCTGGCATGGTTTCAAAAAGATCTGATGCTACTTTGTTGGCTTATTTCTTCTCTCTTCGAGGAAGTTTTTCCCTATGTCACTGAGCTAACGTCTTCAGCTGAAGTCTGGAGTGCTATTGCCAATACCTTTGGCGCCATCTCTCATAATAGACAATTGCAATTAAACATTGAGTTGCAAGAACTAAAGAAAGGTGATCTCTCTGTTTCTGTCTACCTTCAGTGCGCCAGATCCCTTGTTGATGAACTGGCATCTGCTAGTCGTATCATGACCACAACTGAATTTAATGCAATTGTCTATTACAACATTGGAAGTGACATGATGCACCCATGGTTGTGGATTTGGTGTTAATTATCATATGACTCCAGACATACAAGCTATTTAGATTCTTTATCCATATCCTGGTAATGATCAGATCCGCATTGGTAATGGCTAAGGTTTGCATATTTCTCATATTGATAAAGGTGTTTTATCTTTTCCTTCTCGTCATCTTGATTTAAAAGAGCTTTACTGTGTGCCCTCACTGAATAAGAGTTTACTTTCCATCTCAAAGTTTACCCGTGATAACTATTATTATATTGAATTTTGGCCTACTTTCTTTCTTGTTAAGGATCGGGTGATCAACAAAATCCTCCTCAAGGATCGGAGCGAAGCTGACGTCCTACCCACATTTGACGAGAAGAGGCCTATGTAGTAGCCAAAATTTCCTTTCAAGATTGGCATTGAAAGTTAGCCATCCACATTCCAAGATAGTGTCCAAAATTATTAAAGAAAATAAATTAGATTCTTTTCCTTCGTCTTTGTCTACAGTCCGTTCAGATTGTTATATGGGCAAATTGTCAAGTAAATCCCTTCCTTTGATTGTTCATACGATAATGTTTTCTCTAAAACTTGTCTATTCTGATGTTTGAGGTCCATCCCTCAACTTGTCAACAACTGGTTTTCGGTATTTCATTATCTTAGTAGATGATTTCACTCGTTTAGTTGGATTTACTTTCTCAAAAATAAGTCTGATGTGTTTCAATGTTTTGTTAATTTTAAAACATTGGTTGAAAACTATTTAATTTACCCATTAAAACTCTTCAAACCGATTGGGGAGAAGAGTATAGAGCACTTCATTCCTTTCTTAAACAACATGGTATTTTATATAGATTAGCTTGTCCACATACTCATGAGCAAAATGGTGTTGTCGAAAGGAAAATTAGACATGTTGTTGACACGGGATTAACCGTTCTTGCACAAGCAAAAGTTCCTTTTAAATATTGAATTTATGCCTTTCAACATTCTGTTTTTACTATCAATTTGATGCTCACACCGATTATACAAAATCAAACTCCATATTTTAAACTCTTTGGCAAGAAATTTGATTATAATTCTCTACATATTTTTGGAGGCACAACCTACCCTTTTCTTCGTCCATATAATACATATAAATTTGCTTTTCGAAGTCAACCATGTGTTAACTTAGACTTTGCCACTAATCATTCTTGTCATTTATATTTGAACAAAGACATAGGAAGGATTTACATTGCCAAGCACTTGGCCTTTGTTGAAACTCAATTTCTCTTTGCCATGCTTCAACTGCCTCTTTGTCGCCACCCTTTCCTTGGTTTGATGTCTGGCATAGTTCTACTCCAACTCTACCGAGTTTGGTCCCTTATCCTAATCCCACTTCTTCCTCTTTATCTCTAACTTTTCTTCCTCTTCTCAAACTCATCCAAATTCGGATGATATCAGTCCCAACCAAACTCAAACTCATCCAAATTCGGATCCACCCCATGCCTCTTCCATCCTCACCCCTTGCCAACGACCAGTCCACCTCAATTTCTCCACTCACATGTTCCACCTTATCCCGATCAGCTCCTGCATTAAATCTAGTAGTTGATCTCACTACATTTTCCTAACCCACAAATATTGTCCAAAGACAACATCCTAACCGCACACATTCCATGACCCTGCAGCCCTACCTAAAGCCCAAACAATTGTTTCTCACCACCAAATACACAAAGCCCACAGTTCCTAAGCCCAACCCCTCCTTTTTACAAACAAAACCCGCCACATACAAACAAGTTAAAGTCCATTCTCATTGGTGAGATGCCATGAAGGAGGAGTATGATGCACTTTTATCTACCAATACCTGAAATCTTGTGCCGTGTCCATCTAATGCTAATGTAGTTTGCAATAAATGAGTCTTTCTAATTAAGAGGAAGCCAGACGGTATAGTAGATCATTACAAAGCTCGATTGGTTCCCAAAGGCTTCCATCAACAGGCTGATATTGACTACAAAGAAACTTTCAGCCCTGTTGTCAAAGCAACCACCATCTAGACTACACTTATGCTACAACGCAAGGTTGGCCAATCAGACAGTTAGATGTTTCAAATGCCTTTCTATATGGGTTCATTGATGTGCCTATTTACATGGACCAGCCGCGTGGGTTTGTTGATCCCACACGTCCTGATTATGTCTACAAGTTAAATAGATCCCTCTATAGGCTCAAGCAAGCACCTCAGGCATGATTTGATCAATTAAAAAATTCTCTGGACCATTGGTTTTGTTTCTTTGAAATCTGATCACTCTCTATTTATTTGTATAACCAATGATGCTTCCTTATTTATTCTTATTTATGTAGATGGCATTCTTGTTACTAGTAATTCTCTGACTATCATTACCAGTGTCAATAACAAATTGCAGGTTGAATTTCCAATCAAGGATATTAGAGCATTATCCTATTTTTTGGGTATTGAGGTTGTTCGCACAAAAGAGGGTCTCTTTCTCTTTCAACAAAAATATTTATGTGACCTTCTAGACTTTTATGGGTTCAGCAACGTCAAGGGTTGTCCCACTCCAATTGCAACATCCCCACCACTGCGCAAATTTGATAGTCCTATGCTAGATGGACGACCATATCGATAAATTCTTGAAGCTCTTCAGTATGCAACCACAAGGCCTGATATCTGCTTTACTGTAAACAAGCTTAGTCAATTTATGCATTCACCCACCAAGTACCATTGGAAGGCCTTAATGTGTCTGTTGTGCTAACATTACGCACACCATTCACTTAGGCATTCTATTTCGAGCAGACTTCTTCCTTACCTTGCAATGTTTCTCTGACAGCAACTGGGGTGGTGATCAAGATGACAGGAGGTCCACAAAAGGTCATGCTATGTACCTAAGGAAGAACATCGTTTCTTGGGTTGCAAAGAAGCAACCGACTATCGCTCCCTCCTCCACTGAGAGTGAGTATAAATCTTTAGCAAATTGCAGAGCTTCTATGGATACAATCATTACCAAGTGAACTTGGTGTGTCCACGCTTTCACCAACACTTTGGTGTGACAATATAGGCACTATTTACTTGTCTAAAAATCCAATTTTTCATGGTTGTACCAAGCACATTGAGTTGGACTTTCATTTTGTACGTGAGAATATAGCTAGTGGTAAGTTACAGATCCAGTTTCTTGCTACTGCAGACCAGATCGTGGACATTTTCACCAAATTCCTACCTAGGCCTGTTCAAAAATGGTATAAATCATTAAGCCCATTAAATCCAAACCACTAAATTCATCTAATTTAACCCATATAACCAATTTTACAATTTTAAAAAAATATTATTGGGTTAAGGATTATTATATAACCCAATCATTTAATCCATTATTTTTAACAAAACAACCCAAGCCCCGATTTTCCCAAGTCCCTCAAATTTCCCAAATCCCATGTGCCCTCTCTCTCTCTCTCTCTCTCTCTCACTTCGATTGTTTCTCTGACTCTCACCGTTGGATCATCGCCAGCCATCTCTCTCTCTCTCTCTCTCTCTCAATTTCTCACACCGATTGCTTGATCGTCCAGGATCTACCGCCTCACTGTTGGGTCATCACCGTTGGGTAAGCTTTTCAATAGATTTCTTGCTGCTACACACGTTGCTTCCTTTTTTCTTTTTGTTTTATTTTGTTTTCTTGAAGAATCTTATGAAAGATGCTAGCAGTTGAGCACTGTGTGCTTGATTTTTTGTTTCCCTTTTCTTTTCTTAAAAAAATCTATTTAATTTCATAAAATTGGTAATTGTGTAGCACATTGATACTCTAGATAACAATCCAAACCTTCCATGGGATTTCACTGATAAAAATAAAGAGAAGGCGAACTGAAACTTGCTTACATTTTACTATCGAAATCATAACTTTGTGCAAATTTTGTGGTATTTGAAAGTGCCTGTTCTTATAAGTAAATGTTGATTGCCTGTTGTAATTTATCATGGAATTTCATCTCTGTAGCGGTGTTAGACTTGAATGAATCTGTAATTTTGGGGGGATAAGAAGTGAGGGAAATTGATTGTTTTGATTGTCTGATGTTCTAGGATCTTGAACATGAAGATCATGTCAATACCATCAGAAACCGTAGAGACAATCTCTATTTTTTGACATAGGGTGAAAATAAGTCAAGTGTAGGGTTTTTCATTGTACTTTTAAGATGGAGAATGTACCTTTCTCAAACTTATTGATCAAGGCTGTAGCTTACAGTGACTCAAATAAGCCTCTTAATGCTATAGAATGTTTATAAGAATAATATCATTGTACTTTTCCTATTCTTTTGTTGAAATATAAGATCAACTTCGATTTCTTAAGTGGTGTTTGCTTATTATATTTATTGATCAAGGTTTACAATATTTATTGGGGAATTGCATATTGATAGGATTTTTTTTAAGCATTTGCATGCTAATTGCTTTTGTTATGTGTTGTCTTGATGCTTGATTGCTTTTTTTTAGAGCATTTGTGTGCCAGTAAAAGACAATTCTTAGTGTGCATTTTGATTTTAGATGGAAGCTCCTAGTTCAAATTTTTCCTTGCCTCAGACCTCAAAAACTACTCATAATGAGGGTTGTAGTAGTAAGAAACCCTCGTATCCTCGCAAACGAACTTCTAAAAAAACATCTACTATATGAAATCATTTTACTAAAGTAGATAATGCAGATGATATTAGAGCTATTTGTAATTACTGTAGTAAGGATTATGCATGTGACCCTAGATATGATACTAGTACTCTTTGGGCTCATCTAAACCATGAGTGTTTGGAATATCCTTACAACCTTAACAAAAAATAAAAGAGTACGGAGGGGTCTAGAGATGAAGAATTACAAGGTTTTTGTGTTGACCAAATGACAGTAAACTTGTAAAAATGATAATGGTTGATGAGTTACCATTTAACATTGTAGAAGGAGAAGGATTTAAGGAATATTCTAAATATTTGCGACCTAGAGTTTTAATTCCTTCTTGCATACTGTTGCTAGAGATTGTTTGAAATTATATTCAAATGAGAAGCAAAAATTAAAAAGTATTTTGAAGTCACATCGTGTATGTCTCACCACTGATACTTTGACATCAATCCAAAATTTAAATTAGATGTGCCTTATTGTACATTAGATTGACAATGATTGAAAATTGCATAAGAAAATATTAAATATTTATCTAGTTCCTAATCATAAAGGATTAACAATAGGTACTACCGTTGGGGCTTGTTTATTAGATTGGGGCATTGATCATATCTTCACTCTCACGGTTGATAATGCAAGTTCCAATGATAATGAAATTAGATATTTGAAAAGTGAAACCAAACATTGGAAGGGTACTGTTTTAAGTCATGAGTATTTGCATGTTAGGCGTTGTGCACATATTCTGAATTTAATTGTGAATGAGGCTTTAGATGATTTGGATGAGTCAATTGTTAAAATTTGTAATGCAATTAGATATGTGAGATCATCTCCATCTAGATTACAGATTTTCAAAAAGTGTGCAGATAAAGTGAAAGTAAAAAGCAAAAAAGTTTTGTGCTTAAATGTTAAAACTAGATGGAATTCAACTTACAAAATGTTAGAAGTAGCTGAGAAATTTGAAAAAGCTTTCCAGAAGTTAGAAGTTGATGATTCGAAGTTTCTTTCATATTTTGATAGGAGTGGGAATGAAAATAACAAAAGTAGAGATGGAAAAAAAAAGGAAAAGGGAAAGGAAATGGAATGATTGGGCCACCTGATGAAGAAGATTGGAAGAAAGAAATATGCTTTATCAAGTTTTTAAGACTTTTCTACAATATAACATTAAAGTTTTCAAGATCATTATTGGTGACCTCTGACAGGGGTCGAATCCAATCAAAATAAAATTTTCTATTCTTCTAAATTAACAATATTAAGTATAGCGAATAGGTTCGTCTCCACAGGGAATGAGGATTAATTTGCTTATTCTTTTATAACAAAAGTAACACAATGGGGATTTGAAAAAAAATGGATTAACAACTAAATTAGATTGAATGCTAGGAAAATAAATTCAGTAAAAATAATTATAGAAAGAAACATCAATCAAAGATTCGTTTTAGTAGAAATTCAGTTTGTTCGATCATTGAAAAAAAATATATTTTCTTGAATTCAAATTAGTTAGAATTATTAACAAGTTCTAATAATCCTTTAAAACAAATTGATGATTAAAACAAGCTCTTTAACCAACATTCTTATTAATCAATCAATCCTAAATAAGCTCTCAGGATTTGAATGATAAATAGCTTTAAGAACATTTTTCTAAAACTAATTCCAATCAATAACACATATGTAGTGTTATTTGAATTAGTACAAATATTTCCTTCACTTTGAATCAGCAACTCATTCTACTAAACAAAGTGATTTGCCACAAGTATGAAGACACTAAATATGTACGAATTTAACATCTTCAATGACGAACACCATGGATTTCTTGTCCAAATAAATTGTATTTTATTTGACCATGAATCCACAAGAGAATTAAATTGCAGAAAATACTTGAATTGAAAACAAGAAAATAAAATAGAGATCTCACAAACAAACTTGAATTAAAACCTCAACTTATCTTTGATTGAAAAGAAAATCTTAGCCACTCATGGCTAGAAAAACAATACAGCAATTAAAATAATACTGCAGAAAATAAAACTAAGAAAAGATTTCTCTCCAAGAGCTCCCCTCAAGCTTACACAAAGCTCCTATTTATACTAGATTTTCAACCCCAAATTTGGATGTGGACTGAATTTCAATTTGAATTTAAATGATGCTGAAAATCTGGCCACAATCAAGGAAGATAAGGTGTGATTTGATTTGAAAATTTCCAGCTTTTTTAATTCGTTGTATCTGGTCCTTATTTCATCATTTCCTGCATTCTTGAAGTATCTCTTCATAATTAACCTTGATTTTCTACCTGAAAACAAGAAAAGATAATTAATCTAAAGCATTTAAATTTAAATCAATATTAATTATGAAGAGATTTTATCAATTAATTTGAATTATTTTGACTTTATCAACCTCTAATGCATTTTTTGCGAGATCATGTCATTACATATCATTATTCACAAGTTAAGTTTAAGTAACGATAACATAATGAGTGCCATGACCATAAATATGCCGTTGAAATTTGATAAATATTGGGATAATCTGGATAATTTGAATCTTTTGCTATATGTTGCTGTCATTTTGGATCCTTAATATAGAATGAAATATGTGAAGTTTTATCTTGAGAAAAATTATGGAAAAGAGGAGACTAAAGAGTTGGCAGATATAGTGGAAATAACTTTGAATCGATTGTATAACCACTATTATGAATGTAGTTCAATTGAAAAAAAATATAGGAGGTTTATATGGTTGGGGTCAAAATATTGGTGATGTGAACATAGATTATGAAGAGGTGGATGGTGGGGAGATATTGGACAACCTTAGTAGATCGGGGTTTGTTGTCCTCATTATAGTCCTCCTAAAATCAATAGCATTTTGTCGAAATATATCCTGTCTTTTCACCTTAGTAGTCCTATGCATAGTCAGTACTATAGCCTGCTACTAATAAAAGAAAAAGGTGATGTCAGTCTATTATTCCTTGCATCATAGGAAAGGCAAAGCGCTTTTTTTTAAGAATGCATCTGGTTCCATCTTTCTTTCTTTAGTTAAGCCCCCTTTTTTCTAAAAAGGATTGTAGTAATTCTGGTTTTATACTACTTGGAATGGCTCTCTCATATTGAGAAATTTTGTCTAGTGGCATTCGATTTGATAGGCATCTGGAAGAGGAAGAGAGTACAGAAAATAAGTCAGAAGTGGTGAAATATTTATCGGATGATTTTGAACCTAAAGTTGATCGTTTTGATATGTTGGGTTGGTGGAGAAAAAGTTCACCTAAGTTTCTGATTTTTTCTCAAATAGCTAGAGATGTTTTGGTAATACAAATTTTCATTGTAGCTTCAGAATCTGCTTTCAATACAAGTGGTTGAGTGTTTGATCCTTTCAGAAGCTCTCTTTTTCCAATGATGGTGGAAGCACTAGTGTGGTCAAAATTGGTTAAGATCAATACCGATGCCCATTGACCTTCGCCATACAATGGATGAAATAGAAAAATATGAAGAAATTGAGACAGATAATGCTTAATATTTTTAATATTTTGTTTTGTCTTGTAATAAGTATTGAATAATTTTAATTATTATATTGATGCAGATTTTGTAGGAGTAGGATCTCCAATAATAATGGAACCAAATTCACCGATCAATGAATGATTTCAATGTTGAAGGCAAATGGAAGATTTATTGTTTAAATAGAACATGTAATTTTTTATATGTATTTTTTTTTATGTATTATAATTACGTCAATTAATTCATAGTTTAAGAATTTATATGTAATTTAAATTTTAGGGCACTATTACTTTTTTTTATGAAATTTATATGTACATTTGTAATCTTTTAGCTTAACACAAACTCTTCTTGTACTTGTCCACGTCAATAATATGATGATCATTAATTCCTCACACTAATAAGAATCTTGATGTGATTTAGTGACAGTATGGAACCATCTACCGAGCATATAATTGATATTGACCATATAAGAAGTTCAACTGAAGATGAGCTGAATAATTAGCAACAATTATCAGATAAATGTTGCATTTCCAGATTTTCCAAGATAATACATGGGTTAAATGAAGTTGCCTATAAACCTCAAGTAGTCTCCATTGGCCCATTTCACCATGGCAGACCAGAGCTAAAACAAATGGAGAAGTGTAAGAGAAGATATCTCCAAGATTTTCTGCAATCAAGCAAGCAAAAATCGAAGGTGTTTGTTAGAATTATCAAAAGAAAAGGAAGAAAAACTTCGAAATTGTTATGCAGAAAACACTGAATTAAATAGTGAAGAGTTTGTGAAGATGATGTTAGTAGACTCTGCCTTCGTCATTATGATCATGCTCAAATTCAGTTGCCAAAAATTGCAAAGCAAGAACGATCATATATTCTCAAGACCGTGGAAGGAAAACAGCATTCGTTACGGCATGATATTGCTTATGAATCAAATCTTGTTCTTCATTTTTGACGATTTGTACAAGGAATCTAATCTCGAGTTGCTTCAAAGACTTATATTGATCGAGATTACACATGCCTAAAATGGGGTTCATGGTCAGAGATCATATTCTTAACTCGCAGAAACATAATTTATCTGATGCATAACATATTCTTGACTTCCTAAGGATATGTCAACAACCAATCCCCAAATCTCAGATGAAGATTCCCACAAAAGTAGGACGTCATGAGCATGGTATGCACCTAGTGCCACAGAGTTGAAACAAGCTGGAGTCAAATTCAACTCAATTCAAGCCAAAACAAACTTAAAATGGAATTCAAAGATGGGATTTTAAAAATTTTATTTCTAAAGATTACTCACAGGACCGAAATTTTATTATGAAATCTCCAGGTATTTGAGCAATGCCATTGTGATCTGAAGTATATTAATGACTATATTGGGTTTATTATTATGCTTGTGAAGACTAAAAGTGATGAGCAAATTGTTGCTAAAAATGAAATAATGCATAATAGGCTACGGAGTAATGATTGCTTATCAACTGTATTTAACGACCTTGCTAAAGGAAATGCTGTGCCTCGCAGTAGGTTTTACTTTTCAGATATTGTTGAAGACCTGAATTTAATTTTACATTCAAAGATTTGATTGAAGATTAAAAAGGATAATTTATGTGAGTATATTTTAATTAAATTTTGTTAATCACATCTTAATTGTTTATTTAATTTATTAGTAATTTTATTTTCATTGTTATTATTGTAGATGCTATAAAGCTTGGAATATAATTTTGTCAATATTTTTAAAGGTAAGTTATTGTTATTTTATTTATTTTTAGATAATTAATATAATTAAGATAAATATATTAAGCCATAAAATTAAGATAATTAATTCGTATATGTTATTTTATGGTTTATTGTAATAAATTATAATCGTCATTATTTGTGAATAAATTAGAGGTTTGAATTTAGTTATATTATATTTAGTTTATATTGTCATGCTTTGATATTTAGGAAATCATGAAAGTAATTAGAACGATGATATTATATAAAAAATGAAAAACTGTATGAATATATATATATATATATATATATAGTGCGGGGCACGGTTTAAAAAAAAATTGTACAGAAAATGGCAACTGTCAATGCCGTTTTCTAACATGCAGGCTCCACCTCATTTCTTCAAATCCGTTGTGTCTCTCAGCTTTGAAACGACGCCGTTTGCTCATATTGGAACGATGTTGTTTTGCCATGTATGGAAAATAGCATTATATCTTGCCGTTTTCTATGGAATTTTTAACCAAAATTTGCTAAGCCCTACAAGTCAGAAAATGGCACACAGGATTGTCGTTTTCTGACACCCTAAAAGTCTAAATATTTTTACTATTACCCCACTTTTCTAATTATTTTCAATTTTCACACCAAAATAAAAAAAAATCCCTTCAATTTATACTAAAATTATTTTATTTGATGGATTTAAGAATGGGTTGTGCCAAGAAAGGATACAGATCAATCATTTTAGGCATTGTTTGGCATTTTTGTCTTCTTAAAATTATATGAACGGAAAAAGATGCAAAAAATGGAATAATAATTATCAAACCTGCCTAATCTTCTTTTTTTTTGTTTTTTCCTCAAAAATCTGATTATTGACTGTATCTTTTTCGGCTTAATTTCATTATCACCGAAATTATACTAAATTATAAAAAATAATAATTTTTTCATAATAATCACTGAACTTAACACTTGTAAAACTTTATATTGGTTTTAGGTGAACATCTAGTCAAAAAATCTAGATGGCGCATCAAATTACTAATTTCTGCCCACATCGCATCCCAACTAAGGTCACATGAGCATGTCACATGCTACAATGATATATATGTTGACATGTCAACCTGTCACAGAGTGTGCTACCACGTCGCCATGCCACGTAGATATGTCCATGTGCCATTTTCTATACCCAATAACCAAATAAATTGAAAATGATTTTTATTATTGGGTCAACGTGGCTATTACTAGGATTTTTTTAGCTGAATCTTTACCTGAAATCGATCAAAATAATTTTTGTATATACAAATACGAAATTCAGTGATTATTAAAAAAAAAATCTTTATTATTTTTGCGTAATTTGATATAAATTTGATAACTATAAATGAAATCATTTTTTTCCCTTTTGCACATGGACAATAATAATCCTCACAAAATTCAATTGCCTGAATTTGGATTGAAATTAATCATCAATCAAAATATTTGTAACAAAGCCATAAAAAAAAATCAAAATCCATTAATTGAACATGAAAAAGGAGAGCCTTCAACATGTTTTTCATAAATGTTTCATCTACAGATGCGGTTAATAGTTAACACGTTGTCGGCCTTTTGATGGATATTTCATATGGTAGAAACTACATACCAATTGGTGTAGCCCCAAATTAAATTCATTATTTTTAATTTAGTTATACCTGTGTAGTTTCATTAACAAATTAAGTTATTATGTGTGGCTTTTCATTAGAAAAAATAAACTTGTAATAATGTATTATTATGATAAAGATCTTATTAGGAATATAAGGTATAGTATTGTCTGCTTCATTCATAATTTAAAATCTAAATAATATATGATACTAAAAAATAATACATTATTGTAAGTTTATTTTTTCTAATGGATAATCATATATATTAATGGTTAATTATGTCCGTAATTATTAAATTTTAGGTTTTATAATTAAATGGTTATAATAAAATAATTTATAGTACAAAAATTGCAAAAATTCTATTTTATTGCAACTAAAATAAAAGTAATCTGAAATTTAATTTTTCATGTCATCAGAGTGATGGTTAAGTACACCTTATATAATTGTCATATCATTTTAGAACCAATCAACTTTACAAATAGATTTTAATTAATTATTTTTTTATTTTCTATACACGTCATCTTTTCATATTTATATAATAATATGGTGCTCTTTTCATCTTACGGTCTAATTTCAAAATGACATAATAATCATACGTGATGTGCTTATAATTAATTATTACCGTGGTGATCTATAAACTTGATTTTTAAATTATTTTTACTTTAATTGAAATAAAATAAAATTTTAATAATTTTTATCTTATAAATTATACTATTATAACTATTTGATTATAAATTTAAAATTTAATGACTATCAATATAATTAACACACAAATTAAGTAATGAAATTATACATCCACGTATAACTAGATTGAAAATAATGAAATTAATTTGAGACTACACCAATAATAAATACAGGAAATTAAATTTTTTTTATTTTTTACTGTTTTTTAGAGTTTTAAAGAGCAGTAAATTTTGCAATAGTATTGAGCAAAAGTGAATATAGTGTATTCAGTTTGGGCAAAAATGAATACGGTGTATTCAATTTGGACAAAAAGGCAAAACTGAATACGATATATTCACTTTGGGCAAAGTATATACGATTGTGTAAATATTGAATACATAATTTAATTAATTCCCCAATTAGAACAACTTTGTGTGACTTTAGCTAAAATTTGTTAACTTGGTGTATTCATTCTTCGCGTGCCCGAAAGATCGGAATTCAAGATCAAGCTCTAGGTAATTAATTACTCAGAAATATAAACTAAAAATTATTTTTATCACCGTATAAAATTTAAAATGTATATTTATATTACTGTTTTTATTTGGGTGATTCAGTTTGAGTTAAAAATTATTTTCTGAAAATAATGAATTTAGTTTGGGACAACACCAATCAGTCTTAAACGAAAAATAATGCCTCAGTCTAATTACATCAACAATGACTTGCAGTTTGTTTAAGTCATCGCAGAAGACAAATATCAAATTCATTTTCTCTTTGTGGGGACCTTTGTTTTTTGTTTTTTGTTTCTCAATAATTCAGTTATTGGCTGTGTATTTTGATGAACAAGATTCATTGGCAGTAATTAGATTTTTTTAATAAAATCAAGATTCATTTCTTCTCAATTAAAAAGGACAATTATTGAAAGATAAAGCAAATAAAGAGACTCATTAAAAATATTTGAATTCAATATTTAAAAATTACTTATTTATAATTGCAGAGTTTAAAAAAGCGACCCAATTTAGTTATTAAAAATAATTAGATTTTTTTTAATAATTTTAAGTTTTTCGAATAACTTGAGATTCATTAAAACTATTTCCAATTTTTATTTAGTCAATTTCTAGAGAGTTGTGGACTATGTTTCAAGTTATGAACAAGTTAAGTTTTCACCTCATCATATCTTTCCAAAACTTGAAAATTTACATATTTTTTTTAGTAATTTTTCCATTTGAACTGCAATTAACTTGAACCTATAAAAAAAGTGACTTGACCCAAAAAAATCCGAACACAAGAAGTGCTGATTCGAATTGATCCAAATATAAATTTTTCTTATCCAATCCATTTGCCATATTTATTTTTAATATGTAATTTTATGGACATGTTGGAACAATTTACCTTTCATATATGCTGAGTAGATCTGACACCGCATGCTCAATAGTTGATGGAATGTTAAGAAATTACCAATGGACCAGCCGAATCAGTGTTGCATAAAGAAAAAATAAATAACTTGTGTATTTTTAAAGTTTATGAATTATATAATTTTAAAAATTAAATTTACATTCAATTCTACATCATTTTAATTTAATTTTATAAGTAAAAAATTTTTCCATGGAAAAAATAATTGAAGACAGAAATATATGGAAAGAAAATATATTTGGATATAATTAATTTATAATTGGATATAATTAATTTATAAAGATCTTATTGGGAATATAAGGTGTAGTATTGTCTGCTTCATTTATATTTTAATATCTAAATAATATATGACACTAAAAAATAGTAACACATTATCGCAAGTTTATTTTTTCTAATGAATAACCATTCATATTAACAGTTAATTACATCAATAATTATTGAATTTTAAATGTTATAACTAAATAGTTACTCTCTTAAAAAAATAAATGGTTACCATAAAATATTTTATAATACAAATACCATTAAAATTATATTTTATTTTAATTAAAGTAAAAAAAATCTAAAAATTAATTTTTTATAGAATGATAGTTAAGCATATCCTTTATAATTATCACGTTATTTTAAGGTCGGTCAATTTTACAGCAAAATTCTGATTAGTTATTTTTTATTTTGTGTATATATTATTTTTTATATTTACATGATGTGTTTAATTATTACTGTAGCGATCTATAAAATTAAATTTTAAATTATTTTTAATTTAATTAAAATAAAATAAAATTTTAATAAATTTTATATTATAAATTATTCTATTATTACTATTTTCATTATAAGTCATGTAATTAGCACACATATTAAGTAAAGAAATTATACATACACGTATAACTAAATTGGAAATAATGAATTTAATTTGAGGCCACACCAATTAAAACAGATAGGTCCCACCACTACAATCAATCAGTCTTAAATAGAAAATGATGCCTCAGTGTAATTACATCAACGATGACATGCAGTTTTTTAAGTCGTCGCAGGAGATAAATATCAAATTAATTTCCTCCGTGTGGGGACCTTGCAGTTTTTTAAGTCCTTGCGGAAGACTTTTCTCTGCTTGGGGATCTTTATATAAAGTTTTTCCTACATGGTAACGAAATATTTACCGAGTTATTTGCATGGTTATTAAACTCGGGTTGACTCGGGCGGTCGGACCGGTTGAACCGTGACTCGGCAAGCAAGTCGAGTCGATTCAACATGAAAATCGAAAAGGGTAAAAACTAGAATTGACTCGTAAAAAATCGGGTTGAACCGGTGACTCGGACCGGATTCCGGTTCAACCAAAAAATTTGCATTTTAAGAAATCAATCCCTAAATTCCCAAAAAATACAGTGATATAATTAAAAACATAAAATTTAAAGATCCTATAATGTGTTCTTTTAACTAAATCCATAACAAATTATTATATATATTCAAAATATACAAAAACAATGTCTATAATACATATCTAAATGTAGAATTGAATCACCATAAAAAAATTTTATGTTTAATCCTAGCAGTAGATAATTTTTTTAATTATTATTTTTTATATATAAGAGTTTATTATATATAGATCGAAAAAATCCTTTGATAATAATTACAACTAATGAATTGGTAATTATGATTGAAAATTTTGAAACGATAGAAACCTTTGAATATATAATTAGTTTATAAGGAATAAAAAGCTGGTAAGAAATTGAATTAAGTTTTGATTGCTTAAATTGCATGTTAATGGAGCTGCAATTAGATATTGATAAGCACCATCCAAGGACAATTAATGTTGACTAATTAAGCATCACCATATTGCAATTGGTATATAAGTAGCATACAAATAATTTTAGAAACACAACTAACTTTGTTGGTCTTAATATTTTTACATTGATATTTATTAATTAATAAAATTTTCAATGTCTTTTGATATATTATATTTTTATTTTTTTATAAATAATTATATTTAATAAAAAGTAAAAACTCCGAGTCGACCCGATCCAACCAATTGACTCTTAACTCAGTTGGTAGACCGAGTCGATCTCCGAACCGATTCTGAAAACATTGGTTATTTGACATAAATAGCTTTGTAAAAAATTATTCTAAAAACTAATTTTAAATTCTGAAACATTTATTGTTCAATTTAATTTAATATTTGAGTTCAATATTTATGTATTTAATTTATATTTTTTCATATATTTTTGAAAATAATAATTCGGTATTTATTTTTTAAAATTTATTTTTATTGATTTTAAAGATATAATCAATTTTTAATTTGATTTATTTTAAATAATTATTATTAACATGGTTATAATAAATATTATCATCATTATTTTTATTGCTATTACTATTATTCAAAGTAATAAAAATTAAACAAAGTAGTACTGAATAATAAAAATAACAAGAACAACTTATTATTAATTTCTTAATATAAAAATCTAAAAAATAATTTTTTAATAAAAATGAATATTTTAATTAGTTTTAACAGAATTATGAATAAATTTATTCAATTAAAATGGTCTAAAAATATTAGAAATCTAATATTACTATATTTTAAATTAATAAAATTTTGATAGTGAATTGACTTAAATGTCAAGAGGGATATATTTTATTATAATAGGTTACTTGTATGTAATAAACTTAATTTAATGCTAAAAATGTATGTAGTTCATCTTCTAAATATAAATTAATTTGGTGATATATATATTTTTGCTATTTTTTATTTATTATTAGAAGTTATTATCGAAAAACGTATTAAATTGGTATTGAGGATATTTTAGAAAATAAAATAGAAATAAAATCTCCTATTCATTTATTTAAAGTATAAAAATAAAAATTCATTTTTAATTTTATATTTTAGTTATTTTATCCTACGATATAATAATTTATTTATAAATAAATTTAATGTAAAATTTATTTATAAATAAATTTTATAATTTTAATTTTTTTATTTCAAATAACTGCTAAAAATAAATAGACCTTCCTTGTTAAACTATATATTAAGTATTTTTGTTTGTAGTAATATATAGTTAGGATTTATGGCAGATTGACTGTTTATCCATTTGTAGTTACATACGAGCTAAAGAAGATTTTAGGGTCCAAATTCTAACACATATTTCAATGTATATTGGAAAAGTAATCCCATCTGATAAAGCAATACCAAGACTTTAACTTTTCTCAAGTCTTTGAAGACAAAATAATCTATCAATTAAATTGTATGTTATTGTCAAGTACATATATATCACCAATTCCGTGACTTTTGGGGCATCCATTGGAAAAATAATTCCATCCAACTATCAACGCAATTAATTTTAATTTAAAATAAATTTTTGAAATGTCTTAAAAAGAATGCTGGAGATAGTTTACATCTAAAAAATTTTATTTTTATATCTTAATTTTTTATATTTTTTTATAAAATGTATATAATATTTTAAAATAAATTTATATTATATCCTTTAGCTTGAGAACACACCAATTAAGACGGACAAGTCCCACTACTGCAATCAATAAATCTTAGACAAAAAATAATGTCTCAGCCTCAATTAATTACATGGACGATGACTTGCAGTTTTCTAAGTCATCGCAGAAGATCAATATCAAATTCATTTTCTCTGTGTGGAAAGGAGAGAAAAAGGAATACAGCAATTTCTTAGGAAGAAGAGTCAATTAAATATAATGTTTTTAAGCTAATAAATATAGTGTTTTTAAATTTGAACCTACTTCTACAGTGGTCAGCTGTAAAAATAGATAGTCCATTGATAATTTCTTAGCATTCCATCAAATTATTATTGAACATGTGATATCATATCTACCTATTCCATAGATATGAAAAATAAATTGTTCCGACGCATATATTAAATTTCAATGTTTCTTTAAATTCAACTCATTAAAAGTTTGCAGTATATGGAGAAACTACGGCCATATGGTGTGAACAAAGAAAGTAGAAAAATTACTCAATACGTATGTATAAATGATTAAAATCTCTATCCAGATGGACTAATATAGTTTGTGGTTCAGGATTTCCTGAAGAGCAGAAAAAAGAAACGATTTATTAGAAAAAAGAGTGAATTATTTTTTGCAACCAAAAAAGAAAAAGGGACAATTATTGAAAGATAAAAACAAATAAAGGGACCCATTAAATTCAATGAGGTATTTTTGAAAAGTCTCTTTCCTGGAGTAATGGTACAACTAACCATCAGTAGGGAATTAATATGAATTCAGACAAATTGATGTGAAAATCTAATAATAAATTCAATTATATATATATTATAATTGGATATAATTAATTTATAAAAATCGTATTAGGAATATAAGGTGCAGTAATGCCTGCTTCATTCATGATAAAGCACGATTATGTCATCCGATCGGATCTTCTAGCCACCAGCTCCCTTTATCTCAGACAAAGACAAATCGTGCTTTATCACTTTCCAACTCCGGCATTTTTCGAGCTTATATCTGTCTTTCTGAGCATCAGATCATCTATGTTGAAGGTTATTGCCCTTACTTTTGTATTGTGGTATCTAGCAACTCTTTATTTGTAGGTAGCGATTTTGGCTTAGGCGTCTTCTCTCCTTTTTTCAACCAGGTCCAAAATCCTGGCATCTATCCAGGATATTCATCCGATCGGAGTAGAATGCTGATCGATAGATCGAGAGACTGATTTCTATGGGTATCATTGCTTCGGAGCCGTAGACAAGAGAGAGTGTTTGATGAGTGCCAGCTCTCGGAAAAGTCTTGTAGGACCATAAGATGCTTTGCAGAAATTTAGTCCAGTTGCCTTTTGCCTTGTCCAGCCGTTTCTTTAGGCCTTGCAAGAATGTTCGATTGGAGATCTCGATCATCCCATTGCTCTGGGGATGGGTGACGAAGGTGAACTTAAGGCTGATATTAAGGTTTTGGCAAAAGTTTCTGAAGACTGAGCTATCGAACTGTTTGCCATTATTTGTAATAAAAATATTAGGTAAGTCATACTTGCAAATGATGTCCTTTCATGCAAAATTTTTGACCCTCTCCACTGTGATTGTAGCTAGAGGCTCTGCCTCGATCCATTTGGAGAAGTGATTGATGGCGACAAGGAGAAACTTCATTTGCCTTTTCCCTTGGAGAAAGGGTCCTAAGATGTCCAGGCCCTATTGGTCGAATGGCCAAGAAACTCCGATCAGCTACTGGTCTACTGCCGGTTGTCTGATGACTGTCCCATGGATTTGGCATTACTGGCACCTTCTTACTTTTTCTTGAGCTTCTTTGAAGATGCTTGGCCAAAAGTATCCGATTTGGAGTACTTTCCTTGCTGTGGCCCTACTAGCCTCGTGTGCTCCGCAAATACCTTCATGGATTTCCCTTAGGATGTAGTCTCCTTCCTCCTCCGTCGTGTATTTGAGCCAGGGGTGACTGAAAGCTTTTTTGAATAATTCACCATTAATAACAGAGTAATTCAGGGATTTTTGAGATACCTTTTGGGCTTTCGCTTTATCTTCAGGTAATTGCTCTGTTTACAGATACCGCTTGATGGAGCTCATCCACGTTTCTTGAGCTGGCTCAATTTTCATCATTTTTGATTTATCTAAGGAGGAGGTCGGTTGCTCAATGATAGTTATATTTTCTTCCACCATCCCTTGTTCGGAAGCAGATATTTTAGCAAGCCGATCGGCGTCTAAAGTTTGATCTCTTGGAACCTTTTATAGGATCCATTCGGATCCATATTCTTCTAGCATCTTGAGTGCTGCCTTGACCTTTGTCAGATATTGTATCATGTTGGCTTCTCTGGACTTGAAGGTGCCTAAGACTTGGTTCGTCACAAGCTGGGAGTCGCTTTTGATGATGACCGACTTCGGTCGGATGGCATTAAGCAGTCTTAGCCCTTGCAGACGTTCCTCGTACTCTGCCATATTATTTGAAATTTTAAAGCTGAGTTTTATTGCGTACCTTATGACAACGCCCAAGGGGCTCATTATTATGATGTCTGCGCCTCCTCGGTTGTCATTTGCAGCTCCATCCACAGTCATTTCTCATTTTACAGGTTGGGACAGACTGGTTACTTCTTTGCCAACAAATTCCATCAAAGCTTGAACATTGATTGCTTTTCTGGGTTCGTACCTCACGTCCCATGATTGGAGCTTGATTGTCCATCCCACCATTTTTTCCTCTAAGTCTGGGGTCTGAAGAATTTTTCTGATTGGTTGACCCGATCGAACCACTATCGTGTGTGCTTCGAAATATTGTCTTAGCTTCCTTGTGCACATTATGAGGGCAATGATGAGTTGCTCAATCGGACCTTTCTTCAATTCTGGACCCCTGAGCACTTGGCTCACATAATAGATGGATAGCTGCTGGGTTTCTTCTTCCCTGACTAGGACACTTGCAACAGCTTCACAAAAAGTTGACAAGTATAAAAAAAAATTTCACCTGAAAGCGGTCAGCTGAGTAACGGTGGGTTGGTGAGAAATTTCTTTAATTTATCGAAGGCTTGCTGGTCAATTTCTTAAAGAAAGGAGTGCATCGTTTGGCTGAAGAGGAGATGAACCTTCCAAGGGTTGTTATTCTGCCGTCCATCTTCTGAACGTCCTTCACGCTGCTCGGCGATTGCATCTCCAAGATTGTCTTTATTTTGTCGGGGTTGGCTTCAATGCCTCTTTGGGAGACCATAAAGTCCAAAAAAATTTTTGAGGGCACCCTGAAAATGCACTTTTTAGGATTGAGCTTCATCCGAAATTTATTCAACGTGTTGAAGATCCTTACTAAATTGGCAGGATGTTCTTTGGTGGCCTTGTTGTAATTGACTCAAATAACGGCCTATTAATAGTGCCGTTGGCTAAAGCGGCGGATGTCATCTCCATGCTTACATTCCTCACCTCTGACATTGTGGCTTGAAATCTATCGATGTAGTCTCAAAGACTTTCATCGGTCCTCTGATAGAGGTTGCACAAATCGCTTACAGATTTTGGCGCTCGCATCTGTACAATAAACTATGTAATGAACAATTCCTTTAGTTGTCGAAAAGAGGTGATTGACCCATGCGAGAGCTCGTGGAACCACGTGAGGGCATCTCTTCTAAAGGTGATAGAAAATATCCTACAAGTAATCCTTTCGTCTTAGGTATACACCTACACTTTCGTTAGATATTCTGCAAGATGAGTAGCAGGATCAGTCTTACCTGTATACCTGTCCATTATTACGTCTCTCTACCTGGGAGGTAGCTTTGACTCCGTGATTTTCCTGCAAAACAGGGAGGCTGTGTTGCCGCAGGTGTTTCCCTCGAACACGCCTTTTTTGGAACCTGTCAAGCCAAACTGCTTGAGCTTCTGCTTGAATTATTTGTCCTCCCTGCTTATGGATGTTGAGGCAAATTCATCCCTCCGCCCCTTCGTGCGGCTGTGATTTGGCATGCACATGAAAGACAAATCGTCCCCAATGGACTAGGTGGAAGATCTACTGGGGATATATGGAGAATTTCTACTTGAGGACATTATCCCCTTCCCCTTGTTGTATCGACCTGGGGTTCTGGCCCCCACCCTCCTATTATCATAAGCTATTGGCTCGTTGATGGAAATTCTTTTGTTCTTTCTTCTTCTGAAGTCTTTAGATTTCATGGCCTCTTTCAAAAGTCCTGGGCATTTTTCCCTTTTTTAGAGTTTGGACTATGCTATTAGTGAAGTCACTAAGAATGGCGCGCATGTCCCT
This sequence comes from Excoecaria agallocha, assembly GCA_037975025.1. Classification (NCBI taxonomy): domain Eukaryota; kingdom Viridiplantae; phylum Streptophyta; class Magnoliopsida; order Malpighiales; family Euphorbiaceae; genus Excoecaria; species Excoecaria agallocha. Next base: position 681,298 of record CM075821.1, read on the forward strand.
GATAGTAGTAGAGGTATCTTCCGATTGCCGCATAACTACGTCGTTGAAATCTGGGAGGAGGTTACCCCTAGTAGGGGATCTGGGAGACCTCTCTCTTCTTTCTGAGGGCCTAGATCTGCCTTGACTATTGTGACTATACTCTTCAGAAGCTGCGTATTCATTGGATCTCGAACCTGCCGTTTTCTCTCAATGAAAGTACCAAGTGATAAAGCACTATTTGTCTTTATCTGAGATAAAGAGAGCTGGTGGCTAGAAGATCCGATCGGATGACAGAACCTGCAAGATGGAGTGCCCGATCGAATCCGGGCGTTTGTACTCCGAAGCTTAAGTTATTAGCTTTTAGAGAGAGAGTATTTAGAGTGAGAGTCTCAGATATTCAATACCTAGAGCCATTGTGTTTTAGGCTCTTTATAGGAGTTCTTTGGGAGGGGTACTTGAGTACCTTGGGGCGTAATAACTGGTATTGGAGTAGGTGTGCGGCGATGTAATAGGGATCATGTGGAAGGTATAGATGCTTGCTTGTGTTAGTGGACTAGACAGGACAGGACGTTCCATCAGTCCGATCGGACACCGTGCCTTTATGTCTTGTCTTCTAACTTATGATTTGTCCTTTTTGTTGATGAATTTTGAGCCCTACTGAGTGTTATTGGATCGACCTGACTGAATCTTGAAAATATTTTTTTCTATAGTTATCAATTCATATTTTAAAATTTAAATAATATGACACTAAAAAATAACATATTATTATAAGTTTTTTCTAATAAATAACCAGATATATTAATGGTTAATTATGTCCACAACTATTATTTTTTTTTATTTTTTATACAAATTATTTTTTATGTTTACATAATGGTATTGTGCTCTTTTTATTTTATATTTTCATTTAAAAATAATATGAAATATATATAATATATTTAATTGTCACCGTAGTAATCTATAAAATTAATTTTAAAACTATTTAATTTTAATTAAAATAAAATAAAATAAAATTTTAACTATTTTTATACTACCAATAATTATATTTCAGTCATTTGATTCAAGTATAAAATTTGAAGACCACCCACGTAATTAACACAAATATTAAGTAATGAAATTATTCATTTTCTCTGTGTGGGGATCCTTTTTTTTCTGTCTTTTTTTATATTAATCGGTATGTTTCGGGATTTGCTGGGAAGGAGAGAAAAGAAATACAATAATTTCTTAGGAAGAAGAGGCAATTAAAAAGGACAATTATTGAAAGATAAAAACAAATATAAAGGGACCCATTAATTCAGACAAATTGATGTGAAAATCTAATAAATCAAAGCAAGGATTAGGTAGACCCACCCGCATCGTCATAAAGAGTGATGGACTTATTGACGCCATCCTTTGCTCTCAGAAAGATCGGATTTCAAGATCAAGCTCTAGGTAATTAATTACTCAAAAATATAAAATAAAAATTATTTTTATCATCGTATAAAATTTAAAATGTATATTTATATTACTATTTTTATTTGGGTGATTCAGCTCGAGTTAAAAATTATTTTCTGAAAATAATGAATTTAGTTTGGGACAACACCAATCAGTCTTAAATGAAAAATAATGCCTCCGTCTAATTACATCAACAATGACTTGCAGTTTGTTTAACTCATCGGAGAAGACAAATATCAAATTCATTTTCTCTTTGTGGGGACCATAACAAGATGTGTATATTCATTGGTAGGTATCTGGATTTCCTGGAAAGGAGAAAAAGGAAATAATTTCTTGGGAAGAAGAATCAATTAAAAAGGATAATTATTGAAAGATAAAGCAAATAAAGAGACTCATTAAAAATATTTGAATTCAATATTTATCAATTATTAGGATTTTATTTATAATGGCAGAGTTTAAAAAAGTGATCCAATTTAGTTATTAAAAATAATTAGATTTTTTTTAATAATTATAACTTTTTCGAATAACTTGAGATTCTTAAAAAGAATCATTAAACTATTTCTAATTTTTATTTAATCAATTTCTAGAGAGTTTATGGACTATGTTTCAAGTTATGAACAAGTTAAGGTTTCACCTCATTAATGGCTGAGGGGTTTTCTTCTCAAAACTTGAAAAATTACGTATTTTTGTTTAGTCAATTTTTCATTTGATATGCAATTAACTCGAACCTATAAAAAAAAGTGATTTGACCCAAAAAAATTTGAACACGAGAAGTACCTATTTGAATTGAGCCAAATATAAATATATTTTATCTAATTCTTTCGTCAGATTTATTTTTAATATGTAATTTTATGAAAAGCAGTTTAAGAAAAGTTTTTGTTAATAAATTTTATTTGAACTAACATACAATGACCGCATAGTTGTGTAATTCAATTTGATTATTAAAATAATAATAATTTATTTAATTTTTGTAATAAATAAAGCTCAAAATTTGTACTTTTAATAAAAAAATAGTATAGTTTAGCTAGTTTTAATAGAATTATTAACAAATAAATTTAATTAAAGTAATTTTTCTATTTTTATTTGGTCACACCATATGCCTTAGTTTGTCCATATACTACAAACTTTTAATGAATTGAATTTAAAGAAATGGTGCAATTTAATAGACGTGTTGGAACAATTTACCTCTCAGTAGATTTGATACCACATGCTTAATAGTTAATGAAATGTTATGAAATTACCAATAGACCAACCAAATTAGTGTTACATAAAGAAACAAAATAAATAACTTGTGTATTTTTAAAATTTATGAATTATATAATTTTAAAAATTAAATTTACATTCAATTCCACATCATTTTAATTTAATTTTATAAATAAAAAATTTTGCCGTGGAAAAAATAATTGAATTTACAAAAAGATTCTAATTAGTTATTTTTTAGTGTGTGTATATCATTTTTTTTATATTTATATGATGTGCTAAATTATCACTATAGTGATCTATAAAATTAAATTTTAAAATATTTTTATTTTATTTAAAATAAAATAAAATTTTAATAATTTCTATATTATAAAATATTATATTATTACTATTTCATTATAAGTGCAAAATTTAATGACGAACAATGTAATAGCACACATATTAAGTAACGAAATTCTACATACACGTATAACTAATTAGAAATAATGAATTTAATTTGAGGCCACAGTACACCAATTAGGACAGACAGGTCCCACTACTGCAATCCATTTGGTAGGTTTTAGGATTTCCGATGATTCAATTAGGACATCACATGCTCAATACTTGATGGAATTTTAAAAAATACCCAATGGATTAATTGAATTATTGTTACACAAAGAAAAGATAAATAATTTGTGTATTTTCAAAGTTTATGAATTATATAATTAAATTTATACTTAAGTCTACATCATTTTATTTTAATTTTATAAGCAATAAATTGTGCCATGGAAAAAAATAAATATATGGAAAGAAAATATATGATACTGTCGCTTAAATTATTTTCTTTTAATAATAATATCAACCATGTATATATTATAATTGGATATAAATAATTTATAAAGATCTTATTAGAAATATAAGGCGTAGTATTATTTGCTTCTTTCATATTTTAAAATTTAAATAATATGACACTACAAAATAATGCATTATTATAAGTTTATTTTTTCTAATGAATAACCATATATATTAATGATTAATTACATTTATAATCATTAAATTTTAGGCGTTATAATTAAATGGTTATAATAAAATAATTTATAATACAAAAATTATTAATATTTTATTTTATTTTAATTAAAATAAAAATAATTTATATCATTGTAACGATAGTGTAGCACGCCTTTATATAATTATCATATCATTTTGCAAACAATTAATTTTATAAATAGATCAATTCTCAAAAAAATCCGATTAATTTTTTTTTATTTTCTGTACATATCATATTTTTATAATAATATTGAGTTTTTTTCATTTTATGACCTAATTTTAAAATGACATAATATATATTTAATTTTCTATAGAGATCTATAAAGTTAATTTTAAATTATTTTTATTTTAATTAAAATAAAATAAAATATTAATAATTTTTGTATTATAAATTATTCTATTATAATTATTTAATTATAAATCCAACATTTGATGACCATCTATGTAATTAACATACATATTAAGTAATGAAATTATATATAAACGTACAATTAGATTGAAAATAATGAATTTAGTTTGAGACCGCACCAATAAAGACAGACAGGTCCCACACTCCCACTACTGCAATCAATCAGTTTTTAAGTCATCGCATAAGACTTTTCTCCGCGTGGGGACTTTTTTTTTTTTTGTCTTTTGTTTCTCAATAATTCGGTTATTTATTGGCCGTGTATTTTGCTGAACAAGAAGTCATTGGTTTTGGGATTTCCTGGTGAGGAGAAAAAATAAATAATTTCTTCTGAAGAAAGAGTCAATTGAAAAGGACAATTATTGAGAGATAAATTAACAGTAAAAAGAAATGATTCTTTACCAATTCAAATACGAACTTTATATAAACTTTTTCTTTCATGGTAACGAAATATTTACGGAGTTATTTGGTATAAATAACTTTGTAAAAAATTATTCTAAAAACTAATTTTAAATTCTGAAACATTTATTGTTCAATTTAATTTAATCTTTGTGTTCAATATTTATGTATTTGATTTATATTTTTAAAAATATTAATTCAGTATTTATTTTTTAAAATTAATTTTTATTAATTTTAAAGATATAATTATTTTTTTAATTTTATTTATTTTAAATAATTATTATTAACATCATTATAATAAATATCATCATCATTATTTTTATTGTTATTATTATTATTATTATTATTCAAAGTAATCAAAATAAAAAAAAGTGATACTGACTAATAAAAATTAAAACTTATTATTAATTTCTTAATATAAAAATCTAAAAATTAATTTTTTTAATAAAAATGAATTTTTTAATAAATTTTAACAGAATTATGGATAAATTTATTTAATAGAACTGGTTTAAAAATATTAAAAGTCTAATATTACTATATTTTAAATTAATAAATTTTTGATGGTAAATTGACTCAAATGTTAAGAAGAATATATTTTATTATAATAGGTTACTTATAATTTATAAATTTAATTTAATTTTAAAAATATATACAATTCATTTTAGAAATATAAAATTAATTTAGTGATATATAAATTTTATCTATTTTCTATTGATTGTTAGAAGTTATTATTGAAAAAATTATTTTTAATTTTATATTTTAGTTATTTTATTCCACATATAAGAATTTATTTATAAATAAATTTAATGCAAATAAATTTTATAATTTTAATTTTTTTATTTCAAATAACTGCTAAAAATAATCAGACCTTACTTGTTAAACTGTATATTAAGTATTTTGTTTGATTTATGGCAGATTGACTGTTTATCCATTTGAAGTTACAAGCTAAAGACGATTTTAGGCCCCAAATTCTAACACATATTTCAATGTATAAATGCCTTTCACAAAAAAACTATATATATATAATTAAAATTTGGAAATGTTTAAAAAAGAATGCTGGAGATAGTTTAAAAATATCAAACTATATATTGAATATCAAGGCAATTTCTAACCCAAATAATAAATATAAATAATTAAGAATATCAAGCTAAAGACGATTTTAGGCTCCAAATTCTAACCAAAATAATATATACATATATAATTAAAAATATCAAGGCAATTAATTTTAATTTAAAAAAATTTGGAAATATCTTAAAAAGAATGCAGGAGATAGTTTATATATAAAAATTTTTATTTTTATATCTTAATTTTTTTATATTTTTTTTATAAAATTTATATAATTTTTAAAGTAAATTTATATTATATGATTTAGCTTGGTACCACACCAATTAAAACATACAAGTCCCAATACTGCAATCAATTAGTCGTAGACAGAAAATAATGCCTCGGCCTAATTACATCGGCGATGACTAGCTGTTTTCTAAGTCATCGCAGAAGATGAATATCAAATTCATTTTCTCTGTGCGGGGATCAGAAGTCGGACATCCGTGTGGGGACCTTTTTTTTCTGTCTTTTGTATATTATTGGTAGGTTTCAGGATTTGCTGGGAAGGAGATAAAAGAAATACAGTAATTTCTTAGGAAGAAGAGTCAATTAAATATAATGTTTTTAAGCTACTAAATATAATGTTTTTAAATTTCAACTTACTTCTGCAGTGATCAGCTGTAAAAATAGATGGTCCATTGATAATTTCTTAACATTCCATCAATTATTGAGCATGTGATATCATATCTGCCGACATAGATATGAAAATTAAATTGTTCGGACGCATATATTAAATATCAATATTTCTTTAAATTCAACTCATTAAAAGTTTGCAGTACATGGAGAAACTCGTCCATATTGGTGTGAACAAAGAAAGTAGAAAAATTACTCAATAGGTATGTATAAATGATTAAAATCTCTATCCAGATGGACTAATAGATACAGTTTGTTGTTATTGCTTTTATGTGTTAATTCATACTTTTTATCTTTATTTACAAATTGAAATTATAATATATTGATATGTAAAAAAATAAATTTTATTTTAGAGATATAAATTAATTATGAAAAATTTATTTTATGTGTGACATTGCAGTACAATGTAAATTCAAGTAAAGTGATTATATAAATTGTAATTAAATTATTTATTGCCAGATTTTTTTCTTGAGGTTATAAGTTTTGCATCAAAATTCAAATACATAGATGATAAATTTCCATCTAACGGGTGAGATTACATATTTGGCACATGGACGGTGGAAATTAAGTGAGTTTGATATCCATCCTAAATAGGGTAGATAGGGCAGTAGTACTCGATATTAATTGCTGTGGTTCAGGATTTCCTGAAAAGCAGAAAAAAGAAACGATTTCTTAGGAAAAAGAGTGAATTATTTTTTGCAACCGAAAAAGAAAAAGGGACAATTATTGAAAGATAAAAACAAATAAAGGGACCCATTAAATTCAACGAGGTATTATTGAAAAGTCTCTTTCCTTGAGTAATGGTACACCTAACCATGACTTTGGAATTAATGTGAATTCAGATAAATTGATTTGAAAATCTAATAATAAATTCAATTATGTAGTATATATTATAATCGGATATAATTAATTTTTAAAGATCGTATTAGGAATATAAAGTGCCGTAATGTCTGCTTCATTCATATTTTAATATTTAAATAATATGACACTAAAAAATAATATATTATTATAAGTTTTTTTCTAATGAATAACCAGACATATTAATGATTAATTATGTCCATAATTATTAAATTTTTTTTATCTTTTGTACAAATCATTTTTTTGTATTTAGGTAATGATATTGTGCTCTTTTTATTTTATAGTTTAATTTAAAAATAATATAACAATTACATATAATATATTTAATTGTTACCACAAGAATCTATAAAATTATTTTTAAAACTATTTTATTTTAATTAAAATAAAATAAAATCTTAATTATTTTTATATTACCAACTATTATATTTCAGTCATTTGATTATAAGTATGAAATTTGAAGACCACCCACGTAATTAATAACAAGTATTAAGTAATGAAATTATACATACACGTATAACTAATTGAAAATAATGAATTTAGTTTGGGACCACACCAATTAAGACAGATAAGTCCCACTACTGCAATCAATAAGTATTAGACAGAAAATAATGCCTCGGCCTAATTACATGGACGATGAATTGCAGTTTTTTAAATCATCGCAGAAGATAAATAATCAAATTCATTTTCTGTGTGGGGACCAGAACGCGGACATGTGTGTGGGGACCTTTTACTCTGTCTTTTTTATATTCATCAGTAGGTTTAGGATTTGCTGGAAATGAGAGAAGAAACACAGTAATTTCTAAGGAAGAAGAGGCAATTAAAAAGGGACAATTATTGAAAGATAAAAACAAATAAAGGGACCCATTAAATTCAGACAAATTGATGTGAAAATCTAATAAATCTAAGCATGGATTCGGTAGCCCCACCCGCATCGTCATAAAGAGTGATGGATGATAAATTGACTTGACTTTACAGAATATGTATAAAATAATGGAACTTTTTTAATAATAATAATAATATATTTGGAGAAAGTAATTGAAATTTTGATTTATTTAAAAAAGTATTTGAAAAAATAAAATCATTTTCATTTTCGAAAAAAAAGATTGCGGAGTCTGATTGCGAAATTAAAAGGGAGGGGTCAGCGCAAATACAATTTGTATTTTACAAATAGCAGACCCATTAGATACTTTCTTAATTGTCGTTTCCATGCTTAAGGAATAAGTAAAATATTACTAAAATTTACTACCGACACACCACATTAACTTAATTCTTTTATACCGTAGCATATGTCCTACCACCCAAGTGAAATAGACTCACGTGGCATACGAACATGGAGTGCTGGTAAGCTTTAATGATTTTTCTACGAATAAAGAAATATATAAGGTAATGCTATACATAGGTCGGGTTGAATCAAAAATTAAAAAAAAAAAATTAATTCAAATCAATATATATAATTTGAGATTGTTCGGAGCAATTTTTTATTATAATTTATAATAATTTAGAATAGTATTAAAACGGTTTGAAACGGTTTAAATATGATTCAAAGTAAATTAATTATTATGTTGATTATTTTTTTTCTTTGTATTTTTATTTTTATTTTTTTGTGTGCAAAACAGAATATTGAAAAGTAGCATGGTATGATTGACTCCATCTTTAAAGCTAAATGGACAGCGTGAGAGCATTCCCATTGGCAGTCTTTCAATATTAGAGTAGTTGGAAAAGAAGGGTGTGTAACTTTTTCTAAAGTGTCCATTTGATAGTTTATCATCAAACGAAATATTACAAAATAAAAATAATGGACACTAAAAGAAAGTTCAAGCACCAAACTAATAATATATTACGTAAGTAAAAATATAATTATTGGATAATCGTGACAGTTTATCACAACTAATTTTGCTTCTATGGTAATACAGAACTAGGTTAGTAATTCAGCAGGTATATATAAAAAATTTATATTTATTGTGTCATATGATTTAATGAAAATTGGTGATATATATTAGAATTTGGAAAAAATCAAATCGCATAAAAGTGATTATTTCTCTTAAAAACTATGGACTGAGAAATCATTTTCTACCCATTGTTTTTGACGTTGTTGAAGCCATCATGGTGTGCTTTTGTGGAGAGAATTCCAATTTTAAGCAACTTTGTCCATCTTTCCAAAAGCATATATCAAATATAATTAATTTATAAAGATCTTATCAGGAATATAAGGAGGCGTAGTCTTATCGGCTTCATTCATATTTTAAAATTTAAATAATATATGATACTAAAAAATAATACTACATCGAATAACCATACATATTAATGATTAATTACGTTCGTAATTATTAATTTTTAGACATTATAATTAAATAAATAATTATAATAAAATAATTTATAATATACAAATTATTAAAATGTTATTTTATTTTAATTAAAGTAAATTATATATCAGATGTTGATATATATATATATATATATATATATATATATATATATATAAACAACAAAGAGAATCATACTCACATTGTACATGTTGTTACATATAAAATTCAATCAATTATTTTTAAAAGAAAAATTCATGGTTCCAGTCTTATACATGTTGGTTTTGAAATATTTGTGTGTCATTCTCTAATATGGAGAACACCTATACATTGAGATTAATTGAGGTATATATCTCTATTATTAGGTAAATTAACGGTATATATCCCTATTAGGTCAATCAAAAGGACGTACAAAATTGCTTACTCATCAGGCTAAATGTACTTTAAGTGTAAAAATCATAATAAAGAATTTTACCTTTTTTTTATTTAACAATCTCTTAATATATAAGCATACAGCTTATAAAAAATAAATAAGTTTTATTCAATTTTAAAATATGTTAGATATATAACATTGTACCAACTTAAAAACCAATGTTATTAAAATCAAATCGATCGGTTGAACCGGTTAAACCATGAATCGATAGATTAACCGATTGGTTCAACTATTAAAATATGAATTGATAAAAAAAATCGGATTGAACCGAAAAAATTGGGTTGAATCAGAGAACTGAAAAACCGGACATAATCAGATTTTTGGCTAAAATGAGTAAAAAATCATAATTTTTTGTATATTTTCACATGCGCGCGCGCGCGCGCACACACACACACACATATATATATATATGCAAATTCCCATTATTTATTTATTTGAAAAATTAGTATTTTAAATTCTAAAAATGTCACATAATAATTTAATTTATTTATTATCTATTTGGGTTTATTGTACTTAAATATAATTATACTCATATATGCAGGAATTTTTTTGAAAGTGGGGTATTTTTTAAAATATTTTGAAAACTGGTGTTACAGTATATAAAATTAGAAAAATGGGGTGCCAGAAACCGGCTTGTACTGGAGCTGGAATCTGACTAGCTGTGACCCACCATGTTGACTGCACTTGCCAGAAACCGGCTTGTACTAGAGCCGGAATTTGACATCTGGGACCCACCCTGTTGACTGGCATCTGCCAGAAACAGGCTCCAAGGGAAATCGATTTCGGTCAGACAGGGGTCGGATTCCGGCATTAAATAGTATCGGTTTCTGACCTCCTCGTATAAACCCAATAACCCATCCGAATAATAAAACCATTCTCCTCCCGAAAATAATTCATTTTAACAAAAGCTTATACTCTCTTATTTTTCATTCTCAAACTCTCTCTCATTTTTTTTTTTTACTTTTATGGTGTAATTGTTTCTAAGATTGACAAATTTATTCTCATTATTGTCAATACACTCCTAAATAGTTGAATTATCATCCTACATTGCTTTCTTATATGTAAAGAAAAGGTAATTTAATTTAAAATTATATAGTTAATTTTTATTATGTTAAGTGAAAATTATATTATTATTGCTAATATTATTTATATGTTTTATTTGTAGGTGTTTATTGTCTTGAAGTATATCGGATTACAACAAAAGTAAGTTTTTTTTTAATTGAAAAAAAAATATATAGTTTATATGTATAAATTATTAATTTTATTGATTGTAGATATATTTTATGGCTTAATTTTTTTATATTATATAGTCTATTTAACTAGTATGAAAAGATTATATGTTGAAAAAAGAATAAATAATTAGTAAACATATGTATGTATTGATTACGTTAAAAAAATTGTGTTTGAATTTGTTTTTTGTGTAATTAATAATCTGAAATTTGATTTACATGATAAGGATATTAAAATAAATTTTTAAATAATTTTTGAAAAAATTGGTGTAAGATATTTATATAAGTTAAAAAAATTAGATGTGGAAAAAAATATTGTATAAAAAGGTAAAAATTAATAAATAGTAATAGTTCATATTTGAATTTTAAAGTAGGTGTACCAAAATTTTAAGGACTTATTTGTTATTTTAATTGATTTTTTTATTATGAGAAAATAGTAAATTAGTACTTAAATGATGATATATGTAAAAATAATATAGGAAAGAAATGTCGATCCCAGTTACTTTTATAATTCACACCGGAGGACAATCAGGGATCGGCATAACTGGATATATGTAAAATTATATTATCAAATGAAAATTATGATTTTATATTTATAATTGTCAAATTATAATTATTTTAAATAATAAATTTTAATTATCACAAATTTATTTGAATAATTAAACATACGAACTTATCATAACAACTTACATTAAAATTAACTTCAACAGAATTACGTAAATTTATGCCATATATTATGAGCTAATGTACATAATATTTAGGCCACATATTGTAGTTATACCACTTACAATATGTTATTTGATCAACAGGTATTGTATCTCTAATTTTTATATAATGCTCATCACTAATATTTATTACATTTTTCACAAATATCATGATTAACTGCTCATATTTTGTTACATGCTCATCATTCCAAATTTTCATTACAGCGTTCAAATAACATATAGGTACTGTCATGTAAAGAGCTTCCACTTTCTTTTCTTCAGTCATCCGATATCCTCTCATAATAATTTCTTGTAATTTTTTATTTATCGTAATAATATGCTCGAACATTGTTATGCCACTTTTAATTCGATAGCTGTACAACTCATCCCATTTTTTGTTGACAATTTGTCTAGCAATATCACTCATTATTGCTCTTGGGGCTAAATATGTATGCACCATCTATCATATTAAATTAATAAAATAATTATTATATTTTAATAAAGTTTTTCATTTACTTATATCATATTCAAATTTCATCATATATATACTAGTCTTGTAAAATGTAAATTCATGCTAATTTGATTAAAAAAAAAAAAAAAGAGATCAATATCTTATCTTCAATCTTGAGATTAGATAACTTTCAAAATTATTACCACCTATAAATTAAATTAAGAAATATAATTAATAATAAAATAAATTTTAATTAACAAATTTAAATAATATATTACAATAATATTATAAATTAATATCTTACCTTCAAATAAAAACTATACAAGAGACTTCGTAAATGAGAAGAACCAAATAAAAAGATGTTGAACTAGGAAATGAGATAGAAAGAAAGAAATATGAAATAATATTGAAAGGGACGTTGGTCCCTTATATATGAGTTGGGTTTCATGTATTATTGTCTTTTACTATTTATTTTTTTATTGTTTACTTTTCATTTACTTTCTCTTTGTCCATTATTCCTTCAAAGCAACAGGTCACGGGCATTATTTCTCATTACTTTCTCTTTTCATTTGATTTCTTTTTGCCATTATTTCTGCACAACAAGAGTTCACGGGAAGCTAAAATGAGAGGCTGGGGCTGGATTGCTTCACTGTTTAAAAAAAAAGTCAGAATTACATCAATTTGCAGATGTTGTGTGCGGGAGAGCAAGCACCACAAACTGGCTGGATTGGACGCCAGAATGCATCTCATGGTGGGGCCCAGATGCCAGTTTTCGGCACTTAATGGAGCCGGTTTCCAACAGCTCACGCCAGTCAACATGGTGTGTAATGGCCTCAACACCGGGTTAGCCGTGAATAGTACTTTCCGACAGTTAATTGGGTTTTCCGGGCCCGAAAGGACACCCGAAATCCGAAAATATTTTATTTGACCATTGGGAAGTATTGGTCACGGTGACCTCGGGGTTGAAATTTGAAGTGAAATTAAGGTTATTTGGGCCTCGAAAAGTTAAAATTACGAAAAAGGTACCGGGTCGGTTTTGGTTTGACCGAACTTTGACCTAATTTTAAAAATAGTAAATGGACTTCAAAAATTGTTAAATTTTACAGTTATTCATGAAATTTCATGAAGAATATTTTGGTAAAAATAAATAAGTGTTTCGGTGATTTTGACAGTTTTTGAATCGGACCGATCGGTTTGAATCGGACCGGACACGGACTCTGATTGAGCCGAAAATTTATGTACAAGCTATTTTTGATGAAATAAAGCTAATGGTACTATTTTCGGAGTGATATGATGTCTAAAAGGGAGAAAACCGGTTTGGGCCATTTGCCTATATATATATAGGATTTGGGCCAAAAGTGTAATAAGGGAAAGAAAGAAAAAAAAAAAAAGAAAAGAAAAAAAAAAAAGAGGCAGAATCGGGAGCGGAAGGAGAAAGAGGAAGGTGGAGGCGCCGCCGCCGGCCAGCGGCCTTGCGCCGGCGACCGGTGCGGCTGCCACCCCCTCCCCGTTCTCTTCTTTCCCTCCGGCGACCGATGAAACGGCGAGAAATAGGTGGATTTCTTTCCGTCTGCCGGATGTTTCTTCTCCTTTTTCCGGCGACTACAGGCGGCTGACGGCGACACGGTGACCACCGGGCGACTCCTCTCGGCGAGACGCATCGATCGGTGGTAGCTGATCGTCTTCACTCGCCGGCATTGAGTAGATCGGAAACGGTGGTTTCCGACGGTTTCCGTGGCTTTTCCGGCCAAACGAAGCTGCATTGGGGCGCGTGAAGGCCACCAATGAACTTCTCGTGATGCCGGCTACAAGTGAGGAGTGTCGGTGCAGTCTCCGGTGAGGCTCCGGCCACGCGCCGATGATCAGAATAATGAAATTTTCGACACCGACGGGTATGTGACTATAAAATCCTTCAATTTTCCTAAATTTTGCCTTTAATTGTAATTAGAGAAAAATATTGAATTTAATATGAATTATTTGAGTTAATGTGTAATTGTTTAATTATATGTTAATTAAGCTTAAATTTGACATGTAATCTAAGTTAAGAAAATTATTGGTCTTATTTGAATATTTGTGAAATATGTATTGTATGTTAATAATTAATAAAATTAAGGAATTTTATTAATTATGCCTTAAATTGATAATAAGTATAAAATTGGAAATATCCATAAGTTTTAGGAAAAATATGAAAATTTATTAGAGAATTATAAGTCTAAAATTGGAATGTATGTTATAAGAAAATAATGAATTATTGTTAAATAATTCATAAGACATACATGATTAATTAATATAATTAATTAATGTAATAAGTGAAAAAGGCTAATAAAAGTAAAATAAAGAATATGTTAAATTCATGAGATTTAAATGAATCATAATAAGAATACTTCTGAAATAATTATTGAATTATTGACAAATCATTCAATAAATAAGCCCAAAATAGTAGAGTACGATAATTTAATTTATGTTCCTTACAATAAAATGAAGGAAGATGACAGGTCCAATGATGAACTAAGAAAGTAAAAAGTATAGTACATGTAATGATAAAATGTTACTAAAATGTTCTTAAATTCAAATAAATGAGTGAATTATTACTAAATAATTCACAACCCGTATGAATATTACAAATTCCGAATAAAAGTTAAAAAGTTATAAATTAAAGGTTTGACTAATTTATCACATAAATTAGTCATAAAAAGGTTAATTACTGAATTATTGCAAATAAGTTACAATAGTCAACACAGTAAGAAATTCTGCACTGTAATGCTATAATTTAGAAAACGTATGAAAAGATTGAAAAGTTAAAGTACAAATGCGACTAATTTATCAAAATAAATTAGTCAATACAAAAGTATTAAAAGACTAGATTATTGTAAAATGGATCAGTATTAATGGCGTACCCGAATGACCCAGATTTCGGATAAAAGTAAAATGAATGCAATTACATAAAAAGAATGAAAGAAATGTGAATTATAAATGTTTATAATTCATAAGTGTATAAAAGGGCTAAAAAGTGACTTAAAAAGCATAATATGAAAAGAAAGTGAAGCAATAAAAGAGAAAATCTTTAAGTGATCAAAAGCACTGCAAAGAGTGTAATTGACCCAAAAATGTAAGAATTTATAAGAAAGAAAATAAAACGTTCTGAAAGGTTAAAAAGTACTAAAAAGATGTGAATGTTTGTAATGTGTCGCAAAAGTGCACACATTACTTGAAAAGAATTTAAATGATGTTGTACAGAAATTAAAAGTGTAAAAAGAAAACGTTTAACAGCTTAATGTAATGTTTTATGCCCTTAGCAAGTGTCTGGCAGTAAAACTTAGTTCAGGATATAATTGGCTGGCCATAGGGATTTCTGTACCGCGGTGCAAGTCATGGCGACTTGCTTTACTATGGACGGATCGTTGATCTCCATAGTATATATGTATATCATACGTACTGTCATATGTTCATATGTTGTGAGAGATGACTTTTAGAGGTTATTTCTCATTTTATTGTGGCCCTGCGGGGTCCACGTCCCGCATATCCGGTCTAAAGGTTTTCTGCTGGGTCTGTACTGTACTGGGGGCGTACTGGAAATGAATAAATCAATATTGTTTAAATGAAAGGAATATGAAAAGTCATAAACGCAAAAGACTTCTTTTAAAGGAAAGAACTGTTTGAAAAGAAAAAGAAAATGTTTTATAAGAATTAAACCATAAATGATCATTAATTGCATAATTATAAAGAAAGTGATTTAATATGCATCTTTACATGAAAACAAAGTTAAAAGAATGAATAGGAAGTTATAAGTCAAGATTAAATGTGAAACGGGACCTAAGAGAAAAGAATTAGAAGTTTAGGGGTAAAATTGTAATTTTACCAAAATTAAGATAAAAAGAGCAATTTGAATAAGGAAACGTATAACAAGGGTAAAATAGTAATTTAGTAACTTAAAGATTTTGAAAATGACCTTTTTAGACAAAAGGACCAAAAGCGTAATTTTACGCTAAAAGGTCAAAACAAGGTAAAATGAATAGGTTACAAGTATGTTGAACATGAGTAAGTGTAAAAAGAATAATATGAAGATTTATATATAAAATATACATTTTAAAAGTAGTTGAATGCGATTAATGTAAAAAGAATAAAATAAGAGCCATAAGTAAAGACATTAGTACCAATATAACTTGTTAAATGAAAGGACAATGAAATCAACGTGAAAGTAAAAGTAAAGCAAAAAAAAAAAGATACCGTAAAAGTAAACGTTAAAGTAAGGAGAAACAGTAAGAGTAAAAGCTAATGTAATTAAGAAACTGTAAAAGTACAAGTTAAGCCAGGTAAGAATCATAAGAATTAAAGTTAAAGTTAGAGTTAAAGTAAAGAAAATTGTATAAATAAATGATAATATCAAGTTAATGAACTTAAAGAACTAATGTTAAGTCAAGTTAAATGAAATAAGAGAAGTATTGTCTTAAAAGACGAAATTATGCTTAATTGGGAAATTCTTGGATTTATAGTCACCACTGAGCATATCTAGTGCTCAGCACGTAGTGTTTACTGCGTGCAGGTTACAAGGTGTTCTGGGAGCATAGTACAGTGAAGCTTATTACACGAAGAATCAGAGCAAGAAGATGAAGTTATTGTATCTTTGTTGTTGTAAGTGTGGCATGTATATACTTAGTTAGTGATAGTATAGAAATGATATGTAATTGAGATAAGTTTTTAATATGTTAAAGACTGTTCATATGAGAATTGTCAGATGTGAATTGTAAATGATGAATATGGATTGAATGGATTGTTCTATTGTTATATGATTATTGTTTATATGAATTGTGTTGCCTCTGAGAGGCTGTACTTGTTTGGATTTTTTTTTCAGGAGGCTAGAAAGTACTAGCCGTTATGCTGCCGGAATTTCGAAAAAAATAATACTGGTATAGATTATAAAAAAAAAATTTTACTATTACGGTTAAGTCAGCATCGGAAAAGACTGTTCATAGAAGGGTGTGACATGGTGGGTCCCAGCTAGTCAGATTTCGGCTCCAGTACAAGCCGATTTCTGTCACCCCATTTTTCTAATTTTGTATACTGTAGCACCAGTTTTCGAAATATTTTTAAAAAATATCCCACTTTCAAAAAAAATCCCTATATTTAAGGTCAATATTCTCTATGTTTGCTCATTAGTACTCTATTTAAACGAGAAATATTTTTCATGATATGATTATATTTTTATATTTCTAACATATGATATTTAAAAATTCATAATTAAACACTTGGAGTAATAAAATTGAAATTATATTTTGTAATTTATTATTAGAATATTTGTGATATATATTTAATGTTTGATATATATATATATATATATATATATATATATATATATATATATATATATATATATATATATATATATATATATATATATATATATATATATATATATATATATATATATAGATTAAATGCCTAGAAAAGCCTCCTTAATTACTTACGATTTGATTGTATATTGTTGTTAACAACAAATTTATAACAAAATCCGGGATTGTATGTCTTTATAGGCTTATGATAACAGATAACTTGCCATAAGAAGTCTCGTAGTTGCTAAATATCTCCTCTAACGTCTTGGTCTTCGCATACCAAGCCTTCCTATAAGAAATATCATATATAATTGAAATGACTCCTCATGTTAGCCATTATAACATTAACTTTGAGATTAGAAGCTGCACTAACCATCTCCAACATGTAATTATAAATAATTTGTGTATCTAGCTATCTATGCTGTTGAGATACCAATGACGCAGTACAGTTGTACGAACCTTGTACACACTGATAATCTAGTAAGGAGATGTCATTTTCTTTATTGCTCTAAGTCTCCACTGACAGCTAATACCTTCAGCGTGCAAGCAACATACCACCCGAAATGAAGGATTAAATTCTATAACTTTATACGATACATTATTCTGAATCAAATTTTTTTTCACATAGGTCTTAACTTCTTCATTTGATGTGAATGCCAAGCCTTTGCATAATTCTGAAACATTGTCCCATCTTAACATTGGCAAATCGCTCGATATGCTAATTTGAGCTTCTGCAAAATTAACATATGTGTGGTACACTGATGGAAGGTGAAACTGTAAAATATTATATTGATCACCACCATTAACTCTAACATTATTCATGTTTAAATTTTGCATGTCTTCTATTACATGGATTAAACTATTTGAAACAAAGTTACCATCCATGCCAATAGCGGTTTTCTCACCAGTATCATTCAAGTCTATATCTTTATCATCCTCATCTGGATCAAAATTTGGAGAAATATACCCATTATTTGCAATATTTTTATCGTTCCATGAAACATCCCTACATTCAAAGCTAGAATATGATGCAAAATTTAATTGTGCTTGCCCCCCTAAGCTCTCTAATTAGACTTGCTTATATAGTTTCTAAATCGTCAACCCCTTGACACTGTGGTTGATCCTCAAACTATGTACCAAAATCAAACCGACTATCTTTTGCTAAATACGAGTCATCCCTAATAATATTTCTATCATCAACCGAACGGATGACATCCCTATCTACATTGGTACTCATCTGCTTAACATTATTCACCACACCTTTTTTGTCTCCAATAATAATTTTTTCAGTTTCAACAATTATTTTCACAATAGTATATCAAGAAAATGATACAAATTTTTTATAAATTTGATCAATGTCATCATTATCAATTAAGTTTATAAACACCCATGACATTGACATCTGGTTGATAACATGACACTTATATATCACTCTACTAACCCTTACGTTTGGAGCTAAATATAATTTAACTAATATCTTGTAAACAAGTTCAGCAAATGTTGGTTTGCTTCTAACTTTTAATGTCCTCGATTTTGCTGAAAGACTTAAAGTATTATAATTGTAATCAGCTATGTCCCATATTGATTGTCCTCAAGTACGAATTATAAATGTTACTGGAATCAACATTCTCTAATTCCTACATTATATGTAAATATT
Organism: Excoecaria agallocha; assembly: GCA_037975025.1. Taxonomy (NCBI): domain Eukaryota; kingdom Viridiplantae; phylum Streptophyta; class Magnoliopsida; order Malpighiales; family Euphorbiaceae; genus Excoecaria; species Excoecaria agallocha. The sequence goes on from CM075821.1 coordinate 700,441, forward strand.
TAAAAATTTTGTCATAAATAAATTATGTTTAAATTTTTAATTCATTAATAAATTTATTCATTTTATGAATCTAAATTTTTATATATATATTTGGCTACTAAATTAAATTTATTTAAATTTAATTAACCAATTGCCCAAATTAAAATTTCGGTTCACTTGTCAGATCTTGCAATTTATGTAATTTGACTAAAATCAAACAATTTATATGTCAATTTACTTTCATATATCCTAAAAATTAAAATATGACAAAATAAAAGTAAATAATATAAGTAAACTCAAACCACTAATTGCTTTACAAATATTTTTTCAAAATAAAGCATAAAATAACATATAAAAATTAATGACCATAATTTCAACTACAACTCTTTTTAAAATTAAACAAAATAAACTAACAATTACTTACCTTTAAAAATATTGATGAAAATATAATTCAGCCTTTGTAGCACCTAGAATATTAACAATGAAATTAACTTAATGTTATTAATAAATTTAGTAAAAATAAATTGCTATTAACAAAATTAATTTAAAATATATTCACTTGACACTACCTCTATTTTAATCTTCAGTAAAATCTTCTATAATAATTTCAACAAAACTTTCTACTATAACTATAATTGGGAAAATTTGAATGTAAAATGAAGACTATGAAAAAATAGAGAGCAAATGAGGAAGGAAAGAAGAATGTGCGATAAAAGGTTAGAATGAGAAAATGGGGATGTTGGTTGTTTTGGCAAATTTCAATTGAAAATTAAAAAAAAAATTAAAACACAGATTTTTGTATCTCCTGCAGGGCATGGGAATTACCGTGAGCTCTGCAGCGCACAGTAATCCCATGCTACTGCAGTATCTTTATATATAAAAAAATACAATGAAAAACGACAAGAGTAACTGACGCTTTCTAGCAGGAGCGGGCCCCATATCTTGTTAGTCATTCATATAGAAAATGACACATTGACCGGTATTTTTTCAGCACGTAGGTCCCACCATTTGACCGGTTTGAATCCCTTTGTGCTTCGCCCAAACGATGCCATTTCACCCTGTCAAAAAAGGGCAGATGGATGTTCTGTTTTTTACACAAAATTTCCCTCTGCTGCAGTGGGTCCCGCTTGTCAAAAAACGGTACTCATGTGTGCCATTTTTTAACATCCTAAAATCGTAAATACTTTTTCTTACACCATTTTTCTATTTTTTTAAATTTACATAAAAAAAAATCCTTTAAAATGAGTTGTATCAAGAAGAGGTTATTGGCAATAACCGAACCTCTATAAATTGCGGTGTCAAATATCTCTAATCCATACTCTCTTTTATTTTGTACTTTATTTATTTTTATGCAGTGTTGAATCTACATGTTCTATATTTATCTGGTGTCCTATAAAACAGATTATAAAACCAGTATGTATTCTAACACAAGATGAACTTAAATATTTGCATAAATTAATTGAGCAAAATTTAATTGATTTTCTATCCACCAAAAATTTCGTCCAAACATATAAAATTGATATAAAAAATTAATTTAAGTTATATGCATGAAATAAATTCATCTTATTATTATAATTTTACTTGAATATACCATCTGTTCTAATTTATTTCAATTATTCATAAAAAAAAAATTGTAATACTTTGTTCACCCCTCTAAATCTATTTAGGACTCACTCCAAGCATGACAATTACTGATCTCAGCAGTGGCCCATTAGAATCATTTCTAAAATGAAAATTTTTTTTCTCACTAATATTATCAATTCTGAGGTATATTTCTTATTTTGCAATTTGGCAATTTTTTAGTGGTGTGAGGTTGCCTTAGTGTTGTCGGTGACCAGCCGAGAAAAGTCAATTAAAAAGGACGATTATAATATGTACCAAAGAAAAGGATAATTATTGTCGAACCGTAAAAAAAATGATAATTATTACCAGTGAGGGTCTCATTAATAATAATAATAATAATAATAATAATAATAATAATTCATTCTTCAACATGTAATTTCATGAAAAGCAGTTATAGACATTTCAAGAAACAATTCAATGAATGAACTGTGTGTAAACTGACATGCAATCACTGCACAGTTGTATAATTCAATTATCATTAAAATCTAAATAGTATTTGACACTAAAAAATGAAATTAGCATAATAATACGTTATTATAACTTTATATTTTCTAATGAAGAACCATACATATTAACTTAGTTAATGAAATTATACACGTATAACCGCATTGAAAATAATAAATTTAGTTTGGGGCCACACCAATTAAGATAGACAGATTCCACTACCGCAATCAATCAGTTATAGAAAGAAAATAATACCTCAGTCTAATTACATCAACAATAACTTAAAATAAATATCAAATTCATTTTCTCTGTGTGGGGACCGGAAGTCCGACATTTGAATTCTTAACCACATTCAAATCACGTCTTTCCCTCTTCATATGAACAGGAAAATAAAGATAACGAATAATAGTTATGAAGCCTACCTAACCTTCATATTAATTTATCTAATTAAATGATTATTTTAGTGGCTAATAAGTCAGCAGAGATTGGATTTTTTAAATTGTTCCATCGTCCACACCTTTCGTGAAGGCAATTGCTGTGCTGATGGCCTTGTGAGGATGGCGGCTTCACGTTCCCTGGGCATCCAGTTGTTTGAGTCTCCTCCATTAATGGGGACTTTTTTAATATTGGTGTTTTTGAAAAAATTATTTTGAGGGGTGGTGTGCGTTTAAACTTATTTGGGAATATGGTGTGTTTTTCCATTCCCGCAACCAGTCGCTGCGGGAATAGACTGGGCCCCACTCTCTCTCTCTCTCTTTGACTCTCTCTCTCTCTCGTTGACTCACCCACCCATTCTCTCTCTCTCTCACTCTCTCTTTCTCTATTCATATAAATTTAGAAAATACGAAAATTATAATTTCTATTTAAAATAGAATGGTAATTTTATAGTTATTTCTAGGCAAAATAAGTATAATACGTGTTTTAATAATATTCTAAAACATATGAAGCAAGAAACTGCAACTTCAATCCCTTTAAGAGGCTTAATTTACTAAGATTGAAGTTACTAAGAGGCTTAATTTACTAAGATCGAAAAATTATATGTGTACGCGAATGTTTTTGGTGTATGAATTTTTAATATAATTGTCCAAATAACTATTTCATTTATGACCAAACCAAGCAATTTGCACTTGGCTAAATCAGACACTATTTTTCTCGCATTTTTAATTAGAAAACCAAATTGGGAATGTTGGTCTACATCAACTGAAATTAGAATGGTAGGTATAAAAATATGTACCAAGTTGGGCTAATTCTGCCAATTTTATTTTTTTTAGCGATTTATCTTATGGGGTTCATGTACTAAATATATTTCCAAATTTGCATGGACCACTTGGGATTTTTGAACTAATTTATTTTGGGACCACACTCGAGAGAAAATTTATCAATGCACAATCATCTTTTAATTTTATAAAAAATTTTGTAATTAAGAAAATGATTGAAATTTTTTAATTTTATAAAAAAATACTACTAATTGACATTTTCCATCTTTTAATTCCAAATAAAACATTTATTTTTGACATGATTAAATTTAATTTTATTATTATTATTATAGAGAAAGAGAGAGTGAGAGAGAGAGAGAATGGGTGGGTGGGTGAGTCAACCCCGACCCGAGCCGAGAGAGAGAGAGAGAGAGAGAGAGAGAGAGAGAGAGAGAGAGAGAGAGAGAGAGAGAGAGAGAGAGAGAGAGGGGCCCAGTCTATTCCCGCAGCGACTGGTTGCGGGAATGGAAAAACACACCATATTCCCAAATAAGTTTAAACGCACACCATCCCTCAAAATAATTTTTTCAAACACACCAATATTAAAAAAGTCCCCCATTAATGCATATTATTCCCTTGATGTGTAATGATCTATTTGATGTTGCTCTCTTTGGCGGCTGTCTTGTTTAGTGTTTGGGGCCGACTCTCTCTTTTTTTTTTTTTTTTCTTCCCAAAAGAAAAAAATGTATTACCAATTGGCCAGCAAAATACATCTTGAATCTTTAAATTTTTATTTAGTCACGTTAAACCCTTTGAACTTTTATTTTAATTTACATAACGATTTAATGAAATAAAATAAGAATTCAGATATTCAATTTAGGATTAATTACAAAAAAAAATCCTTAACTATAGAATACCTTACAATTTTAAACTCCATCTTTAAATCTTGCAATTTCAACTCTCAACTTCGACTCCTTTTTCTCCATCACTATTGAAAGGGGAATAACCGAATAGCGATAAATTCCTGAATTAAAAGGAAAATCGAAGTTGTAAGTTGAAATTGCAAAATTTAAAGATGAGATCTACAATTATAAGGTATCCTATAGTTAAGACTTTTTTTTTTTTGTAATTAACCCTTCAATTTATACTAAGATTATACTATATATACATTTTTGTAGCTCCAAACTTACTATAAATGAAAATAAAAATCTAAGAAACCCATATGACCAATTTAAAATTTAAAGATTCAATTAAAAAAAGTAAAATTTAGTGATCAAATATTTTGTCCAAAAAAACTCAATCAATCAATTTTGCTATTATTTGGCATTTTTTGCCTTTTTAATATTATATGACAACTTCAGCTCCAGTTCTTCTGCCATTTTAAATTTCCACTGATAGCATCTTTAAAAAATTACACAGCAAAATTTATCACTATATTATATTTTTCAAGAATTATAGCAACGGATAAATCCGTTGGTAAAAAGAATTTGCAAAAATAGAAACTTTGTCATCTTGAACCGACGAATGAGACAAACTCTGTCTGATTTTTAGCGACAAATGTTAACATTTATAGCAATGTACATTTTCTTTAGCAATAGATTTCTATTGCTAAATTATACCTGATAAAGCTTAAAGTATCTTTATCTTGTGAGAAAAAGAGCTGACAGTTGAAGGACCGGTCGGATGGCTGGACCTGTAAAAGGGAGTGCTCGGTCGGACCTAGGCATTAGCACTCCGAAACTTAAGTTAGTAACTTTAGAGAGAGTGTTTAAAAGGAGAGAGAAAATCTCAGGAGTTCAATACCTGGAGTCATCGTGTTTTAGGCTATTTATAAGTGTCATTTGGAGGGGTACTTGAGTACCTTGGATGGTGATAACCGGCAGTCAGAATAGGTGAGCGGCAATGTGACAGGAAATAGATGGAGAGTATGGGCGTTGGCTTGTGTAAGTGGGCTGACATGACAGACTGTCCCATCAGTCCGATCAGACACCACGCTTTCCTGTGTTATCTTCCAGCTCACGCTTTGCCTTTATTGGGCTACACTAATTGGGCCTTTAAGAATGTATTTTTCATAGTTATCACTTGTTCCCCCTCCAACGGGTCCGATCGGGCGAGGTATTATTCTATTACTTTGGCGGAATTTTTGAAATTTTGGGAAAAGCCCGCTCGACGCATCTGCTCACTTCGAACAGTTGTCTTGTATTTAATGCCGCACGTGTTTCTAGAACAACGCTTCATTTTTCACAACCGTAGTGATGGGTTGAGAACAAGTGATGTCTATCCGACGGGGAGGTTTTGGAGTATTCTGGAAGTTTTTTACCTATAAAAGGGCAAATTTGAAGTAGATTTTCTTCACTTTTCAGTGATCCTTAACGAAGCTCTGCCAAAATCCCGTTGTGAACTTTGTTATTCGAAACCCTTGCCGAAAAGAATTTTTGTTGAGGGAAGTACTTCAAATTTCGGAGAATTTCAGAGTGTCTATGAGATTACCCAAGTAAGTAAGCGATCCTTGCCTTTGATTTCATTTTTCATTTGTCGCATATACACTTTTTACTCCTCCTTCTTCGCCAAAAAATGGCTTCAAGCAGTAGTCCACAAATAGACAGAAGTTTTTTGGAGTATTACAAGAATCGCGAGCCGCTTGCTCAGCCCTCGCGATTGACAGAAGCGGAGGTGGCAAAAATTCCTTCTCGGTACCACATTCCGACATAGGTGTCGGTGATGGCCTGCCCTGCTTCCATGGCAATTACAGAGGGACCTTTTGGCCATGAAAGGAACGAATGATTTATTTGCCATTTATAGAGTTTGGGATGCGGGGGGGCATGAGGCTTCCATTTGGCGCATTTGAATCGGCATTGCTTAGGGGTTATGGAATTGCCCCCTACCAGTTGATTCCGAACGGATGGAGAATGGTAGCATGTTTCAAGATGTTATGCAAGATAGAATCGGTGGCCCCCACTCTGGATCTTTTTACTCACTTTTTTATATTTTTGATCGGAGTGATGGGTCAGAATATTACTTTACCAGCCGGTGGCATCGGAAGCTTTTTGATGTCCCGTCTTCCATGAAACATTTCAAGGAAAGATACTTTTTAGTGGGGATGGCTGGTGGCTTTGGAGTGCCATTGATCCGATCAGGAGGGGCAACCGTTTTGAACGATCATGCTGTCGGTCGATCTATGTATGAAGCTGACGTCAAAAAATTGGCGGAAGCCATGAAGAGGAACGGTGGGCCTTACGACTCTGATTACCTTCTGAGGACTCTATCCGAGCCTGCAGGCTCCAATGCTGGCACGAGCACAGAACGTGAGCATTAATATTGGAGTGTGGAGAAGGATGCCTACTTTTGCTGATTCGTGTGTTATATGTGCATTTATTGTACCGAATTTTAAATGAGGTATTTATCTTTATTTTGTTTGTGCGATGCAACTGTAAACGAGATGGCAAGAGGAGAGGAGGCTGCACAACAACTAGCCGATCGGGCAAAGCTAAAAGGGAGGCCGATTGTTTGGCTAAAGAGGAAAAAAAGGGCAAATAAGAGGAAAATTATGCCTGCTTTTGAAATTCAGGCTTCACAAGAGTGCAGCTAGAGTTCCTGCTGTTGCAACAACAACTGCCTTTTCTGCCATTGCGGTTGTTTCTACAACCCATCCTCCCTTAACCATTTCGGGCCCATCACTTCCCCCTCAAACTGCAGCAGAACAGCATCCTCTCAAGCGCTGGAGACTAAGAGATGAATCTGAGGGGAAGGGCCATAACCATCTTCCATCACACGACCGTCTTCTCAGCAATTGGGCTCACTGGCAGATGAGATGGCGCATAAAAAGATTGAAGAGGCAGCGAGGAAGAAGGCTGTCAAAACTATAGCCGCTGTCGATGCCCGAATTGCCGCAAAGGGCAAGGAGGTAGCTCGAGATGAGCCAGGCTGACGGTCTTCAGGGAGAACTCAAGAGGGCCGGGCTCCTCCCTTGAAAGACATTCTGAAAGAGCAATTTGGCAATGACCGATCCGTGACCAACAGGGATGTGCCAGCCTTTGTTTGCCAAGGTCTTGCTCAGGAGAGTGACTTTAAAGTGATGACGGAGCTCGGTTTCCTCTTTTGGGAGTATGGGTTATTTCAACAGCAGAGCCTGGAGGTAACACTTGAGCTTTTCACTTTTATCTCTACTTTTTCTTCTCCTTCGTCCCTTTTGACTTACTCCTCCACTTTCTTTTCATAGTTGATAAAAAGAGGGCTTCGTATACACGGCATGGCGGCCTACGCACTAGCGAAGTGGGAGGATGCCGCTCGGCAAGGGGGGGGGAGGGGGGGGAAAGAAGTTAAGACCGCCAGCGACGTGACGAAGAAAGAAGCTGCGCTCTTAAAGTCGAAGGTGGAGGAGCTAAAAAAGGAGAAAACACGATTGGCTCAAGACCTTAAGTCTCGGCAGAGCGAGGTGGACCACTTGAAGGGAGATGTGACGTGCCTCACTGCTGACACCGCCTTGTGCAAGAAATACGAGGAGAAGTTGGACAGGCTTAGGGGTGATTGTTCCTAACTAAAAAATGACTGCCTCAAAGCTAATGCCGACAAAGATAAGGCGCTCGCGAATAAAGACAAGGTGCTATCAGACCACGACCTCCTCCTGGCAGAAAAGAATTCCATGGAGACGGTTTTGGAGAAAAAGGAAGCAATCTGGGCTAAAAAATTGACAAAAGCGCTGGCCGCTAAGGAGGAGAAGGTCCTTGATAAGTTTGGCGAGGCTCAAGAGAGGTTGCTGACTCGGTTGATTTATACAGCCAGGCAGCGATTTTCTGAAGCTGATCTCGATTGGATGGAGGATCTGGGGGCTCTTCCCGATCCTCCTTCTAGTGATGATGATGAGGAGGATGAGGCCTATCCGATCGGAGAAACTGAAGGAAAAGCTAAGGAAACCCCTTTAGCATCACAAGCGGCTGTCAATTTACCGACTGAACCCGAAGTCATTCCTCTTCCCACCGCAGAGCCTGAAGCCCCTTTGCCATCGGAGCCAGAACCCATTGTATCTCCGTCAACAGAGCCAGCAAATAATCAAACTGCTGCTGAGACTATTGCAGAGCCCCCAGCTGAGCCGATCGGTTTCACGGTAGAAACTATAGATATAGAGGCTTAGCCTTTTTTTTCGCAATTTGTAAAGAATTCTCATATGTATATATAAGATTCTGTTTGCCTTCCATCCGTACCTTTGTTTCACAATTCTCACTTGGAGTGGAATTCGTTATGAAATTTACTAAATGAAAAGCAACTTTTGCATAAAGTGTGCAAAATCAATTAAGAAGAGTATGGGAGTACTTCCTAAATCATATAAACATTGTAGTACATGACTCTTCATGGCCAGTGATCGTCTGATCTGATCGACACGAATCGTGACAGTTTGACCGTTTCGATCGTAGTAGGTGACTTTGTAATTTTTGGTATGACCAAAGTATTAGTCGAGCAGATAAAAGGATCTGTTACGCGTTGGAGTGGTTTACAATTTGTACGTTAAGTATGGAGGAGATATATGTTGATGGAGATGACTTATTTAACTGCTCTGTGTCACATTGGGAGTGCAAGATAAACTAAATGGAGAAAAGTTTTCGTATTCGAGATGAGCATTGAGCCACATCTTGCTGTGGGAGTCGTAGTGGAGAAATCTTTTGTATTTTGGGCTTGGGACAAGCCTAGCGAACAATCATCATCGAATTAGTGGAGAATGGAGTAAGACCAATGACCTACAAATAATATCAAGACTAACAAACAGACAAGTAAATAAAAATATACCTCTTCCGAAGGTGAAGAAAAATGGAGAAAATGGAGAAAACATTCTTTTTTGAATGTGAATATAATACATGATTATACATGGTACTTCTTGAGTACTTCGACGTTCCAACTCCTGGAATATCCGTCCCTTCAAGGGTTCTTAGTTTATAAGTACTGAAGCTTAAACCCTTGGAGACTTCATAGGGACCTTCCCAATTTGGCATCAGCTTCCCAACTCCGGCATTTTCTAGGCTTATATCCGCCCTTCTGAGCACCAAATCATCCACATTAAAGGTTCTTGCACTT